>JAUMHF010000008.1:121666-132791 GCA_032359275.1 Microctenopoma steveboyesi | reverse complement strand
AGATATGTTGGGGCCTGATCATTTAGTGCCTTATATGTAAGGAGAAGGATTTTAAACTCTATTCTAGATTTAACAGGAAGCCAATGTAGGTAGTTTTTAATTTCTCAACATCCCTTTGAAACAGGGACTTTGTTCCTAATCCTGGAAATATTCTTCAGGTGGAAAAGGAAAGTTCTAGATATTTCTTTTATGTAGGAGGTCAAAGATGACTCCAAGATTCCACACAGTAGCACTAAAAGGTCTCTGAGGTTTTGGGAAATTACAGGACATTGATCTGTTTTAAACATGCTTGAAGTTTTACTCCACTGTCTCCTGCTGCTACATTATTGTGTATAAAGTTAAATTAAAAAGGGTCTAAAACCTTTAACACTGTTACATTAAAACATTTAAGGTGACTTTTATAAATAAACCTCATGTAATTTAATCTGCAAAGTGTCGGAGAAAAAAACCCAACATGACTGAACCCTGATGACCTTTGACCTCTCTATGACAGATGACCTACCCCAAATGGGGAGAAGTGGGGCTGTTGGTGTGACCATGAGCCCGGTGGACCAATCAGAGGGTCTGATGGAGCTGGACCAGGTGGACAGCAGGGGACGCCGCTGGAGGAAGTTCTGTATCTCTGGACACGAATACCACGTGAATATAAGTGTCCTGGAACCGTACCTGCAGGTCCTGTCACACGGAGGTCAGAGGTCAAACATTCAGTCTGTACTAATGGTTGTTACTAAGAAAACATTTAAGTATTTTAGGATATATATTTTTTGAGTTTTAAATTGTGTCTGCTCTCACTGTGTCTGATTGATTGTCAGGTTACTATGGAGATGGTATGAACGCCATCATCCTGTTCACTTCCTGTTACTTGCCAGAGAACACGGTGGAGGATTATGACTACGTCATGGACAACCTGTTCAGGTGAGTGCAGCACCTCTGCCATCAGTGTCTGTGTGAGTGTGACTATGAAGGAGTGTAAAGCCTTCTGAGACCAGTCTTAGTAGAAAAGCACTTCTTTATACAATTTTACTTTTCTTTATCCAAAGCAACTTATAAGGAGCTAGAGCTGAGTGTGTTGCTCAAGGACACACCTGACGCGGGGGGTGGGAATTCATCCTGCCACCATCTGCATCTCAGGAGTATAAGCATCTGATGAAGTCAGCTGAGGTTCTAGCTCAGACATTTTTAACCTGCTTCATTTGGTCTGGTTGAACAAATGAAATGAAATCTGGCTCCTCTGAGCAGAAGTCACACTTTGTGAAACCCTCCTGAGGATGTGGACCGTTCCCGAACAAACTCCGTGTTTGTATTCGGAATGTGATCCGAGCTCGGCCGTCTGTGGCCAGCTTGTCTTCTTTGCTGAGTGAGATCAGGATCCCGTGTCCTTCTTTACCTGCAGGTACATAGTGGGGACGTTAGACCTGATGGTCTCTGAGAACTACCTGCTGGTCTACATGTGTTCCATGGCTCCCAGGAACAAGCTCCCGACCATCAAGTGGCTCCACCAGTGCTACGCCTCCATCGACAGGAGGTACGACGGGTTCACCTGCCAGGACAGTCCTGTGGGGTGGAGCTGTGTGTGTGTGTTCAGCATCAGCAGAAATTGAATTAAAAAAGAAGCGTGTTTCCATGACATGTCTTTTGGTCTGCAGGCTGAAGAAGGACCTGAAGGGGCTGCTGGTGGTTCATCCAGCCTGGTACATCAAAGCTCTCGTCACACTGGTGAAACCCTTCATCAGGTGTGCAGCACACACTCACACAATACTACCTGTTCATCCAGGTAACCTTAGCAACAACAGAGTACAAAAGTAACTGGGAACCATGGCAACGGTTCCTTAGAAATGAGTTGGGATTGTTCAGACAATAGGAAATGATTTTAGGTAACAAACATCACACATCTATTAAACAAACAGAAATAACAGCTGGAGAGTTTGATGTATAAAATGTGTCATTAAAAGAGTGATATTACATTTTAATGCGGATAATATTGGACATCCCTAATATACATATACTGTGTTTTTAATATTATTACAACGCAGTTTTTCAGTATTTTAATTAGTTGGACTTTTACTTTGACAGTTTTCCCCCTGGTTCAAAGATCAGTTCTTTTCATCATGTGGGAGCAGACTAGTTTAACAGAGGTCAGTTCAGTTTGAAGGCCTATGTCCTCTACACAGACCGTGAATGTCGAGTCCAAGGGAGACGATCTGGTCTATGAAGGATTCCCCACCCGAACAACTCAGCTCTCATCAAACGATTTAGACAGAACAACTTTATCTATGCTGACCTTTGACCTCTGCTGTCTTCTGTAGTGATAAATTCAGCAGGAAGATTCGGTTTGTTCGGAATCTGCAGCAGCTTTCTCACATCATCCCCACAGACAGACTGCAGATCCCAGATGCCATACACCAGTAAGGGTTCTGTTGTGGTTCTACTGCGTTTCTTTACTTTGCTTGGCAGACGCTTTTATCCAGAGCGACTTACAGGGAGCTAGCGCTGGGTGTCTGGCTCAGGGACACACCTGGTAGAGGATGGACTAGGAGTCAGACGGGGTTTGAACCTGTGACCTTCTGCATTCCAGTCTGAAGCTTAACCTAAGCCTACTAGGCCGCATGTTCTTCTGTTTTCTGCACCGGTTCTTTTTTTGCTCTGTTATCTCAGTGTTGTTCTCCTGACAAAGTTCTGATTTTCCTGCAGGTTTGACAGGAAGCTGAACAGATGACAATCACTGAATTCAAGGATCCTAAAGGGTCAAAGTTCATCGGGAGCCTCCTGCATGTACAGAAAACAGACTCTGGGTTTATTTGTTTATTTATACTGCTTGTCTTTTTTTGGGGGTGGGGTGGGGTGGGGTGGGGGGTTAAGTTAAATGTTGGTAAATGTGTGAAGCTGCTGCAGGAACCACGTCCCGGTGAAATCCTGCAGCTGGAACCAAGTGTTTAAGCTGTTGCACTAATAAAAGCACCGATCAAATTGTTTTCAACTGAACTTTTACGTTTTCTGTTCTGACGAGTCAAATAAAGAAGCTTCAGTTCTGACAGAAGCAGCTTGTTCAGTGTGAGGAGATCCGGTGTTTTCATGCCTGAGCAGCTTGTTAGGGTGACAGAGGAGAAGGTGAGAGAGAGGAGTGCCCCCCACCCCCAAGTCTGCCTCAGACTGAAGATCTGCTTCAATAGAAAGTAATTAATATGTTAATATTAGTCTTATTCATCGACCTGCAGCATGTGTGGATAATTATTAAGAAAATTCTCAACTGTCATTCTGTCGTCACAGAAGTTCTGCTGCGAAGATGTAAATATTACAGAACTAAAAACCAACCAGTAAAATTACATTTGCCCAGAAATGTTTATTTTAAAACTTATATAAAAAGCTTCTTGTCTCTGACCACGATCATGGCGTCGACTTCCTAAAGTCACCTCACTAAAGTCATATTTTTCTGCAGATGAGATCAGAATCGGGGCAGAATAAAGATTTAAAATCTGGTTCTGCTCCTCTGGTTTGGACAGACAGATGACCTGAGTGTGTCCAGCAGGGGGCGCCCTGGCTCAAACTAGCTTTTTTGCAGTGATGGGGAGGAAGTGCTCAAGTAAAGTACTAAAACCACTCTTTAAAAATACTTCATGTGACCTTGAAACGGGTATAAATAAATAATTACTGCTGAGGAAACAGTTGGTAACTGAGGAGGAGAGGAAGACGTCAGAGGAGGTTCATGGATGTAGTGAAGGAGGAGGTGCAGACGGAGCAGGAAGTAGGGACACAGTGAGGTGGAGACAGATGATCCACTGTGAGACTCCTAAAGGGAGCAGCAGGAAGAATTAATTAATTACAGACTAACCTGCTGATAAACAGGAGCCACGTGGCCTCGTGTGAATAACTACAGTAAAATACTGTGAAGAACTACAGTATCTACAGTATCTACTGTAGTTCTTCAGTTTATTGCAGAATAATGACGGTTAATGTTTATTTCGTTTTCTGCTGTATTTACTTTACTTTACTTTACTTGGATAATCACATTTATTTGCTTCATTGTGACTTTAACTGTTATTATTGGCCTTTATTGAGTTTCTATTTTGGCTTTGATGGCCCCGCCCCCCACGTGGCACGCGCTGTCCACGCGCCCTCTTCGCGCTGTGATTGTCCAGAATCCACCATCCAGTCCGGACTGACCAATGGGAGAGCAGCATCCTCCGCAGCGCGGCCTGTTCACGCCGTGTGCACGTGCTGCTCGGTGAGACAGTAACGGGACTCCGGGACCCCCGCCCCCGCCCCCCTGTGGTATAAAAGCTTCCCGGTGTTTACCGGCTCGAATTAAAGGTTCCGGTCTCATTGGGTCTCTTCATCATGGTTCTGTCCGCGGGACACAAGCTCCGAATCTTCCAACTGGTCTTCTCCGATCCGGCTCGGTCCTTCTACAGCAGCGGGGACAAAGTGTCCGGCTCCGTGCTGCTGGAGGCCGCGCAGCCCTTTAAAGTGAACGGGCTCTGGGTCTCCGCCGCCGGCTGCGCCCGCGTGGAGCACCGGGGGGGGAAGAACCGCAGGAGCCGCAGGCAGGAGGTGGAGTACCTGAAGTATGAGGAGGAGCTGCGGCTGGAGGAGCAGCTCAGCAGAGGTACCGGACCGGCTCAGTACGGCGACCGAATATACAAATACACTGTACTCAGAGTGAAAGTACTCAAAATACTAAAACATAGTATTTACTGGTTAAATATCAGGAACTAGAACAAGTTACTTTTCCTGATGGAAAATAAATTACATTACAATAAACTGGTTTGTTGCTGCACAGCAGTGAAGTAATAAGGAAATAAAGTGAAAAGAAGTGAACCAGCGACTCGCTGCCTTGCTCATTAACCTTTCGTCCGTAGACTCCGACGGCTGCTTCCTGCTGCACCCAGGGAAAAGCTACAGCTGGAAGTTTGGCTTCGAACTACCGCCACCGGGGTGAGTCTGTGATTGATCATGGATCCTGAGACTCTGTGATTATGGATTATTCTGACATGTGCTCTGCTCTGTCTGCAGGCGCCTGGTGTCGTCCTACAAAGGAAAGTTCGGGTGTGTCCGTTACTACGCCCGTGCTGTGCTGGACAGGCCGTCTCAGCATGCTCTGCAGTGTGAGCGTGAGTTTGAGGTGGAGGAGCCGCTGGACGTGAACCGAGCCGACCTCCTGGTGCGAACCAACACAGTCATGAACTACAGGAACATTTTATGTTCTTCCTCTGTGAATCAGCTGAGTTCAGTCAATAAAAGCTTGGTGTTCCTCAGTTTACCTGACGTGTGACCAGGTGAGTCTTTCCTTCCTCAGGCTCCGGCTGCAGCCTCCACACAGAAAAAGGTCACCTGTATGTTTATCCCGGATGGCCAGGTGTCCATCAGCGCTCACATTGACAGGAAGGGATTCTGCGAGGGTGAAGACATCACCATCAATGCCAAGTTTGAGAACACGTGTTCCCGTATCGTGGTGCCGAAGGCAGCCATCATCGCCAAACATTCATACCTGGCTGATGGATATGTGAAGGTGAGGACGCATTATACTGCGAAGAGACTGAGATCGTCTCCTGTGTCATCAGAAAAGTTGTGACCTGGGTTTATGACTCGTTTTCCAGGTGCTGCGACAGAAACTGTCGGCGGTTCGGGGAAACCACATCATCTCGGGGATGTGCGACATGTGGCAGGGAAAAACCATCAGGGTCCCCAAACTGAAGCAATCACTGCTGGGCTGTGACATCATCAAGGTGGAATACGCCCTCATGGTGAGTCAGCTCGAATCCAAGGTTAGAGCTGTGGTTATGACTGCAGCTCTCCAAAGGTGGCGCTGTCACGAGGTGTGAGCCAGATGAAGACAGAAGAAATAAGATGAGATACAATATTTGATCTGATAATAGCGGCCTGGTAGCTCAGTGGGTTAAGCGTCAGACTGGGATGCAGAAGGTTATGGGTTCGAACCCCGTCTGACTCCTAATCCATTCCCTACCAGGTGTGTCTCTGAGCCAGACACCCAGCGCTAGCTCCCTGTAAGTCGCTTTGGATAAAAGCGTCTGCTAAGCGAACTAAAGTAAAGTAAAGTAAAGTAATAAAACTTTGACATAAATAAAATGAGATGATGTAAAACAAATAAAAACATAAGAAGAAGAATAAGACACTTCAGTTTGACTCAACATATAAGAATAACCCCCCCCCCCCTTCGACCAGATCTACTTGCACATACCTGGCAGCGAGAAACTGATCCTGGAGCTGCCCCTGGTCATCGGTACAATCCCGTTCAGTGGTGTTGGCAGCAGAACCAGCAGCATGAGCAGCCAGGTTGGATCCATGAGCAGCTGGGCCTCCTTCCCCCCAGCCCCCCCCAGCTATAGTAACATCAGCAGAGACCTAAGAGTGGACGGCCCCTGCACGCCGCTGCTCAACGACTATGATGGTGGGGAGGATGAGAATGAAGAGAGGGGGCTCTTCATGAGAGCACCCGAAATGTACTACCCCCCACCCCCCGCATACACCGAGGTGAGACGACCCGCCAGGTGAAGTTTGGTTAAATCCAGTTTAATCAGGATCATCAAGAAGCGAAGGGGAAAAAAAAACAACAAAAAATGAAAAAAGAAAATAAACAAAAGAGTTTAAAAGAAGAGATGATGACGGAAACAAATCAAAGTGTAAAGTGAGAATGAGATAAAAAAAAAACCCACACAGAATAAAGGTAAAGGTGAGAATAAACTAAATGAGATTTAAATGATCTGAAATAAGATTAAAGGTGAAACCCGAAAAAGAAAAGTAGATAAAATAGAGACGAGGTGAGAAAAGAGATAAAATAAAATGAGATGATGTGTCAGGATAAAAATGTTGAATGAGGTAAGTAAGTAACAAAACATTTGATAAAATGTAAAACAGGACAAGATCAAATAAAATGGATGAATCTGAAGATGAAAAATATTTTAAAACATGAGAGAAAATTAGATTTTGAGTTTACAGTAAAAAAACGTGAGTTTAGTCTGAATCTCGTTTTGTCTCTTTGTCTCCAGGTCACTCAGGATCCTGATAACCCACCGCAGGTGGTTCAGGTCTTCTGAGGACCAGGTCCTGCTCACACCTGTCCGGACCCGATGGGACTGACCTGAGTCTGAGGTTCCCAGTTGGAACAGAACTTGTCTGTTTTCAGTGTTGTTTGTAAATATTCTGTAAATAAGATGTTTATTTTTCTATAATAGGTATAATAAATACAATAACAATAAACCAGTGACTTTAACATTTTGTCAGGTTTTAATTTTCTTTTTGAACAAATCTAACCACAGCAGGTCCGTGCACATCGGAACCAACCAGAACCGTTCGCTCGTTTTAGTTTTTGGTTAAATGGTTTTATAAAGTAAAAATAAATAGATTAAAATAAATAATAATAAAATAAATAAATAGTGCATTAAACTGTCAAGTCAACAAAATCATAAAGGTCGAAACCAACCACGGAAATGCTGTTAGTAACAGATAAACAGTATTCGATTCATCTTTGTAAAGTGACAAATCCTAAAGATCAGGGCTCTTTACACATTATACAAATATATACTGAATAATGGAGAAAACCAAACAGTCCCACTGAGCAGCACCAGAAGACAGTGGAGAGGAAGAACCTCTATCAGAACCAGGCTCAGGGTGGGCGGCCATCTGCCTCGACCGGAGGGGGTTAGTGGACAGAAGAGAGAGAAAAACAACTGAAATCTTCCCAGGAAGCAACTCCCCTCAGCAAAACATCTCAATCTAAAACAGCTCGCTAAAAATAAAAGATTCCTCACAGCAGTGTTCGAAGCCAATGCAATATCACCCAGTGTGGTATCTGATCGGACAGCTGGTCTCTCAGGTCTTGATGACCAAATAGAATAAATTCAGTCTTGTCTGAATTAAGGAGCAAAGAACACATTTAAGGAGAAATGACTCAAAACTGTCTTTAATGTTTCTGTTTGTTCAGTAACGACGTCTTTAGAAATAAAGAACCAGGGAAAACTTTTCACACGTTGAGGAAAGTGAGAAGAGCGTTTTTGTTACTGACATTTTAGTAAAGAAGTGAAAGTACTGATGTCTTTAAAAACATATCTGGAACCTCTGACCTGGGTTAAAAGTTCAGGTTAAAATCAGGTTCAAGTTCAGTCTCCTAAAACTGGACTGTACAGTAAATCCCAGCGTAATGTGACTCTGGTGTTTACTAAGGCTGCAGCTGTTCAATCTGACCTCTGACCTCTGAGACAGAACGACACACTAACTGCAGAGACTTGACAGGTTTCGCACATTAATCTGTGGATCTCATTGGATCCAACTGTATCCAACAAAGGTTCTAATGGCAGACAAACGTTCTGCTGGTCTGTGCTCATCGTGTTACCTCTGGCCCAGATACCCTTCATACATTTCCTCCTTCTCCTTTTTGGAGCAGCAGCCTGTCTTTGCTCTGATTGGTCGGCAGGCCGCTCCTTGCTCCGTGTGATTGGTTGCTAACTGGGGCCACTCATTCAGAGCGTGATTGAGCATCTGAGTCAGTGAAAGATTCCTCTTTCTGTTTCCACATTTAGCAGCACTGAGCTAATGCTAACGCTAGTACGTTAGTAAGAGGAAGTCAAAGGTCACCGCTGCCTGAGTGTGAAGCACAGCACGCGTACACAGCAGATAATTACCGAGCCTCATTAACGTTAAGCTCAGCCCGTTTCAGCACGCGGCCTAGTATCTCAATGGGTTAAGCATCAGACTGGGATGCAGAAGGTTGTGGGTTCAAACCCCGTCTGACTCCTAATCCATCCCCTACCAGGTGTGTCCCTGAGCCAGACACCCAGCGCTAGCTCCCTGTAAGTCGTTTTGGATTAAAGCATCTGTCAAGTAAAGTGTAGTATAAGTACTTCCTTTTTTTTAACTAAAGTATGTACTATTACGTCCTTCCCTGTGGTCCACACTGAAGCATAACTACATGGACATTTACCGATGTCTTCATACTTTCCTGGTTCTGATGTTGAGTGAGGGACTTTATAAAGTACTACTACTACCACTGCTGCCATCTGTAGTAAAAAACTGTAGTATCAGTATTAGTGTCACATACTAAAAGAACGTTCTGTAATCAGGGCTGAGCTTCTGACCGGACAAGTTAGGCGGTGATGCAGAATATTAATCTTTAAAGGACTCCTAAAGTTCACGAGTCCAAGTCAAGTCTCAAGTGCGAAAACTTCTCTGTGGCAGATGTTAGTTATCAGGATAGTTTCTCCTCTTTGCTACAGGATCATTTCGCTTGGTAGACCTTCCCAAAACATACCAACCCAAAACCCAGTGCATACTTTAGGAGAGACCTAATCTGAAGATGGGCCAGAACAGAAACTCCCCACCTGAACAGATCCGATGATTATGTGGTCAAAATGTGATCAACCTGAACAGAGCCAGTTTGGATCCACTCAGGTACTGACCACAAAACCTTGATAAATGTAACATTAAAATAAGATACAGCAGAAATCGGACAGAACCATGGAGACATGTGAACACCTCCACTGGCAGCAGCTCCACTGAAACAGCCCGGGTTAGTGGCCTTGCTCATGGGCACCATAGAATAAGCAGAACCTACCAACAAACTTTGGAGTTCTGACTCCTAAAACTATTTCTTTCTTGTTGAGCGCAACACTTCCTGTGAGCTCTGGTGCTGATGCTAAAGGATGCACAGATGGGTTATTTCAAATCTGAGACTGAACGGCTTACCTGGGCTAGAGGTGACGATGGGGCAGGAGGTTTTTCTCGAGCATGAAGAATACATTTATGCTGCTCAATCACTGCTTTAACCTGATGGATGTGAGGGGCAGGAGGATAGATGGATGGCACTCATTCTGTTCAGGGACGGCCCTAACAGGCAGGATGCTGACAGCCTGCTGTACAATATGACCTACTTCACCTACGCGGGGTGGGGGGCAGGGAGATCCAGTAAAGACATACTTTCAGATGCTCTAGTCCAACATCTCTCTCCCCTTCTTTGTCTCAAGCAGCTCCTCAACCTCGAGAAGCACCTGGTGATGCAATGTCCACCTTATAATCAAACAGGTGCTGGGCTCAGCTCAGCTGCGTGGCCACAGAATTCTACCCCTGCCACGTCAACCTGCAGGAAGGCAGCCCCAAAGACAAGTACGAGTGGAGCGGCAGCTCTGTAATGGACCCTACCAGGTGAGGAAGGTGTGACAAGAAGCTGCAGAAGAAACACAACCACACCTTCTCTCACCTGAGCCTGGACAGCCAGCTGCAGGTGAGCTGGAGGGCGGAGTTGTCATGCTCACAGAGGATTCACATCATCTCTGCTCGGGTTGGACTGATGGTCCTCCCTGTCCTGCTGCTGTGATGCAGAAGCAAACGGAGTCCAGGCAGAAACAGGGTCCAGATACAGAAATGATGGAAACATTACATACAGTAAAACCAGATTTAGGGTAAATGTGTCTGCCCCCTGCTGGGCAGATGTGGAACTGGATTAGGTTGAGACTAAAGTAGACTTGAGAAAGTCCTCCAGAATGGAAGGTAAAACGTTATCAAGGAACCAACAGGTCCAGATGTTTTTGGATTAACCCTTTTGAGATAACCATGCCCTGGACGACTGAGATCCTTCACAAAGACTAAAGCAGTGATTCTTAAACTTTGCTCTGCTTGTTTTCTTGGACAAGACACCGATACCCTGTAATAGTGCAGACACAGGTCTAACAGCTGTCCATACCATTTCCCCAAGAGGATCAATGAAGTACTCATTATTTGTTAGCATTATTATTATTTCCAGCTATCCCTGGTGAACTGTTACCTCACCTGGTCCAGCAGTGTGTAAGGCAGAGATATCTTGAAGACACGCAGGACAGCCGGTCCTGAGGAGAGTTTGAGAACCTGAGTGATGACACTCAGCTTTATCTGTCCTTCCCACCATATTATACCACTGTATCAACAAAATTCTCAGCTTGTCTCTCAGACATATCGGCTTGGATGTCTGAGAGACACCTTCAATTGAATCTGTCAAAAACTGAAATCTTGATCTTCCCAGGCAGCAACTCTCCTCAGCAAAATATCTCAATCCAAATTAGTTTGCTAAAACTTACACCTACACAGTCTGCCAAAAGCCTTGGGGTCTGGATAGATGACAAGCTGAGCCTGAATGAGCATG
>JAUMHF010000008.1:84589-103163 GCA_032359275.1 Microctenopoma steveboyesi | reverse complement strand
GTGCGTGTGTGTGTGTGTGTGTGGTTGTCTCTGTGTGTGTGGTTGTCTCTGTGTGTGTGGTTGTCTCTGTGTGTGTGTGTGTGCGTGTGTGTGCGTGCGTGTGTGTGTGTGTGTGTGGTTGTCTCTGTGTGTGTGGTTGTCTCTGTGTGTGTGGTTGTCTCTGTGTGTGTGGTTTTCTCTGTGTGTGTGGTTGTCTGTGTGTGTGTGTGGTTGTCTGTGTGTGTGTGTGGTTGTCTGTGTGTGCAGGGTTTATTCTGTTCTCACGCCTGCAGCAGCATCATCATCATCACGTGTACGTGAGACGTGTCTCTGATGAGGGTTTACTGCTGGTCGTCTGTGGGGCGCTGCTTCCTGATTGTGTGGGGTTGGGGGAGGTGGGTTGGGGTTGTGAAGGCGTGAAGTTCACGGTCAAAGTCGGCTCACAGAGAGAGAGAGGGGGCTGATCCCGATCTGAGACTCTCATGACCTTTAGGGGCTCAGGTCCCCGTCTGCAGAGGCCGGTTTGGGGTTTTAGGGATTTGTAGGGCAGGTCACGGTGGAGGGGAGGTGGGGGTGGTCTGTCTGCTCCATGTTTTATAATGAGGACCCAGATGGGAGGTGTGTGAATCTAATCCTGGACCTGCTGCCTGGGACATCCTTATGTCATAAGTCCAGGATCCGGTAAGGAGCAGGAAACTTAACCCTCAGGGCTCATTCCTTTTTTTGTTACACTCACAACATAAAACACTCTTTTCAAAATATAAGCCATTATAAAATATGAAGCGTTATTTTATTGTACTTTCATTGGGCTCATTTTGTTCGTATACATCAGACCAAACTTTTAACATATAAAAATATTTTATTCTTATAATTATTAACCGTTTCAATGCCAGGGTCATGGTATAACACCTGCAAAAATGATAAAAATGTTTAGCATATAATTCATTTGATGATGATGATTTATTAGAGCCTGGATATGTCAATTATTACCAGAAACACTGATGTTCATGCATTATTATTTTTTGTGCAGTGTCAAATACAAATAATCACATTGGTGCTGTTCCAGCGCATAAAACACTATTTTCAAATATATAAGCCATTATAAAATATGAAACGTTATGTTATTGTAATTTTGTTGGGCTCATTTTGTTCGTCTACATCAGACCTAACGTTCGATATAAAATGCTTTTAGAGGGGACACATTTTAATGGGTGTTCTAAACATCTGATCTGTAATTACTGTTCTCCAATTACTGGATGCGCTGAACTCTAGAGTCCTAATTGTTGTCAGATCTGACTGTGGCATATGTCAGCGTGCATAATACTTTGCATTTGAAACCAGCTGCACCATAAAACTCCAAAAAAACAATCAAGAAGTGTGTGTTGCTTGATCAACCTGCCAATCCAATTTTAGATGAAGGAAAATGCAAAATGGAAGGCACAGAAACATGCCTTCTGGTGATCATACTGTGTCACAGAGTCCCAGCCTAATACGGAAACAGAATATAATAATATATTTGGGAATCTGAGGTCGAGGGGGGGGGTGCCATCTACTGGAAACCTTCAAAAATCGCACACTTTTCAAACATTGTCAAATGGCACCATTTAGTTGAAAACAGTAACAATTACAAATGTGAAGGGAGATGTACGTTTGTAGCCCCAGATATACCAAAATGCGTGTATTATGCTTCTATGACAGTGCGATCAAAAATTACCATTTTAATAGGTTTCAATGGAGCATTTTTTGTGTAACTCTTGTTGATAAACGGTGTGTTGTTATGTTTACTACTAGAAATACCAGGGCCAAGTAAAAATACACATTTGTTCAAAGTTCCACGCCAAATGCATGAATACAGCCAAAATATTTAAAACATAATGACAAAGAACGCGTAAAAATATCCCTAAGGGTTAAGTAGTAAAATAAAATATCTGGACTCGGGATTGACACTATTGACCTGGGCCATTTTTTCCTGAGACAAAATGAGGAAACTTGGTTCAGAATTGAATGAACTATAACGGGCTGATTCTGGGTCCATGTGGACTCAGTCCTGATTGTCTTGAGGGTAACACACACACACACACACACACACACACACACACACACACACACACACACACACACACACACACACACACACACACATACACTGTGGGGGTGTTGGGGATCCGAAGGTTCTGTTGGTCGGTTCACATGAGATAAAACATACTCATTGAGTTTTTCCTCTCCACCGTCCCCTGGTACTGCTTAGTGGCTCTGTTGGGTTTTCTGCATGATTCTGTTCATATGCTCTGTAAACCTCCCTGAAAATTACCTTTTATATAATTTACAAATAAAGATAAAAAACCTTTAAAGGGACAGTCCACATGTTTTCTGACATGTCTTGAACCAACAGCTCTCTTCCCAGATGAACCTAAACAGGTTTCACATTCAGTAGAAGAGTTTGGGTTTGTGTGTGGTTCTGTTACTGTTGTATCATGAAGACCAGAACTCCCGGTGACGTGGAACAAAACGAAGCAGCTGCAGGGTTAGCTGTTTGCTCATTCTGGTTTTGGTGTTTTCTTTTAGGGATTTGAGGGTTGGGGGGGTCTGTTGTGTCTAGATCAGACTTTTGTTGTTGTTGTTCAGGCTTTGGAGGGGGAGGTCTGTGGGGTCCTCCCACAGCATCACAGAGACCAGCTGGGATTCAGAACGATATTTAGGGGGGTGGGACAGGGGAGGGGTGTGCGGGGGTCTGTGAAAGTCACCTCGACTAAGTTCAAGTTGAAGGGGGTGGGTCACTGACCCCTATCAGTGAACTCATGATAGAAAATAAAGTGTCGGCCTGTTTCTATTGTTTTCTACTGTCACCACTCCTTCGTCATATCATCAGTAAATGTTTTTCTCACATCGATGGCAACCAACACAATGAACTGGGAAACTTTAAGTGTCTTGCTCAGAGACCCTGGCAGGAGGGAGCGCTGTACCTCCTGATCCAACACCAGCGACGGTTAATTTACAGCTTCTGAATAAAAAGTTTGAGGCTTTTATTCTGACACTTTACAATTAACATTATATATATGTTATTCATCATTTACAGCTTTATCATCACCTTCATCATCATCATTTTCATCAGTGAGTATTTCCATGTGCTTTTGTGTCGTTTTCTAAATCATTTTTATTGATCTTCTCATTATTGGTTTCACAGTCATAGAGAAATATCGTTTCACCTGTGATCTACCTGAAATGTTATCCCATCTCGAGGATAAGTAAAGAGTGACGTCAGGTAACCTTTTTATCTCACCTGTCTATTGCTCTCAGGTGTGGGCAGAGCCTCAGAGCTGGCCTTCCTCAAAGAGCCTAATGATGTCATTGCTGTGAGGGATCGCCCCCTGATGCTGGACTGTCAGGTCGAGGGGGAGGGGCCGATCTCCATCACCTGGAGACAGAATGGTTTTCCCGTGGAGATCGGCAGCAGGGCGACGGTGCTCGGTAACGGAACACTGCTCATCATGAACTTCTCCAAGAGACGAGAACAGAACGAGACGGACGCAGGAGAGTACGACTGTGCTGCCCAGAACCGCTACGGCATGCTGATTAGCCGCAAGGCCCGAGTCCAGCTTGCATGTGAGTGCACAGTGGCAGGCAGGAAAAATGCTTAGAACCTACATAAACCTACAGGTTGGTTCAGACGTATCTGGTCAACGATGGACGCCACCACAATGGATCTGACCTGACCACACTTTCATTTAGGAGGTTTCACACAAACACTGATTTGTGAGGTTGTTTCCTGTAACTGTGTGTAAACTTTACACATTCAGTCCTTTAGTCTTTAGTCCAAAGCGCCACAGAACCACTGACGCAGGTATCGAACCACGGAAACAAACGTGCTGTTGACTGTCTCCCTCCTCTCTCTCCCCAGCCCTCCCTAAATTCCTGTCTCACCCTGAGTCTGTGGCTGTCGATGAAGGGGGCGTGGCCAGACTCACCTGTCAGGTACATGGAATCCCAGAGGCCAACATCACCTGGCAGAAAGGGCGACGCCCTCTCAGCACAGATGACCAGAGGTATGTCTTTCAAAGAGCCTGTTTTTGCCTCTATTTTAGTTTGATTCCAGTTTTCAGACTGTCAGGTTGTGTTTTTAGACTAAAGCAACACTACTGGAAACTACTTTCCACCAGTTGTCACGGTCTTTCTCTGTATTTTACCTGTCAGGTACACTCTGCTTCCTGTCGGCGTGCTGCAGATCACCGGTGTTCGGCAAACAGATGGTGGTTTGTTTCGCTGTGTGGCCTCGAACATTGCCAACACTCGGTACAGCCATGAGGCCCAGCTGTCCGTCAGTGGTGAGATCAGACTCAGGGCAACAAAAGCCCAAACTGTAGACCAGACTCTGTAAACCCCCACAGGTTTTCTAAAGTTTCCTGTGGGTCCAGTTGCAGGATCCAGGATCTATCGGGAGCCTGTCATCCTGTCTGGTCCTCAGAACCTCACCATCAATGTACACCAGACTGCCATCCTGGAGTGTATCGCCACAGGAAACCCTCGCCCCATCGTGTCCTGGAGTCGCCTTGGTACAAAGCTCCACCATAAACCTCCTCCCTAATCTGTCATTGGTTGAGACCTGTCCTACTCACCCGTGGTGTCTTTATCCCTCAGATGGCCGGTCCATTGGGGTGGAGGGGGTCCAGGTTTTGGGAACCGGGAACCTGATGATTTCCGATGCGACTGTGCAGCATTCAGGAGTTTACGTGTGTTCTGCAAACAGACCAGGCAGCAGGTCCAGAAGAACCGCGCTGGGACGACTCGTGGTACAAGGTAATGGACCATCAGTATCTGATGTGTCAATGTCAGGACAATAATTGATTAAGTCTTTGATTATTGATCCTAATACAGTACATCTTTAGTACCTAGTAACTAGATCCTAGAACATCTTTACTGAACACAGTTCATGTACGATTCAAATACTTTAAATCTTAATTATTGTTCTTCATCAAGAGGAGCTGAGAAAACTGAATATCTACATTTTAGCTCCTTTAAAACAAAACATAGGGCGAACAGATGACTGTGTGTGTGTGTCAGCTCTCTGCCATTGAACTTGTGTGTTTGTCAACATCAAGTTCAGCTCAGTTTCCTGTCGTCAAACTCCTCACCTCTGACCTCTGACACAGAGACGAGTCCGTCAGTTCTGGTCTTAGAGATCAGGGAAAAACCTGATGATGTCAGAAGATCAATAATTGATCAACTCATGATTAATTGGCTGATTTCAGTTTCACCACTTCTTCTCTTCTACAGCTGCTGCTCAGACACGGGGGGGGTGGGGGGTTCAGAGGTTAGAGGGCAGGGGTGACACAGGCTCATTGTGTGAGTGTGAGAGCTTCATTACAATATTAGCATGTGAAGAGTCCCACTTCACAATGAGGACTTTATTCTCCATCTGTCTGCAGACAGACACAGACGAGCAGCACTTTACTTTATTTAATTATTGTTTTCAATTATTGCTTAATCATTATTGTTACTTGAAACTTTAGTGTCCCTGTTTTTATATATTAGATACAATACTGGGACAGTTTACGTGTTTTTAAGGGTCCGTTCCAACATGAACCAGGTTTAAGCAGCACATTAGAGAGTTTGTACTGTTTTCAGTTTTCACATTTCCACATTTGCTGTGGTCATTTCTGAAATCAGGAGTATTTGTACTACATTAAATGACCCGAGTACTTCCTCCACTGTTTTTTGTGTTTATATGTGTACTTTGCTCTTGAACTCAATGTGAGAGTTGTGTCTTCACAAATCACATTTATTTCTCTGTTGATGACCCCCCCCCCCATAATGATGAATAGATCCTATTCATCCCCCTCCCATCTGACGGCCCCCCACCCCCCTCCCCAAAGATGTGTGTATGTAGTCTCTGTGTAACCATGGAGACGACGTTTGGAGGCGAGACAGCACCTGTCTGTCTGCTGGAGGACTAAGGGGGTGGGGGGTGGGGGTTCGGGGTTCAGAGGTCACATTAGTCTAAAATGCAAAGACAAGATCAAGTTCATGAGTTTTCACATGGAAATTTATTCTGATGACGAGTCTGTGAGGAGCCAGAGTCCTTCAGTCAACATTTAAATGTTTGGACGTGTCATCAGATCTGAAGCTGTGAGGGAATAAGAAAGAAAAGCGTGGCCAGGATAGTTAAGTCACTGCAAACACACATAGTTGAGAGCTCATATTATGAATCCTCATATCTACGTAATTTTCATGTTGCAATGACTAATTTTTGTGATAAATTTATTAACACAGTTGGGCTGAAGGGATGACTCACCTGCTGCAGCCTCGAGTTCAGGAAAAGTATTGTATAGGAAAAATCCGATCTTAAACTACAACAAATTAAACATGTTTTGTAAAATCATTTGTCTCTTCAGATTAAAGTGAAAACTGTAGAAACATATTATTATTATTATTTAGCTCCTGGTTGTTAATCTTCTCAGAGACGCCGCTTTCAGTTCTTATACATTTATACAGTAAAAAAGAAATAGAACAGTGAACAAGAACAGCTTGAAGCTCAGAAGTTATACTGTGTGTGTGTGCTTTTTAAAACTCTGGTAAATACAGCAACAGATATAAATACAATAGTTAGATATTAATAACTTCATTCATTCCATTTAGCAGATGCTGTCAATAATTCAAAGAATTTGGTTCTGTCACGAGCTACAACGACAAGCTGATAATTTAAGAGTCATGTTGTGTAACTAAGTGAAGAAGAAATGCGTTGTGCTCAGCAGCATGTCAGTCGTCTCATCACCACTGTTCTTATCACTAATCATGCAGCTTTATTTTGAATTAAAGTTTTTAAAGATCATTTTTGTTTGACCATAAAACAGAGAAATATTCCAGCGTGTTTAGACCTCATGACTGGAGGGTAGCGTGAGATGGCTCCGCCCATTTTCCTGATATGTTGGAACGCTTATGATTTATGGTGACCCCTGATAATTTGATGTTATTCTTTCTCACCCAGTCACATATCACTAAGCATTAGTAACTGTTCGAATGTGCTGGATCTTCTCGGTGTTCCCTGCACCCCCATCAGTATGCACCACCTCCCACTAGGAAAGTTTAACACCCACTAACCAGCAGCAATACTGTCACACGTATTCTGGGACAAACAGAAACCATATTTTTGGGCCTACTTCTTCTTTCTCCTACAGAAATAATGGATTTGTAGCACCAGCAGCACCACCAGTGGTTGTGGCGACATATATTTGATCCAAATCACCTTAATGTAAAAGTGGCACATTATATTTCATGCAGGTTTTTTTTTTTAATCAGAACAGATATTCAGATTTTTTTTAAAGCTTTTCACAGGACCTTTTTATTTTTAAAGCACTATTATGCAGTGGGGGTGCAGCACCGATTGTTCTTTAGGTGCATAGAGCATTGTTGAGTCGTCTGCACACATTAATACTTCAGATTTTCCCCAGACAGAGGAAAGTTATGTGAGGGACAATGGATAATTAACCAAAAGAAGCCTCCTCACAGAAATCCGAACCTTGTCTCGTGTGTCTGTCTGTGCAGCTCCTCCAGAGTTCGTGCAGTGGCCACAGTCTGTCACCAGACCAGCAGGGGGCAGTGCTGTTTTCAGCTGCATGGCGTCCGGTGTCCCTGAGCCACACCTTATCTGGCTGAAGAATGGGAAACTGCTAACACCAAGCAACAACGTCAAGCTGACCAATGGGAACACGTAAGACTGTGAACAGTTTCTTCGGGAACGATAAAACTGTAAATGTTGTGTTGTGAGGATCATAATCTGATGCAGTGTATGGTGTGAGTAATCTGGGGGGAAGAGATTCACAGAGACTCTCACCAAAGTTGAGTCCAGAGTCCTGTTTGTGGTTTAGGTAACAAAAGTAGTTTGGATAAGGTCACAGGTGAGTCAGAGTTCAAACAGGGTCACCAGACACTTCACGGACAACACGTTAATAAACCCTCCCGCCCTCTGTCTCCCCCTGCAGGTCACTTGCCATCACTCGCATCACCCCCGAGGACGAGGCCATCTATCAGTGCATTGCAGAGAACAGCGCCGGAACCAACCAGGCCAGCGCCCGCCTTGCCCTCAGCCAGGGGCCGGAGCTGCCCGAGACCCCCACAGGCCTCCAAGTGATGGCCCTCAGCTCCAGCAGCCTTCAGCTGACCTGGGACCAGCCGGCAGAGCATGTCAGCCAGCAGATCATTGGCTACGTGCTGCACATCAGGCGACTGGGGGGTGAGATTCACAGCAACAGAACCTTTTTCTCTGGGGTCCTGGTCTTATCTGTAATACGATGATATGTTTACATTTGCTGCTAAACATGTAGATATAACTTGTGACCTCTGACCCCTCAGAGGCTGACAGTGCAGAGCTGCAGGAGGCCGTGAGCAAAACAATCTTCAGACACGAGTTCAACAACCTTGAGCCAGCCACCACCTATTCCATCTACCTGAAAGCTTACTCAGCCTTGGGGGGCAGTCAGCAGTCCAGCACCATCACCGCCACCACCCTGGGAGGAGGTACGCAAAAATCCCCAAAAAAACACAACAGCAGGTTCCTGCCTCATGATTCAGTGAAGGCTGGCATACAGTGTCCTAAGACCTGGTGGTGAAAGAAGAACTTAGAACTCTGTTTAAAAGAACAGGGGCAATAAATACTGATGTTCTACTGTTGATAAAGCAGCCGTCACAACATGAATCTGTGTTTTTCACAGGTTTGCCGTGTTGGGGGGTGTTGCTGACCTGTAGAAATTCGCAAAGAAATGTTTATTTGATCCATTAACTCAAAATCTCCAAAAATACAAACAATTCTTCACACAGCTGGAAGGTTCCTGGCTGTAGAAATATGTTATTTAATGCTAGTACA
Source organism: Microctenopoma steveboyesi (assembly GCA_032359275.1). Classification (NCBI taxonomy): domain Eukaryota; kingdom Metazoa; phylum Chordata; class Actinopteri; order Anabantiformes; family Anabantidae; genus Microctenopoma; species Microctenopoma steveboyesi. Next base: position 94,327 of record JAUMHF010000008.1, on the reverse strand, counting down.
ACATAACAAGCAAAGTGCACTAAAGTCACAGATTTGTTTGCTTAATATCAGCTGTTCAGTTTGTTGTGACAAAATATCACGAGAAAGTAAAAGAACAACATACAGACCTGTTCTATGGGAAATTCTTATTCTTAGTTTTTTTATAGTTCCATAGTGCTTTTTTATTGATGCTAACTAAAGTTTGTGGAAAGAGGAAGTTAAATATATATGTTCTGTGTTTCCAACAGTTCCCAAAGCACCCAGTTTCTTCACTAAAGTCCTGAATCAGACAGCCATGCAGGTTTACTGGGAACTGCCCAGTAAGCCAGGGAAGCTGGAGGGCTTTAGACTGGAATACCGCGGGGTTTCAAACCCAAACATCCAGGGGCAGGAGACATTCCCAGCACACATCAACTCCCACACGATCTCCCACCTGGGTCAGTCTTACTGGTTTCATGAAAACTGGCAGCAGAGTAAAATGTGCAAACCACAGATAAAGCTGCTAGGCTAACAGTTTCCCACTGCTTCCAAGCTTTGTGCTGTGCTAAGCTAACAGTTTCCCACTGTTCCCAGGCTTTGTGCTAAGCTAACTTATGAAAGTTACACAAGATTAAATGTATGATTTTGTGTTTCCTTCCAGCAGAACCGGCACCGGTTTATGAGATCCAGCTAGTGGCTTTTAATGGAAACGGAGACAGTCCATCAAACCGCCGCCTAGTGTCTCTAGAAGAGGGAGGCAAGACTGCAGCAGGTAGGTGCTGCTCTGACCTCTGGAACTGTAGGTCCCACAGGTTCTCCTCAGTCAAGTTCAGACTGACACATGTAAAGCTAACATCTAAAACTGGATGGTTCCTTTCATTTCCCACCTGAAGAACAAATGACTTAGACCAGAAAGTTTATGGTGGTTTATGTCTCTCAGCCCGGCCGAGCTGTAACTGTGACCAGTCTGATGGTTCACTGTCGACGCTGCTGATCGGAGTTCACAGCGGCTTTGCTTGCATCCTCTGCTGCCTGCTCTTAATCCTGCTGGGATACAGACGCAGGTAATTTATTTCTTCATTGTCGCCGTCGCCATCGCCATCAACATCAACATCATCATCGTCATCACTGTGTTGTGTTTTCAGTTTGTTCTGCAGGAAGGAGATTACCTGGGAGGCTCCGCCCATTCTGAATGGTGTCACTAGTCCTAAAAACCACACACCTGAGATCATTGAACTCAACCAGGTAACACCCTAGAACCCTAAAACCAGGTCTTACTTCTCCACCAGAACAAAGTGATCTGTGTTCTTGGTGGCAGAACCTAGACCTCTGGTTTGATTTCCACTGCCCACCAAGTAGCTTCCAGACCCACAGTCCAAGGTCCTGACAGAATGTCCTCACAAAGATTATACAACATTAGATGAAACCTTTGTGACAGTGAGATAACAGCCAAATCAGAAATATCATGGTTCAAACATAATACGTTTATCAAAGAGAAGAATGTCGTAACATCAGAGTCTTTTATTTTGGTGACACGTCTTTCATGATTGGTTGTTAACAGTGTTTTGTCTCCTTGTCCCACAGAGACAGAACTCCACACCTGCTCCAGTGATGGTGATGGTTGAATCGACTCCACCAGTCCAGCCCAGCACAGGCACCTTTCCTTCCTCCTTCTGAACTCCAGCCCATGTCGCCTCCTCTCCTCCTGATAGCCTTACAGCCACTTGAGCCTTTATGAGCGATTGAGATTAGAGTGTGAGATTACTAATGAGTTGGTCTGTCGAGTCCAGAGAGCATCTGAAATTACCCAGGAATGAAAATCTTCAGAGTTCTGATGTTCTTCTGCTTCAAATACAATTCAAGATGAGATTAAAACCAAAGTTCCACCTTTAAAACCAGCATTTCTTAAAAAAGAGTTTAGTCACTTCCTGTGTGGGTTCAGATGCTTCCTGTTTTAACCAAAACCTTTATTTTCAGTTTGGGTTTGTCACCGCCAGTGCCCAGTTTCTTGAGATGATGAGGCCTTCCACCGGTCTGACCAGAGAACGTGTCCTCTGAGGTTCCCAGTGGGGTTATTTATGCACCTGAGCAGATATTTATCTGTGAGGCCATCTGGGGCCCAGAGCCAAAGGGATTTACTGTTCTCTGGTCAGCAGGTGCCTGTAGAGGACGTTAACTCTCCTCTGCTCTGCTTTAGCCTTTTAATGTTTGTGTGTTTCCAAGTTTACCTCTAGTCAGGACATAGAGGAGGCCGACAATTGGTTGGTTGTTCTCCCCCATCCTCCCCTCCCTCGACTCCCCCACCAAACCTTTCCTCCAAAGAAAGCTACCTTGGGCTCGGCGCAAAACTGCGGAGCCCCCTGCTGCTGGTTAAGCAAACCTACCTCAAAACCAAAAGGCCCCTCTGGGGCCACTTTGCCATTTTTTAAATATTTTTTGTACCAATGCTGATGTCCTGTGCTTGACTGCAACCAAGAGACCCCCCCCCCCCTATATTGTTGGTCTGAACCCCCCTTCCTTCAGTGGTGGACCTGTCTATTGAAGTCCTCCTGAAAGAGTGGCTGACATAAGAGAAACAGATCTAAGCTCTCTTTTTCTTTCTCTGACTCCTGTCTGACATGTACTTTCCAAGAACCCAGATACTGTTTTCAACTTAGCCTAGACTTTCCTCATATACAAACTTCAGCTGAAAACCAGGGTAGACAAGGTCATTTTGTTACCTGGTTTCATACAGCAGAGAAAACAGATCTCACCTTTTGCAGAAGGTCTTGACCTTCAAAACACTACTCCACATCCTCCACACCGAAATCACTTCTGCAAGGCCCCAGGTCATTCTGAGGTCTAGATACTTCCAGATGTGAGATTTAAAATCTGCCTTTGACTTTGATATTTTTTGGAGTTTTCTTCTACTGTCAGATTCTAGGGCAGTAACGCATGTAGTCCTGATCTCCAGAGAATCCTTCTAGCGAAAGTAGTCCAGAATATCATCATATCTACTGTATAAACCCTACATGTTGTAGCTTGAGTCCAGAAACTTAGTCCAAATCTTTGATCTTTTAGCACCTGCACCTGCACCTGTAGTTTTATTGTTCAACCTATGGACCAGGCAATCCAGCCCTGCTCCACCAGTCCTTGAAAGTGTATCGTTATATAGTCTAAGTCTAGGGGCTCAACAGAGACCTAACAAAGCAACTTATAACTTATATAAGCCTTTTGCATGCCAGTCTGATGCTTATCCAATTAAGCCACCAGGCCTTTGGAAACTACTATTCTTCCTCCTCCTCCTGCAGATGTGTCAACTCCAAAAGAAAGGACGAAGGGTTGAGTTGATGAGTAGAAGAAGGGCAGATAGGGGCGTTGTGACGTTTGGACACAGGGCCAACAACTTCCTTTCACCTGCCTGCCAGTGGGCCTGGCCTCCTCCGCCATGTTTAACCTGACCGGTTTATTCAGAGGCTTTTAGGAGTTTCAGCCAAACTTCCAAATATTCTTTAAAAAACAGCTGATTGACTTCCAAAGATAAAAATATTTTTTCACCATTTTCTGTTTGTTTGTTTTCACTCTGCCTTCTGCCGCCAGAGCTGAAGAACAAACGAAACCAAAAGATACACTGACGTTTTATATTTCAGAAAAAGGAGAATATATATTTTGATAACTGTGACACGGACAGCTCTGTGTGCCAGGATGACTTTTTAAGTAGCCAAATAATGACACTGATAGAAACTTGGAGCAGAAGCTCGGTAAGTAAGTGAGCTTCAGTTCTTTGTATTCAGAGCCACAAGAAATGCTGTGTGTTCAGTTTATGGTTGAATGTTTTTACAGCTTCGGTCTCTAAAACTGGTGGTGACCACTGGACTCGACTGTCCAGATGAGCTACGAAGCGTCATATTCAGCTCTCTGAAGATGGTCAAAGTCTCACTGGGCTTACCTGAAATTTACATCTACATGACATCAAGTCATGACCATCAGCTTTCATCTGTGAGACTCTCGTTAAGTGTTGCTGATTCATCACAATGTCACCAGAGGTCACCATCAGGTTGGAGCTCCTTGCGGCCTTCCTCTTCGCTGTAAAACGAGGGTTTCTTTTAAACTGGAACAAAGTCAAATGTCGTAAAAATGTTAGTAATTTTTCTAGAACTGTCCTTCTTTATTTGTACTTATTTTTCCGTAGCTGCCATTTGGTGGTGAAGAGGAAATTTTGCCAAAATGAAAACCGGTGAATAGTTTTTAATATTCTAATAATATTATAATTATCACTTTTCCTGATTTTGTATTGTTTGACTTTTTCTGATTCCATTTGTTTGTAGTTGAAATGAAAACTAAATGAAAAAAGTTCTTTAGAGTTGTGTTTTCAGATGAAGATGGAGGCAGATCTAGTTTCAGTATTTAGACTTTTTAAAATGCACAATTCAGTAAAAAAGCCATACATGTGATTTCTAAGCCATATGCTCAGTGCTGTTTTATGTAACAACCTGATTGTTTGACCTCTGCCCGCATCATGCTGTTCTCACACTGTAGAAACTAAGACGTAGAGATTGTATTGATCGAAAGCTAGAACCAATGAGAAAAGTAATGCTTTAATGTTATGGTTTCTTTTCTCTTCAAATGTTTAATTTTCATATAATGTGTCAACATTTTTGAAAAAAGCTTTAAAATACTTTTGAAACAGAACATGATGGAGAAACGAGCAGATTTACACCTGAAACACAATTCGTGTGTAAAGTGCTGTGTTTCCTGCAGGCTGCTTACTGATTTTTCCAGGTTTCTTTTCGTGATGCTCAGACACATGAAAACCAAATAAAACTGAACATAAAATGTTGTCTAATTGTTATTTAATTGCACGTTCAAACTGAAATGCACTGAAGTTAAATTTAACTTTACAGGTTTAGGGAAAACATCACTGCAATAAAATCAGTTTGACTTAAGTTTTCATTTTTACTGATTGTGCTTTAAGCAAACCCAGGGTCATGATCGCTCAGTGTTTGGAGCAGACATCTGTTTCAAACCTGAGGGTTTGAACACAAACTAAATTACAGGAAAAGCTAAGATTTTATTATGGTATAGTCGTTTTTATTTGTTGCTGCTCAATATACCTTCACTAACTTGTAGCTCAAAGAAAAAAATAAAATGTGCATTTATGTTTGACAACTCAGCTTTTTTCATACCCTGGATCTTGAAATTACTATAATTTTCCCTAAATTTCACCCTTTTTAGCAACATTTGAATTTACTATACTTCTTATGACTCTGCTTAAGATCTCGCCTCCTACAATGGGTGTGAGTGAACATTCTTGTTTTGCTTGTACTGAATGTCCCTGTTCTTCACAGGGTCTTCTTTCTGTTTACCTGGTACTTTTTTAGCAGTATCCCAGATCCCTTGGTCAGGGTTGGGCTATGGAGTTGTAGCAGCCTATTACAACTGGTGAACTACAGAGCAGTAAAAGCCTGGCTCCAGATGGTTTTCAAATGTTAAAACATCTTCCATGTAATACCTGTTTTAATGCAAAAACTCAATAAAAAGAAATGCTTGATGCCTACAGGGCTGTAAATGGAAGTTCACCCTCTTAAATCAACACACTAACCCTTAGCTACACTGCTGTATGTTTTCTCAGATTTACAAATAAAAGGAGTCTAAAAATGCTTCTTCACATGGTCTCTGATCCCAATCCAGTCTGTTTGACTATCTGAGACTGTCACCAACTTTAAACAACATCTGAAAAATAACTCGCAGACTCGGGCCCGATCCATCTACAGCTAAGTTCAGGTTCTCAATAGCTTCTGATGTCTGACTGGTCAATTTCCTTCTCTTGGCTGGTTGTTGCTGACAGGGTCCATCGCCCTGCTCGGATCACCCTGTTTGGCAGACAGCTGGTCTGGAGATCGTGGCAATGTGTCGCCAGATGTCCGGCTGCAGCAGGCCGCGAGGTCGGCCCTGAAGGACGGTGTGTAGAAGCCGTAGATGACGGGGTCGCAGCAGGTGTTCAGGTTCCCAAACACAAAGAGGGCGTGGTGCACATGCTCAGGTGTGACACGCAGCATGTCAGGTTGGAACCAGTACCAGATCCCTAACAGGTAGTATGGAGTCCAGCACACCACAAAAGTCAGCACGATGACCACTGTCATCTTTAGAGTCTTCATTCGGGCCTTTGGGATGATGTCGGTGCCGCTGCGACGCAGGTAAGACTCACCTGCTGAGAGGGGGGTCATGTCAATCGATTTGATTTTGAATATAATGTCAACGATTCAATTCGATTTGAAATCTTTCTACATTACTTCACAAGCAGTGACATTTAAACTCCTGTTTTTATTTAACAAAAGTTAAAATTACAATTGTAAACAGAAATAAACAGTCACCTATTCCAAGGGAACAATATGCGGTGCTACGATACACAAAATTAAATGTATACCATAAAATGACAGCACTGTATACAGTGCACTCCCTGAAATGGGTACAAATATCAGCTAATAAAACATTATGCTGTATTTTTTTTTTCTCAGCCGCTAATGCAGCTAGTGACGTGAGATGAGTTTCCTCCATACAGAGCAGCACTGTACTCCCATCAGGCAGCCACTGTCACACCCGGATGACTTTTTATGCCGCATCCCAGGCTATGTCTTTATGATATAATCGATTATGTTGTAACACTGCATCCATGCAGAAACGTCCACGCTTCCATTGCGATGCATCAATAATGTGATTACTTTCAACACCCCTCGTGTGCACAGGTGTGCGTTACCTTTGTTCCTCAGATGCTGCTGGTGGATATGCAGCAGGATGCGGCTGTAGCAGCAGCTCATCACCAGCAGGGGGACCACATACAGCGTGATAAAGTGAAACATATTGTAAAGCGTCTCCTGCCAGCGGTGGCTGAAGCTGCCGTGAGTTGCACACTGAGTGAAGTCGACGGCCTCCACCCTAATCGTTCGGAAGATAAACAGCTGTATGACGAGACACAAAGTTTAATGTGTGAGAATGTGAGCTGCTTTGGTTGGATAAATCTATTCCCCTTCTTATCCACTCACATACATTTACAGGTTTGGGCAGTTCCTGCATCAGTCACACACCTTCTTACATAAACACTGAGTCCTGTTCTGAGGTCCGACAGTGTTTGCTGAGCTTAGTGATGCTGCTTAGCATTCCTCATAGAAACAAGGGGAGCAGTTAGCCCAAGCTAACAGCAGGAGGTTTAATCTCTCCTTCAGAGCAAAAAAACATTCCTACACGGATTTACTGTTCAGACCTGCTGAGCCGAGAACTTTCCACTGCACACAGAAAACATCAGTCACACATCGGCCTACCCTGATGTTACCCGAGCTGATGTTACCTGTGGTGATGCCAGCAGCAGGCTGAGGCTCCAGGCCAGGAGCAGCATTCGGCGGTTCCTGCAGTGTGCACTCAGGGCGTCCAGCGGATGGAGGATGGCGTGCTGGCGGTCGAGGCTGATGACGACTAGGATGAAGGCAGAGGCGTGCATGGCGAACAGCTTCAGGAAAGAGAGCAACTTACAGAGGGCGTCTCCACCATACCACTGCACAGTCACATTCCAAACTGCGTCCAGAGGCATCACCACAAATGTCATCATCAGGTCAGCTGACGCCAGGCTCAGCATTAGCGGCCGCAGGTGAGATGCCAGGCGCCGCCCACGCCCACACCACACGCTGACCAATAGGGCGAGGTTACTGCAGGCTGCAAACAGGAAGAGGACTGAGGTGGCTCCCACGCGGAACTGAGCGGCTCGGGTAAAACTGGGAGGATCCCAGTCTGAGAGTGGTGGGTACTGGGAGGTGTTGGGAGAGGGGGGCACTATAGGACTGGTGGTTGGAACCAGTGACATCCTGCAGAGAAGAAAAACAAGGTCAGAGATTCCAGGTTCATATTTTCCCAAACCAGATCCTGTGCTCATTTAACTGGTTTAATTATCATGAAGCTGATTGTGCAGTGTCATCTTTACAAAGATGAAAACCTTCATCTTCATCAGGTCTCTGGGTTGTTGTGTGTGTTGTTAAGAAACTCTGGACTGCTGGCTGAGCTTCTCACAAAAGGCTGCAGCTCTCCTGTGTCTCAGAGTGTGGAAATGTAACATCATCCAGTCTGTCGCGGTAAAAAATCTCCATCTATCACCGTAAAATGACTGTAACTTTCTCCGTGCCATCATCACTACAGCTCTGAGAAAATCTCCATGTCAGCGATAATGATACCAACAAACTATCGATACTTTGGATCGATCAGCCCATTATTGTTAGAGCACATAGATGAGTCAAGACATAAACAGAGTGGCTCTGAGTTTCTGAGCAGAGGTGGGGTCCTGTTTAGTCTTATCTTCTGGTTCTGGTTTTTGAGGTGTCAGCTGATCCCCACTTCCTGCTCACACACCTGGCTGATTACCTGAAATACCTGAAGCCTGTACCTCTGCCAGACTAACTGTTGGACTCCAGGTGAGAGTAAACGTTACTCTGTAACATGGGTACTTATACCTTTAGTACGTCTCTCAGTATTTTGTACATTATATTTACTGTACCACAGAATCCTGCAGTTCATCACATTACTATTAATGTGAAACGCAAGGGTTACGGTGTAACCCCGGTTCTCTGAGTGAAGAGACTGTCTCTCCACCCTGTTACATGTTCCATGTGTACGGGGATCTCTCTCTACACATGAAACATGTAACAGGGTGGAGAGACAGTCTTGAACGATAGAGAACTGATCATTCACACACACACACACACATCATGTGTGTGGATGATGTCACCTCGGTAACCTCCATCTCTCCCTGTAGATCAAAAACCCTGAATCCTGGTAATCTGCTGCCTGAACAGAACCAGATTCCACTGGTCTAAACTAACCGGGCTGGGGGGGTGAGGGGGTCCAGGACCTCTTAATTTTAATTCTGCAACTGTCAATAAAATACAAGTGTGCAGTTTATTATTGATTTAAAACAAAATGACTGAGAAAAGGGATTTTACTACAGTAAATGTACTTTCCTCCACTGAATTATTTTCATTATGAATATTTCTGTTGTTTTTGATCCTGGATCACTGGCAACCTGCTGTCTCTTACAAAGGCTTTTATTGTGAAAGGATCAGTGTCCTTTTTTACCTTTTCAGCAGCTCTGGATTGTTTCTCCTCCTCAGGCTTTCTGTTTTCCTCTGCTCCTCCTCATGTCCCGTCTTCACTTGAACCCAACAGAACACGCAGGAAACCTGAAGACCCACCAGAACCCAACCTGACCTGGAATAGCAGCAGCAGCAACTCTGTTCCAATATGACAAAATCTGGAAACAGACTGCAGCTGAGGAGGAGGAGCTCCCGGTGTGTGTGTGTGTGTGTTCAGCTGATCCAGGTTCAGTTCTATGATCAAATCTCCTGTTTTCAGTTTAACATCAGATTCATGATTTAATAAAGACTCAGCTACAGTCATTGTTCTGCTGGTGTTGTGTTCTGTCTTCATGTCCACTTTAAATGGGGCCTCACAGTATTTGTAGTCCAGTTCATCACACAGACCAGAACCATCCTTCTGTGAGTCTCTGCTCTGCCTGTGAGGATCTGCTCTGTCAGCACAATGTGCTGCTGATGAATTAAACATCCCGACCAAACACGTCTCTGCTCATTGAGATGTTTATTCTGCAAATGTTTCCTTAGCGTTATGGAAACGTGTATAACGAGGGGCCGCCTGACCCCCCAGGAAGAGATGACCTCACAAAGTGTCATCATCATCATCACCTTTATTTATAAAGCACTTTAAAACAACCACAGCTGACACAAAGTGCTGTACATTTAAAAT
>JAUMHF010000008.1:38857-61623 GCA_032359275.1 Microctenopoma steveboyesi | reverse complement strand
TGCAATGTAAAGTGCCCTGAAATGACTTTCGTTGTGATTTGGCGCTATACAAATAAAGATGAATTGAATTGAATTGTTGCTTCTGCGCACATATCGCTCTATTTAAGATGAGATGAACATCAGAAACACGAAACACTTCTACCATGTGATAGTACGTTTTTTAATGTGCTGTGAGCCAGATAATTACATTACGGTTTATCACCACAGATAGTCGGTTTCACTTCTATATGAAAAGATTAATCCTGAAGGACAAACTTGGTCCTATTAATTAGTGCTGAGTGAACTTTAGCTGGGAAAATGTCCCCACAAAGATAAAAACACCTGTTTTTTCTTCTCTGTTTCATCAGGAGGCATGTCACGATTGGCTAATTCAGCGGCAAACACTGCAGAACGCTCGAACTCCTGAGAAGATAAAGAGGAACCAGTCCCTGGTTGCCAACAGCAACCTTAGACTGGAGGAAAAGAAGAGGAAGATCCTGAGGAGTCTTCGTCGTCTGGAGGCACTCGGAGTATTGAGACCACCTGAGTCTGAAAACCAGATCCTGCAGATGATCGCCAAGGTGATACAACACACACACACAAACATGCCTCCAAGTCATATTCATCTCCTGCAGACTGAGTTAAACAGTTGAGTTATTCAATGCGACTTACAAGGAGCTGGCGCTGAGTGACTTGCTGACTTTATTAGGGCGTGGGCTGTGAGTCCGAGCGTTAAAATCGACCCTGCCACCTTCTACATCCCAGTCTGATCCTAATCCATTTATTCATTTTAGAGGGCTTGGAGTGGAGCAGAGGTCATTAATCCTAACTGATAAGGTTCTGTTTGTTATGTAAGAACAGAACCACTGCTCTTCATGCTCCAGAGCAGGCAGACCCTCCTTCATAAATATCATCTACATGTTCTCCTCGTCTCTCTCCGTCACCTGAACAACACGCCTCAGCTGGTTCTCCTGTTTTGCTGTCAGACCTCCCTCAAGATTCAAGAGGTTTTATTCGTCACGTACACAGTTATACTCGTACAACTTGCAGTGAAATGTGTCCCTGTTCTCCAACTATATGGCCGAGCAGCATACGAAGGTCAACAACAGTCAAACAAGAAGAAACATATGTATGTATATATATGTATATGAGATATGTACATCAGAAGAATGTCTGTGGGGAGTGTACTTATATAAATAAGTACAGAAAGTTTCGTATGTATGTATGTAACAGCTCACTAACCATTCAGATGTCAGTCAGACGTCTGTGTTCGGAAACAATTCGGCAGGTGCTGTTAGTCAGTGGTTCTCCTACATCCGGAATCAAAGCAGAGAAATAAAGATGGAGATTGTGTTTTAGTTTCAGCCACAGCTCTTTTGAATTTGAGGTTGTGTTCGAGTATTTTCTCTGTTGTAGTATTGTTATTGTTGTTGATGATCTAAGACTAGCCCCTTACCCCGACACACCAGGACATCCGTCAGCAACGTCTGCACCGTCAGCGCCGCGGGGCCGAGCTCCTGAAGCTCCATCAGACTCTCAACAGTCTGCAGGTGAAGAGCAGCTTCCTTGGTGAACAGGTGGACTACTACAGACATTACATCACTTCCTGTCTGGACAACCTCACTACCAACAGGTACAGGTTACCTTTCATTTCAATTCATCTTTGTTTGTATAGTGCCTGCTCATGATAAAAGTCAGACCATGAATGGTAATTGTTTGTATGTTCTCCTTATAACTCGCTTTGACAAGTAAAGTGAAGTACTGCATATACAGAACTATAGGAGAGGAAATTGACAACTAAAGGCTCTCGAGCTCAAGTTTTATTGTCACTTCAACCATATACAGCCAGTATACAGTGAAACGAAACAACGTTTCTGTTGTTTGCAGTCTGGATGTGTGTGCCCGAATGCTTCGGTAGCGTTTTCCAGACGGCAGGAGTGTGAAGTGAGTGTGAGGGGTGTGTCCGATCAGCCACAATGTTTTCAATAGAGGGGAGAGAGACCCCGATGATCTTCTCTGCTGTTCTCACTATCCACTGTAGGGACTTGCGGTCCGATATGGTAAAATTCCCAAACCACACAGTGATGCAGCTGCTCAGGATGCTGTTGATGGTCCCCCTATAGAAGGTGGTCAGGATCGGGGGTGGGAGTTGGGCCTTTCTCAGTCTTCTCCGGAAGAAGAGATGCTGATGGGCTTTCCTGTGTAGGGAGTTGGTGTGGACGGACCAGGTGAGGTCCTTCTCCAGGTGGACACCCAGGAACTTTGTACTTTCGACAATCTCTACAGAGGAGCCGTTGATGCTCAGCGGGGGGGGGGGTTGCTTCGTGTCCTCCTAAAGTCAACAACCATCTCCTTTGTCTTGTCAACATTCATAGACCGGTTGTTGTCTTTACACCAGTCCGTTAGCCTCTGCACTTCCTCTCTGTAAGCTGACTCGTCATTCTTGCTGATGAGACCTACCACTGTCGTGTCATCAGCAAACTTGATTATGTGGTTCGAACTGTGTCGCTACACAATCGTGAGTCAGTAGTGTGAACAGCAGGGGACTGATGTGTGTCATGATGGTGAATGTAAGTGCAATGGGATGATAGTCATTGAGACAGGACTCGGAAGGCTTCTTCAGCACGGGGACAATGGTGGTGGCTCTGAAGCACGTGGGTACAATGGCACCCCTCAGGGAGATGTTGAAGATGTTGGTGAGAACGTCTGCTAGATTTTCTGCACATTCTCTGAGCACTCTTTAACAGGGAACCAATGGAGAGAAGCTAATGTAGGAGTAATATGATCTCTCTTGTTAAGTCCAGTCAGAAGAAGTGAGTTATTGGGACAAACTATCAGTAATGAATTACAGTAGTCCAGCCTAGAGGTAACAAATGCATCGACTAGTTTCTCAGCATCACTTTGAGACAGGATGCTCCTAATCTTAGAAATATTTCTAAGGTGGAAGAAGGCAGTTCTGGAGATGTCTTTTATGTAATGGTTAAACGAGATATCTTGATCAAAACTAACACAGGTTTCTCACAGTAGTGTTTAAAGCCAGTGCAATATCAGCTAAGTTGGGAGATTTTTTTTTTCCCCATAGAGGTTTGACTACAGCTACTTTAAATGCCTGTGGTACATAACCTTATCAGAAATATATTTATCTTATCTAATATGGACGTGCTGGTAAACCATAAAACATCTTTCAGCAGCACAGGGGATTAAACCACTGACTCGCTGTGTTGCAGTAAATCAACCAATAAGAAGACAGTGGAGAGCAAAGGGAGGAAAAAGATTCCTGCCCTGAGTTACAGCGCTGCCCGCCTGCACGAGAAAGGAGTTTTGCTGGAGATTGAGGACTTGCCGACCTCGCAGTGAGCACATTATTAGGATGTCAAAAAAATAAATAAATAATAACTTCAGTATTGCACAGTATAAACTGCTGACGATGCATTTGCATCATATTTCATCTTAATTATAAATTAAGTTATCTCCAAAAGGTTTTTTTTTTTTTAGGTTTCTTGGCGACGTTTCTCCTTCCATTCCAGAGGACTTCCTCTGTCTGACTGACTGGTGTGAGCAGCAGGTTTATAAACTCGGTGGAACCCTCAGGTTGGTGGCTGGTGGTCACCTGGGGGTCGACCTCCCCTCTGGCTTGCCAGAGCTCAGTCAGACTTGAGAAAACCCTCTGGAATGGAAGTCCAGTTGCTTTGGATAAAACCTTTTGGAGATAACCATGACCTGGATGACTGAGAACCTTCACACATATTTCAGAATTAATTCCAAATGTTTCTGAATTTTTAACATTTTATTTTCAATGTATTTTTTTTCCAGGTTTAAGAACGTTGTGTTTGACATTGTTCCTGGGTCTGAAAAAGGAAGTTTCACCATCAAAGCTCGGTTCCTTGGTGTCGAAATGGAAGAATTCCTGCTCAAATACCAGGTACAGACTCAGATATGTTATTCTGTGTGTCGTACGTTTATTTGTTTAGCATGTGTTTAATGTGCGCCATTTGTGTTGCAGGACCTGTTGCAGCTACAGTATGAGGGCGTGGCAGTGATGAAGATGTTCGATAAGGCAAAGGTCAACGTCAATCTGCTCATCTTCTTGCTCAACAAAAAGTTCTTTAAGAAATGAGCCTTAAGATGCTCTGACCTCTGTTTATTTACCACAGTGAGGCTCCTGTCTATAATCATGTAAACTTTTGTCATTCACGACAAAGAGATCAGATATTAAATAAAAGAATATGATTTCTGCATTTTACACTTTAAGATAAATAAGAGTACAAAGAGTGAGACATATATTTTCATATCTTACTGATATTTCAGGAGAGATCATCACAACATATAACAGTGAGGCTTCTTACTTCCTGTCTTTGCTTCTCGCTCTAAAATTGTAGTTTGATCATAGCTGTAAAATTTAAATAGAGTGGGACATCTTTATGCTCCAGTGTCTTTTTCAGAGTCTGTCTCATCAGTTTTTATGTCTTCTCCCTTTAACAACGTGATAAATACATGTCACACAGAGAGACTATTGATCAAATGATATTTTCCACTAATCAATGACTGTAAATATTTTCTGTCAGTTTGTTTTTCAACAATAAATATTTGAATGGTTACTGATCAGTAGACTATATGATGGATTATAATTTGATGTTTGAGACATATCTGAAAACTCTGCAGCAGATGTTTTCAGCAGACACACTGTGAACAGAGGTCACACAGTGGTAGTCGAGCATCACATCCACATTGGTGATACCTCGCCCATCAATAAAAAAGCATATAGATCAGGGGGGGCCTAAGACGGCGACCAACTGGCGTAGTCTGAAATCTCTTAACACATGTGAGCTACTGAAAAACTACAGTAAACTAAGTGAAACCTTGAGCTTTGTTTACTTGTCAAAATTAGCAACATTGTTTTACCTCATCTGGATGAGATGTGATGTCAGCTGACCGCCAGCTGACCTAAGCATTTCACTGCATATATAATTACTATTGCATTGTGTCATATTAAAGTATAAAGTATACTCAAAGTACACAAACACAAATATATACGAACATATAGATATCCAGTATGCTGGTATATACTGTGAATGTTTAGAAACCAAAAAAATGATAACTGCTTATGTTTTTGGTTTATGTCGTGTAGTATCTGTAACTTTTCATAACTAGTTCATGCAGAAACCAGTTTGTCAGCTGACATCTTCTGATTCTTTCTTATATCTAATGTATCTGAACAAATCTTTGTGCTTTACTTTATTGTCTTTTAGCTTTTCAGAATATTACTTGTACACAAAAATTGTTTATGATAATGTCTTATGTTAATGTTAACGACTTTCAATAATATACAGCAACCTGTGTGTAACCTGAAAGGCCACACTCACACTCAACATTTTTGCTTTAAGCTCACACTAAGCTGAAAATTAAATGTTGAACATCTTTTTCTTGAGCACGTATGACTGAACACGAAACGTGTTTTTATTCCACAGTTAGTTACAGTCAAAGTAAACAGAAAATAGATCACAGATCAGCTGACAGGCTTACAAAAATACTCTGTTTAAACTTCAAGTATCCTCAACGACAAAGTCCACATTAATCCAGCCTAACTGAGTTTAAACCAACCTGGTCCTAGTTAATCCAGTCTGATCCATGTAAAACAACCAGATCCAGTCCAGTCTGAGTACATTTAATCCAGCCTAATGTGCTGGATGTTTACCTGCAGAAAACACAACTAAGAGTTGACAACATTTGGTTTTTGGTGTCAGTAAAATTCTGGGAGAGCTGCATGATAAACTGTGTTTATATTTTAGTCAAACTGATTCTGAGATTTTCACTTCACTGATCTCAGGAGCAGCAGTCCAGCATTTCAGTAAATGCTTTTAGTGACGTTGATTTTTTTTTTTTTACCTGTTTTATTTATGATAATTTCATATTGAGCGCGTACTTTTGTTCAGCAATGAATCTGCACTGACTGAATAATAAAGTGTTCCTAATCTAGAATCTGGATGAGAGTTCCTCAGGGAAGCACCTCTGACTTTTCTGTTGATTTTTCCTTTGAAGTGAGGGGACGTTTAAACATTTCCTTGAATCTGTGTCTTCTCTAGAGTCAGCAGTTTGTTCAGACCAGATGAAAAGTTGCATTGTGTTTCTTACACTGTAATTACATGTGTCCCTGTTACTTTGCACTCAGAGATATATATCAGAGAAGATATCAAGTATTTCTGACACTAGCCTTTTCACACTATCACCTATTGCTGACAGACAAGTCAAAGTTAAGTCACAGCTTATTGACCACAGTTGCTCAGGTTGGAGGTTTTGTTATTTCAGTCTTATTCAGTATGCCGATCATGAAGTGGTTGTTAAAAACTACCCTACTTATACTTGTTATAACTATTTACTTATACTAATTACACTCTGTATGTCCTGTGTTTTAATCTACAATCCGCTGACTGGTGAGGCTCCAAACACTGAAGAGTTGATGAACAATCTACTGTTGTTGTTCTGAGAGTGAGGACTAGAGAAGTGACTCACTTGATTTACCTGTGAACTGGATTTTAAGACATTAAGATAACATCTTCTTCTGTGACTCTGTAGGTAAAAAATGTGGAACTGTTCCTTTAACGACCTTGCAGCGCCCCCTGGTGTTAATTCAGATAAACATTACAGTACGTACAGATCTTTACAGTATTTACATTCTCAACATGGTGAAATTGTCTACATGACTTCTTTGGAATTTCATAAACAATATTTCAACATTTTCCATCTGACCTGGAAAATAAAGACAAATTATTTTTACACAAATACCAACTATAATATTGACTGGTGTGTAGATAATTACAGTACGTACAGCGCAATAGGTAGTTTCTCACTCATCCAGTTAAAACAGGAGCTTAACTTAAGAACTTTCATTAAGGGGAACATGAAAGGAGTCTTCAGTAGAGAAAGTTCCTTTTTTCTTTTGTCACCAGAAGAAAAATGGACATGGTGCAAATTGTGCAACTGTAAACATTAAACAATTATTTAATTTTAGGGTTTCATTAGTTTTTGTCTGAAGTTGGTAGAATATAAAGAGTTCAGAGGAAGAATCAGGAAACTGTAAGCAGATTTTAACCCAGAAGCTCTGTGTGGTTCTGCAAAGATTCTAAACAAAAACTTAGGAGAGCTGCACCAACAAGAGTCCAACATCAACTTAGATCATTTTACTGATCTAAGAAGTTAAATTTGTGAATAAACACTGTTATGTCGCATATGTGGTGCAAGTACAAATTAAAAGAGCTCAGAAAATATAAACCGTTTCCACTAAGCTGAACTGAATGTGTTCTAAGTGAGGAGAATGATTAATCTTCACAACCTATTTTGTTTTACACGTTTTGTTGCTCAGTTATAATTTTTAAATTCCTAATTTTCATCTGAGCTTAAACTTTGGTATTAATTCGTAGATGCTGCAGGGTACTGCTGTTTCACACAGCTGTCTACGAGATGACAGTGTTAGAGTTGCTAACTTAACTGACTTTGTTAAAAGTGTTTTGTGGTGACATCATCCACAATCAGATCATTTCTCTGAATGAAGTGAAGTTTCTCAGAGAACATCTAGAAATAATTACACCTAAGCATTTTACTGCATGTCGTACTGTGTTTGACTGTGAATGTGACAAATAAAATCTGAATCTTCTGAATTGGTTTAAAGAGACTCAGTCAAGTCTTAAGGTCTGACGAGAACCTCTTCTAGATTCTGGGTTCAATAAAAGGACACTCCTGGTCTTACAGTTTATAAGGATTCAGTGCATCAATGAATCTTGAGGTCTTGCCAATGTTGTACAAATAAATCAGCAATAACAAATCCTTATGGTTGGCTGGATGCTGAAACAGGTGCAGTGTGACTTCTAGTTCTGGTTAAATCAATTCTGAAGCGCCTCAGATTATGTTTTTTCTTAAACACACATTGTG
Organism: Microctenopoma steveboyesi; assembly: GCA_032359275.1. Taxonomy (NCBI): domain Eukaryota; kingdom Metazoa; phylum Chordata; class Actinopteri; order Anabantiformes; family Anabantidae; genus Microctenopoma; species Microctenopoma steveboyesi. The sequence continues at coordinate 53,718 of JAUMHF010000008.1, read as the reverse complement.
TTGAAGTAAATAAATTGCATATTTAAATGTGACTTATATGTCTCAAGTTTGACTAAATTCAGACTAAACCCTTGTCATTGTTTAATTAAATCCTCATAGGTGCAGCCCTCCATAAAGACTGGGTTGTGGTTATACTGAAGTCCAGCAGTATCTGGATCTGATGCAGATGTTTGACCAAAAATCAACACCCTAAAATGTCACTGCAGCTATGCTTTGCTTTAACACCTGCTGTCATCAATCTCCACTGGACTCAATGACCTTCTCAGCCAGAATCTCCTGGAAGGTGGAGAGCTGCTTCATCTGCTCTGTCTGCATTGAATGTCTCCTCATTAGCTTTTTCTTCATCTTGAAGTCAGAGCCCCGTTTGGGTGAGGCTGGGGCTACTGGGACCAGGATCTTGTGTCCAGAGTGGACCGGGGAAGTGGGCTTGCCGTTTGCTCGGATGTCAGGAATGGGTCTCTGAGGGTTGATGTTGAGTGGAGGCAGGAATCCAGGCCTGGTGTGAGAGATATGGTCCAGCAGGAGGGTTCCTGAACCCCGGCGCTCCAGAAGTCCTGGGGGACGCCGGCGCATGGTGATGGGGGACACTGAGTTAGGAATGTTCTCCAGAGACTCTTTTGAGGAGCTAGTAACCAGGGACAGGGGGGAGGCATTGTATCTCCTCCTCTCCACAGACATCCGGCCAGAGTCTGGAGATCCTGGGATGGAGTCTGGACAGAGGTGGGTGTCAGATTCATAATGCTCCATCCGTGTCAGTTTGGGGTGAGCAAGGACGCGGCCTGCTACAGATAGTCCAGGGTTCTCCTGGGACTCTGGGGCTGTGTTCCTGCGGTATAGAATCTGGTGTTGCTGGACTTTGTCAGCCCAGGAACCAGAGAGGGCTGCACAGTCCTCAGAGCAAGACCGGTCAATGAGTTTGGGAGAACAGGGATCATGGGTCTCGATGCTATGTCGCCGTGACAACAGAGGTCTGATAGGTTCTGTGATGGTCAGGTCATTGACCTCAGTAATCATCCTGTTCAGATCACAGCCACCTTCCTCCTCCAGACCTACGTCAACTCTGTCCTGAGGAACCCCACTCAGCACTGATGGTGCCACTAGGCCCCAGGGCTCTGAGTTCAACCTTTTCAGCAGTTTGCGAGGTGGGGGTCTCTTCTCTCCTGGAGGACGAGCTGAGGGTAAAGGTAAAGCTGAGGTGAGCGCAAAGCTGAAGATCCCCTCGTCATCTTTGTTATTCTCTTCTGCTGGTGACGAAGTCCCAATCTCCACCTCAGAAGGAGACATGCAGGCTGGAGACAGTTTATCCACAATGCCCGGTGAGGGGGGAGAGTTGAGGTACTGTTTGGTTTTCTTGGTGCCTGATGGAGATGTGTCAGTAGTTATTATGATCACTTCTTTGCCTTTGGCTTTGCAGGCATCCAGCAGGACCTGCAAAGTGTCACGATCTCCCTTGTTGATGGCATGGACGAGTGCAGAGGAGCCAGAGTAGTCTTTAAGGCTGGGATCAGCTCCATTCTCCAGCAGCAGTAAGACCACTTCCTTTCCCGCCTGTTCAGCACAGGCGTGCATCAGCGCCGTCCTGCCACTCTTATCAGGGATGTTCGGGTCAGCACCTTTCTCCAGCAGGTACTTGACCATCCTCTGTCGGGTCTGTGGGTCGTCATAGCTTGCTAAGCAAGCAGCGGAGATAGGGGTCTCTCCACGCTCATTACCCTCATTGATGTAGGCACCACCCTCAAGCAGCAATCGGGTCAGTCTCAGCTTCCCCTGGAAGACAGCTTTGAGGAGAGCGTTCCCCTCAGTCTGCAGGGGTCCTCCATCTCCCATGATCCCTCACCTCAGACCTCCTGCCCACTGGAAGCTGGTTCAGTGCTGACTGTCCATCCCCCATGAGAAGTCACATGACCTGCAGGAGATGCAACACAACCAAGTCAGTTAATTTAAACAAACTGAGAAAACAATCAGGACTGCTGACTGGTTTCTCTACCTGTAATATTCAACTCAATTCATCTTTTTATATAGTGCTGTAAGTGACCTGGTAGGTCAAAGGGTTAAGCGTCAGACTGTGGTGCAAAAGGTCGCAGCTCCTAGTCCATCCCCTACCGGGTGTGTCCTTGAGCCACCCAGCGCTAGCTCCTTCTAAGTCACTTTGGATAAAAGCATGTGCCCCGCAAGAATTCAGAAACACTAAAGCAAGCAGGTAATGCAGCAAATGTTTACCATTCAGACTGGAAAACTGATGATGATGAAGATAAATGAGACTTTATCAAATGTATTCTTATAGGATTATATATATATATATATATATATATATATATATATGATTATATTACACCTTTCTAGTTACTGTTTGTTAAAACTTACATGTACTAATACATCAGAGTAATAATACTACTAGTCAAAAGTACTTGATTCAAACAGGACTGATGTTTTGTTGCACCAGAGCATCAATTACACTGAGCTCCCCTGTTACCTGCTGTTCTTTTCTCTCTCCTCTGTCCACTAACCACCTCCGGTCGAGGCAGATGGCCGCCCACCCTGAGCCTGGTTCTGCTGGAGGTTTCTTCCTCTCCACTGTCTCTTAGTGATGCTCAGTGGGATTCATTTCTCTTGCTCTGTAACATCTTTGTGTTTCTCTGTGAACAGATGGAAACACAGGAACTCTGGACTTTGGACCCAATTGGTAAATAAACTAAAGTTAACCCGTTCAAAATCAAACAAGGTTCTCCGGTCCCCTGCAGCCTACATTTCCCACGATGCAGCAGGACACTGTGATAAGTCTTTAAAGTCCACATAATTTCCTGATAGTTGCTAGCAGACATTTGAAGCAGTAGCTGCTGATGTGTGAAACAGAGTTTGACTGATTTTCAGTTTTATTTCTCAGATTTTACTGCGATCTGAGTTTTTATCTTTATTAGTTCACTTGCAGTCACACAGAGAACAAACAGATCACAGTCTGATTCTCCTGCTTCAGTTTTGTCATGTGTCCCAGTGGGACAGTTTGAGGAGGTCTGCGGACATATGTACAGTAAATATGCAGCAGTAATGGAGCCAAGCTGGATAAAAAGCAGCAACTTACTCTGCAGTACTTTTTAACTTAAAAGTACTTAAAATTAGTACTTGCTATCACATATTTCACCTTTAACCCGATTCTGTCTCCTCACCTGCAACAGGTCACGTGTCACACAGGTGGAGCCTGTGCTCTCTAACGTGATGATGATGATGATGAAGGTGTGAGAATGCAGGGGTATGGAGACTTACCGTGTTTCACGTCATCACTATGACGCACCGGTTTCTATATTTACACACCGGGTGCCAAGTTAACGGTGTAACTACATCTTCATCATAGTCATCATCGTTAAACCGCATCACATCTGGCAACAGCGCCGCGTTAAAATCACCGCAACACATACACCGGGAGGATCCGAAACAAGCAGCAGCTGACAGCGATGAAGCTGATGGTGCAGAGAGTGGCGCTGCAGAGCGGTGACGACGAAGGTGATGAAGATGATGGAGGAGGTGGTAAAGATGATGGAGGTAAACACCGACACTTACCGCCGACCTGCAACTGCTTCATCACCGTCACTGTCCGTTACTGACGGTTAGCGAGCGTTTTGTGACGGACTGACGGAGCCGCTGCACCGAAACCACTCCTGTATCTCCTCCTCTTCTTCCTCCTCAGAGCCTCAACCCCCCTCAGTAATTTAACCCTTCTTGTCCTGCCTCTTTCTGTGACTGAGTTTATAAGTCCTACATGGGAAGAGTACTACTGCTGTATATAAATACTCTATTACACTGAAGTTCCTTCACTAACGAAACACAGTATTTGTATAATGTTGATAGTTTTACTTCATCATCACTGAAGGAATTTCACAGTCTGTAGATTTACACCAGTCTTACACTACCCTAACCCCCTGGCTCTGGACCCTCCATCCACTGAGTCTGGACCCTGGTCTTTACCCTGAGGGCTCATTCAGTGATGAATGAAGTTGAAGATAACAACTGTAAGGACAGGGTACTGTTACATATGCAAAAAAAAAGGAACTGATTACATACATTACTTCTTACAAAATTTTATTTTTCATCATTGTGGAAAAGTAAATACTGTAAATACACATAATTTATTAGAATTATTTGTTTTTACTCCATTAAACCTCCGACAGTTTGAGTTACTAAACAGCACCAGTTACCTGTAGGAAAAAAGAACAGAAAATGTTCCCAGTGATTTTACATGTTTACATCTGATGATATTTCAAACAATAACAAGACTAATAACTGATACAAGTACAGTACTGACTACTAGAACTGGTACTTCAGTGCCAACTGATCCACAGTCTCCCATAAAATCACATGTCATGTGAGAAATGTTTACATTATTATTATTGTTAATTAAAAAGCTAATGACTAAAATAAAACCCTGCAGAACTCAGACTTGCTATTATGGAAACACAGTTTCTATGGTAACTGATGTACTGGATTCCTGCAGAAGGGTTCCCACGGCAACACACACACACACACACACACACACACACACACACACACACACACACACAGTAACAGGATGATGGAGGTTGTTTTGGCTGACGTAGCAGAAAGTGTTTGACCTCAGTCTGCAGCAGCACTCTGCAGTCCTACTGCAGTAATACTACAGTACTACTGCAGTATTAGCTTAATGTCTTTGGTCAAGGTCTGTGCAGATTCTCAGAGTCCAGGTTTGTCACACTGGGTTTCAGGGAGAGTTAGGTAGCTATGGTACTAGTCCTGGATGTGGTTTGGTTTCTGTAGAGGACCCTCACACTTGCTGGTTGTAGATCGTCTGCAGTCTCCACCCCCCCTGTCCTCACCCACTCACTTTGATATAAACCTGCCAGTTCCTCCACTTTACTTTCAGACACTTCTCCTTGTTGATTTGTTTTGTCCCTGACTTCCTGACTGTTTCTTTGTTCTGATTGTCAGAACACGAACACAATCCAACAGAGGAGGAGACCCAATTGCAGGAAGCTGAGATCAATCAGGAGTGTGCACGTCATCAAACATGCTCCTGTCACGTGTCATCTGATGTGATCCAGCTGCCAAACTTTGACTCTGGACTATACAAACCATAGAGGTCAAAGGTCACAAACGCAGTGTCATTGAACTCCTTCTTTACAGACTGAAAATCATTCAGATCAGAGCTCTCTGTCAGACTCTGCTCCTTGTCTCAGTCTTGTGGATCTGCGGCTGGACGATGCACACCAAAGGAAGCTCATGGTAAGACCCCCCCACCACTCAGATCAGATTCAGATGGTGTGTTTCTTTAGGGTACTACAGTACTGCAGCACGTTCTAGTTACTGACACTACCTGTTGCTGATTCACACACCTGTAACTCAAGTGTCACAGACTTCAGTCTGTGATCCTAAGACCACAGGGTTGGTTGTTTGAGTGTGCGTGTATTCATTAACCGACCTTCCCTACAGCTGCTGCTCTTTCGAAGATTACAAACTGACCACTGAGTGGCTCCTGAACCAAACGAGTCACCGTCCAAAGATTGCTGTGATCTGTGGTTCTGGGCTTGGTCTGCTCGCTGACAGAGCCACCAACAAACAGACCTTCAGGTATCAGGATATCCCTAACTTCCCCGTCAGCACAGGTGATTCTGACCCCCCCCATCCACCCCTCAACCATCAAAGGCCACGCAATCTGTGGGCTGAAGCTCGACACTATAAAAATTCTACTTTCTGTCTAATGGTTCTGTCTCAGCTCCAGGTCATGAAGGTCGCCTGGTGTTTGGGACGATTGAGGACACCCCCTGTGTCTTCATGCAAGGACACTTCCACCTGTATGAAGGTTACTCCCTCTGCCAGGTGAGTTGTTCACTAGCACCTGTGGCATTTTATCAGCTAACTGCTCTGACTGTTACTCATTTTCTGTTCCTAGACTCTCTGTGGAGTACAGTCCTCAGGGGGGTTCGATGTCCCTTCGTGTCTGTCTAACTTTCTCTGTCTGTCTCTCAGGTGACATTCCCCATCAGGATCTTTAAGCTGATGGGGGTGGAGGCTGTGCTGGTGACGAATGCCTCAGGAGGAATTTGTCCAGACTTTAAGGTCGGTGATATCATGATCATCAAAGACCACATCAACTTACCAGGATTTGCTGGACAACATCCATTGTGTGGACCAAATGATGAGCGGTGAGATGGAGACAGACGTCCTCTACATGAGCACTGAGATTAAAATGATTTAATTTATTCTACAGGTTTTCCTTCCTGCCTGTTTGTAGCTTTGGGATCAGGTTTCCCTGTATGTCAGATGCATACAGTAAGGATCTGAGGCGGTTGGCACTGGAGGTGGGCTCTGAGCTTGGCTGCAGTGATTTCATCAGAGAGGGTGTTTACTGCATGGTGAGCGGACCAAACTTCGAAACCATTGCTGAGGCCAGGATGTTGCTGATCCTTGGCTGTGACTCTGTGGGTAAGACGGACAGATAGATAGATTCGAAGTAACCAAGAAATTTAAGCTAAAAAACTGACAGGTGCAGTTTTCTGAAATGTCACTGGACCATCCAATATGGTACATAGTAGTTTGTATGGCCCCCACTTGCTTCTATACCTGACAGCGTGAGGGCATGATCCTTTTGAGATGATGGGTGGCATCCTGGTACACACAACAGCCCTGTCCAGCTCTCCTAGAATAATTGTCTCCTGGTATCTCCTCCATGCTCTCGAGACACGGCAAACCTTCTGGCAATGGCAGGTATTGATGTACCATCCTGGTGGAGTTGGACTGTCAGTGAACCTCTGTAGGGTCCAGGTATCACCTCATCTAACCCAGTAGTGACACTGACCCTATAGTCAAATGCTAAATTACTTAAAAGCAGTCAAGAAAAGATGAGGAGGAAAAACCTCGTCCTGTAAAACCATTTTTGGGGGGTGGTCTCGCTGCTGCCACTAAAACAGTTGACACTGATTAAAAAACCCTGTGCTACATATTTGTACAGTTGTACAAGATGATGGTTGTTGGCAGAAATGACGTCTTATCACTTGACGACTAAAGCTGCGTTGCTGTTTCTCCAGCCGTGGTGCAGTTTTAGTGAAAGACTTGTGCAGCTTATATGAGATAGATTCACTTCTAGCATCTTTCTTTACCAGTTCCATCATATTTCATGTTTTTGTTTACCTGCAGGCATGAGTGCCGTTCCTGAGGTGACTGTGGCAAAACATTGTGGACTCAGAGTTCTTGGACTATCCCTCATCACCAATATGGTCAGTCACCTCAGATTCTGTTAAGTTTATACCCGTCTCCATCTTTGTTGTGTAAAGTTACCATGGATACCACAGTCTTTTGTGTAGTGGCAGTGCAGTGGTGTGACAGTGTTAACACAGCTGTGTGATGCTCCAGGTGTCTCTGGACTACAGTCGGGAGGAGAAGGTGAACCATGAGGAGGTTCTTCAGATCAGTAAAATGAGAGCAGAGGTTTTGCAAAAACTTGTCACCACCCTGATCTGCCGTTGCCAGCAGCAGAGCATCAACACCAACTGACACCAACACCTCTGTCTGATATTTGCCTGTTAAGCTCATCATAGTCTGTTAGTGTCTCAGTAAAGTGCAGTGACATATCTCCGGGTTCATTTTAAATGTGTGTGATTAAACATTAGGAAGACAGAGAATGGTAAATGTTTTCTACTTTCTCAAAGACCTTTACACTGACGCACTGCTTCTCATTCACATCTTCCTACTCACACACAGATGGCAGAGCGGGACAACTTAGGGTTCAGTGTTTTGCCCAAATACATTTCAACATATCACTGGAGGAAATAAATCAACCAATCTTCTGATTGGTGGTTTACAGTTTGGCCATTTTCCTGATAACGATGATTGAACTTTATTTCATTAACCCCTGTAATTGTTTAGACTGATGGTCAATCTGTAATAGGACTTTAACTATTGCTAAATAACACCAAAGAAACAGCACAGAAAATATAAACAAACAAAGCTTTTGGAAAAACAGATCTTGTTGAATTTATTCTAAAGGAGTAGTAGACTTTGTCTATGGAGCCTCACATGATCACGACTTCTCTATGTTTGAAATGAATGTGACTCACATAGCAGCACCTAATTCCACAATAATCTGAGTTGTTTCAGATCCTCAACTAACATTAATATGTCTCTAAAGTTTCTGATCTGATGATTTCCTGTGAGTTGCAATTGTGTGAATGCAATTGAAACATTCACCAGCTCTATAGAGGATGAGGAATGCAAAGCTGTTAGCTTATTCATCTGACTCTCTTTCTTCAGCGACAGGTTAACACTGAATGGCACTAGAAGTAGCACCGTGTAATACATTTTTAAAAAGCAGTTTATTGCTAAATGGGTAAATACTCGTTCTGCCTCATTGTCAGAATATAAATTTCAGTTAAAAAACATACATGTCGCACACCCCCACTGTCCTTCACCCTTTTTAACTAACGAGCCCCCACCCCCCACATCGTGTCTACCTGCATCACCTGTTCACACAAACATTAATAATTCAGTGTGCAGACTGAAGGAGTGACTGTAAAATGAACAGCACTTTTTCCTCATGCTTACCATATGGAGAGCCTTCAGACTTTATTTCAGGTCTTTTTTAGGTCCTGACCCTCGTGTGCGGCATGATAGCTCAGTGGGTGGAGCAGTCGTCTTCAAACCCAAGGGTGAGTGAGTTTGATTCCCCGTCCCACCAGGTTACATGTCTCGGTGTCCCCGTAGTAGCGCAGACACGTGTACATAGTACATATAGTTTCAGCGCAAATGTTATGACCTCCGGTCCACCAGGTGGCGCCAGATTCTTTTCAATTGGAGGCTGTGTTTTTATTCTTTAGACCGGAAACAGTGTTGTTGGCGGCTCAGAGACTGAGGCCGTTTAAAGCGTTAGCAGAAGCTAACAGAGAAAATATGAGACGGTAATTAATGGCTGCCGACATCAGTCTGACAGTAAGTCTTTATTCTTTATTTGGTTTAACGGATTCATGCTGATCTTTTATGATCATTATGTTAGCGCCAAACCTCGCGCCACTCTGTAACAGATTAGCTGCTTGTTGTCATCGAGCTAATTTACCCAACGCTGCAAAGATGAAAACTGCTTCCAGTTAACCTGGGTCAAAACAATCTGCACCTAAAAACAGACAAACTAGTGAATCACGTGATCTTTGAAGGTCTTGGTTGTTTGCTGTAATTGATCAGAAAGGTGTTCATCACTGTCTGGTTTGTAATATCTATACTTTAAAGATGTTGATCCGTGAATCTCACTGATCAGTGTGATGCCGTTACCTGTTCCACCTGTGGCCTGTGACACAACATAAACATAACCTGTGCTTTATAGGGCAGCGCCGATATTATGAGGACAGCACAGACGTTTGATTAATTGTAAGACACACACAGCATTAGGAGCTGATTGTTTAACTTGACTGTGCTACAGTGGACCCACCGGAGACGTCCAGCACAAGACGACATTTGTCCTATGCCAAAAAGATCTCTGAGGACAGATGAAGACAACTGTCTCTTCAGATGGGACAGGAGGCCACTGACAGAAAGTTCTTGTGAGGACCCACATGAGGAGGAGAAAACACCTCCCTCTGGTAACTTCTTGATGATATTATAACTCTATTACACAGAGTGCATTCACCTGTAGATGTAGTTGCTGTGCACATGAACATGGACAGAGTTAGGTACTCAGCGTGTCTGTCTTCTTCTCAGGGCAGGGGACGTTGGGGGAGGAGGCAAGTACCACTGAAACCAGTGAGGACGAACTGGGACGACTAGACATTGATCTGGACAGGAAATCCAAACAGCACAACCTGACATCCCACAACGTGCGCGCCATCCTGCATGTGAGCAACATGTTACACCACATTTCTAAGAACGTTTGCCAAAGTTAAATTTGTCCGCTACTAATAACACAATCTTTCAGCTGCATTAATTGCTCCATGTGTCATCTTTTCATTCTGCGTAGTGGGCCTCAGAAATCACGCCAAGTCTTAGTTCTTTGTTGCATTTTAATAATCTTCCCCCATGACGTATGAGGTTTTTCATTGCATGAGCTGCAGGATGCAAAATTTACATCACTCTCACAGACGGTGTAAAAATTTCACATGGCAGATAAGAAGAAAGGGAGAGCGGGACGCCACATTGACACAGAGCCTCTGCAAGCTGCAATATATGTGCTACAGGTGCTAAGCAATGAAATGCATTGATCGGAATACGCTGATCACATACGTTTTGACGGTATTTTTGATAATTATGACAGTTGTGCAGTATTCATCAGTATTTTTTCCCTATGCATGAGTTGGTGTTCAGGGATTTAGAGAAGATCATGACATTTATCATTCTAGGTTCCTGTGGAACAGTTCCATACATTGTCTGTCTTTTAAACTAACAGAAGATGTTGTTCATTTGAGAGAGAGAGAGAGAGAAGGAGAACCATCAACTTTTTTAATATAATACTAAGGGAGGCTCTGACCGCCCTGACAGTTTTACCTGAGGATGTGGAGGGTGCTGTTTCATACATTTCTGGTTTTCCACAGCATGTTTGCAGATAACGTGCAGCAAATTGCTCGTGTTTCACTCTCCAGTGACAACTTGAGCTCATCAACAGTAAATAGTTGTTGGTCCACGTCCAACAACTTAAAACCAAAGTATTTCCAGACTTTAGACAAGCAAAAGTCCTTCTATGTGATTATGATTATCATGATTTATGATTACATGTGTGTTTATCAGTGTAACACTTTGCCTCTTTCTGTGAATCCTATAAACTTTGTTTAACTTGCCAAATATCACTGTGTGTCTCCTATATGATATATTTAATTTTTTATCTGAACAACCAACGATTTATACAGGACAATAATGAACATTGACATGGTTGCCCAAACTTAGGCACCCCACTGTATTTCAGCCATTTTCACATCCAATGAAGACAATATATGGAGAATCAGGTTCACACATTGCATTCCAACATGTTTTGTTTCCTGTGTCAGGAGGTGATTACCCATGAGCGTGTAGTGGCCATGATGAAATCCGCCATCAGAGACACTCAGGACTTTCCCATGTTTGTGAGTTTCCATGTTTTCTTTTCGTCCTGAAAATGATTCATTATTTTTTGTTTCTTATGTTTAGTCTGCATTAGTCTGTATTTACAGCACAAGGCCTACAGACAGTCTGTAGGTCAGATGCTGCAGACAGTCTGCCTGCCCCCGACCCTACAGACAGTCTGCCTGCGCCCGACCCTACAGACTGACTCTCTGTTGTTTCTACCAGGAACCAAAGATGACCCGGTCCAGGCTGAAACAGGCAGTCCAACAGGGACAGGTGAATTCCCACAATCCCTTCTGATACCTGGATATTTAAACTTGTATATTTACCTCATCAGTCTTTCCTTGTCTGTTGATTACAGACAGTGAAGTGGAGTCTGTCTGCAATGAACACAGCCAGGGTAAATTTAAACTTGTCTGGTCTGCAGGATGGTTTCTGCCTGTCTTCTTTTGACATTTTCTGAAATGGTTTCTCCTACAGCCTCCTCAGTTTATGGAAATTAATCTTGAGGAACATGAGGATTCGTCAGACGAAGAGTATTGTCCTGATGAGGAAGAGGAAGAGGATGAAGACACATTTGAAGAGGTGCAATGGCTGTAGTTGGATTTCAGTTTTTCTCTGTTCTGTGGCTGGAGCCAAATATATTATATTATATTATATATATAGAGAGAGAGCGAGAGAGAGAGATTATATATATATATATATATATACACACACACACACTATGGATACGTGAACCCTGTCCCACTTTGGATTTGGAGGATGTGGTTACAACAGGAACAGTGTAGAGACTAAGCTTTAGGTTTAATAAGAACTTTGTTCTATTCATTTGATTGGAAACTGTTGATTTATTCAACACGTACCATTCTGTAACAAACCTTCTCTCTATTATTCTCTTCATTATATTTTTTTTTAGTTCTGTGTAAGCTCATCTGTTTGTTTCTATTCAGACCGAGAGATTTAAACTATGTAGTGCTGCTGGCACCAGCCCTGGGGTAGAACCTAGTGTGCCTGTGGAGAAGGGGAGAAAGTGCATCAGACCCTTCAGTAAGTCAGATTCGTTCTTGTGTGTTTGCAGACCTTTCTCAGTGATGCAGACAGTTTGGCTTCACCTCCAAAAATGCATCAGGGTTGTCTGCCCAGTGAACCAGCAAAACAGAGGACTGAGGAACCCCAACAGGTACTTTGATCTCTATGATTCACCAGCTACTCTAAACTGCTGCAGTTACCCTAGACTCTGACCTCTGTTGTTAGAGATCTCTAGGACTCCCGATGAATCACGTGATGGTCTCTACCTGTGCTCCTCAGTACCTCCTTACTATGCCTGAACCCTCCTTCATGGAGAGACTGAATGCTGTGGAGGAGGAGCTGGACTGTAGCCCCGCCTATACCCATAACCAGGTAACGTCTTAAACTTGTAACCAGGTAAAGTGTTACCTGTCTGTCTCACTGACCAGCCATTTCTCTCTCAGGGGGCTGCTGACAGCAGTGCTGATGAAGACTGCTTGGCGTATCGGACCCGCTCCAAACTTCGCCTGGTTAATGTCCCTCTGGGTCAGCTTGAGGCTGAGCTGCTAGCCCCCGACATAACTGCAGACATGTATGATCAGAGTAGCACCCAGCAGGATGAAGACCGTCACTGGACAGAGTGGCTGCAGGGGCTTATGGCCCCTGACAACGAAGGTCTGTATTATCACCAGCAGTAAATCTGTTTCTGCTGTTTTTAGGTCAATGTAATTTCAGCAACGTCTCACTATGGAGTCCTAGAAGTCCTAGAGCCTGTCACTTTCCAGCCAATCAAAAGGAAGAAAGGGCCTACACAATAACCAGAAAATAGTCAGAAAATAGCAGTATTGAATTCTTTGTGATTCTGCTACTTCTAACGTAAACTTCTGAAAACTTCAAGCGAAGCATAAAGCATGGCAGGGATGGCAGAGGGACACCAACAATCTTTCTGGCAGTCTTAACAACCCCGTTGAGCTGTCAATACTCATATGACTTGTAGCTGTGTTTTCTAGGTTGTGAGATGGGGTATGGGAAGTCTCCCAAGGGGTGGAGTAGCTTTTGTGATTTTTTGATGACTGCTGTGATGTTAGTGGGGAAGCACAAGTCATCAGCTAGGTGCACAGCCAGGAACGTAACAGACTAGAGAAGTATTTATGTCATTATGCATTACACATAACGAAATTTAGTTCGGTGGCTCTCGGCCTTGGGAAGGAAAATACACCAAACACCACATGCACACAAAACAAAAAAGGAATAAATAAAATGAAAACTCGATTATTGCAAAAAATATGAAAAGTGACAAGTGACAAATTATCGTGCTAAATATTAGCAATTTAACGGAACTGAAAAGCAGCATGCTGTCTAGCAGCAGTCCATGAGGGTGTGTGTGAGAGGTCTGGTGTGTATCCGTTATTCAAGGTGGTGTGATTTTTGATGGTGGGTGGGGTGGGGGGTTTGTAACTAATTATGGTGTATTATGTATGTATTTGTGCCACATTAAGGTAGATGGAGGAACAAGATATAAATCTAGAAAGAGACATGTTTAGAGGTTAGGAATGATGTCTTTCATTACTTCGCACTGCAGGCACCAACTTGAAATTGCTCCTGATTTCAGCTAAAGGAAGTTGTTTTGTTTTCTCAGAGGAAGCTGATGATGACGATGACCCTGAGTACAACTTTCTGGACGACCTAGATGAACCTGACCAGGAGGACTACAGAACAGACAGGGCTGTCCAGATCACCAGTAGGTGTTTTAGTTTGGAGGTGTCCTGGGTGAAGGCCTGAAAAAGATTCCAGGATGTAACTATCCCTTTCTTGTTTTCACCTTAGTGATAAGTATTTTTCTTTTTCAGGGAAGGAAGCCAACGAGCTGCTGGAAGAACTCTTTGATACGGTGACTTGAGTTTTTCTTGTTTCTCTTGTGTTTAGATAAATGTTCATTGGTTTCTGTGGTTAGCCAGCAGCACATAGCAGCCTGGTAGCTCAATGGGTTAAGCGTCAGACTGGGAAGCAGATGGTCGCAGGTTCGAAACCCTGTCTGACTCCTAATCCATCTCCTACCAGGTGTGTCCCTGAGCCAGACACCCAGCGCTAGCTCCCTGTAAGTCGCTCTGGATAAAAGCGTCTGCCAAACAAAGAAAGGCAAAACAAAGCACCTGTTACTATGGTGGGGGCTGGAAACCCATCTATGAGAATCATTGTTCAACTTCCCATCAACTTTACTCTAGGAGTAAAGTTACAAGACTTACAAGGAGCTAGCGCTGGGTGTCGCTAGCAAAGTAAAGTAAAGTACTCTGTTCATTATTTTCCTGTGTCATCATTCTTGCGTAGAAATGTAATTTCAAACTTAAACGAATTTAGTCACGTTCATCTTTCTAACTTTAAGTCAGTTTTTTGTCTCTTTTTACCATTATTTTTTGTGTTTAAGTTTAAGGTGGTTTTTGAAAGTTTTCTACTTTTGCATTACTGTGTATTGCAAAATATTGCTGCAGTTAGTGTGCACCACTCAAAGGTATGACCTTTAGCTTTTTTCCTGAGTGTGCTCCATCGTTTAATTTGTGTGTCTGCGCGTGCACAGGGACAATAAATAAAAGCAACCATACAGAGGCTGAAATGCCATAAGATGAGGCTGTGTATTAAATAAAAGAAAAAGGTACAGACCTGCGTTTACACACCGGTGTTTCTAGACTCTGGACTTTTATAGACTGGATATAGGTTAATTAGTGGGGGAGCATTGAATGCTCCCACACTATTGATTTCCTCTTTTTCTCTTTATTAGTGGGGGAGCATGAAATGCTCCACACTATTGATAT
>JAUMHF010000007.1:19141829-19154242 GCA_032359275.1 Microctenopoma steveboyesi | reverse complement strand
AGTCGTACAAGCATTTCACTGCATATTGTACTGTGTATGATTGTGCACGTGACAAATAAAATCTGAATCTAAATCTATGTCATCTTCACCGCCACACGTTGTTATTTACATTTTTTAAAGAACTCCTTACTGGGATAGAACACAAAAAGCTAAAATGTCTGTATTAATAATTCATCTGCTTTAGATAATAAATTGTATGTCTGTACTCAATACTTGGTTTAAAAAATCTGTTTAGTTGAAAAATAACACTCAGTAATGACTCAGCAGAAATTTTACCTGCCCCTTATTAAGTAATATTTACTCATGACCCTGATTAGAAAAAACTATATACTATATACGTGTGTCCAAAGTTCAGAAAAAAAATCAGAACTACGTGGTTTCACCTATCGGTCAGTGAACTTATCTGTTTCAGCACTCAATAAAAGTCCAACATTGTTCACCACATCTTATTTTCCTAGTTGTATGCTTTACTTCAATCTAAGCAAAGCCAGATATGAAGAATTATCTATTGGTACTGCTACTGCTGCCATCACTATGCTCAGGTAGGACAAAATACTTAGCGAAATGTTCACAATAACATTTAACAGCACACTATACATTTATCTGATTTCACATGACAAGGTGGACCAGCATTTCTCAATCAAATGATGTCTTACATTTCAGCTATCAAAAATATTCTTGTGAGATTAACAAAGTCTGTAAATTATTTTGCGACGTATCAATTTTTCTTAGGCTGCCTCTTTAGATCGTGCAGTCATTTAAAAAAAATGTATCTAAACCATCTATATCTCTCAAGCACAATTTGAACATCACTGTTCAAATATGTTCTGCCTTCAATCTGCATGTCAATTTTACAGAAGTTATATAAAAAAAAAATTATAGCGTGTAACACAGGTCTTTGACATAGATGTAGTAAAACCTCTATCAAGAAACCTACTCTTGACTCAGAGTATTTAAGCAAATATAGACTGATATCAAATCTGCCTTCTCTTTCTCTGCAATCCTTGAAACAATTATTAATTATCTCGCACGTTATTTAGATTCGGCATAACATCTTAAACATTGTACTAATAATTCTCTTCAGGTAACTTGGTGGGTTGTTATTTCACACAACTTAAAAAACTGAATTTATTTTAATGTTACCTGTTTTATTTACCTTGCAGCTGAGCAGTTTTACATTGAGTGTTATGGTCATGACTTCCTGATGGTCAACAATCAGGTATTGCAGTGCTTCAGCAAAATCCAGCAGGCTTGCTACACAAGGGGTAAGTCTCACTCACTCAGGTTAATTGCAGTTGTGAGGGAAACACTCATACAGCTACACTACTTGGACTGTACATATATCTTACATTTTTCACCTTTCAGTCAAAACAATTACAATAAATATAAACTTTTAATCAACATTTCCATTTTAATTTCCTTCTCAAATGTGCCTATATGTCTTCACAGTAATCTATTTACAAAATGTCTATTGAACATTCAGCACAATTAATGTTTTATCATAACACTCACTTATTGGTTAAATAAACTTCAGACATTAATTAAAACAATAGTTTCAAATGTTTTTTGTCTAAGGTTTCTCAGAGTTTCTCACAGTGGGTTTCCTTCATCAGATAATGGTGAAAAAGGCTGCACTCAGCTGAAGCAATGCTCTCGACCCGGTTGGACCTGCTGTCACACTGACCGTTGTAATACCTGAGCTCATGACACCATTTGTCTGACCTGACTGAGTCAACATCAACATTTAAAGTCTCTTGCTGTTAATCAATATGTGACAAAATAAACTCAGTTTTTCAATGTGACTTTGTTTAAATCGGTTTCATAGACAAATATGGTTAGGCGTTTTTCTGTCAGGATTTAGAGTAAATGATAGCAAAAAACAGCTCCTTACTTGCTGGACCGCTGAGTCCTCTGGTCCTCATCCGAGGGTAGATTGTGAGACACATCTCCTGATGCAGCGAATGACTTCTCTCAGTCCATCATCTTCTACTGTGCTAATTGGTCTGCACTTATAGCAAACAACCGAGGAAACAGTTAACTTTTCACTCACAGGTTTTGTTATTCGCTAGGTGTTTTGTGATGCACCAGAGACACTTCTGTAGTAACTGAATCAAGCCGTCAGGCAACTTCTTAAAGTAAAACATTTCATTCAGAAGTCCGTCCTTGTCCACGTGTACGTCTGTTAGCCAAAGTAGTATCGCTTCTTCTTCTTCTTCTTCAGCTTATCGTTTTTGGCAGGCCAAACACAAGAAGAAGAAGAAGAATCCACTTTAAACATAGCACAATACTGTCCCCCCTTCAGAGCTGCTCACGAGTGTAAGGTATAAAGTCTTATATTACAGAAAATAAAAACTGCAATAATTACATTCAATTTTTTTTAACGCATTAAATGTTTCACATTAATTAATTAAAGTTAATGCGCAAATTATGACAGCACTACTCTGATCCTGACTTTAAATATTGATACACACTCTCAACTGGCTTAGATAATTAATAATTATAAAACCTTTTCACTGATTTTAACGATAAAAAGTAGATTGGATTTTGGTCTTAAAGTTGACTAAAACCTGAGCCAAGAGTTGAGGTTAGACTAAAGCAAAATTTAATTTATGTGGTACATAACCTGTAAGCAAAGATAGATTGCTCTTATCTGAACAACAGTTTCAGGATCTAGCCAGATCATCAACAAGAAATGGAAAGAATGGGAGTTGTTGGACCGCAACCCGACTGCAGATGAAGCGGAAGATAATGGATGGATGGATCGTAGTTGTTGGTCCACAACCAACAACTGCAGGAAATAAATGAAAATGTTTTTCAGACATTTATTTGCATTTTTTTGTTGTAATCTTCAATACAGTCTGTCATCTGACAGGAATGCATGAGAGAACACATGATTGGCTCAAAACAGTCACATGATCATAATCATCAATCATCCCCAAAACATGCCCCAAAGCCCACCCACACATCAATAATCCCACCCACATGAAAATATGACTGTGCCCGTCCCAGACCATCGAGATGAGTGCCTGAAAATCAAGGTTAACTCTGTACTAGCCCTTCAGAGAGATGCGCGTAGAAAAGACAAACAATAAAAAGGCAAACATATCACTCCAACAGACCCTGCCCCTTAGAGTGACATCATCTAACGCCCAAAACCACATAATAGGGCCTGGCCCCTGGAGTGACGCCAACATCCTGACATTCAGAAATGGTCCTATTAGAAAGACATCAGAAGGATCAGCCAATTAGAGGACAGGAGCTTGTGGCTTCTGAGAGTTGTTTAGCTGCGAGATGTGTATTAAATGTGAGCATTTTACAGTGTGGCTGAGGAAATGATGCCCCTCCTCCAACTCTCTGTTGGTAACCAGAAATATACACAGATACCTGCAGTATATACAAACAAAGATGCTCTGTAAGAGACAGAAGACACACTTCTGTTAACTCTGATTTTTAAAAAACAAAATGTCACAGGGTTTGTAGTTTTGCTGTCTTCAGGTTAAGAGATGTTTTATGTTTAAGGTATCGCGCAGGACTTTTATTGTGAAATATGTCAGGATTGTTGTACAGAATGAGTCCAATAAAAGAATGTATCCATCAGTTTCTTGGTTTACATCAAAGGCCATACGTTTAAAGGGAATTTAAAGGTCACAGCTAACTTCATCATAATAACCAATAACTGATCACTGAAATCTAACTAAATTGTTACAAACAAACAAAATACAAGTCTGCTAGGTTTCTGAGACATTACGGCTCGCATGGTTCTTTCTGACACTTTCTGCTCTACTCTCATGGTGGAGGAAAACTTACCTGATAAACACCTGTGTCACCTGAACTGTAATTGTTTATGATCTTTGCTGCTCCCTGCGGCGGACTGGTCCTAATCACTGGATCCTAAACTTCAACATTTTTATTGTGCTTCAGTTTTTCACACAGAAGTATCACAAGAGGTGAGAACATTTGCCTCTATTCATTAGTTCAATGAGTCTTAGAAATAAGTCAGCAAAAGAAGATCCTGATCTGCAGTGCTGAATATTACAGAAAAAGACTGCTACGCAACATGCACATGTGGATATTTAACCAATACAACTCTGCAGCAGATGCTTTTCTCTTTAGTCAACATTTTGAAAACATAAAACTGTTTTACATTCTGCAAACAAAGGTTAGAATAAGAACATACTGCCTACAGACTGAGTTAAGTTCAGACCTGCTGATTATAGTCAGCTCAAAGTTGGATGATGTTCCCAACATTACATAAAAATTTTTATGTTTTTTTACTACGCGCAGTAAATGGTCTTGGTGTGGCTGTTTCCATCTGAACCAAACTGTTTAGAAGTTTTACATTTTCTATTAGAACTGGCTAAAAGGCAGGTTTGAAAACACCCTGAAACTAAACTTGATTCTTTAGGTGTGACAGGTAATGTCTCCTGCAGTCTATTCCCTGGTACTTCAAAATCACACATTTCTTAATAGCTAATTGGGGATAACAATGTGACTGCACAGGTTTGAGTCCCAATATACAGATATGTACTTCTATACTTGTGAGGACCATTGTTGACAATGTATGTTCTGCGCATCAGTCCAATACCAACATTAAACGAAATATACAGCAAATTCAAATTATCGCTGTACTGTAGTATCGCATACTCAAACTATTCAATAAATGCAGGTAAACTATCTGTTCTGACAGCTGTCACTTTTTGCTGTGTTAATTTCTAAAAAATGAATAGTCTTTGTGGTATCTGGTTATATTACACTTTCTCAACTGTTACTGCTTGACGCAATACAAAATGTCCAGCTTTATAAACATGTTCTTGTAAAATTTTGGTAAGCCTGGTCCTCACAAAGATAGGTGTACCTACTCAGTCTCTCACACACACATGCTCTATGAGGTGGGGGTCAGAGGGGGCAGCCCTTCATCACTCGGTGTTGCTGTGTCATCACTCGGGTCCAGGCTGTCCTTTAGACTTACTGTGCTGTCCGAGGGTGGGGGTGTGGACTCGGAGCAGGGTGGGGTCATCTCGGATGCAGGTGGGGCTATCTCTGAGGGGGGTGGGGTTTCTGAGGAAGGGTCTTGGGTCCCATTGGCTGTTGGGGGAGGTTCCTCTATGGGTGTGATTATGGCAGGTTGTAATGAGGCGAAGGTGGGGTCCACACGGCGGGGGGCAGGGTTAGAAAGCAGGCCATCAGCGAGTGACACTTTTTCAACCAAACGCCACTGCATGGTGCTGGTGTCCTTCCCTCCAGTTGAGATTAGGTGACTGTCATTGTACAGGAAACTGACGTTGGTCACATGACTGCTGTGGGCGCTGTACTTATGGCTAGGAGCCTGCACACGGATTATTGGTTATTGATTAGAGGTCATTGGTCAGTGGACACCAGAAAAAAAATCAAGATAATTTTAGTTCTGGTGTAGAACAATTCAAGTGAAAACAGTGTGTGTGTGTGTGTGTAACCTTGGGGGTGGAGCATGGGTAGGCAAACAGGTGAACTTTGCAGAAGTCATCAGCCAGTGCAATCACCTTCCTGTTCTGAGATCTAACTAGAGCATTGATGTCGGTTCCATCTGAGCCTTCAGGCCACACGCCTGCACAGCACAACACACATGAAGTAAATTATCATTTCAGTGGAAAATGTGATAACAGAAGAAAATTTATTTAATTTCCTGTGTTACATGTTGCTCTAAACCCAACCAAAATCTTAAGTTGTAATCTTGTCATTTTATTGTTACTACAGTTCAACAGACACAATGTGATTACTGTAGCTCTGAAGATATGTTAGCAGCATGTCTCAAGGCCTGGTAATTTATGCATATAGGGCTCAAGTGAGCAGTACACGGCAGGTATGATATTTGGTTTATTATCATTGTATTTATACTGGGAATCAAACAACCAGACTTGGGGTTTGTGGATAACTGAGGCCCTGCCACTCATCTATATGTATATTTTGAAGAAAAAAGAAACCTCACAGCACTACCAAATATTTATGAGATACCAAGATGTTCAGCACAGACCAGAAATTTGTGTGTGCAAGAGTTAATAAATGCTGGGAACCAACACTTAGTTGATTGCACTTCATTGTGCACAGAACAATAACCTGACAAAACATGCTCACACTACAATACACAGTAATACACACAGTCGGGTACAGACCAAACACGTGGTATCCCAGTACGCAGGTGTATGTTGCCCAGTCGATGTCTTTACATTCTGATCGATTTCTGATTAGTTTACAGCCATTTGGTACATCCCCTGAAAATACAAAAAATTGTTACTACATAGTAACACAGTACTATAAATGCACAACCCTAACCCTAACACATAGCACAATAACTACACATGTCCATTAAGTCACTTGTCCCCAAATCCTGTTATACAGAGTAACTTTATCCTCTGTGAGATCAAACATAAAATATCTCAATCAGGGAGAAGACACTAAAGGCAACGTGGAAGTGTTTTAGCTACATCAAACAGAAATATGAGACAGAGAAGAACAGGCATTTCTTTGGTGGCGAAACAAAGCTATTTGAATCTTAGGAGTGAAGCTCTTAAACATAAAAAAAAGAAGCTCAATACAGTGGCAATAGTATCGGAGTACTCACAGTAAAGGATCTCATAGTCTCCAGAGTTGGACATAATGAAGTTGTTGTCAGGTGACCAGTCCAGGTGTGTAATGTAGCTGGAATGTCCCTGTAAAATATTATCATTACCATCATCCAAACACAGTAACTGTGCATCAGCACCAGTGAACTCGAGAAACTATAGTTCTACACAAACAAGCTGCCCCAGTGTCAACATGTTTATGACCTGACATCAGAAATAATAAAAAAATATATATATAAACCAATCGAGTACAGACTCACTGTGCACTTCCCGTAACGACTGTACTTGCGTCCTCGGTCTGAGACAGTGTAGAGGTAAATAAAGTTGTCATGAGATCCAACAGCCAGCAGACCACCATCTGACAACGAGAGGAAGAGACAGGCATTCTGAGGAATGCAGTACACTTCTTTCACTGCATCGTCATGGAAACCGTCGTAAAATGCTACCCACCTACAGAGAAACGCATTACTGACAGCTGCTCATTCCCATCAGTGTGAATCCCTACCAGGTCTGTGGTCTCTGCATCCAGAACGTACCACCTGAAACCAGGAGACCAGTCAGAAAGGTAGACCAGGTAAGCCATCAGACATCATGATTACAAACTATTTAGGATCTATAGATATGTATACCGTAGTTTACGGCCTATAAGCTGCCTCTTTTTTTCACTTGCTTTGCACCCTGCAGCTTATTCAATAGTGCGGCTTATTTTTACCAGGAGTCACTAGGGGGTGCACTATCAAGCAAGCTTGAGATAGTTTGCACCAGGTAACAATAGCCAAAAATAAGAGCCCAAATGCAGTACGAGAACAAGAGCAAGACAAACAGGATAGCGAGACAATTTGCACAAAGGAAGTGTCCATGCACACACGCTCATCAAAAACTAACGGAGAAGTGCATATGATGGTGCTTGTTAAAGCTGGACTGCTCTGTGATGATGATTTAGAGGACTGCGCACTGACTTAAAAAGCCGTTCGGAGGCTGTTGGATTCCGACACTGACAAAGAAGAAGAGGAGTTCATTGGTTTTGAGAGCGACAGCAAAGGAGAGAGTGGCTAACGAAGCCACTCTGGGCCTGTTCGTTTCCGACACTGACCAACTTTGGTGGTTTTATTACGCGGGAAGAAGATGAAGACACAAGGATTAATGACTGAGTTTTCTGGTATAGCAGGCTGGTTATCTGTGTTTGTGTTATCAAAATAACCAGCCTGCTTGTTACGGCCCTAGCCGTTCTGTGTGTGTTTTCTCTCTCTCTCCTCTCTCTTGTCTCAATGTACCTGTGGGCGTGGCTCTACTGATCGGCGGCTCCACCTTCGTATGGGACCAGCTTGGCTTCCGCCGCCCCCCGTTCGCAGCTGCTCCTCGTCTCCTCGTTACAAGACTCTGGTAAATACGGGGCGGATCCGACTCAACAGGAGCGAATGACCTTGTGGACTGCTCGCTCTCGCCTCGACCACTCGCTAATTTGACTCTCGTGTTTTCTGTGTTTGTGTTTGAACTGTGGTCTCGTTCTTCGTAGTGTCGTGCGCATATATGACCTTTGTATACCTTAGTTCTGATAGCCGTGTTACAGCCTCATGTGGTTTTGTTTTGCATACCATAGTATTTGTTCATCAGTGAAAACTGCTCCTTTAGTTATTGTTAGTCTTTACCCCCCGTTTTGCAGCTCATTAAGGAGACCTTCTTTTGTTTGTTAAAAGCATTGGTCTTTTGTTTTCGTTTTAAATCTTAGGATAGGTGACCTTTTGTATAGTTTAGTTGTGTTATATCCGGACTGTGTCCGCGCTTTTTGTTGTATTTTTGTTGTGCGTAAGCTGCCTTTGCCTTCATTAAACGACCTTAACTCCAAACATCGGAATAATTTTATGTTGCCTCCCTTCCCTCACGAGCCGGGATGTAACACTGCTATACCAGATAACCAGGTGCAGTAACACCGATCGTGTTGGCACTTTTACGGAAAAGATGCTGGATATTTTGTTAAGCAGCCGTGTTACTGCACGTTTACTGTCATGTTACAGACGAGCACTTTTAAATCGTTATTGCCTTGTAAAGTACTGTAAGCTTTGTTTTTTGTTATACTGCACCACTACGATTCTATGACTGCAGGACGCAGGCTGGGAGCACACTGTTGTGTTATTTGTGCACTGTTTGAACGCTGTTCTTCATGTGAAAAATGTGAAAGTTTGATGATCGAGATTTATTTTGTGCCTCAAATGTTAATAAATGTGACGCTTTGCGTTCCCAAACAGTCATCTCTGTCTATTCCGACAATGTCCTCCGTAGTGGCAGGAACCTTCGGCTTACAGTAGGATGCGGCTTATATATGGAACAATCTGTAGTTTTCCCCAAATTTAACTGGTGCGGCCCATAATCAGATGCGCCTTTTAACCTGCAAATTACGGTATACATTGGGTAGGGGCTGGGGAGATGTAGATATATAAATGATATGCACTGACTTTCCTGAGTGAGTTCCTATAGTGACCACTGCTCCGCTGGGATGGAAATCTGCACAGTGTCCATGTTCCTGAAGGACATATAGAGCTGTCAAGAACCTAAAGTCCATCTCATTTTGACAAAACCTCCCCACTCACACCCAACTTCCCTTCTTACCTCCAGCAGGCGGCTCCACTGCAGACTGTGGTCCACAGAGTTCCAGAGGCACACCAGCCTGTCCTGAGCACATGTCAGAAACATGGGCCTGGACGGGTGAGATGCCAAACCCCACAGCTCATCTGTGTGACCCTAAACACACCAGAAAACTTATAGAATACAGAGGCTCTGAACACAGTATATCCCAAAAATATAGAGAACCTGTAGATATTGTGATACATACAAAAACCTAGCAGGCATCATACTGAGGCCTTGAACATAAGCAATAAATTAAAAATTCAAAACGCAGGAAGGAAACTGTGCTGCCCACCTGCATACAGGACTACTTTATAGCAGCATAGGTTCCTGTGGACTTACTAACTCCCTAGGTAGGCAGTTAATTAAACATTCCCATCATCCTCTAACAGGTCTTGCTGTCCAAAACAGCATCTTTGATGATAATAATAAGATGTCATGTGGTCTCACCTGGACCAGGACCAGAAAGCCGTCATTAAAGGTTCCTCTCAAGATGAAGTTACGAGATGTCCCGACCAGAAACTCGTCCCCCTTCCCCTCAGATACAGCTCGAATGGTTCCATATTGATCTGGGACCTGAAAGTACAAGAAGAAAGTGGCTTAATGTCCTGTTAGGAATTTAGAATGTGCTGGAGTTTGGTATTAAAGGTTATGGAGACACTGAACAATAATAACTACAACCACAGAGCATGCAGTGAATATGTTTAACTATATTAATGTCTGTTCAAACAGTGATGGTAAGGAGAGCTGGGCTCTCAAGTAAAATAGTCTGAAAAACATGTGGTAAATATCCAAATTTGTTGTTTCAAAGTTGAATCGTGGTAACTGGACTTTCGCTCTGCATCCACTAAGCTTTGTTGATCTAACAGAATCACAAATAGGCAAAGCTCTGTGTATGCAGATTGAAATGTTTCTACCTGACTAGAAAGAAGTTCAGCTGCAATGACAACTTTACCTCGATGACAGAGAATATTCACATCCAAGTGTGATGTTAGTATGAGGCCATGTGGCCCTAGGGTTAGAGGTAGGTTACATTTAAGCCATTTTAAGGACAATGGTGGAAACAAGTCTTGGACGTTGTAGTTAAATACTGTAAAGAAAGGTGAATTCACAGCTCAGATTTTGTCATGGCTTCTATTCTTTCACCTTTTTTCTGTTCTGGGGAACAAACAAGGTCTAGAACTGCATTTCCCATTATGCTTTGGAGTGTGACTGACTGAGTTTGTGAGCTAAGACTTGACCTAGATTTTTCTATTCAAGTGTGTGCAGGTGTGCATTTTACCTCAATGTCCCGCTCAGCTCTCAGCTCGTGGTCCCACAGGATGATTTTCCGGTCTTTTCCTCCTCCAGTCAGCAGAGTGCCGCTTCTCATCTCACACATACAGAAAACGCTGCCCTCATGACCTTTGACCTGTCGACTGATCTGAAATGCTACACACATACACACAAGTAAGTCTGTATTATATTTTCTGGTTATTCTCGTTTGACCTTGTTATCATCACAGGGGACGAGTGGACCATGACTTTACTTTACTTTACTTTACTTTGCTTGGCAGAAGCCTTTAATCCAAAGCCACATACAAGGAGCTGGGTGTCTGGCTCAAGGACACATCTGGTAGGGGATGGACTAGGAGTCAGATGGAGTTTCAAACCTGTTGCATTCGAGTCTGACGCTTAACCCATTGACATACCAGGCTACATGAGATTGACTTTTCCTTTTTGTGTATTTTAAAGCATACAGTGCACAGGTAAGAGAAGACTAAAGAGGTGTCTGTTTTTTTCAGAAAAAGCTATGCAAAGGTAATTGTCTTTGTTTCCCTAACCCATGACATAGAACCACATTACAGAAGTTACAGAAGCTTTTACACTCTTATACTCTTTGGTGATTTTATCAACATTTATGATCAATGAAAAACATAAAATAAAT
Source organism: Microctenopoma steveboyesi (assembly GCA_032359275.1). NCBI lineage: Eukaryota > Metazoa > Chordata > Actinopteri > Anabantiformes > Anabantidae > Microctenopoma > Microctenopoma steveboyesi. Next base: position 19,143,095 of record JAUMHF010000007.1, on the reverse strand, counting down.
AATAAACAAATAAAATTAATGTTTAAAAAAACATGTCTGATGACTAACTGACCACATTTATATGCACACTTTTACTGTTGATTGTGGTTCCTGACTCTGCCAGGAGGTGGCAGCAATTCACAAAAACAGTTTCTTCCTGTCTGAACAAATCTGATGTATCTCCTGAGTTTATTTGTTTTGTTTAACCCCCACCTATAAACTGAGAACAACTCAAACAAACTGAGATTGAGTGCGACAAACTGAGGACATCCTGAGTGATAAACTAATCCAACTCCAGTGCAGAACAAGTCCATTCAAGTATGAAGACAGGCAGGTAATATAAATTCTCGAACAGTATCTCATTTACACAGAAAAACGTTTAATTCTTGGCTCTGATCCTCATTAAACCAGTTTAACAACATGAGACTAAAACAATTACTGTTACTGGGCCAACACATACAGACACACCCACACTGTTTTTCTTCTCTGGGGTGTTTGGTCAGAGTGTAAAATGGAACCAGGATGTTTTTTCATTCATTGAAAAGGTAACAAGTGTCTATCTGCAGGTTTCTGTTGCTCTTACAAAAAATGTTAGTAATGTGTTTTCATGTTGCAGCAGGTAGGGATAGTTTTGTAGAACCATTTGAAATTATGTTTCTAATTATGTATTTAAATTTTTTATATTATCATATAGTTAAATTATATTATACTTTAATTGAGGCAAATAAGAAATTTCATGTTTGTACGAACTCAAAATATACAGAACCCGAATGGTAATTGCTTGTGTCGTCTTTACCTCACCTACTTTACCTAAATCTTACCTATCAGGTAGATCCCAAGTTCATGTTAATAATAAAGTCTTCAACGCAGACAAAACTTAGTTGTGTTAGAATGGAGTGGCACAGGGCTCTGTGCTTGAACCTGTTCATTCCTCTTTACATGGACACCCTTAGGCAGTATTATGATAAAACAAAAAATTTCAATAGTTATAACTAGCTGTCATGCAGATGACAGCTAGTTATATTGATCTGTGAAGACAGATAAAGCTAATTTATTTAAACTTCATTCATGTTTAAAAAAAAAAAAAAAAAAAATCGTTGCGGGGAGGACCCTGACCGTTGTCTGCGCGTATGCGCCGAACAGCAGTTCGGAGTACCCAGCCTTCTTGGGGTCCCTGGAGGACGCACTGCGAGGCGCTGCCCCTGGGGAATCCATTGTCCTGCTGGGGGACTTCAACGCTCACGTCGGCAATGACAGTGAAACCTGGAGAGGCGTGATTGGGAGGAA
>JAUMHF010000007.1:19117524-19129487 GCA_032359275.1 Microctenopoma steveboyesi | reverse complement strand
ATAATAATACTGTTAGTACTGGAGGGAAGAATGTGTGTGTGTGTGTTTGTGTGTGTGTGTGTGTGTGTGGGGGGGTCATCTAAAATTGTCTAGAAAAATAGGGGTCGCTTGGAAAAAAGGTTGGGAACCACTGGTTTAGGGGAAGGGGGGAAGGATACAGAAAGCTTCCACAGTTCAGGATATGGAAGACCACATGCACAGTTCAGATTAAGGCTCGTGGCAGACCAAGAAACAGCTCAGATAAACAGAAGCAACGACTGGTGAGAACAGTCAGAGTCAACCCACAGACCCACAGTCAAACCTACAACATCATCTTGCTGCAGACGGAGTCGCTGTGCATCTTTCAGCTAGTGGTGCAGAGGAAGCTTTTTCTTCGCCAACAGCACAAACAGAGCCGCTAGAGCAGAGGTGGGCATTCCTGGTCCTCGAGGGCCGCAGCCCTGCTGGTTTTCCAACTAGGCTGCTGATTACCTTGATCAGGTGTGCTCAGCCAATCAGAAGCCACAAATGCATGGATGCTTGGAAAACCAGCAGGGCTGCGGCTTCCTAGGACCGAACTTGCCTACCCCTGCGCTATTTCACATTTGGACAAGCCAGATTCATTTTGGAATAAAGTTCTGTAGACTGATGAAACTAAAACTGAGTTATTTGGACATAACAAGGGGCGTTATGCATGGAGGAAAAAAAACAGCATTCCAAGAGAAACACCTGCTACATACAGTAAGTGTGGTGGTGGTTCCATCATGCTGTGGGGCCAGTGCAGGAACTGGGACTCTAGTCAAAGTTGAAGGACGCATGGATTCCACTCAGTATCAGCAGATTCTGGAGACCAATCTTCAGGATTCAGTGACAAAGCTGAAGCTGCGCCGGGGCTAAATCTTTCAACAAGACAACGACCTAAACACCGCTCAGAATCTACTAATGCATGTATGCAGAGGAACAAGTACAACATTCTGGAACGACCATCTCAGTCCCCAAACCTGAATATCACTGAAAACTGAGATGTTTTGCTGCTTTGCTACTGGGGAATGCCAACTACACATACTGAAGCCGCAGTTTGGGATGGCGTTCACAGTTGCAAAGTATATATTTAATTCTAGTGAAAAACAATAGACAACTAGTGTAAGCTTATAACCACTAGAACCAAACATTGTTTATCGCGGTATCTAATATATATGTAGTTTCATTGGTTACGGGTGAGGGAAATTATTATTTGATCCCCTATTCTGTATTCTGCCTTGAGGTGACTATGTTGTGAACTGGTGCTTTATAAATAAAGCTGAATTGAATAGAATTTTGAATTTTTGTCACTTATCAAAGAATTAAGAGCTGGGTTACATATTTAATTTACGTGACATAAAAAAATCAATTTCTAACTTTTTTAATATATATTTTTTGGGATTGTTAGTTATAAATTTGTGGCCTGGTAGCTCAATGGGTTAAGCGTCAGACTGGGATGTAGAAGGTCGCAGGTTCAAATCCCGTCTGATTCCTAGTCCATTCCCTACCAGGTGTGTCCTTGAGCCAGACACCCAGCGCTAGCTCCTTGTAAGTCGCTTTGGATAAAAGCGTCTGCCAAGTAAAATAAAGTAAAAGTTTTAAATTTTAACTAACAATCTGGGACTGGGAGGATGACTGCTTTACCCATTCTCTCCATTAAAAGACGCTACCACAAAAATTAGAGACTGTTCTTTTCTTTGATAATTGAGCAAGTTTGTTTTCTAGTAAACTAAACAGGGAAATTGACTCAATGTCTTATTGAAGTTTGGACCCAGAGATTATTACTAGATGATCTGTCTCCACTTGACAAGTTGTTTCAGGTTTTGCCAGATTATTTCAGTGTCAGCAAATCATGAAAAATGCAGTATGTGTCTGCATGTTTTTCTGCAAACCAACAACATACACATTTAATTTGTGTTTTTTGTATTTATGAGTCAGTCCATTGTCTAACCCTGATCCCAAAGACCAAGGACCAGACCACATACCCTTTCTCTGCAGACTTAATCTCGTTCAGACTATCTCTGTTGTAAGCACGAGCTCATGTAATGATCTTTGTTTTCATCTAATCACCTGTGGGTGAAATCCTGGTTTATGATGTTGTGCAGATTTATGATTTAACTTCAGTATCACTGTTTATTCACTGCAGCTGGCTCAACTACTTCCTTAAACACGCACACGGACACTCGCACAACCTGGATGAATAAATAAACCATTTCCTGAGTCTTTGTTCTGCAGATCAGAGTCCACAGGAACACCAGGTTGTCCAACGTGCGGTTCGAGGACCTGCAGCGCCTCACGGTCAAAGCAGATTTGAGTGTTTCTCACTGTGAACCTGGTCCCTAATAGATCATGGTTTTAGTGTATGGGGGTCCAGGTCTCAGTTCAGGAGGAGCGCTTAGTTTTAAGTCCGAGCGGCCGCCGGAGGGGCGGTGCAAATAAATACAGCAGTGACACGTGTAAAGCCGCCAGCGGCGCGTGCGGCTTCCGCCGTCCCCCCGCTGCACGGGCAGGTGACCAGGTGTAGCGTGGGGGCGAGCGGCGCCCGGGACTCACCTAAACTGCCGGTGAATCCGTCCATTTTCCGATAGAATAGCGGGATCCGGGCCGGAGGCCTGCGGGAGGTTGAGCGCACACTGCGGGCCTCCGTCCGGGTTTTTCCACGGCGGCGGGAGAAAGAGAAGGCGAGCCGAGCCGGGTTTGTGCCCGCCGGGTCCGTCCGTCCGTGAAACCAAAGATCCGCCTCTTTGCTGTGGGTAGAAGAACCAGCAGCTCCCGGAGGATCCGACAACGGAGAACGAGAGACAGAGAAGCCGCAGACACGACGGACCGACGCTGCCGCGTTTCCGACTCCGCCCGCCCTGGCAGCGCGCGCTTCCCCTGGTAGGGGGGTGGGGGTTCAGGTTTCAGATTCTCAGTAAAATCAGTCGAGTTCAGCAGAGACAAGTCTTCATGTCCAACTGGATGAAAGAGAACAGTCTGAGTGAGTCCACAGCGGAGGAAAATTCAGACCGTCCTATCAGGGTCTGTCTTCATTCAAAAATCCTAGTAAATCCTGGACTGGGAAGGTGGTCTAGGACCAGAACATGACTGATGAACGGGAACTTTACAGATGTGGTTCCACAATCGCTTTTGGAAGATAAAGGCTCTTCGGCTCCACCTGGTGGAAACGATCAGTGAACCTGTAGCTGCAGCAAAGACACCAGAGCTGCAGGTGTGCGCACCTTCACGGGAGTAAGGGAACATGTACGGGACGATACCTGATCAGAGATCAAACTACACTTATAGATTCATTGCTTGCCAGTAACCTGTATAACAAGTCTACTGTCCCGGGGACGCAAACTAAATCAAGATAAACTACATTTCTGCAGCAAAGGTCAAAATTAATCATGAAAATTTACTCACCTGTGGATTTAGGCACAGTTGTGAGGTACTTGTACATCACTATATATATATTTCCTTTTCACTGACTTCTACTGTGGAGGAAGCAGCTGTGAAAGGAATCAAATCCAAATCTATTTTATTTTCTTGTTACAGCTTCACCTGTGGCTACAGCAGTCGTCAAGAAACAGAATAGAAAAAAGCTTGATTATCCCAACAATGAGAAATGTTTTCATATGTTGTTTATATTTCTAAAAGTCATTTACTGGTCTGGTGTTTATTTTCTTTGTATTCAGATAATTCGTTTTATTTTGATGTTTAACACAAAATAAATATTTTAAATAAAAACATGAAACAAGTTGAGACTAAACGTTTTATTTAGTTGAATATAAAAAGATAAAAATTCACTTTATAAAAAAAACAGTCCTCAAGAATAAAATGTCGTCTGATTTTAATCATTCACAAACAATAAAGCATAAAGTAGAAAATTATTAACTTTGTTCCTGAAATACAAACTTTTATTCAAAGCACGTTAACATGAATCCAGTGTCAATAAAGTTCTTACTGATCATGTGACCTAAATCTGTGTTTAACTCTGGATCATCTGTCGTGTCTGACTCATCGTTCAGTATCACTACTGTAGTACATACTAGTACTATACAGTATCCTGTTCTATAGTACAGTGTATTACCATGTACTGCAGTGCTTTGCAGTATCAGTATGTAATAAACATACAGCAGCTGACGTCACCACAACAGGGTCTAGCCACAGGCAATAATGGAGATGGTTTGATTATATTCCTAATTCCAATTGATCGGGCTGATCGATCCCTATTAATCAGCATTCAGCTGGGAGCATTTAACACGCATGACTGAAAATTACTGCATATGAATGTGAAACGTTATTTGCATATGTGTTAGTGACTTCCCAGGCTGTATTTTATTAAAGAGCAGGTCTGAAAATATAGCCATTATACTCCGTGACCGAGGGCGGAGATAAGATGCTCCACACAGAGCAGACAGGAGGCCAGATGACTCCAAATCGGTTTTTACTTTTAAACATTTATAATAATACAAATATTTTCATCATTCCCTGAATGCTCATTGTATTTGTAATTATTGTGTTTTATCTGATGCAAAAAGAGAAAAGTATTGGAGTCATAGAGCAGCCATCCTTCTCCCTGCTCCAGCTGCTGAATCAGCTGACCACTAATAATTCTGTTATTAGTATTGTGTATATAGATAAATATAAAATGAATAAGCTCAGCCTGAAAATAAAAGTCACACAATGTTTATGGTGATGAAAGAGGCACCGAACAGCAAAAAAAGTGGCAGTGACTCATTAAACCAAAGGAAAAGTTAAGGCAGTTTGGTGCAGAGACATGATGAAAGTCTGAGTGACAACAAATATATTCTTAAAAAGCGTAAACATTCAAGCTGACATTTTAAGTAACCAGAGTAGAAGATTAAACTGGCATCACAGTGACAGAAGAGCAATAAGAAAAAGGCACAAGTAGGACAGTTGCAAGCCCCACCCTCCAAGGTAGGGGTTCAGTAGCTGAATTTCACCTTCTCGATGTCTGAGATCAGAGTCCTGGCCAGGTAGATCCCCACCATCTGTCCAAAGAGATACAAAGGTGAAACAGGTGAAACAGTAACAGTATAGCGACCATGACCGAGTTTTACCTGCAGCAGAGAGATGACAATGAAGACTATGGCCACAGTGTAAAGATTTCCAGGTAACCAGTCCTCCAATGCTGCAATGCAGCCTTTAGTGTAGATGTGGTTACTCCATTCGCCCTGTTTGAGAACGTTCAAGAACATTAGAGAACAATAAGTAATTTTTCAGATTGGAACATTGTAGTTGAAACTAGCCTCACCCCTGGCCTGTTTCTGACGTCATAGCCACACTGAGTGTTCACCACCGAGTCCTAGAACAAACGAGAAACCACACAGGCATACGGTTACACTGAACTCTATGTTACCATTGTAACAATAATGTGTGTTAATTGAATGGTAGCTCACAGCTGGGTCAGTGATGCAGCAGGAGAAAGGAACCCCGCACTTCTCTCTGCTGCGATGAGTCCCATTACAGCTGAAATACACATTCTTATCCCAGTCGTCTGGGTTCTGAGCCCCACAGCAGTGGTTCTGTCAAAGATTGAAATCGTAAAGATTTAACTAAAGGTTTCTGAGCAACTCAGCAATAAATAAGAACAAATGAAAACGAGATGCTTCACTGAGGAGGAATGGGATCCTTCTGGGTTGAATTTCCATCAAACATTTGATTGTATATTTCAATAATGAACACTAGAACAGAAACATTACCATTCTCTGCAGGGAGTCAATGAGGTTCTGCAGGTCAATGTCGTCTCTGTAGGCCTTGATGTTTGCCACAAAGAATTCATTGATCCATGCTCTGACCTGACTTTGGAAAACCACAGCCAGTACAGCTGCCGTCAGCTCCAGGAAGAAGATGAAGCCGATGATGCCGGAAAACTGACATGACAACACAGAAACAAATAAACAGACTTTTATTTAATGTATAAATGTTTTTTTAGCATATACATTTTGTACATCCTAAAACATTATTATACATTATTTTATTTATTGATTGATTTAATGTAAATGGTAGCATGCAGATGTTTTTTTAACCCTCCTCTTGTGTTAGGGTCGAAACCGACCTGTTTTAAAGTTTTAGATGTATGTAAGTACCACATACATTTGTTTATTGTATCAAGGCTTTTTGACTTTGTCAGGAATCTCCATTTAAACAAAATAAAACAAAAAAGAATTTACTAAATTTTAAAATACTCTGGTGAAAATAGTAACACAAATACACATTTTATTTGTCACATACATTATTATACAGTGTACAATCTGCAGTGAAATGAGCCTGCATTTGACCCATCCCCCCTTGGGGGGAGCAGTGAGCAGCCACAGGGGGCGCTGGGGGAGCTAGCGCTGGGTGTCTCGCTCAGAGACACACCTGGTATGTGGGATGGCCTGGGTGACTGCTGGGAATCGAACCCAGGGCTACTGCTTCCCAGCCCTCTGCCTTAACCACTCTGCTACCAGGTCAAATCTATTGTATGATCCTGCATGAACGAATCTCTTCCATAAGTTTGGTAAAGGTAACTGTGCTCATTAAATAATTGCTTAGTATTTAGGACTTTCACCAGCTACAGTGTTGTGAAATGGTTCAGGGACTGGGGGAACGTCAACACATAAAGACCAGGACCACTGTTGAATGTGATCTTTGAGCCTTCAGATGGCATCGCTCGAGAAGTCACGACCTGAAGTTGTTTTGTGCTCATTTTTATGCCATGCTTAGCTGAAGATGTAAAAAATCATCAGGATCAGATGTGTGTAAAGTACACAAACTCAAGACTCAAGTAAAAGTGCAAGCAGGGAGAGAAGTAAAAACGTCGAGAAATAAAAGTCATATGTGGTACCTTAGAACTGTACTTAAGTACTTGGATTAGTCAAGTAAACTGTAATAATTAGTATTGGCATTATCCTCAGTTCCCAAACAAACTGATCAGAAACAGTTGTGTGGGCAATAAACTATTTTGGTGATATTGACATGGTCATAAAAACACAAAACGTTAAAGCATTTTCAAAGATTTTAGGTTCAGGTTTTATTTCAGTAAAAGTCCTTTATACACAGATATCAAAAATACAACCATGACATGACCAACACTGACGAAGCGATTCAGAAGAACTGGGAAACATTAAAACCTTAAAAGAAAGACGTCCAGTTGCCAAAACTCAACTTCCAGAAAACTATACCGGACAAGAATCTTCTCAAACCATGAGGATAAATCAGATTTCACGAATGTACTGTAAGACCAACCCTGAATATCCTCATGAACATCAATTGCTTACATAGATAAAACCTGTCCTCTCTCTTTCCATTGGTTATTTTCAACATTAGCCAGTGTGATTGACGCAGCCTTCAGAACTTTAGATACATTTGTCCACAAAGACAAATTTGTCCACAAAGACAAATTTCTCTGAGAAGACAACACCACACACTATGATTTATATTCCACAACTGACTCTTTGGCACCATGCAATGAATATACCGGGCTCTTTTCTATAGTTACTGAATGTGAGCATCATGACCACGCGGTAGATTCAAATGTCTTCAAACCCAAGGGTGAGTTTGATTCCCAGACTCACCAGGTTGCATGTTGAGGTGTCCTTGGACAAGACACTGATGCCCTGTAGTAGCGTAGTAGCTGTCTAAACAACAATTTTCCCAAGGGGATAAATAAAGTATTCATTATTATTATGAAACAGCTGGCTATATTACTGTACAGCTGGACATGACGTCACAGGATGAATGTTTATCATGTTTGTTCATCTAAGAGCTAAGTGACTAAGAATTAGTTTGAGTGTAATCTGTGCATGAAGATGAAAATCACGCAACATCCTGATAAACCTTCATTGATTGCTGATGTAGATGACTTCTATATCAACTTAATTCATTAGTAACAGTAATGCACAGGAGTCTTTTTTGTGTACTCTTCTGAAATATGCATCAGCATAAAAACCTTTTTGTTTGTAGGAACCCTGGAGATCTACTTTCTGGGAGGGGACACAATTCTCCTTTATCAATCAAAGCATTCACTGATTTACAACAGTAAGCTATCTGCCTTTGAATACTCTCTGATTGAGAAAGAAGATGGGGTCAGTAGAGGTGTGCAGAAGTATAGCAGCAGCGTAAAGAGGTCCGACCAGGGCAAGGGTTAATTGTCTCCAATTATTTTCGTGTCTTGGCAGCTGTCGCGCAGGTCAAAACACATCCTGTTGCTGGAGCTTGACAGTTGACTTGTAGGAGTGGTTTGAAGTTTCCTGACCCATCGGGGTCCATCAAATGTACGAAGGAGTTATCACACACTGATTTTGTCAAATATGGCCATTCAGATGCGACTTGCTTATTTTCGTGGGCTCTGAGAGAAGACCTGTTCACTTTGCTCACCAGGTGTCATGTGGTTATGGGTACAGTTGCGTCTGAAAAGCTGCCTCAGTGGGGACTCCACAGAAGTGTTCTCTAGTGTGCCATCTGCTAGCACACGAACCGAACGCTGGAACGGGGACCGGCATGTGAAGCAACTCTCGCTGTGGATTTAATTGACTGAGACACAAAGACTTCAAAGACAGGTATTGTAAAATGATGGAGAGCTCCTTCCGGTGCAAATTTGAACACTCATGGCGGTAGTATGTCACACCTGTCACTTAGCTGGTTTTAAAAGTTCAAGCTTTAAATGACACCTTTGTGCTGAGCATGAAACCCTCCACAGCAGCAGAGATGGGGGAAAGACAGCAGTGTTCCCCAACAAATGAAGCTGTCTGAAACGAGAAGGGGCATTTAGGACTACAGCACCGTTAGGAAAACAATTGTGTTGCTATTTAGGTGTGTATGCATTAGGTTTGTGTGACTGCAGGCTATGAAATCCAGAGGAAGGACAACATGGCAGGACTTTGTAATCTGTCCGCCACAGCCTTCCTGCTCGAGGTGACTGTTGACATATGCATATTTACATGACTCAGCTCCAGAGGCAGCATACAACAATGCTCAGAGTTGACAATGTCAAACTAGTGAGAGTGGAATGATTCACCTTTAGTGAAATGCTTTGTTGTTTGTTAAACCTAATTTACACCTTTATAATTTATTCCCCACAGACAGGACATTTGCCTCACACACACACTGCACAGGTCTTATGACATAAAGCACCTGTAGCACAGCCCAACACACACACAAACTCACAGATACAAGTGAAAATGTTTTCATCATTGTATCCACACTATGCAGCTTAGCTCTACCATTTTGCGTTGTCTAGCCCTCAGTCTCTCTGATTGTTTGTTCTTTACACCTCACCACACTCTGCACAACCTTTCAGTTGTTGTTATGACATGTTACAGTTACATGTTACTAGTATTACATATTTGCAGCAGATTTCTAGAAAACACATCTGAAAAAGTTGTATACTGTAATTGCCTTAAGGCACCAATACAAATCTGTATTTGATGACAAACATAACAACATAGTTAAATTTAGGCGTGATTAAGGTGCTGATCTCACAGAGAGTGGGTGACCCTCAGCTTTACCGAGTGCTGTTCAGTGAATTGTTTTGGTTTTTCCAGTCTGCAGCTTTTCTGGCTTTCATAGACAAATGCAGCCCAGCTGTCAAAGGTAGCAACTGGCTTGTGAGCACAGATTTTAACAACTAGGTAGCTATAAATTTCCCTTCATAGTTGGTGGATGCCAGAGGGCCACTCCGACCCTTGTTGGCGTCCTTGGTGAGCTTACGACTTGGCTCTCCGTAATCAATTGCCCATAATGGCATCACCACCACCACCCACGTGCTCATGCAACAGTCATATGTAGCAGCAGCAGGGACAGATGTGTCTTGGAAAGCTCAGCTGTTAAGAAAATGCTCTTGCGCGTGTGAGTCCTGGGTTCAACCCTAGGCCATCCTAAGTACTGTATATATTTATATTTATATTATATTTCATTTGACCATTCCTGTGTGGCCAAATGTATATTTACAAACAATAATTGTCACAATTCTATTAATAAATGCGCGTTGGCTCAGATGGCGCAGTAACCGATGAAACAGGGCTATGGACGGATCCCGGCTTTAACACAACCAGCTACATGCTTCACTTTATTGTGGAGAACAGTATTTTGTGTCAGTCAGTAATAATAATAATAATAATAATAAATACTTTATTGACCCTCGTGGGGAAATTGTTGTTTGGACAGCTGCTAGACCCGTGTCTGCGCTACTACGGGGTATTAGTGTCTTATCCAAGGACACCTCGACCTGGTGGGAATGGGAATCAAACTCTTTCACCCTACCATAGAAAACATTATGGTTAGGGGTATGGTGGGGACCACCACAGTGCTTCCTCTTGGCCCATCTGGGAATTCCGAGCATGATTAGCTTACTAGGATAAACTCAGGGATACAGGGGGAACAGCAGGTATAAGCAGGATTGACAGACAGTGAACTACACTTGCTACATGGATTCTCAGCAAAGTCTGACATTAAATCATAACAGTACACTATGTTGTTTTACAGTGCAGCATGTCTGTTGCTTGGATGCATGATAACATAATTGCTCATATGAGTGTGTCATGACAGCAGTTAATGTGATGAAGAATAATGCCTGCTCATTATTATCAAGCCCAGCTCCCTGAGGACGGCTTCACTCAGCAGCCGCTGACTTTTCAGAGCATTCTGAAATATAAAGTGTCATTGATCGACTACCACTTAATAAATGGTCCCTAAATGAACGTCTTAATCAATTTTTTTCCTTTTTTTTCCACAGTTAAACCAACTGTCATAGACGTTGACATATTTGTGAACAGCATTGGACCAGTGTCATCAATAAATATGGTAAGTCAGTCTATTTACTTTGTTCGCAGAGGAGGAAACAAGCTTGCAGTCATCAGGAGAGGAGTCAGGGTTCACCAGCTGGGTTCTTCCAAAGGGTTAGCTGCGGCTTTGGAGCATTGGCTTCCTAATTTGTGTTCAGGTTGAAGCTTATGGCCTGTAGAGGTTACACCTATTTTATATGTCCAATCTATTCTCTCAAGATGGGCATGGTGACCTGCGGTTCATTTGTAATAACGAGGCCATAACCAAGGCAGGCTATGTTTCCGGGTGGTTCCTCCGTCTGTCCGTCCATCCCGTACAGCAACGCGTGGAGGGAATACCTTCATATTTGGTTCAAATATCAACTTAGACTCAGGAATAAACCGATTAGATTTTGATGATCAATGGTCAGGATCATGCTAACGTCAAATTCATCCAGTTCTTGAAGCCTATTCTTGTAAATGTGATCTGTGTCAAACAGAAATAAAGTAATTTATTCTAATTGTTTCCAGCCATCCAATCGGAGTCTATGTGGAACTTAACAGTTTTTTGGTCGCCAAAGGTTCTTCATATATTCATCCAACGTGATCTCTCAAGGAATATATTAGCAAAGCATGACAGTTGCAGTTAGAGATTAATTCATTATTATTTATTATTTATCAGATTTTGATGCTCATGTATGTCCCGCTCCACTGTAGTCAGTGCTATATGATGAATCACCATCTGACACAAACTGGATTCCTGCATAAACGTGTCAGGATAGAAGACTGAACAGACATGCATGTGAACTATGCTACTGGTTAGATGTCAACATATTTGTGAACAGCACTGGACCAGTGCCATCATTATGTATGAAAAGTCTACTCTTCCCCTTTTCTTTTATACTTGAGCCATGTTTTGACCATGAATTGAACCCTGACTATGGTATTTTAATGTGCAGGATGTTCCTAACCATTACTTTAGTTGCACAATTAATTGTTTAAGTTAATCAGCGCTATGTTATTTTACAGAATACCAGACAGCAGTATAGTACTACTTAAATGTAGTATAAAACCTAAATGTAGTACACAATAAGGCTTACCTTCAGCTCAGAGCCGATAGGGGATCAATAAAGTATTCATTAATTCAATTCAATTCAATTCATCTTTATTTGTATAGCGCCAAATCACAACGAAAGTCATTTCAGGGCACTTTAC
>JAUMHF010000007.1:19097480-19110607 GCA_032359275.1 Microctenopoma steveboyesi | reverse complement strand
GAGCCAGACACCCAGCGCTAGCTCCTTGTAAGTCGCTTTGGATAAAAGCGTCTGCCAAGAAAAGTAAAGTAAAGTAACTTAATGGGGGCGGGAGGACCTGCCATAGGTGGCGCTATTACATGTACTCACACCAGTCCTCTGACTTTGTTTCACTTATCAAACTTATTTAAGTCAGGTGTGAGGTGAAACCAACCTGGTGGATACATTTGTGGTCACTAGCCAACTTCCCTCAGATCAAAAAAGTTGTGTCTCTAAGGAAATGTAAAGAAAGAAGTCATTGATCAGATGGCCCATTGTCAATTGTGCTAATTTCTATAATTATGCAAAGGTACTGCAAACATGCAGTCCAGATTAAAGAGGAAACTTGGAGTCTTAAAATATATCTATCACTGAAAAGATGAACAGAAGCAACTTTCTAGAATTTCATACAGATCAGAATTTTTTAGATAAATACATGTTCCTGCTGCAGCTGTGACTATTTACATATCATGTGTCACATGTTTACACCAAGCACCTGAACACGTTGAACATTAAGCAACAATGAAACAACATTCTGATGGAAAATACCAAGAAGATGGAGATGCCAAGACACAGGTGGGTTACCTTGAAGAGTCTCTGCAGGTTGGAGGCTCGGTAGTCCACCTGACTTCCTGTTTTGGAAGCATGTTTGGTTGCAGATGCAAAGACAAAGGGAGGACAAACAGCCGGGACACGTGGACACAGACCCTGAGAACACAGAAAAACTGTTAAAATGAAAAACATTTCACAGACAATTGTAACAAATAAAAAGTCTTTCATTTTACACAAGTAAAAGAACTGAAATATCAGCACAAAGTGAACTTAAGATACCAAAGTACTCTTCATCATCACAGGAATATTTCACACCAAGAGGGAACGAAAGTTCTTCACAAAGTCTACAGTCAAAAAAGAAGAGAAAAAGAAAAAACTGAGTCACAGCAGGAAACAAAAAGAAAAATACAGAACGCTGAAAATTGTACCTGTGAAAATTTGCAGGTTACAGATCCTAGACCAGGATTTAGTTTGAAAACTGTCAAACGCTTCTCTTACTTTATAAGGACTTACCCAGAACCCAAAGACAAATCCTGTCAACAGTCCAGTTCTGCACACTTTGTGTAGCATAAATACATTTTCTTCTCTGATAGGTTTCTTTCTACTTAAAACCCTTGAAAAGTCCTGGAAAGAGGTCTGGTCTGTCTCCCTCATTGTAAATTCCAGGATCTAGGAGTATTAACTACATGCAAATTAACTTGGCATAAGGGTTCCACCAACCATTAACATCAGTAAATAACTTACAGTATAAAGAAAGGAGATATTGGGTATAGTGTTATTTTTCTATGTCATTTCTTTGCTGTGGTTTGCTGGGGCAGCAGCTTGAAGGTAGCTGACACCAACAGCTCCCGCTTAGAAACTTGGCCAAGATTAACCCAGTCCTCTCCTTGAGGAATCTGCAATCTGTCACCACAGCTCTTATATTCTCCAGGCTCGATTACTGTAATTCCCTGTACTTTCGTGTCTCCCAGGCTGCTCTGACAAGACTGCAGCTCGTGCGAAATGCGGCAGCCATACTAACATCAGGAACTAAGAAAAGAGATAGCATTACCTCTGTCCTAATGATGCTGCACTGGCTCCCAGTAAAACACAGTTGAGTACAAGCTTCTTTTACTTATTTTTAAATTTCTTAATGGCTTAGCACCAACCTACATTTTAGAACTTTTAGGCCCCTATACCACTTCTAGAAACCTCAGGTCAAACACTAAACTGCTTTTAACAGTTCCCCCAACAAATCTAGTCAGAAATGGCGACTGAGTTTTTGCTGTAGCAGCGCCCAAACTCTGGAACAATCTCCCTTTTTTAGTCAAGAGCTCGGGTTCCCTAGATATTTTTAAGGTAAAACTAAAAACGTACCTATTTTCAATTGCGTTTGGGTTAACATTTTATTATTTTATTGTTTATTATTATTTTTATTACTTTATTTTATTTTAACTTTTACTTATTGAAATTTTATTTGATTTGGATTTTTTTTAAACCTTTAACTTGATGATGTTGTGGAATTCTATGTACTATGTTTTATCCTTTGTTAAATTGTTCAGCTCTTTGGTCGACCTCGGTTGTTTTAAATGTGCTATATAAATACATTTGATTTGATTTGATTTGGGCAAATTAATCAGGAGGGCTGGATCTGTTCTTGGTGTGGAGCTGGACCCTCGACTTGCTGTACCTGAGAAGAGGACGATGACAAAACACCTCTTAATACTGGACAATCTTCTCAATACTGGACAATCCCTCCCACCCCCCACACAGTGTCCTGAGGACAGAGGAGCACGTCCAGCCAGAGACTGATCAATGTCAAGCGCTCCAAAGGAGATAATTTCTGCCTGTGGCTATCAAACTGTACAACTCATCTCCTTTATGTAAAGGGGAGGGGGAAGGACTATGGTCATAAATAAAGTCAGCAAGTTATTGGACAATGTCCAATGACAATGTCAGACAATAAATTTTAGATTTAGTGAACAAACCCTAAGTTAGGAGACATTTTATATACTAATGCAAAAGATTTTTACTTTGGATACTTACTTGCTGTGTTCTGCTACATCTGGTTTCAAAATTAGTCTCTTGTTGTTGAGTAAAACCTTAAACGTTTGTTTAGGTCTAAAGTTTAAATATTGAGTTTGAAGATGAACCTGCAGCTGTTTGTTCAGAATCAACGAAAAATAACGTCACAAACACACACAAACAAAACCAACAAGGAGTTGGAGTTAATATTAATATTCATATTAATTGCAGTTGTTGCTGCCAAGGGTGTAAAAAACTGTTTTTGGCAATTACTCAGCTTATTTTTGTGTAAATAAAAAATGTTAAATAAATAATTTAAGCAACAAATGAAAGTCTTAAGAATCTGTCCATCAACCGTGCTTTGTTTGTATTCTTACATGTTTCTGGAAACACACTATCAGCTCCTTCTTTTAGTTTATAGACATAAAAACCGTTAAATGTTTGCTCTGTGACCAGACACTGAGCTATTTTCTGATTTCTGCAAAAACTAGTTTTGAGTCCTCGGTAATCATCAAAAGCCTTCTACATTAACTACTGACATTAGCTGCTCGCGGTGCTGCAGTCTCACCTGTGGGTTGTAGGCGGCGGAAGAAGCACCAGTGAGGCGCTGCGTGAGTCCGTTCAGTCGGTAGTACATGGTGCGCTGCAGCGAGGCAGGTGAACTCACCTGGACGCTGCGAGAGTTCAGCTCAGTCTGAGGACAAAACTGCGCGCACCTGACGATCGTTCTGTGGCGACACTGCGGTGCGTGATCACGTCAGAGCCGCACCGACGGACGTAGACGGTGAGTTCCCGTGACTTGCCTCAGGGTTCAGTAAAAGTAGATCAAATCCTCCGCTCCAGTCCCAGCGGAAAGCCAGATATATAAATCATTACAAATAATTATTCAAAGCACAAAAATAAAGTGTCCTTATTCGCTCATCCAGATAACCATGTCACAGAAACTAGATTATATCCAAATTATTAGGTTTTCAGGGTCTTTAGTAAGAAAAGGCTGGAAGGAAGGAGAGAAGGAACAATTTTAAGGTAAATGGTGAGTCCAGATAGTTAGCAATTTAAATTCAGACCCACTAGCAGCTAATCACTTCCTGTACCTGCTGTTACCTTGGAAACCATGAGCAGAGACCAGAAATGGTCCAGTTTCCAAATATGCAGAGTCTTTCCTGAATCAGACGTAATGGTCTGTCCTCTGGGGAGCAAGATACAGTGCAGCAGGGATCAAGTTGATTATACCTGACATAAACGTGTTCAGAGTCATCAGGGAATCGAACCAGGGTCATGTCCTTGTTGATACAAGCACAGAACTGAGAGCAGCTGTATAGGCAAAACAATTTTCCCTCTGGTATTAATAAAGGGTTTTGAATCTTCAATCTTCATTCTAAAACCTATATAGTGTGTTTATATGGACTGACCACTGACCCCAAACTCAGACATTACAATGGCTGAACTGCTTCATCAGGGCTGAAAGATAAAGCTGAAGGGTGGTAAAAAAGATAAAGATAAAGATAAAGATAAAGGTGTAGACCCCAGTGTGTACACTGAAGGTAGTAAAAGTGGTCAGTTTAGAGTCTTTTGGTTTAATTCAGACATGAACATAAAGCTGAGACTAGAGGGACAACGAGATATTTTCAGAGCTGTAAATTTTCAACCAGCTGAAATACACCCATGTCACACCTGTTCTCACCTCTCTCCACTGGCTCCCAGTAGCTGCTCGTCATTAAGTTTAATGACAATAAAAATAAAAATTCTGATTATGTCAGTTGATTAACTGACGACTGGTTTAGTAAACTTTAATATATTTAATGTTTTCTGTATGTAGTTTTCTGTATTTCTGTTTTCTGTATTCAGTGAAGTCAGAATCACAGTAACTTATGAACTCAACTGCAAAGTTGCCTTTAGTTGATGAAGTCAGCGGACAGGCTGCGACTGCAGCGGCTCGACCGCACTTTGAGCTCATGGTAGCATTGGACAAAGCTGTGGTAAATGAAGGTGATGGGCAGCGCCAGCAACACAATACCGCTCACCACGCAGAGGCCGCCAAGTACACGGCCCGCCACGGTTACTGGATACATGTCTCCGTATCCCACCGTCGTCATGGAGATGATGACCCACCAGCAGGCAGCTGGGATACTAGCATAGTCCTGGTTTCCGGACTCCAGGTCCAGGCCATGCTCCAGCAGCTGTGCTAATGCGCTGAATATTGCCATGGCTACACAGATGAAAACCAGCAGCATCACCATCTCACGGTAGCAGCGCCGCAGAGTCAAGCCGAGCGTCTGCAAGCCTAGGAAGTGACGCGCCAACTTGATAACCGAGAAGATCCGCATCATGCGCAGGACACGCAGCATGACGCCAGCTCTTTGCAGCTGAGAGTTCTCCCCTGTCAGCGTTGTCACAGTAACAGAGATGTAGTATGGAGTGATGGCCAACAGGTCGATGATATTCAGGGGACGACGGACAAACTCGCATTTATCACGAGACACCAGGAAACGGACAATACACTCAGCTGTGAACCAACCGATGCACACTGCCTCGATGATCCTGTAGGGGGACAACCAATCAGAGGGAGGGAAAGGGACGGGGCCAATTAGACTAAGTGGAGAAAGAAACAAATCAAAATACAGATCTGCAATTCTCATCTGATAGTTTCCTGCATTCTGGTTGTTAACATCCAGGTACCCACAACAACAATTCACCACTTTCCCAAGAACATGCCCTGGGTCACCGAGACCATTGAATGTATCCTGAATGAGGGAAAAAAAAGCATTCAGCTCAGGGAGGCAGTGACGAGGGTCTAGAAACTGTTGTCCTGTTATTCCTCTTTCCATAAGGGGGGAGGAGGTGGAGGCACACACTTATACACCAATGGCAGAGCTGCTATGCAGCTGACCTTGCCCAAGGACACTTCGACATATGACTGAAGGAGGCGAGGAATCAAACCACCAATTTTCTGATTGGCAGGCGACTGCTCTACCTCCTGAAAAGGTAAAGGTTTATTTAAACCTTTATAGTTTGAGAAAAGAGTAAGTGAGAGACCAGCCCAGATGGCATTCATACCAAAAGATGTGGTTACTGAGCAGCTCCAGTGGAGCAGCCTGGAAAAAGACATGACATGGATGAGGGAAATGTTTTTTTCACGTATCTTCGTCCTTCTGTCTCTTGCTCTCTGTACCTTCCTGCAGGTGTCCTTGACCTTGGAGTTGTGTAATTTCACCTTGTGGTTAGGGTTAGGGTTAGGGATGTTAGACCACTCTGTTCACTTATTTCTAAATGTCTGTTGGTCCACTTCATGTTTATCCCAAAAATTGTTATTGGACATGTTTTAGTTCTTGAATGCGTTTCACCTTCCACCCAGAAGCCCCTCTGGTTCTGACTGGTTGACACAGCAGGTTAGTAAATAATTTCTTAATAGTAAAAAAAATAGAAATGTAATATAAATACTAAAGTAACAGGAGGAGATTTCTTCCGTTAAAGGGAGTTTTTCCTCCTCATTGTCTCCTGGTGCTGCTCAATGGGACTGCTGGGTTTTTTGCAATATTTTCTTTACATATACACTTATGTTTTAGCACGGTCCTAAACCTGCTGTGTAAAGGGCCCTGAAATGACATTTGTTATGATTCTGCGCAATATAAATAAAGATGAATTGAACTGAATTACAGTACTTCTGACATTACTTAAGTGTAGTACCTTGGAGCAGTGGTTGCTGTTCCTACCAACCTGCCTGGTGCTTCGTCTGCTGCTCCTTGTTGTTGCTGTGATCTATGTTACCTGCAGTTCTTTTCTCTCTCCTCTGTCCACTAACCCCAACCGGTTGAGGCAGATGGCCGCCCACCCTGAGCCTGGTTCTGCTGGAGGTTTCTTCGGCTTAAAGGGAGTTTTTCCTCTCCACTGTTGCCTAGTGCTGCTCATATGGGACTGTTGGGTTTTCTGCATTATTTTGTTTATATTTACATTTTTGCAATGTCCTAAATCTGCTATGTAAAGTACCCTGAAACTACTTTTGAATTGAATTATCTGGTTGGGGAGAATAAATCAGTTACTTTCTGATTCTCCCATTCGGTCTTTAGACACATTTCCTGTTTTGCCATGGTTAAGTCAATTTTTAGCCCTTAAAACTTGTGTTTTGAGCCACAAGGTGCTCATTAAGTCAATTATAATAAACGTTTGAAATGCTGACATTGAGTTTAACAAGAATAACAAAATCCCCTGAAACTGGTTCTTATGTGTGTGGTTGATTGATCAGGTTTATTTATAGATTTAAATATTTGTAGGAATAGCTCACTAATAAAATTTTACTATAGGGTTACTGTATATGATGGCAGTAGACCTATGGTGGCTGCTTTCTTCACCAACCCATCCTGCCTCCACACTGCCTTATCCACCATCTCCACCCTACCCCTTTCTAAAATCTGAGTCTAACATCGATTGAGTATGATGATTTTACCTGCAGCCATAATTGTTGGGACAAGGAGATATTTTTGGAAGGAATAGGACAGGTTGGGATCATGGTAAATTCATAACCACAGCACTGAGAACTCAGGCTTTGGGGATAATTGGGTCAGCTTGATACAGGCCGCCTATCAGCAGATGTCCAGTATTAAATTACATATTGCTGTATGCAGCTCTTGTTGCACACTACACTTTTCTGCGCACCTTATGTTGTCTGTTGTCTATAGTCTTATCTAAGGTTGTGAATGTATGTTGCACGTAGCACCTCGGCCCTGGAGGAACGTTTTTTTGCTCCACTGTGTACTTCTGTATATGGTTGAAGTGACAATAAAGCTAACCTTGAACCTTGAACCTCACTTGATTGAGACATTGCTAGTAGTTGTTTTTGTCTTAACGTGGTTGGGATTGTGTCCTACCTGTGTTGGTCCAGGGACTCGGTGGTCTTCCAGTCAGGTAAGGTACTTGCACACAGCATCACCATGGAAATGACCACAAACAACACAGATATTGAGGCCAAGATCTGCGCTGCCAAAGATGATGTGGGTTCCTCAAATATCCTTCTTATCCTCTCCAGCCAGCGGCTCTGGGGCTCCTCGTGGCTCTGTGGATCTTCCTCGGGAAAGAAGTGGACAAAGCAGTCGGACAAGCGTTCATCGAGGCGTCGCTGGCAGCATAACTGCAGGTCCGAGCTCTCCAGGCCCCAATACAGCATCTCATTGTAGAAGGACAGCTCACACATGTGTGGTAGGAAGCGCAGTGTCCCGTGCTGAACATACAGCATGATAAAGGTAAAGGCCTCTGAGTGCCGGTCAAAGAAAAACTCATTTCTATCACGATCATAGTCGTCGCAGAGCTCCAACAGCTCGCTCTCCGAAACACAGCGGTGCAGTCGACTGAGTCTACTGAGAGGGAGGAGCTTCATCAGCTCTGTTGAAAAGCTAAATCTGCGACCACCAACATTCAGGGTACAAAGACTGCTTCCAAACTTCATCTTAGCCTCAAACTCTAAATTTTAATTTCAGTGATAAGACCACAGGTTGGTTTCCACAATTCAGTTCTTTGTTTTTAAGCTGCGTTCAGTATTGTCTGTTCATAATTAAATGTTAATTACCTGTTCATACACATTAACCTGATAAAATCGTGGTGTTTCCAAACCTCAGCTTTTGAATGTTTGAAAAAACATCTTGATCTTCACCCAGTTTGTTAAAATTCAGACTGTGAGACCACTTCATTATTAGCTTTGTAAATAACATTGCTGTTTTCAGGCTCCATCTTCTTCTCAAAAAGAAAATCTATCCAGTGTTCCTCCTTCTGGAACAATCCCAGCTGCTTTGGTTCATTTCATTAGAGTAAAACAAATGGAAAATGTCCAAATGTGTCCAACAAGAAGCAGATGTCTTTGTGGTGTAACATTCCCTGACCTACTGGCCTAGATTATACATACAAAACCTGCTTACACTGCTGCTATTGTTACCTGAGACATCAAGCAGTAAGACAAATGCAAGCAGTTTGACGCAGATGGCTCTGCGCTGCTGCAGTTTCGTTATATTTGATTTAACACCAACAGTCACTGTTTAAAACTCACCACATTTCAACATCCTGTCACCAAAAATGAGAATCATCTTCACAATATAGCCAGGACATTAAAATCCTCCAGTGTCAACACCTGCAGCAGATATTTGATTTTAACAACAGCATCAGTGAACCCGGTTTCACTTTACTCTGTTGAATCTGAGACTGAAGAGCATTGCCTCCTCCTCCACCTCCTCCTCCCCTTGAAGTCTAAGAGGAGGAGGTAGTCACAAAAGATGATTCAAACTGTCTGAGCTGAGGAAGCTGGTGTTATTCAGATCTGAATCTTCACAAAGAATCCTCTTCTGTTTATCCCCCTCCTGATTTTTTCCTACTGTCCCAGGTTTTATGGGTCTTTTTGTTTAAGTAAATATCAAAGATCTGATCTGAGTAATTCAAATTTGATGAATTAATTAAAACCTGTAGTGTTGATTGTACAGAAACAGCTCTCTCTTCTGGAAATTCTGCAAACTGCTTATCCTAAAATATCATTTTGCAGAGTTTCAGCCTTAAGTTACTAAAATAAAAATCAGCTGTTATAAGACAGCATATTAAA
Organism: Microctenopoma steveboyesi; assembly: GCA_032359275.1. Taxonomy (NCBI): domain Eukaryota; kingdom Metazoa; phylum Chordata; class Actinopteri; order Anabantiformes; family Anabantidae; genus Microctenopoma; species Microctenopoma steveboyesi. The sequence continues at coordinate 19,101,456 of JAUMHF010000007.1, read as the reverse complement.
TTATCTGAATGTATTATACACATACATTTAAAACCTTACTGAGTTATAATCAGCAGTATAGTCACCTGGACTTCCTGCTTTATTTTGATAGGCACACTTCCTGTTGCTCTATACTCTTGGATTTTCAGCTTTACCTCAAATCAATTTAATGTGGTAAGATTTTACCAAGTTGTACTGTGCACAGCTCTCATTGGAGGACTTTAATGAGACCTGAGAATGGAAATGACATGCAGTTTATTAGGACGTTTAATATGAAACATAACTTAACTTTAGCTTTAGTGTAATCTATCTAGGTAGTGTGGCGGCTAGTGAAATTATTTTTTGGGGGGGGGACTTTTGCAAGCCATGACCACGTAACACGAGCTCAAACACACCACAGAATATAAAGCAGGTATTCTCATAGAATCATCAATAAAAAACATGCTCCTCTCGAAAATGGCTGAGGCACCACCCAGTCCACCCAGAGGACCATCTCAGCAAATCAGGGGAGAAGAGAGCTCACAAAAGCTGCAGGGCCTGATGGAGTCAGCCCCAGGATACTAAGGGTCTGTGCCCCCCAGATCAGTGAGGTCCTCCTACACATCTTTAACCTCAGCCTGCTTTGGGGGGCTCCTCATGTGATGCTGTCATGTAATTTTGACTCACTTTTCTGAATTTCCAGAGAACATTATTAGGAATATTAAGAGGTAAGGGTTAAATTAGGAGTGAGGCTAGAGGTGAAACTAAGAACTAAAAAAACAAAGCCAGTTTAGAGGTGTGGGGGGGGGCATGGCCAAGTTGTGGCAAAAGTGTGGGAAGTAAAGGTACCAGGAAGATAAACCAGGGAATAATGTTATTTTAATCGCAACTCTGCATGGCAACACGGAGCAAGGAGTTGTGCGATTGGTCCATTAAGCAGCCGCAGGTTCTCGGGTTATAAACCAATTTAATACCTTCTGTGATTGTGTTATTATTAAAAACACTGTTTGAAGGTGAGTTTTAAAAATGTATGAAAGTTTGTCTGACAGTGAAGTGGTCGACTTCACCAACAGTTTAAATTTACTGCTGCAGATAAACAGCTGTTTATCAGCTGAATCAACAGACAGTTTTACTGCAGCTTTGTCTCGCTTTGACTCTAGGATCAAGAACACGTTAATTTGTTCAAAAACTGTGGACTGGTCCTTTACAGCAGTGGTTCCCAACCTTTTTCCCAAGGGACCTCTATTTTTCTAGCCAATTTCTTGACGACCATCCACCCCCCCAACCCCACCCCCCCAACACAGCGGCTACAACTCGACGGACAAACAGCGCACTGCTGTTAAGCAGTGGTCCTCAAACCCCAAACCCTGGTCCTCAAAGCACTATATGTTTTGCCGCTGCCCGTGAGTGCAGGGGTGGTTGAAAAACAAGCAGGACAACGTGCCTGGAGGACCGAAGTTGGGAAACACTGGTTTACAGGACCCCTGGGTTCTCCCTGCGTCACAGCCAGTGTCCTCGTCTTCAGCCGACATCAGCAGAGTTAATCTGCAGCCCTGAGCTCGTTAAAGCCATTTATGTGCTCAGCTGCTCCTAATCGCCTGCACACTGGATACATTATATAAGAAACCCTGTAAGACAGATCAACCATCTGTAATTTTATTAAAATCAGTAAAAAACTGTGCTGTAACAAATAATACTGGAACATGCTGTAAAACACAGTATTAACGTTTGAACACCGTGAATAAACAAGCTAGAAGGTGCTACACGCATCAACACAACATGTAAAATGACTTGACAATAATAAGAGCAGCTGAACACAGTTTTTTCTCCTCACCCGGTTGAAAAATAAAAACGCATCAGGTGGATCAACACCTGTTGCTTTTTTCTACATTTTCCACACAAACTTTTTTGTTGATAACGTGTCATGAATTTTGACCTGGTGGCATCAGACTGGGATGCAGAAGGTTGCAGGTTCAAATCCCCTTCTGATTCATATTCTATCCACTACCAGGTGTGTCTTTGAGCCAGACACCCAGCGCTAGCTCCCTGTAAGTCGCTTTGGATAAAGTAAGCAAAGTAAAGTAAAGTGAGTTTTCTGAAAGAAGAGTCAGACAGTTTGGAGTCGTCTCAATCTTTTAATAGATTTTCTCAAACACAGCAGAGCAACTACGAGCTCCAACCAACCCACAACAACTTTCTGAAAACAGCACAACTCACAAAGAAAACAGAAAGATACAAACATTACAGCCTGACACTGAAAACTGTTTTTTCTCTTTAAACTCCAGGTAATAACTAAAGAGCTAATCTTTACCTGTGTAAAACTGAACCCAGTCCAGATCCACACATACTGCGACACCGTTTAACATTCACTTTCACTTTAATAAAACCGATCCTCCGTGTGCGAGTGTGCGTGTATGTGAGTGTTGGTTTAGCTGCAACTTTAGAGTAAAACCGTTGCAGTTTCAGTCCAAACCTCTGACAGGGAACCAGACGGCTGTGACAAGATGTTTTAAACCCTGAACTCAGTCTGCCAGGCTTAGTCCTGCCAAAACAACTTCCCCATATACATCTCCTTAGTTGAACTAAGGAAACAGAAGCTGTGATATTTCACAACAAAATTGTAATAAAGTTTTTAAAAAATTTGTAACTGTGCTCTGGACATAAAAAAAAACTAAACGTCATGTCAAGTGACTCTGCCGCTGGATAAAACGCACCTTAGATAAGCCCTGTCAGTGCGTTTATAACTTTACTGTATCTATTGCAGACCTGTAGACCTTGTGGGTCCAATCATGGTCAGGGCCCTCTCCTGCCCTTCCCACTGCTGAGTACCTAGATAAAGTTGGTTCACGATCAGAATACTCATATTATATATATATTCATCCTGAAGGAAATTGTTCAGCAAATCAGAAACTCTAAATGGAGGGATGGTTGGATAACAAGCAGGACAGCTGCCCCTGAGGACCAGGATTTCCCCACACCTGCTGTAGCCCATGTTTTTACTTAATCTTTACTGGTCTATATACCTGTATAAACCTCAGGACCTACTGGTCAGGAGCAGCAGTGCAAGAGCTGCACTGCTGCTCCTGACCACCTGCGGCAGCACCAAGCTCTCAGGCATCTGTTTCCGTATCAACCAACTGGAGGTCAGAGTTCAGACAGTGATGGTAAAGATCAGAACCAGGCTGATACATCGCACACACAGACATAGAAACAGACACTAACAACAAATTCAATGTTAAACGTGTTTGGCAATAGTCTTCAAATTAAAACTAAATATCTGAAGTGTCTCAGACATGATGGACCAGAGCCATGTGGTCTGATATCCGTCAGGCTCTGGTGGAAACTACTGTCAGATGGGCGGACAGCCATCTGACAGTAAGTATTAATGGTGGGGGCATTTTTATAATTCGTCTATAAACTGATGTTTTATTTACAGCAGCAGGTTTCTCATTAAAAATAAACTATTCGACATATTTACAGATGTAAAATATTGACAGTTTCAATGACTTGTTCACTTTGAGGGTTTAAACATGTGTGATGGTGTTTGTGCAGGACTTGGAGAAGACCTTTCCTCTCCAACTCCCAGGTTACTGGAGTAGGAGGTGGGCAGGGGTCAGAGGGGGAGACCTCAGTCCTTTGTGTTGTGCAGGGATCTCAAGTGGCTGCCTCCTGTGCATCCCCACCTTCCTCCACCTGGTTTTTCTTGCCCAGAGACTTTAGCTTGGTGAGCAGCTCAGAAAACGTCTCCTTCACCCCTTTTTCCAGCAGCCAGCCCTCGCTCTCACACTCCGGGTTCTCTGGGTCAGCCACAGTCTCCAGAGCTGTGATCAGGTACTTCAGCCCGGCCATATCTGCCGACTGGGAACCACAAACACACAGTGTCAGAATGTATCATGTAAGTGCTGCAGAGCGAAGTGCTCTGCTGGGATAATAAGGTTCTTTGAGCTCTTTAAGATATGTTGGGGCCTGATCATTTAGCGCCTTATATGTAAGGAGAAGGATTTTAAACTCTATTCTA
>JAUMHF010000007.1:19062502-19077529 GCA_032359275.1 Microctenopoma steveboyesi | reverse complement strand
GAGGCTAGTGTAAAATCATCTAGTGTAGTAATCTGACCAGATATCATGTCTCTGAGATTTTTGGGTCCAAATATCATAACCTCAGTTTTGTCTGAGTTAAGTAGAAAATTACAGGACATCCAGGCCTTTATGTCTTTAAAATATGTTTCAAGTTTCTCAATCTAACATTGTTCAATCCTGTACCTCTCAATTACAGAGACGTGTTATTAACGTCTCCACCGCTGTTCAGTTCTCCGGAAAAGGATGGAATGCTCTATCCCAGATATAAACAAAGTGCTGCCTTAAGTGGAAGTATCGCAGGGTCACAAGTGAAATGGCAAATGTATTGGTGCTGCATCTGCAGAAATTCAAGCTCTGCTCTGGTCCATCATGTTGAAGAGAGCTGAGCAAAAATGCGAGGCTGTCAATTTACTAATCCATCTACATTCCTACCTTCATCTATGGTCATGAACTATTAGTGACTGCAAGAGCAAGATTGAGGATACAAGCGGCCCTAATTTTCTCAGCAGGATGTGATTTGGAGTAGAATCGCTTCTCCTCCACGTGGAGAGGAGTCAGTTGAGGCGGTTTGGGCATCTGGTGAGGATCCTTCCTGGGGAGGAGTTCTAGGCAAGTCCCACTGGGAAAAGGGTCCGGGACCCTGGGCATGCAGGAGGGATTTATCTGCCAGCTTGTCTGGGAATGGCTCAGGTTCACGCCAGAGGAGCTGGAGGCGGTTGCTGGGGAGAGGGAAGTCTGGCCTTCCCTGATTATGCTGCTTAATTGGTTGATAACAGATGGATGGATGTTTGGAATAGTCTACGTCCAGCATAAAAACCTTATCCCACCTGTGAACAGTTTTATGATTTAAATTTGATTAGCTGCTTTAGGACTCGGACAACTTGTTGTCACTGATGGAGCTGTGAATCCTGAGTTGTACATCTGTGAACTGAAGCTTGACACATGGGTTGAAGAAGAATTGTGATGTTGAGGAATAAGTAAAATGTCTGATTTTAATCCTTTATGCTGCAAAAGGGTGTCACGCCAGGTACTGATGACACAGGTTCAGATAAATACCATAGCTTGGATCATTGACTCATCATTTCCCACCACCAATCTGTAAGAATACTTTTGTTTGTTTAAATGAGTTCCACATATCCAGTTTGACAACAGCTACTCATCATCGCATGTTTCAGTTTGCATTATTACAGAAAATATGATTATTAAAATGTATCAAACTTTGAAGCATCAGTAAAATCTAAAATGTAAAAGAAAAATAATTTTACTGAATAAAAATATCATCATATGACTCACCTGGTTGATGAGTGAGAAGCCATTCCTTCTCCACATGCCAGCATGCACCTGGGCACACAGCACCAGGCAGCGGAGGGGGAGTTCAATCAGAAGAGGAGGGCTGAGTTCACTCTGTGGACAAACACTTGGGTTAAAGTGAATCTGCTATGAGTTTAACAGTAATCAGATTTCAAACAGCTGCTGACAGGTAGAGGAAGCTTTGCCCCCACCTGTCCATCTATTTATCATACAGGTGCACAGCATGACAGGTGGTGATGATTCACATCAGGCCAGCTGTGCCAAGAGAAGCTTAAATCCTGACAGAGCAGCTTCTCTCTTAAACTTTAACTCTGTTGTCAGTTTAATTGAGTTTGAACAAAAACTGAAATGGAGCAAAAGAGAAAAGTATTTAAATTTATTCACTTTCAGTCTCCACTTTGAACAGAGGAAACATAACAACGTGAAGAAATCGACGACCAGCTGGAGGAACAGCTGGCAAAAGCCAGATTATTTCTCTAAGTTTAGCAAAACATCCTCTACATACATATTGGAAATCAGTTTGAGTTTCCAGTAACAGTCACCACAGTGAATTCTGGATTTATTTTATGTCTTGAGTAAATTGTGGTTTGTTGAATGTGACAAACAAATGATGGATATGCTTATTTTTGTTCATGGAAAGCATGAATCAACCACCACATACCAAAACTATCAGGCAAGTTTAGTTCACATTTGACACAACTTATCTGTTACTGACCAGAGGAAGCTGCTTGGGGTAATGAGACGCCACTTCGGTCCTGCTGAGGTGAACATGCAGACCTGAGGAAGAACAGTGTCAGTGTTAGCTCAGTGCTGCAGCTTCTTCCACCAACCAGAGACGATGTCAGAGGTAATGAATTGTGAAATAAATGTCTTCATCACTCCTCACATTACCACCAGCTCGTTTATTCTTTGAATCTGTAACTGCTTTATAATCAGAGAGAGAAAAAATGTTTACCTGCCAGCAGCCTGCAGACCGGCAGGTGTATGGATACTTTGTCCTGAGATACCTGGTACCTAAAGGTCTCCACAGTGTGACCAGCCAGACTTAATGTGATTGGCTGCTCACCGTCTGGGAGGCTGCTGTGACAGTAACTGAGCACGATCAGACACTTCTTGTAGGCCTCAATCAGCACACGCTCCTAACACACAAAGGATAAAATAACGATGAAGACAAAGAGAGAAGCCAAGACTATCACGAACATAATCATTTTTAATCACGTTATTACTCATTGTGTCATTGTGCTGACAAATGTCTGAGAAAATCTGAAATGTTGACTTCAATGTCTCAGTGTCTTCTTTCTATGAATATTTCCATTTTTTACTGCCCTCAGACACATTTTTTATTTTAGCCCAAACAGGAAGCAGGTTGGTACAAATTTGTTCACTGTGCAGCGACTTTGTTTCTGTAGTTTTACAGTAACGATAATGAGGAAACCACAGCCTGACCAGTGTAATAATGTAATAACATTAAAAACACATGATTATTAAAACAGGGGATTCTGCTCTTTGTTTTTTAAAAGTAACTTAACATTAATGGGATGTTTTCTTTAAGTAGAACTGTACGTGCTATTTTTGTGTGTGTTGTACATACAGTGTACTGTATTCTGTGTGTAGTGTGTAGTAATGTTGGACTCACATCAGTGGAACACCACTCCTGGATCATGGAGATGATATGAGTCAGTTTCATCTGCAGCGTGAAAGCTGCCTCCCACTCTGGCTCCATCTCTATGTGCTGTCCTACTTGTCTCACCACTGGGTCCATACCCTGACACGCAGAGACCAGATCATAACCAGAGACACACTTTACTTTGCTTGGTTGACGCTTTTATCAGACAGACATGTTTTACTGTCCAGGTGAACCAGGACATACCTGCATACACTTGAGCAGCTCTAGAAAAGCATCCAGACCTTCGAGAAACTTGATCCTCAGCTCATCGTTCCACTCACTCGGGCAGCTTATCAGTACGTACCTGTACACAGACACTGCTTTCACAATTATGGCCACACTGACTCTACGCCGAGTCCACGCCGAGTCCACGCTGACCATACACCACAGTGAACACAGTAACTCTACTGCAAACCCAGAAAACTAAACAAGAACCTTTTCTTTGTCTCATGTTGAAGGAGCATGTTGTTGTCATTGAAGCTGCGTAACACAGGTTAATAACTTAGTCACTGACATGACTAAGCATAACTGCAGTGTAACAGGTGTGTAACTGGCACTCACTTAAGGTCTCCGATGAGGCTCTGGACTCGTCCAAACTTGAAGGCCTGCGGGGCAGTGTAGCGGTCAAACTGGAAGCGTCCCTGCAGGTCTCTATGACGGAGGTGATCCACAAATGTCCTGATGATAGTGGTCATCAGGTTCTCCTCCACCATCAGCATCCGGGCCTGAAGCAGAAGCGCACACACACACACACCAATACTAAATCCAAAGAGTGCCTCTTGATTTTAAAAATGGCTCAAGTTAATCACAGTAGGAAAGATACTATGGAATTATAGGAATGTAGTATCTAGAATTTATGGACATTTTTTTCTGGTCATAATCTCTGATGCTCAGATTTAAACCATTTTGGTTTTAACGTGACTTTACGAGTGTTTAATAGAGCAAATATTCTGATCTGATAGGCATTACTTTGGGTTAACAGTTTCATATACAAGTGAACAGCCTGTCTTGGTGACTTTTATAAACTACAACAGAAATAAGGAAAACACAACAGGAGTATTCATGGTGTTCATCGGGACTCAGTTTCAGGTCCATTATTTTTATTAGTGTGTTCTGTAACACAAAAATTACATTTTGTTGAAAGAATCTGAAAGGTCTGTTGGATCTTTTTCTCTCTTTGGTTTCTTAGAAAATAAATGGTTTCACTTCAACAAATGTTCTCTGAACTCAAACTAAACTCTTAAAATTTTTCCAATTACGTCAAAGAAAAATGTTCAGATGTTTCACAATACTTTATGAAACTTGAATATTCAATATTTACTGTTCGCAACTGTGATAAACATAATGTTAGTGACTTTAAAGCAAAAACTACGTGAAAATGATGCACGTTTAAAATGTGTAAAATATTTCTCAGCTCCAACACAAAGCCAAAAAACTCACCAGTGTGGGAACGGTGAATATTTGAACTGACAGGTCAGTGATGGAGAACTCACGGTCATGGTCATCTTTCACATAGTCGCTCTGCAATCGTTTATAACTCTACCAGCGGGGGAGAGAGGAGAGAGAGGTGGTGTGTGGAGGTGCAGAGGAGTAGAAGGAGAACTTACCATGGTTGGAACTGTGAAGAGTTGTACAGAGAGAGACGTCACAGACACCACTCGCTCATGGTCGTCCTCCATAAAATCTGTCTGGAGGCGTCTGTAGTTCTGGGGGAGGGGGACAACATTTCACCTCTGGGTCAGAGGTCAGTGCTGCCCAGAAAACACTGCCCAAAATAAGCCCATCTGATCCAGACACAGCAAGTCTGGGATCAAACACAGTCTAAGCTTCTGGGTTGTGCAGATTCTTTCCTACTACTGGGATTACAAACATCTATATGAATTAAGTTAGATGTCAGCAAAGGGTTGATGTCCCCCCACATGTAGCAATGGGCCCCCGGTGTACAGGTTAAAAATCTGGACACTGGTGTTGCACAGTCCTACTGACCTGCAGGTGGGGGTAATGCAAAAAGGGGGGTGAGCAAAGAGGATAATAAAGCAGCTCGGGGAACTACACATAGAAAGTTTGGGTTCACTGCCAGGAACCTTTGTGAATCCAACATGTTTGGCCACAGGTGTACATGGTCACGTACACCCCCCCCCCCCCCCACACACACACACACAAACACACGCCCGGCATCATATTTAAACTGTACAGCTGATATTAAGCAAATTAAACCATCTTTTCCTTTTATCTGACTTTAGTGCATTGTCCCTGTTGTGTTGTTAAGTTATTAGCATTAAATTACATTTTTCTACTCTAGAACATGCTGTTCCTCTGAATTCTTCCCCCGCCCGCCCTTTATGTGCTGCATCACAGATGGGGAGCTGGGGAGCAGTTTGTATACTATTACTTTATATTTTTAGCACTGTATATGGATTATACTTATATATTTGATTATATCTACTTTAATATCTAAAATCCTCTGCTGCTGAAACAAACTAATAATTTCTCTTCTAAGCACAGAAAGAAATAATGAATAAATCAGATCGTGGACCAGCTGTGTTACCTTGGCAAACTGGATGGCAAAGATCTTCTTATACTTGAGGTCCATAAGGAGGCTGTTCATCAGCAGCTGGTGGTAAATGTTCCTCGCTCCTAAAGACAGAACAGGTCATCAGCCTGAACACATGTCTATTCTACAACATCAACGAATAAAGGAAGCTCAGTCACCTTTAGAAATATTCAAGTCATACTGTCTCAGTGCAAAACACATGAAAAAAAAAAACTAGGAAACTATGAGACCTGCAGGCGCATCACATGACAACAATACTATCGATTGGGAAGGTGAGACGTCTTTTTTCCAAGCCATTAACTAACATGTGTCCGCCAACATCCTAACACACGTGTTTGGTTAGTTATGCAACGTGATGCATGTTACAGAACGCCACATGGAACATACAAGTCTGTGAAGATTCTCAGTCAACCAGGTCACGGTTATATCAAAAAAGATTTTTTAGAGGTAACTGGACTTGTCTGGTTCTTTGACAATGTATGCGTCCTACCTTGGATCCAAGGTAGAGCTGTTGATTAGCACAAATGCTCCGAACCTACTAGAGCCATGGGAGATAATTAATAGTCAGAATGGGGGTCCCTACGCAGTTAGAACTCTATTGGGGTGGGTTGTAAATGGGCCCTTGAGAAGCACTGCTGGCAGCGGAGAAGGTGTTACTGTGAATAGGATTTCAGTGGCAAGTTTGGAAAAGCTGTTGATCTCGCAGTATAACCTAGAGTTTCCTGAAGTTGCTTCTGAAGAAAATACGGAAATATCAACTGAGGACAAAATATTCTTCAAGATGGCCAATGAGGCGGTGTTGCAAAATGGGCATTACAGTCTGAGATTGCCATTTAGGAGAACTGATATGCTGATGACAAATAGACAAATAGCAGAACAGCGTCTGCACAGCCTTAAAAGGAAAATGAAACAGAACGAACAATTTGAGCACGATTATGTTGCATTTCTCAGGGACATCCTTGAGAATAACTACGCTGAGCAAGTCCCACAGGAGGACCTTGCCCAGCCACCAGGAAAGGTATGGTACTTGCCACACCATGGGGTGTACAACCCTTAGAAGAATAAACCTAGAGTGGTGTTTGACTGCGCAGCTTCCTTTCAAGGGTCGCCTCTCAACACTGAACTGCTGCAGGGTCCTGATCTGACTAACTCTCTCATTGGGGTCATCCTCAGATTTCGCAAGTAACCAACAGGAATTATGGCCGACATCAAATCAATGTTTCACCAAGTTAGAGTGGCAAGGCCCGATGTTGATTACCCTGCGATTCTTGTGGTGGCCACAAGGGGACACCAGTCAGGCTCCAAAGGAATACCGCATGCTTGTACACATCTTCGGTGCTGTGTCATCCCCAAGCATTGCAACTTTCGCATTGCAAAAAACTGCTGCTAACAATGAAAGCTGTTTTCCCCCTCAGGTGATTGATACCATACGTCACAATTTCTATGTGAATGATTGTGTCAAGTCCGTGGCCAAAGAGTCTCATGCCATTCGAATGGTAAACGATCTTACTGCCCTGTGCAGCAAACGGGGATTCCCACTAACACAGTGGGTAAGTAACAGCCGAGCAGTTTTAGCATCAATACCCAAAGACCAAAGAGCAAAGGAGATTAAGTCTCTAGATCTCCACACGGACAGTCTGCCTGTTGAAAGAGCCCTGGGACTGCAATGGTGCGTAGACTCGGATAAATTTCGATTCAACATTAGCTTAAGTCAAAAGGCACACACCCGCAGAGGCATACTCTCTGTTGTAGGTTCAATCTTTGATCCACTTGGCTTTCTTGCTCCTCTCATTCTTCCGGCTAAGCTGTTGCTTCAGGAGCTCTGCCAGAAGGGCCTTGGATGGGATGAGCCTTTGCCTCAGGCCATATCAGAGCAGTGGATGAAATGGACCAACAGCTTGGCTACGATCAAGGACTTGAAGCCAGAGGATTTTGGAGTGACCAGGTGTGCTGAACTGCATCACTTTGCTGATGCCAGTAAAAGGGGCTATGGCTCTGTGAGCTACATCAGGCAAGTCAACCAGCAGAGCAAAGTACATGTGACCTTTGTCTTAGGAAAGTCCAGAGTTCTCACCTTAAAGAATGTCACTGTGCCAAGATTGGAGCTGGCGGCCGCTGCGCTGTTAGTGAAGATTGACAAAATGCTGAGGAGGGAACTCCACCTTGACTTAAAACCCTCAGTGTTCGTGACAGACAGCCAAACAGTGCTGCAGTACATTGCGAATGACCAAGCAAGGTTTAAGACCTACGTAGCAAACAGAGTCTCAACAATACAGGACAACACAAGACTTTCTCAATGGAGATACGTGAGCAGTAAACACAATCCTGCCGACGACTCTTCCAGAGGATTGAGTGGAAGACAATTCATGGAGCAAAGAAGATGGATCCATACTCCTGAGTTTCTTTGGAAGCCAAAAGACAGCTGGCCAGTAGAGGAGGCTCTGCGCCCCATGTTTCAGGATGACCCAGAGCTCACGAGAGCCACTACCGTACTCGCAGCAGAGGTGAAAACTGAAACACCTACAGACCAACTTATTCTTTTCTTTTCAGATTGGATCAGGCTACTAAAGGCGGTAGCTTGGTACCTCAGACTGAAAAGTGCTTTATTACTGAAGGTGAAAAGCAGAAAGCAGCTTGCCTCATCTCCCGTCATCACCCGCTCGAAGAATCGAAAGTGTGAGGACACGACACCTTCGTGGACAGCACCTTTCCATTAAGGATCTTAAAGATGCAGAGAGGTCAGTCATCATCTACGTCCAGAAACAAGCATTCTCTTCTGAAATGGCCTCATTGCAGTTGATCCTGCCTAGAGTGTACAAGAGCAGTAGGTTGTGCAGGCTGGATCCTGTACTGGACAGAAGCAGCCTTAGAATAAGTGGCCGCCTGCGTAAATCTGCGATGCCTGAGGAGATTAAACATCCCTGCATCCTGCCCAAGGAGTCACATGTTTCACTTCTTCTCCTGAGGCATATTCATCAACGCAGTGGACATAGTGGCATAGTGGCAGAAACCAGATGCTTTCAGAGCTCCGTCAACGACACTGGATCCTAAAGTAAGGTTCTGTAGCAAGAAAGGTGCTCGCCAAATGTGTCACATTCCACCGTGTGAGGGGCAAAGCAGGCGAGCAAAAGATGGCAGATTTGCAACTGGAACGAATTCTACCTGACCTCCCACCCTTTACCAATGTCGGATTGGACTACTTTGGCCTGATTGAGGTGAGGCGAGGAAGAAGCACTGTAAAAAGGTACGGAGTCCTCTTTACATGTATGTCCAGCAGAGCTGTACATTTAGAAGTAGCCTATACTTTGGATACAGATTCATGCATTCATGCTTTGAGGAGGTTTGTCTGCAGGAGAGGCCAAGTCAAACACGTCAGGTCTGACAATGTGACAAATTTGGTGGGTGCCCAAGCAGAACTAAAGAAAGCCCTGATGTCCTTCAATGAGAAGAAAATCCAAGACGCACTACTGCCTGATGGCATACAATGGAGTTTCAACCCACCAGCCGCATCACACCATGGCGGTGTCTGGGAAAGACTCATACGATCTGTCCGACAGGTACTCAACTCCACTTTGCATCAGCAATCCATAGATGATGAGAGCCTTCCGACCCTGTTATGTGAAGCAGATGCAATCCTGAACAACCGCCCTCTCTCCACAATCTCCTCAGACCCACATGACTTGGAGCCATTGACTCCAAACCATATCCTTTTGTTGAAAACCAAGCCCATTTTGCCCCTTGGGGTCTTCAAGAAATCTGACCTCTATGCTAGGCACCACTGGAAACAAGTTCGGTACATGGCTGATCTTTTCTGGCGTCGTTGGACCAAGGAATACCTACTTCTAAGGAAGGCAGAAATGGTTGGATGTAAGAAAAAATCTAAACGTTGGGGATATCATCCTGGTGGTTTTATTATGGATTTGAAAGCCGCACCCATCACAGGTGGTGAGGGTGCCACCCTATAATTGGATGGCTAGTGCGCCAGCTCAGGGAGAAGGAAGACAGCAGATACGGTCATTGACCTCAGCTCGGACTCGTGAACACAGCCAGCGGGGTTGGTGTCTGGCCCATCGAGTCGCTGCCTGAACTGTTATACAGCCAATTACTTTATTTCCGCATGTTATTTATATTTTCAATAAACCGTGAGCATCAAGCAACATTCCATCTCCTTTTGGTTTTGTGGACATGAGTTGTGAGTCTTGACACTGCATCACCTGCTATCTCCATATGGTTCAAACGGACAAAGAAAGTTACTCAAGAGAAAGGGAAGCGTTGGTATCTGTTTGTGCCATTACATTACCTTTCCACATCTTGGAGTCATTGAGCATCAGTCTATCAACCAGAGACGAGTTTTCACCCTCTGGACCTTTCTGCAGACCAACCTGACACAGGATCCTCCTCAGACCATCTGAAACACGTAAACACTGTTAGACCATCCAGCTTCAGGTATTCACAGAAACACTATGAACGGTGGAGTCCCGACATACCAGAGTACTGAATGATCTGTCCCAGCCAGCTCAGAGCCTTCAGAGCGAAACACTGATGAGCAACAACAGACGAGTGCATCACCTGCACCCTGAGTGGCTTCGACTGGCGACTCGTGTTCCTCTGCAGGTGGGAGGTGGGGGAGACAGAGCGGGGAGTAAATTCATACACACATTTATTGACATTACATTACGGACCCAGGTGCTTCCATTCTGGTTCAGATGGCAGAGAAAATCATTATGGTTGTGCTTTGTACAGAACCAGTTGCTGCCGGTCCTTCAGACCAACATCAGCAACCGCTGATGTCACAACTGGTACATGCAGCTTTCTCTCAGCATCTCTCCGTTCAGGATCTGACAGTTCTCGCCTGTTTTCAGTGTCAACTTCACTGTATGACAATCACAAGCTGCCAGTTGATGTGCAACCTGGACGGAAGTGCAACAGGGAAACAGGTAAAGGGGCTACCGAGAGCCCACCATCCACAACACACCATACTTACAGTAAAGCATGAGGGTGGCAGCGTCTTGTTGTTGGGGTTTTTCTCTGCCTCAGGACCCGAAAAATTAATGTTACAGTCACATTTCTGAGGGAAACTACCTGCTACCTTCTGTCAGAAATTCTAAGATGGGCGAATTGTTCACCTTTCAACATGACGACGACACAAAGCACACGGCAAAATATACTATACAGTGGCTGAAGAACAGGCCCAGAACTAAATCCCATTAAAACCTGGAAAGAGATTCGAAGATAGCGGCCCATCAACACTGAGTGGACAAATACTGCTCAGCTGATAGAGAAGTCATCCAACAGACTCAAAGTCCTCATTTAAGTAAAATATGTTTCAACAAAATACAGGGGGGGGGCTTTATTCCTCAGTATTTCTTTTCCCTATGAGATGTAAACAGTTCTATTGAGTAAATAAAGCTGGTATGAAATATTTTGGTCCATGTTTAAGGCTGTGAAGCAAAAGAAATACTTCAAAGGGGATGATTCTTTTCAAAAGCCACTGTACAAACGTCTGCATGTTGTTTGATGTTTAACTTATGTCAGAAGGCTGATAACAGCCAACATGAGGCGCTCTGTAAGGGTCCAGTCAAAAAGACAGAAACCAGGGTAGTAACAGGACACTCACCACAATCACAGACTTGGCTTGTTCACAGAATTGGAAATCTCCGTAGCGAACCGACTTCCTGCCCTGTACCAACACACAGCAGGTCAACGTTAGCCGATGGCTTTAACCTGGACAAACATTAACCACAAACACATGTTCAGTGATACTAACTTCTCTGTCCACGGTGGTGGCGAAGCTCACAGCTTCTTTCTGGCTGCAGTTGACAGCTTTCTGCAAAGTGTAGATCACCTGCTCATACGTGTGGACTTCATCGTTAAACAACATGCAGTAGTACATGTCTCCCCTCTCTCTGTGCACACACACACACACACACACAAAAAACAGAGAAAGCATTAGAACATCCAGAAGCCGTCAGGTCAACTGACCCTCTGCAACAACATGATGCATCGTCTTCACCCTTTAAACAAACATGAAACTTTTGTTATCTGATGTTTTTATGGCTCGTTCTGACCGAGTTATTTTTCTTATATGCACACATTTAATATGCAGGTGACCGAGTCTCTAATAATGTATTTGTGCATACGGTTGTTCCAGTCCTGCAGGTAGCTGATCCTCCTGCTCCAAGGTCAGCAGGTCTACGGCATACTTTAGGATAACAGAGAAGATGCTGTAAGCACGGGCCACCAGGTCAGCTGGGAGGCGAGCTCCGGGGTCCTGGGGGGACACATAGGTCACAGTGAGTACTGGTGAGAAAGACAGAACAGGTTAACAGACAGTCTCACCTCCTCGTTGTCCCTGTTTCTGTCTGTAGGAGTGTGCTTCTGGCAGTACGGACCCTTCTTCCAGGCTTCAGCGTCACCACAGTCACAGAAACCTCCACCTCCTGATGTGGTCATCTACAAGACACACAAACAACTTTCAGAGCAATCACACTATGAGCTTTCAATCAGGTGTGTTGGTCGCCTACTGCCGGCACTCGGTTTCAGCAGCTGTCAGCAGCCGCTGACAGGTTGAGCTTTGACATACGAGCCGCAGGGTCCTGTTCAGAGCATCTTTTGCAACAGTCTACAGATTTTACATTGTGTTTACCATTTCTATTCTTTAATGATTCTTATTCAAAGCAGATCACTCATTTAAGGTTATCACGTGTTTTGTGAGCTTTTACATAATCGTAGTGTTTCTACTTTGCAAGTTGCGCTGTTGTCATCTGTTTCTTGTAAAGAACAAACGTATATAAACGCCGAAATGTAGTACAAGAACAAGAGTGAGACAGTTTGCGTGTAACCATATACACCCTCATTATGGAAAACAAACAGAAGTACATATGAACTTTGCAGCTTATAGTAGGGTGTGGCTTATATATGGACCAATCTGTAGTTTCCCCCAAATTCAGGCAGCTGCAGGGGCAGATCAGAGCATCCCTGTCAGGAAATGTGTGTACTCACTCTGTATCGATGATCTTTGTGAATGCTGCCCAGGAAACACTGCATGCAGAGAACACAGGTCGGATCAGCAGCACACTCCCTACAACACACACACACACACACTTTAATCACCTGAAGACAGTGGGAGGGGTTTACATTCAGGCTGTGATAGTTTAGGTGACAACAAACACATGTCGGGTGTTACCTGCAGGAGTAGGTGGGCTCCCCCACCTTGAACACGTGCCCACACAGTGGGGATGGCTGGTTGTTCTCCTGCAGGTGAATCAAACCTGCAGAAGGTTCCTCCCCAAGCAGAAGCCACTCCAGAGGAGCAAGGAGAAGCAGTTGACAGGCCAGCTCCTCCCTTTGTTCTTCCCTCTGCTCATCCCTGCTGCCGACACCCCCACTTGAACCTACGCAAAGGATTTTGGGTACATACACGGCCAGATGACGGTATACCTCCGGCAGCAGGTCAGATGCTGCCAGCCATTCCTAAGAAGGAGGAGAGGAGGAAGAGGCGCTCTTACCAACAGTATCCCTGTACTGTAGTGCTCCTATACTCAGTAATGAGCTCTGTCAGTTTTAACCTGCTGACACACTGACCCACATACAGGTCAACAGTGAGCCTGTGTCAGATAATAGTTCTGTTTACTGAGGCTTTGTAGGTAAGAAACACATGTAACAATTCAATTTATGAGCAGGCACAGCTTCTCCTATTTTCTTCATCACATATCGCAAATAACAAAACATTGTAAGTAAAAGGTATTTGACACTAATGAGTCATGTTTATTCCAACAATTATTTGCATTTATTTTTATCTAGATAATTAGTGTTAGATTAAGAGTTAGAAACAAAAGTCAGAGTTGATCGTGACTAAAATATTCTCTTTAAAAGAAAGAAAATATCTGGTGAAAAAAAATGTTTAAATTACCTTAAATTTATTTAAGTTAAATTAAAACTGACAAACGTTAAAATGTTGAAAATAAACGTTTACCAGCAATAAAAACACTAAAATACCGTTGAATAAAACCAACAGATTGTATCTGCGCTGAAAGTTAAAGCTGACATAGTCTAAACAGATTTTTCTGACACCGTTAATCTTACAGATGTTTCTTACTCCGAGCGTTTGCATTAGCATTTTTCATTAGCGCTAGCTGAAAAACAAGCCGAGCCGGGGGCAGCTTAAACCGCCGAACGCCGCGTTCCGCAGGTGCCACAGCTCAGACCGACACCGGGGCCACTCGGGAACGGGTCAGCAGTGCTGACAGTTCGGGGAGTCGCTTACCGACGCGGTGTCTTTGGCGGAGAAATTCAGGAATTCCGAACATAAAACGGACGGGGGTTCTCTGTCAGACTCGGCCGCCGCCATCTTTCCTCCCTCGACTCTGAGTCTACTACAACAAGAACCGGAACCGGAAATGTTCAACAGCTGATGGGCAGAGCCTATTGCATTAGTCCGGTTGGTACGTCACAGGGTCAATCCCGAATCAAGGGTTGACAATAACAGAATTTTATTTATTATTTGAACTTTAATTTGACCACTTTTATTGATAATGGCGACTTTGTATCTCAGTGTTTTGTCTTTTAATAATTTTACACACATACTCACATAATTCTGATATGTTATAATTCCACAATTTAGACTTGTTATTTTTAGCCTGTAATTGAGTGTTAACCATGCCTTTTTAGGAAGCTTGGAAACTTATAAATAAATAGGCAGTGTTGGTCATTAAAAATAGGGTTTACTCATTTACTTTACTTTATTTGACTTGTCAGGCCCTTTTGTCCAAAGTGACTTAGAAGCAGAAGACACAAGTAATTAACATTTGGGTTCTGTAAATTCTGAGTTACTACAAAATAAGAGCCCAGATAAGACACAACTCGTCGAGATAATCATGTTGGGATTTTTTTAGGTGAATTTATATAATTAATGGCTTAATTTGGTTTAACCGGCCCGACTCTGGTAAGCGAAGACAGCAGCATGGCTCCGATGAGTGTGACAGAACACGATGTACGCCAGGCTCTGAGACAGGTGAAAGGCAGAAAGGCAGCGGGACTCCTGTTCGTCGACTACAGCTCGGCCTTTAACACTATCATCCCCACCAGACTGTTCAACAAACTGAAATATCTGGGCCTAAATAGCCAGCTGTGCGCGTGGGTGTTAGACTTTACTTTACTTTACTTTACTTTGCTTGGCAGACGCTTTTATCCAAAGCGACTTACAAGGAGAAGACTCCAGCAATTACCATTCAGTTCTCGCAAAAGCTGAAATACTACAACAAAGCACCCGGATAAGGCCTAACTCGTCAAGACAAAAGCATGCATAGTTAAACACGCGCGTGTGTGTGTGTGTGTGTTAGACTCACTTGAAGTACTTTTTGAACAAGTGAGTTTTTAAATGTTTCTTAAAGGCGGTGATACTGTCAGCCAGTCGAATGGGGCAGGGCAGGTTGTTCCACCAGCCAGGGACCACAAAGGAGAAAAGACTGGACTGTGATCTGAGACCTCGTGAAGA
>JAUMHF010000007.1:19042998-19062402 GCA_032359275.1 Microctenopoma steveboyesi | reverse complement strand
ACTGAAGGAGGCGGGAATCGAACCACCAATCTCCCGATTGGCAGGCGACTGCTCTACCTCCCGAGCCACAGCCGCCCCCAAGTCAGTGCAAGCACCTGGAGTTCATGTTCTGTTGCAAAGGCGGGAATGAAGTCAGCTTTGTTAACCGCCGACTGACAATTCCATAGCCCGACGAGAACTCAGGGTGACAAGACGAGGCCTGGGAGAGTGGGGTCAGCACACAATTCTCTCCCCCTAACCTCAGACCCCACTCCTCTGTCACCGTAAGACTTTAATAAATCTGAATGTGCTTAGTGGAATGACAAATTACATTTGGACTCACCTGTCAGTTTTCTTCTTCTCTGTCTCCAGCGATAACAGGAGTACGATGCCCATCGAGCTGTTGCCTTCACTGAGCACCTGGATGCCTGATGAATTCCTGAGACTGAAGGACAATCTGAGACCTGTAGACCAGTCAAATTATATACATATGTACAGTGATTTGTATTTGAACACACTGAAATGTGGGCGTTCTCCCACTTAGAAATCATGGAGTGATTCACATTGTAGGTGCATTCCCACTGTGACTTTTTGATAAAGCTTATAGTTAGAGGTGGATCAGTGACTGAACCATCTCTTAGTTATGCTGCTATAGGTTTAGTCTGCTGGGGGACTTTATATCTCACTGAGCTCCTCTCCTCATTTTCCTTCTCTGTCCACTTCATTGACATCGTTGCATGTTAATAACACTCTCTGTGTGTGTCTCTCTCTGTATCTCTCCTCAGGTATCCTCAATCATCTTCCGTTAAAGGGAGTTTTTCCTCTCCACTGTCGCCTCAGTGCTTTTCTAAGTGGGACTGTTCTAAATTTTTCTGTATATATTGATATAATGTGTAAGGTCTTAAACCTCACACTGTAAAGTTACTTGAGATGACTTATGTTGTGAATTGGCACTAAATAAATAAAGCTGAATTGAATTTAATTCTAATGATTTTATTTTCAATTCAATTAAAAATCTTTAAATTCGGGTTCTGCTTGGTTATAGCTCACACGCACCTGGATTGTGTTGGTGATGTCTCTCAACTCCAGTCCAAGTCCAGGAGTCTCTGTACCTGCCAGATTTACCCAGGTCCCCATCTTCATCCTGGTTCTGTTGACCCTCATCTCACCACTTTTTACTGATAGACCAGTTGGAAGACTGAGCTGATATGGATCTGTCCAATCTGATATAAGTCTTCATCCCCTGGTTCAGGATGACTGAGCTGATCTGGATCACTCTTCACTTTTAGAAAACAGACCCTTAAAGTGAGCTTATGGCGACGTTTCTCAACCTGCTGCTGCTCAAAGGTTTCTGGCTTTAATCTTATCTTATCAGTGGAAAAAGCGCTCAGATCTAGGTCCAGATCCAGGGTTTGGTCTCAGTGTTACATGTCTTCTACTGCAATGCACTTCCTGTTGGGCTTAACCAACTTTTACAGTTGGTCCAAAATGCTGCTGCTCAGTTTTTAACTGGTACAAAAAAACACAGGCACATTACTCCAGTTCTAGCATTGTTGCACTGGCTCCCTCCTTAAAATTATTTAATTTGTTTTTAAATGTCTTCATGGCCGTGCCATGAATGGCTGAAGTACTTCACACAGGTATCTCATTACATGTTAACATTGTGTTTTCTCTCCCCTAGTTGTGCTCTTTCTCGCTTTCTCTCCTCAGGTGTCCTCGACCATGGAGCTGTGGCCACTGGTCCTACCAACCTGCCAGTGCTTTGTCTGCTGCTGCTTGTTGCTCTGGTGGGAAGAAGGAGGAGCTTCTTCCCACAGGCAATACGGGCTCTCAACCAGACCACTAACTGCTGACCAGGATCAACACTCTCAACCAGATCGCCGTCCACCTATCAGGACCAACACTCTCCCTGCACACCACACCACGGTCACACCTACTTTTCATAACTTTCAGAACTGCACTCACCCGAGTCACTCAAGAATAGGACAATCACACTCATACACTTATGCGCACTCGACACTTTCATGCACATTGGCACCACTCACATCTCACATTATAGACTTCAACCATGGACATCTACATACACCTGCATACTTATATACATCTATACACACTTACACATCTGGTCACTTCAAAATTCCTGGCATTTGATTTGATTTGGTTACTTCTATATTTCCATATTAATCATTTCCATAACTTAATACTCCCATCTTATTGTTTAGATTTTCCTTCTAAGTGGCTGACCGAGGGCAGGAAGTCCTCAAAGGACCTCAGCGGACGTAGGACAGGAGAAACAGAGAAGGACCTGTGCGAACCTCCGTCGCCCACCTGGAACCAACCGCACAGGACCACAGAGGAATGTTCTGCACAAGCGCACAGCTGCAAACGTCCCGGACCGGCACACACGCACAGATGAACACACCCCGGACCCCATAGGCACTGTCCAACGGACCTTGTCAAATAACTTTTACCCATATACTGCACACCCCCCGAGTCATTCCCCCCAGACGCTGACAATCGGTTGCACTATATCACTACACTATACCCACCGGTCACTTTACCGAGTATATTGTTGCACTCCACCTGCTGTACTTAGACATTCTATTGTTCTTCTGTTTTTTACTTGTGTTTCTTAATTTATTGTGTTTCTCATCATTCATTCTGTTTTTAACATTTCTGAGGTCGCTGTCAGTCGTACAAGCATTTCACTGCATATCTTACTGTGATCTCTGTTACCTGCTGTTCTTTTCTCTCTCCTCTGTCCAATAACCCCAACCGGTCGAGGCAGATGGCCGCCCACCCCGAGTCTGGTTCTGCTGGAGGTTTCTTCCTCTTAAAGGGAGTTTTTCCTCTCCACTGTTGCTCAAGTGGGACTGTTGGGTTTTCTCTGTATATATTGATATAATGTGTCTTAAACCTCACACTGTAAAGTGCCTTGAGATGAGTTATGTTGTGAATTGGCGCCAACCAATAAACTCATGTAAAAAAAAATAGAAATGCAGATTACCTGAAACTGATCTGTGTGTAGTAGATTTATTATGACTTGATGAACAAACTGGGATAAAAAAGCTGCACAGATATATCTGCTGCTTTACATGTTTATTTAGTTTGACAGTTTTTGTGCTGAAACTCGGGCTGATGTGATTTTCATCAAGTTTCAATAACCTCTGATGTGAAGTTTAGTCTTGTTCCTGTTCTTCCCGGCAACTGTGCGTTTATCCGAACCAGTGGTTTCCCATACAGTCCCTGTTCCAGGAGACCCTGCAGAGCCAGCACCACTCGGCTCTGCACAGGGGACACTGCATGTGCATGCAGCCACCTGCGGGGAGACAGCGTCAGGTCACACTTAACTGGAGGTAAAATGTTACCATATTGGTTCCAAATATGGTGGCCTCTAGCGACAAAGCGATGGCAAATAAAAAAGTTATTTATAATGTAAAAGCAACGTATTTGTACGTGCTTTGTCTCTGAGCCACCGTATTTAACTGATCAGGGGTAAAAACACAGACTCAGCCAGAACCAGAAAAACCTTCCTCTGTTGTAGAGTCTGTGACCAATCCAAACGTGAGCTGGAACCTGCAGGTTTCATTATTGCAGAAAGGGTTCTTTGAAACTGGGAACCTGAAGCTAGGAAACATAGTTTTAATCAGCTGATCAGTGTTAAAAGGAAAGAACTATGTTCTTACCATTTTTTTCCACAGGAACCAAACACTGAGGACATGGCATTGTGGTCTCCTGGATGAGGAGCACAGAGGCTTGATCCCACCTCCCGCTCAGAGACGCCGCCACCCCCACAACAAATCCCTAAAGAGAAGGCAGAGGTGGGGTTTGGATGAGGGGAAGGGGGATAGTTGGAAATGTTAAGCAGAACAATCACTTGACCAGTCCAGCAGGAGGCAGCACAGACCAAGTCAGCATGTTTTTCATGCTGACCTTCATTACCTGCAAAACCTTCACCATCATCTTCATCACACAGCACACCTTAAGAGTGTTGTTGTGTTGGGTTCAATATGAAAACTATTTTATCTCATGTACTTATTTTGTTGATCTTTGCCTATTTCTATGAAGTGATTAAAGTTTTGCACATACTCGGCAGCAGGAGTGAAGGACAATCCCACGCCCTGCAACTTTTGAAACAAACGAACTTTGTCTGAGAGAACATCCTATTCTCTCCCCCATACCGTTGCAGCTGTCTTTTGATAATGAGCGGAAAATGTGACTCAGCTATTTTTGTAACCAATCTATGCCTATCTATGTTTTGTAATAAAAAGTACAGAGGATGGATAAAGAGACTCAGAGCTGGTGGAGACTGTTTAGCTGAGCAGTCTTTACCCGTCTCTCCTTGTACAAGAAATAAACTCACTTTGTCTCTGTCTCTCTTCTTTGTGCATTTAATAAGTGTTTTAGGTGGATGAACCTGACAACTGCAAGCTTTGGTATCGATCCGGAACCAAAAAAATACAGGATTGGTATCACCGATACTTTTACCTTATAAGGACAACCTACCAGAAAAGGTACCCTCATGAATAAAATCGCTTAGAAAAACTTAAAATCGTTGTATAAACACAAAATTCACAAAATATAAGAAAAGCACCAGTGTTAAATTAACACCCAGAATACCTCTAGGTAATAACACAACAAATTGAACCCACATCACTTTAAATCATTTCAAAACACATAAAACAGAGAAAAGCAATGTTGTTACATCACATGAATTCAACATACTCTTCAAACTAGAGATAATCAACTAAAAGCTATTTTTTCCTATAGGAGAGTGCATTTAACAACGGATCTAGAGATCATCAATCATGTTTTTGTTTTTTTTTCTTATATATTTGTTGTTCTTGTATCTATATTCGTTGGTGCAGTTTATGGTTGTGGGTCTTCTAATCTTTCTGAAATGAGAGCGGCTGTATCTAAACAAAACTATTTCCTTCTGTGATTAATAAAGTGTTTTAAATCACAGGGACTCCCCTGTGACATTTAAAGACATCGAGGACATCCAGAGGAAGCACTGCCTGTTCTTAAGGACTCCTCTCACCCTGCCCACGGACTGTTCTCTCTCCTGCCTTCGGGCAGACGCTTCAGGTTACCCCGGACAAGAACCAGCAGACTTAGGAACAGCTTTTTTCCTAGAGCTGTCTCCTTGCATGTGACAAATAAAATTTGATTTGATTTGGATTTGATACATCTGAACCTGTCCTGGGAACCACTTGCAGCTGTGGCCATGCTAGCTGTCCTCCTACCGTGAGATCTGACCTGGCCTACTAGCCACCATGGAGCCTCCAAGCCTACCCTGCACGAAGCTACCCCGAGACAGGCTAGCTGCCACCGTGCCTCAAGGGTGATCATGAGTCTCTCCGGTCCCTGTGATCATGACACTGCAGTCTCTCCGGTCCCTGTTCCTCTCCGCAGTCGTCTCCAGTCCGGCCCCAGGAGGCGATGTCGCCTGCCTGCTCTGTCTCTCTTTTGCCCCTTGCCCCCCCTTGCTGGATGCATTTTCCAGCAGGTGATCTGTCTCTTGAAAACATCTCTAGTGTCTCTTGCTGAGGGATTTTCCAACTCCTCCCCATTTTGGGTTAGGGTTAGGGTTTGATTTCTGATGGAACACTTGTGCTGATTGAGAGTGTAAAACAGAACATACTCATACCAATGTGCATCAATACTTTGGATCAATCTGCCCACCAGTAGTTGTTGTGGGTTCCCTGGATTGTGCCTGTAAAGAGGGTTGTGTGTGTGTTGTTACTAATAATTATGTACAGTTGACTGCTGCCATTACGACCCCACAGCGATTGGTACTATAGGGTACTATGATTGATCGGCTGGCTCACCTGAGAGGCTTCACCTGTGGGCGGGGCTGGTGCAGTCTGACACCCCCCCTCGTGGTAGGACTCCCTGCAGTCTCTGCAGAAAATGAAGCCGCAGCCCACCCGTCGGTCACACTCCACCCTCCTGCTGTTGTCAGGAGGGAGAAGCCCCGCCCCACAGGCAGGTGACGGACACATAAGTCCTCCAATCCTCCGCAGACACTCTTCTGCTCCATACTGCAGATAGCGCCCATACTGAGAAAGCACAGGTGAGTCAGGTGTATTCTGGATAAAATATGTCAAATACAATTTAATGGACGAAAAGAAAAAAATCACCTGATCATCTCCTAAAATTCTGAAGTGATGAAGCTCCTTAATCAGAGAGTTTTCACAGCCGACTGCAGACAGACACATCACTCGGTCAGGATTCTACTGATTCTGTCTCTACTGTCAAATAAAGCTGAAGATCATAAACCGTGTGAGTGAACAGTGTAATGAAGGTTAATGAAGTTGGATGGACATCAGCTGCATCTGACTGAAACATGACTTTGCTGTAGTCACACAAATGTATTGACAGCAGTCGTTTCACTCACCAGCACAGGGCAGCGAGTATCCAATCACTGGGTGATAAACAAACTGACGCTCGTTCAGCCGAGTCTGACAGTAATGACGGAAACAGTCCAGACAAATCACATGTCGGTCGAGACACTGGAAGACCAGAACCACACCTCTGACACAGAGACACAGGTAAACGATTACTCTGGAAACAGCAATAGTAAAGTTGTTGGTGACACTGTGTGTGTGTGTGTGTGTGTGTGTGTGAGAGATACAGGATGTCGGTGCAGGCGATGCAGGGCACGTTTCTGCTGTTAATCACAATGAGGTCAAGAGCCACAGAGAGTTCGTCATCCGACGTTGGGTGGGATGCACACTTCATGAAGAACTCCTGCACAAACACACGCAATGAAGGGGGGGTGGGGGTGATAATGGGGGACACACAACTGGGAGACACTATCGATACAGTATTCTATCAAGTATACAATACCTGGTGTCTATACACGTAGATATCCACAAACACACTTGTATAGAAAAGTGTACAGTGCGGTGTGTACGTTTGGGCAACCTTGTCAATGTTCATGATTTTCCATATAGATCGTTGGTTGTCACAATAAAACATTTCAGTTAAATATATCATGTAGGAGACACACAGTGATATTTGACAAGTGAAACAAAGTTTATAGGATTCACAGAAATTGTGCAATAATTGTTTAAACAAAATCGGGCAGGTGCATAAGTTTGGGCACGGTTGTTTTCCCCCCTGCTGTGAGGAAAAGAAGACTGTAGCTGCCCCTGTTGAGAAACACTGGTGTAGTCCAGTATGTTAGCTCCCCCGGTCCTGGCTATTATTTAGATATGTATTATGAAACCGTTTAATTTTAAATTTGAACTTGTTCATAAAAGCAGCTGTTGGGGTGCATTTAACTACACAGGACAAATAAAGAATCTAAAAACTGGATGTACCGTGAACAAATACCATGTTAATCATGCAGAGATATGGAAACCCGTCTCACCGCTTTGTTGCCGTGACAACCAGCTGACTGACAAACACCATGGATACGACCAGGCACGAGGACGTCGTCCCAGCAGGATGGACCCTGACGCACAGAGACAGTATGGTCAACTCGTTCAACGGGTTCTGCTTTCACACACACACATTAAACATCACAGGAAAAAAGCCAAACAGTGAATGTTCTAACCAGTTTAAATGAACCCACAGCCTGGAGCTACGGGATGACCGTCACAGTTTGGTAAGTACACACTGTGTTGTTAGGGTATCAGTACTGCAGCAACGCAGTATCAGTACTGCTCTCACCCGGCTGAGCGTCAGCGTCGTCTGTTTGCAGATTCTGCAGCGAACTCTCAGTTTTCCTGGTTGGACCGAGCTGCAGCACTTACAGTACACAAAGAAAGAACTGCAGGTACGCCCCCCTACACACAAAAGTACACACAGTCAGAGTACCAGTACTGACATACTGCAGTACTGACAGAACTTTACTGACCTTTCACACCTGCTGCCTGCACCTCCTCTGCTACTCTGTCACCCCCTCCTCCTTCATCTACCCCGTCCAGGATCACAGCCAGGCCTGAGGAGGTTGAGGGCAGGCGCGTGGAGCTGAGATCCAGATGGCTGAGACTATCCTGGTTCCCCTCCCAACCCCGAGAGAGACGCTCCTGCAAGAGGAGCAGCCGGGACGAGGACCCTGGTGATGGGAGGACAACATGGATGGTGCTCTGCTCCGGGAGGTGACAGCTCTAAGCGGAGGAGAAAAGGATATGACAGGTGGGACTCCTCCTTTCAATAACCCCACCCCCAGAACACAGAGCACTTGTAGTCTGTACTCTGACCTTACCTGACCCCTGACCTCATGTGTCGTCTGATTGTGCAACACAATTAACCTATATCTCTTTGTTCATCTCTTGTCCAGCCAGGACACTGTGTAGGGGGTGGGAGGGTATCCTGGACAACCCCCTACACAGTGTCCTGAGGGCAGAGGAGCACGTTGAGCCAGAGACTCATCAATGTCAAGTGCTCCACTGAGACACAGGAAATCATTTCTCCCTGTGACCATCACACTGTACACCTCCCCCCTCCCTCTGTAAAATCTAGAGAGTGATGTCATCATGTTTTTGTTTTTGTCTTTATATTTGTTGTTTTTGTATTTATATTCGTTGGTGCTGATTCTGGTTCTGGTTCTTTTTAATCTTTCTACTGTAACAGGCAAAACTATTTCCCTCATTATTAAAGTGTCTTGAATCTTGAATTAAATACATCCTCTAAAATATTCAAACTAAATAAAGCAGACTATCATGGAGGAGACAGAACAGGGAGACAACAGCAATACTGTGTACTGTACTGTGTACTACTACTACTGTACTGGGTATACTTACATATATACATAGATAAATGTGTATATGTACATATATGTATATAATCATACCTGCTAAAACTCAAACTATATTTACGGCCACAAGAAAATGTTGGACACAGTAAACAGCAGAGTGATGATCCACTAGACAAAGAAACTAGTCCAGTCTGACCTCTGACCTGTAACGTGGCGGCGCTCTGCAACTCCCTGCCAGCGAACAGAACCCTGAGGTTGTCCGGTCGGACACCCTGCTGCCTTCCCACCACCTCCTTCAGCTCGGCCACACTTGCCTCCTTCTGCAGCTCCACAGCCACACCTGGGCCCAGGTTGTACCGCACAAACACTGAGGACGTACATGTGCTGCTGGTTAACTGCAGTAAACCGAGTATACTTGTGTACTTTTACTGTGATCCGTCCTACGTGTAGCTGATAGCAGCCTAGATTAGTCAGGTAATCTCACACTGAACCTGCAGGACAACCACAGAAGAAGCAGCACTGTGCAGGTGGTGCCTCACCTGTCGTCACCTGACCGTAACAAGAAGGGAAAATCAATTGGTTCCGTCATTTGTCTACTAACGGGAACGATACGTCTTGAAAACTAAACTGGATTTTCAGTGGAAACTAGTATTAGAGTGACCCGCTCTTAAAAACCTAATCTATTAAATAAAAGCTTCTATTTTAAGCTTCATATATTTATACACCTGACCTCAGAGGTGTCTCACCACTCATGAACCCCACCGCACGTTAGTGGGTAGAACCACAGTAGAACCGACAGAACCCAAACCCATGGCAGAACCCCGCAGAACTCACCGATCATCCGTGACTTCGTCCTTCAGCCTCCATGCGTGTTTACGATATGAGGGCCGCGGTGCAGTCTGGGCACTGTAGTTCCGCCACGCGCGCCAACGCGTTATTCACGTACGGACGTGACGTCAGGACGGAGCGAAGGTGAAAAAGGACCGAACTGGACCGAACCGATGATCGCACCGTCACAGTTGCTACGCTCAGGTACTTTCTGTTGGTACTACTACGTTTAATATTATGTATGTAATATTATGGTCAGTGAATGTTAAACCAAGTTAGAATTAATATTAATTAGATTAATAATTAATGAATAAACAGTCCTGTCACTGTTTTAGTCTTTCAGTTTTTGTTGTTCTGGTTCTGTGTGTCCAATCAGGGGTCAGACTAAGCTGCACTAATAAAGTCATGGGAACCCCCCCCCCCCCCCAAGCAATGACATCATCCTCTCAGATCCTCTGTGAAACCGTCCATTCACAAGCTGCATTTGAATATGAATCAGCTGTCACCAGGCGGAAAACACCCGGCACAAAAGGCTCCCCCGATCCGTCTCACCCTTTCTCCCCCCTGAACTTCCTGAAACACGGCGTTCTTCCCGATGAAGACAGTCGGCTTTTCTTTCCTGCTGAAAGACTCTGAAGACTCACTGATGAGGCCAAGGACAGAAACAAAGACCCTGAGAGGGAGGAGGAGGGGTAAGACCTCTGGACTCTGTCCAAACACCCCAACGCCAGATCCTAGACTCAACTGTGAAACAGAGTGTGATGAAACAAGGGGAGGTGAAGGAGGCAAGGTGGAGTACTGTCAGTCTGTTCTCGTGTGTCAGTACTATGGTTAAAATACTGTCCTAACAAAGTAAAAGCATTCTCAGATTAATGTAGTTAATTATCAGCAGTAAAAGTAGGCGTTTACCCGACTCTGTGAACATCCTGCTCCACATCCTGATCTACAGCCTCTGCTCTGCTGAACCCGGCATCCTCCAGGCTGCAGCCTCCACCTTGCTGAACCTCCTCCTGGTCCCATCTGATGCTTAGACCTGTTAAACGAGGACACTTTTTCTGTTCTGACCTGGACTCACCTGCAGGTTTCTCCTGATCCTGGATCAGGTCTTCGTGGCTGCTTTACTCTCTCGACTGATGTAGTTTCATGCTGTGAGGACTGAGTTTGTTTTGGGTTCAGGTTAAAACAGAAACTGGTTTTAGTTTGTTTTCTGATCATTTACTGGACAAAATCACCAAACCTTATTTTCCCTCCTCCTTAACGAGCTGTTGTCCTTCACTACATCCATGACCCTCGTCTGAGGTCTCCCTGTCCGTCCTCTGCACGTGTCCAAACCATCTCAGCATCATCAATGCTTAATGCTTGTTAATAATAAATCATTAAAAAAACGTCCTGTTACTGTTTATTATTTTTTCTTTCTCTTCAAGAAGAAATAAAGATTTTGAGCTTTTCTCTCTGAATGTTTCGTTGACGGTCGTGGGACTCAGCGTTCCACTAGAACAACTTCGGAGTTCTGAAATCCCTTTGTTTTGTCTGAACAAACGTCTCTTTTTGTCCTTTTGTCCCTTTGTGACAGAACAAAGGTCCAGCTCACAGTCAGCTGACCTGAACCCGCATGTTGTTCATCAGACAGTCCAGACCAAAATCAGACCTGAGGCTCTGAGGACACTGTGTGTATTTGTTCTGGTGTCAGTGGGCTCCCGGTACTCAGATCTTCGACACTGAAGGTTGGATCTTCCACTGAGGAAACATTAATGTGACCTCTGCTCAGCCTGAAGGTCGTCTGGAGGTCACATGACTCAGAACAGTGATGTTGTTGTTCCCACCAATCAGAGCGCAGCGTGGGCTCAGATTTCAGTCGCTCCACAAATTCTTCATAAGCACAGTCTGACCCACACAGAACCAGCCCCCCTGAGATATTGGATATACTTGGAAAATACTTGGTTGTTTATCTGAACAACAAACTGGACTGATGACACCACACAAACCAGACTCTTCCTGCTAAGGAGAGTAAGGTCTTTTGGACTGAAGGGATCAGTCCTGAAGACCGTCTTTGACTCTGAAGTTTTTTAGAATGGAACGGTTACTAAACCAGAGACTCTAAACCACCACAGAGAGACTGTAATCAGAATCAGAAGGTGTCTGCGAGTGATGAAGACTGCTCCAGAGATTGACTGTTCAGTTTTTCACCCGTTGGAGAGCCCTCCTGTCCTGAGCAGTACAGCTTCCATGTTACACTGTAATGGAGCTGGTAATGACAGACTCCACTATACACCTGTAGAAGATTCTGAAGATTTTGGTTGGCCTCTCAAATGTCCTTTAGAAAGTACAGTATCTGCTGGGCCTTCTTTCTGAGTTCGAGGTAGTTGTGAGACCAAGTGAGGTCTTCGTTGATGTAGACTCCAAGGAACTTAAAGGTTTTTACCCGTTCTACCTCTGTCTCTCCAATGTGGATTGGGGTGTGCTGGTCCCTCTTCCCCCTTTTGGGATCAATAATCATCTCCTTGGTCTTTTTCACATTCAAGGAGAGATTATTTTCCTGACACCAGGAGATCAGTTCTGTAACCTGTCTTCGATACGTTGTCTCCCCCCCCGCTGGTGATCAGCTTAATGACTGTTGTGTCATCTGCAAACTTTAGGATTGTGGTGTCAGTGTGTGAGGCCACGCAGTCATGGGTAAAAAGGGTGTACAGCAGTGGACTTAGCACACAGCCCTGGGGGGTCCCTGTGCCAACAGTCCTTATGACTGACATGTGGTTTCCAACTCTGACTGACTGGGGTCTGTTGTCAGTAAGTTCAGCACCCAGTTACAGAGTGAGGGTGTCAGTCTGAGGGAGAGGAGCTTCTCAGACAGCCTATGTGGAATGACTGTGTTAAAGGCTGAGCTATAGTCAACAAACAGCATCCTCACATACGTGTCCTTGCTCTCCAGATGTGTGAGAGCAGTGTGGATGGCAGCGTTGACAGCATCATCTGTGGAGCGGTTCTGTCGATGCGCAAATTGTAGAGGGTCTGTGGTGGCAGGGATGGACTCCATAATGTAGGTCATGACTATCCTTTCGAAGCCCTTCATAGCAAACGGGGTGAGTGCGATGGGACGATTGGAGATTCAGGCAGGTCACAGTGTTATTTTTAGGGACAGGTACGATGATGGTGGACTTAAAGCAGGCGTGTACAGAGGACACAGAGAGAGACAGGTTGTAGATGTCAGTGAATACATCAGCCAGCTCTGCTGAACAGACCCTTGGAGGGTAAATCGGCTGTGTATATTTTGCCTGTAGTCCATGATGGGTTGCAGTCCATGCCACATGTGCCGGGAGTCTGCATTGTTATAATATCCCTCCAGCTTTACACTGTACCGTCTCTTGGCCTGTCGGATCTATGCAGGTCATACCTGGCCTTTTTGTAGCTCTCAGCATCGCCTGAAACACATGCAGTGGAACAGCGACCTAGCATGGATCGTACTTCACTGTTGATCCAAGGTTTATCATCGGGGTAGGTTTCAAAGTGTTTTGTGGGGATAATGCAGTCTGTGCATGTGCTGATGTAGCCTGTTACAGCTGCAGCATATTCCTTCAGGGCCACAGTCGAGTCCTTTCTCGCAGCAGTGAATTATAACACTCCCCAGTCTGTACTCATAAAGCAGAGACTCCACAGAAACCACCACAGAGACTATAAACCAACACTCACACTTTGACCCACTACAAAGACTCCGGCCACCGCAGACATAATCAGATGTAATCTTTGTCCTAAAATAAGTCAAACTAAGATGATTGTTTATTTTAATATAGATTTTAAGGTTGT
This sequence comes from Microctenopoma steveboyesi, assembly GCA_032359275.1. Taxonomy (NCBI): domain Eukaryota; kingdom Metazoa; phylum Chordata; class Actinopteri; order Anabantiformes; family Anabantidae; genus Microctenopoma; species Microctenopoma steveboyesi. The sequence continues at coordinate 19,049,084 of JAUMHF010000007.1, read as the reverse complement.
TTGTCCTGAGTGTTGGCTGCAGGTTAGATCTTCCATCAGCAGTGCCTGACAGACGACATCCTGGGTGAAACATTCCTGAGTCTGAGAGACGCATTTCAGCCTGACTGAGAAAAGAAGAAGTGTTGTTCATTCTTCCTCTCCTCCCCCGTCCTCACCCTCTCTCTTTCCTCTCTTTTCAGCCTTTTATTTTCTTCTCTGGCTCCCATGAGCCGGGGGAGTGTGTGTGGGGGGGGGGAATTAAACCAATTAACGAATTTAAAGCAACAGATTCAAAGTAAGAAAGTTTATATTCACATGATGCACCTAATAACTGGACAATCCCAGAAAAAATGAAAATGAATTATATCACAGTTTTTCTCCAACAAACCCACCTTTTTAATGAGGTCTCTGAGATGATGTGATAAAGAACCTAATTCAGACTTTCCACTGCTGTGAACTGATGTGTCCATGCCCAAGATCTTCCTCGCATATTTTCATCCCAGTTTGTTTTCATGTACACGTTTTTAATGTTTTTTCTAAACAGACCTATCAGTCCTTGATTCATTTAAACTTTTTGTCTTTGTAGAGATTTGTTTTTCCAATACATAAAACTCCCTGTATATTTTAAATCTAAATATATATCTTTGGGCTTATATTTCTTTAACTGCCCAGTTCCTGAATTTCAGATCTCTCTTCGTACCGTAGGTTTTTATTTATTCAATCTAATTACTTTATAATAATCTGATCTAATCTCAAACAGTTTTTCTCATTGTGAAGGCTCATGCTTTTATTCTGAAGGCTGGGGCCGGAAGTTCAGAATCTCCGGACAGCCGGACTTGCAGGATCTCTGTCAGTTCGGGTGTGAGAGACTGGAGTGGATGCAACCGCTGCTGGTCCCGCAGCTGAGCGCCGGGGACAGAGCCGGAGCTGGAGGGAGAAACCCTGGACTCAGTCCAGATCCTCTGATCCGGATCAGTTTTACTCTCAGATAAGAGTTTTACTTTACTGTGGAGTTAAAAACAGAAGAAAAAGATTCGGAAAACCGCGCCGGGACCGGCTTTGGATTTATCTCGATGTTGTCTGAACACGCGAGGTCCGCTCTGATCCGGATCCGCTTAGTTGCGTAGATCTGGTCTTGGGGCGTGTTCCGTGGACCATGGTTGGGGAGATGGAGGCAAAGGACAAGCCCAGGCCCAGTCCGGACTATCTGATGCAGCTCATGAATGACAAGAAGCTCATGAGCAGTTTGCCGAACTTCTGCGGGATCTTTCAGCACCTGGAGCGGCTGCTCGACGAGGGTAAGACCCGGACCCCGACACAGTCAGAAAAACCGATCAGATCCTTTTTCATTCTGATTAATTGAATAAAAGTAGTTCAGTATCAAACCTTTGTACTGCTGGAAAAAAGTAGTACTTCAGTACAAGTACAGAAGTATAAGTATGTAAAGTAGGTAGTACTGCAGAGTGGAGCCGTATACTAACGTGTACTTTACTATTTACTACTACTGTCCTACGCAGCAGAGGAGATGTACTTCTACAGAACCAAAGTAAAACTACATTAGTATTCATATGAAGTTAAATTAAAGTTTGTATCACCAAGTAAAACACCGTAGTGAAGTACATTTGTAAGATATTTTATCATTTGTATGTATTAAATATTAACAGCTGCAGTATAGAATACAACAGTAACCGGTTGTTGAAGTAACTTGACACAGAAGGACTTTTGCTTGTCTGAGAAACTTTGGTTGTAAAAGGTGGTGGGGGGGGGCAGTGCTGGACCCCCATAGTGAAGTATGTAGAGACTTATGTGTAACATACTATTTATTAATATTTACTGTTTTGTTATCTTTCTAAGAATAACTAAAACAAATTTTTATGTATAAATGAAAAAAAACTCTAATTAAAACGAATATAAATTTTTTAAATTACAATTATATATTATTGTTGAATTTATATTTAATTTGAACAAGTGATTATGAGCGAATATGAACGAATATGGGTTTAACTTTAACACAACTTGAACGGTCATTATAAACGTTTTTATTCTTTTTTCTTTTCGACTGTTGAGTTAGTTTAAAAAAGGCCAGAATCAGAATCTATACGACAGCTGACCTGAAATAAAGTCCGTTATGTTCTGGTGCTCGTCTCTCAAACTGTGGAAAATATCATCAAAACCAACTCATGAGGAAAAAAACAATGAATTCGTGAAACTGTCATAATTATTAAAAATACCAAGATATAAAACTTTGGTCCCAGTTCTCTGTTTGATACATTTTGAACAGAATGGAAGTACTACGTAATACTGATAGATTGATTGATTGATTGATTGTGAAGAAAACAACTGGACTCAATCTTACAAAAAACAGAGAAGATCCAGATGTTGGGGAGGAAGGTGTAGTTCAACAATCTGTGTGTGTGTGTGGGGGGGCAGTTCTGGAGTTCTGATGTGGATTACATGTCGACTTTGAGCTGGATCAGCTCTTGGACTGATGCCTCCTCATGTGGCGTGTTGCAGAGATCAGCCGTGTGAGGAAGGACATGTACAACGATACTCTGAACGGGTCGGAGAAGAGGAGCGGCGAGCTGCCCGACGCCGTCGGCCCAACCGTCCAGCTGCAGGAGAAACTGTACGTCCCCGTGAAGGAGTTTCCCGACGTGAGTGGGTTGGTTTGTCGCCTCTGTACCAGGTAGAACCAGAATCCTGGTGGGTTAGAGGGAATGTTGTGGGGGGATGCAGACCTGATCAGGTACCACAGACCTGCATGCACAACAGCTCACAGTGACACTCGGAATCTGGATATGGTTCTGATCCAGTTGAACTGTAAAAAGCTGCAGCCTGGTTGTGGTCTTGGTTTTTATGGGGCACTCTCAGAAGTAGTTGGGGTCAAAGGTCAAAGTTCAAATGCATCAACACTGATCAGGTGTTGTCTTGGTAACATCCCTGCTCCATCTCTGTTCCAGTTTAACTTTGTGGGAAGGATCCTGGGTCCACGAGGTCTGACAGCAAAACAGCTGGAGGCAGAAACGGGATGTAAGATCATGGTGAGAGGGAAAGGATCGATGAGAGACAGGAAGAAGGTAACACACACACACACACAGAGTCACAGAGACACACAGAGACACACACACACACACGCAGAGTCACACACAGACACATGGTGATCGTGTCTTTCTGTCCACTAACTTCAGCACTGACTCGGCTCCGAGTCTCAGAACCTCTGAGCATGACTCAGACTTCTTGGTGACAAATGGGAGCAGAGACCTGTTGTCGTCATCAGCAGCAGCTCATCTGCAGCTGATGATCGTGTCTTTCAAGCAGCAAGTGAGGAGAGGAAAGCTGAAACATTTCAGGTCAAACTTCTGCACAAACACACGTCAGCGACCCGGTAGGCTGGCAGAGGACGGAGACAGAAACCAGATGGACAACACCAGACCTGATTCGCTTTGTTGTTTCTGATGAAGTCCTGCTGAAACTTATTTATTATCACAGTGATCGTCCACTCAGCTGCAGCGCCTCAGGTTGCTGGGCAGGTTGTTGGTGCGATGATACAGTCGGTGTGAGGTTTTCTGAATCTGTCACAAACGTGCAGTGAGGGTTAGAGCAGACAAAAGTTGGGATCCTGTCCCTCATACCTACTGCCTGGACTGAAAATCCCCCATAACAGCGATGTTCTAAAATGTAATCAATGACAATAAAACCAGGAGCGATCAGGACATAGAGTCATCGGTGTGTGAATATGAAGCTGTGTTCTGAGTACTCTCAGAACGTCCGCGTATTATTTTACTTGTGATGAACAGGCGAGCTCTGTCACCTTTGTATGTAGGAGGAGCAGAACCGGGGGAAGCCGAACTGGGAGCACCTGAACGAAGACCTTCATGTCCTCATCACGGTGGAGGACGCTCAGAACCGAGCAGAGATCAAACTGAAACGAGCTGTGGACGAGGTCAACAAGCTGCTGGTGCCGGCTGTGAGTACACTCATATTCACTCATCCCTCAGACAGTGAGACAGGACGTGCAGCGATTCTGCTAAACCTCCCTTCCTCAGTTTCATCCAGCCAGGAGAAGCCGGTGGAAGTGTCACAGAGCAAATGAAAGAGGAAGAGAATCTGATCACATGGTTTGTGTTTTTGTTGTAAGGATGATGTTACATCTTGTCCACACGTTTTCATGAAGCTGCCAGAAACTGAACCCGGAGGGAAGTCACACTGAAGCCTGCAGAAGTTTACATGTACATATACACCCTGGACATACAGACACTTAACCTGAATGAATTAGCCTAACATGCATGTGTTTGGACGGTGGAAGGAAACTGGAGACAAGCAGACACAGGGAGAACATGCGAGGCACCTGGTTGACCACACTGTACAATACTGTAAGAATAACTGTGCCTTCAAACTAAACAGCAAATTTAAAGGTGACCTGAGACATTCTTAGCTTATGCTTTGTTAAATTGGAGCCAGATTGTTTAGCATGAGACTGGGTTTCATTACTGGGAACCATAGAAATCAGACTTGCAGCATAAAGACTGGGCTGTGTTTACGTTTTGTCTCCAGCCTCATGTTGACCTGTTGCATATGAAGATGCTTTATCCTCCTACGCCACACTGAAAATTTCACTGAAAAGTCTTTGGTTTTCATCTGATCCAGTTTCTAAAAAGGTGACAGAAACATCCATGTTTTCTTAAGGTTGTTGTGTGTATGTTTAGGCTGAGGGAGAGGACAGTCTGAAGAAAATGCAGCTGATGGAGTTAGCGATTCTCAACGGGACGTACAGAGATGCCAACATCAAACCATGTAAGAAACCAAACATCAGAGACAGTCTGACCAATCAGAAAAGATTGGAGAGAGATAGGAGTCCCGCAGCACAGCAGTACACAGTAGTACACTGAAATACACAGCAGTACACAGCAGTACACTGTAGTACACTGAAATACACAGCAGTACACAGCAGTACACTGTAGTACACTGAAATACACAGCAATACACAGGAGTACACTGTAGTACACTGAAATACACAGCAGTACACAGCAGTACACAGCAGTACACTGTAGTACACAGCAGTACACTATAGTACACAGCAATACATAGCAGTACACAGCAGTACACAGCAGTACACTGCAGTACACTTTAGTACACTGTAGTACACTGAAATACACAGTAGTACACAGCAGTACACTATAGTACACTGAAATACACAGCAGTAAAGAGCAGTACACTGCAGTACACAGCAGTACACTATAGTACACAGCAGTACATAGCAGTACACAGCAGTACACAGTAGTACACTGCAGTACACACAGTCTGACCACTCTCTCCTTCCTCCCTCCCTCCCACCCGCTCCACCAGCCTCCCTCACCTTTTCTCTTGCAGCCGCTTCTCAGACTCCTCGTGTCCTCTCTGGCACCACCTCTGTTTTGGCTCCGCCCACTGCACTTCGTACCCCTGCACCCCCGGGCCCCACCCTAATGCCTTTGATTCGTCAGATTCAGACAGTGCTGCCTAACGGGACGCCGGCTCTGATGCCGGGGGCGGGACCCGAGTCCGGCCTGATCTACGCAGCTCCGTATGACTACCCCTACGCTCTGGCTCCAGCTTCTATTCTGGAGTACCCCGTGGACTCTGGAGGGGTGTTAGGTAAGCCAGCACAGCCATGCTCCTGCGACTGCTCCCCAACACCTCACCACCATCCCCATAGCCAGTGGAGCCCCGCCCCCACGCTGCTGCTTAGACACGCCTCCTAAGAAAGAAAAATTAAGTGCACTTGCTCCACCCCCCCACACAGCTGCATCTCTTGAAACTTACTGTGCCTTGAAGCACCACGCAAACACTCAGGCCTCATTCACAGCTGAAACCCGCACTACCGCCTCCTACTGGATGCAGCCAGTAACTGCAGAAGTCCGAAGTACTGGTCCACATCCAAAACTTGAACCCTGTATTAGAAAGAGTCTGATCCTGATTAGTTGGACCTGAAACTGCTTATAATAATTTAATAACACATTCAGAACCCCTCTACTACACATTCACTACTTGTTCACCACGCCTCTACTACACATTCACCACGCCTCTACTACACATTCAGCACCCCTCTACTACACATTCACTACTCG
>JAUMHF010000007.1:19018745-19031638 GCA_032359275.1 Microctenopoma steveboyesi | reverse complement strand
TTTTGATTTTCCTTCTAGGTGGCTGATCGAGGGCAGGAAGACGTCAAAGGACCTCAGCGGACGGAGGACAGGAGAAACAGAGAAGGACCCTTGCGAACCTCAGTCGCCCACCTGGAACGAACTGCACAGGACCACAGAGGAATGTTCTGCAGTAGCGCACAGCTGCAAACATCTCGGACCAGCACACACGCACAGATGAACACACCCCGGACCCTCAGACACTGCCCAATAGACCTTGCAATAACGCTGACCCATATAGTGCTCTCACCCGAAGCATCCCTCCCCCCAGACGTTGACAATCGACTGCACTACATCACTACACTACACCCACCAAGTCACTTTACTGCATATTGTTGCATTCCACCTGCTGCATCCATTGTACTTAGACATTCCATTGATAATTGGCAATTAGACATCTTTGTTACTTAAACATTCTATTGTTCTTCTATTGTTCTTCTGTTTTGACTTGTTTCTTAATTTATTGTGTTCTCGATTTAGTGTGTTCCTCTCCTTTCTTTATATTTCTCTACATTTCAGAGGTCGCTGTCAGTTGTACAAACATTTCACTGCATATTGTACTGTGTATGATTGTGCACGTGACAAATAAAATCTGAATCTGAATCTGAAACTAGAATTACGCAGTGAGCACATAGCGCACGAGGTGCCAGTCCGCCTGGAATGGCGACACTCTTTCACATAGTCCGACCGTATTTTACAAGATAAGATAATACTGTATTAGTCCCACAAGTGGGACATCAGGGCATTAAGTGGACAGTACAAGATGAAAACAACACACGTCGCTTTGAAACATGGATTTGTAGAAGTTTTAGGTTGCAAGTAGATACTTTCAAATGAATTTTAACATTATAAATTTCTTTTTCGTTTCTTATTTAGGCGAAAATTATTTTCAATTTCTGCTCTGTTCCAAATTTATTTACTCTCACTCAGTAACATAAATATGACTTCGGAGCATTCTCTGGAGTCTTGCCTTTGTTTTGGTACCAAGATAGCTCAAATAAACCCTACAGTTCCTGAGATATATTCAATTCATTTTGGGTACGTCTTTTTCAACCAAATTTCTATAAAATGGTCTAGGGTTCAACAGATTAAATCCTTGATGCCTACAGGACTCTCAATGGATCTGCTCCATCTTACTTTGACACCCTACTGGTTAGTTATACTCCTGCACGCTCCCACAGATCTGCGGATGAAATGAGGCTAAAATCCCGTCTTCACGAGGTCTCAGATCACAGTCCAGTCTTTCCTCCTTTGTGGTCCCTGCTGGTGGAACAACCTTCCCTGCCCCATTGGGCGGGCAGACAGTATCACCACCTTTAAAAAACATTTAAAAACTTACCTGTTCAAAAAGTACTTCAAGTGAGTCTAACACACACACACACTCACACTCATTACGTTGTCTAGCACTAAACAATTCCTAACATGTTCCTTGACGAGTTAGATCTTATCAGGGTTCTTTGTTGTAGTATCTCAGTTTTAACAGAATCTGAATGGTAACTGCTGGAGTCTTCTCCTTGTAAGTCGCTTTGGATAAAAGCGTCTGACAAGTAAAGTAAAGTTTCTCCTAATGAGACATTTCTTATTGTGGTGAACTTTGACAGCGCAGACAGAACCTTTGCGTCTTCTGGACTTTCTTGGTTCTGGCTGATCTATGAGGATGCTCACGTCAGGTATCCAGCCACCTGTTTGTGGTTAAGAATCTGGTTCAGATTAAAGACAAACACGAAAATTCTTTCAAAGGTTTATTACAAAACGCAAGACAAAACAAGTCAACTGGGTTTAATCTATTGGAAACACAACACACTGACGAACAACCTTCTATGTGCAGGTGAAGCTTCGCCACAAACCAAACATAACTAACCAACACAACATGGATCTAAAGAGGAAAACGGCTTCTTTATGGACCTGAAACTAAACCAGAAGATGGTGTGTGTGTGTGTGTGTGTGTTGGAGGGGGGTATTTCTTATTTATAAATAGGGAAAAAGGAAACATCACTGTTAAAGCTAGTCCAGTCAAATATTCCTCACACAGTGTCGGCGCCGTCCAACAGGGAGGTGAGGGTGTTTGGTCCGCCTGTAAGGGAGGGAAGATAGGTTATGTCAACCTGAACAGAGTGAGACTGTCCAAACTGAGTCCAAACGTCACTCTATGTGGTTCAGATCTCAGAGACGATGACAACACTTTTCTGTCCGAGTCTACTTCAACCAATAAACAAACTGAACACTAACAGTTTGGTTGTTTTTACACCTGCTCTCAAAATATGGTTCTTTTCATCGTCTCAGTTTCTGTTTGGACCCAGAAGCTCATTTACACGTTTAATGTTCTGAGTTTGGGTTTGAGTTTCTCACACAAACATTTACATTTGTTGAATTTTTCCTCACGTCATTCTACTGTTTTGTCCATTTGAGTCCAGATGTTATCTCAGAAACATCTGCAACTGCTCCGTTTCAGTCTCACACAGAAGTCCGAGTCCGAATCTCACGTTTAGCTCATGAAACCTGCTGGTTTCTGTTAAATTTCCAAAGAAGAGAAGCATTTGTCCACTTCAGTCCAGATGTTCTTAGGTCTGATTCAACAGGACACTGAAGTTGTTAATCTGGTCATTTGAAGGCTTTAACTTTGAAAGACCTGATGACAATGATGCTAAACGATGAAGGTGTGGTGGTGTTGCTACAGTAACGTGGGCAGCTAGGCCCGGCTTTGCAGACGCTATACGCTTTTTTTGTTATTTTCTTAAACTTGTGATCACATTTAAATACCATTTATATTTATATATTACAACATTGTTCCAAATTCATAAATAAGTAGTGCAGTTTCCCCTTCGACCTCCGCTCTGCTGCTAAAATGAGAAATCCAGATCGGCCGGCTGAGAAACTACCAACACGTCCGACTAGCTGCAGGTACTCATGCGTACGGTAATGTGGAGGAACGCCAGCGCCAACCTCGATTTCACATTTTAACCTTTTTAGATTATCAAAACTACAACACAGTTAACCAATCAGAACGTGCCAATAAGCTTCAACCAATCAGAATCACAGTGAGGAACTGGGTGGCGACATCTGAAGAGGAAAAGAAAACATGGAGATGAGCGAGAGAGTCGCTACTCTCAGGGAAACGGATGTGTACAGAAGTTTATCAGCGACAAAATGATTTGTACGAAGGTTTACTGACAACAACACTGACTCCAGCTTTTCTCAACGTGCCCAAACTCAAAATTTGAAAAAAAAAAAAATCCTTTCTGCATTTTGCTGAAAAATGGGGAAATGCAAACATAAATTATAAAAAACAATATAGAGGGGGATAAAAAAATCGGAATTATAAATAAAGAATAATCAGATTCTGACTGCAAAATTTGTTTGGCGACACAAAACAAAAATGAGAAAAGTAAACCGAACAAAGTCTGGAGTGATTTTTTTTAGGATCAGTGCTTAAACTGTAGAAAACTGGTTCCTGTATTTAGATTCTGGAGGAACGTGAATCAAACTTTTGTCCGTAACAAACTTCCGTAGAGTCCAACTGTCACCTGATCACATCAAATCTAAACTGAATCCACAAGTTTTATTCTTATTCATCTTTTCTACAGAGCCCGAGTTTCCCAAGATGCCCTGCATGCTAACTGAGGTCCCGGGGCTGATGGGAAATGAGGTGTAATGGGCAGAATGAAAGCAAACAGCATCCTAACAGACATGTGGGGGCGGGGTGGAGGGGGTTAATACTTTAAATCTAATCCCATCCTTAAGAGCAATTAGCTGACGGTCAGTTATGACCATTTATGGATATGATCATATGGGGACGCCCCCAATACAACCATTAATGGATGTCCTGCCGCTATCTACACCAGAGAAGAATCAACCAGTTCCCAAAACCCGACAACAAAACTGCCACAAGCGACCCAGAATCTGTCTCCAACTGGTCCAGAATGGTGAAGAACTAGTCCAGAACTTTCTAAATTAGAACATTTCCACAAATGGTCCCAAACCAGTCCTGAACGAGCCAGTGCTGATTCTGAACTAACCCAGGACAGGTCCAAATTCAGTTCAGGCGACGTCACTCTGAGTCAGACTCCACTGGGGCAGTCTCATCTAAGATGGGTCTCTTCTGGCGCTTGGCGGCGGCAGCACGAGCTCGCTGCTCCTCCTCCATGTGGGCCTTTTTGTGGCGAGAGAAGCTGGATGAGTGCATGAAGGTCTTGTTGCAGGCCCCGCAGGTGTAGGTCTTGGTCTTGGAGGCAGGGAGTCTGGTCTTGGCATGAAGCTGCTTTGGGTGCTGCTGCAGTTTTCCCCGCCCAGAGCCGTCCCTTGTCTGATGGGTCTGCTGGTGCCGCGCCAGGCTGGAGGCGTGACTGAACCTTTTTCCACACTGGCTGCAGCCGTGCCGGCCGGTTCCTCCTCCACCCCTTCCACCCCCATCCTCCTCCTCCTCAGACGTGGCAGGGCCTCGCTTGCCGGCCCGGCCCACTCGGCGACGGCGGTTCTTCTTGCAGAGAGTGTAGAAGTTGGGCTTGTCGCGAGAGCAGAGCTTGAGGCGGATCTTGAGGTCAGACGAAGTCTCGCCCAGATTCTCTTTACCGGGGGTGTAGTTGTCCAGCAGCTCCTTGACGTGGGTCACCTGGTGCTTGGACAGCTGCGTAGACGTCCTGAAGCTCATGTCACACTGCGGGCAAGCATAGAACTTATCGCTGCCCGGACTCTCAATAATGGCGGTGGCCACATGCTGCTGCCTCTTTGTCCTCTTGTTCTTGCCGCCAGGCTTCAGAGAGTGTCGCAGGGCAGCCATGCTGGAGCCAAGGGCCACGTCCTTGGGGATTCCTTTTCCCTTCTTGTGGATAAGGCGGTGGCGTGACAGGCTGGAGCTGTGGTTAAACTCCTTCCCACAGATATTGCAGGGATGGATCCGCCGCTTCCCGTGCAGCCGCAGGTGACTCCCCAGCATTCTGGCAGAGAGAACAACATGAGGTCAATCAGAGCTGCAAACCAGTAAAGTGAAACTTCAGATTCCTTATTGACCCGATGTCAGAATATCGAGTCGATAAGAAAAAAATATTCTTCAGCAGAAAAAAAAGCAAAACCTGCAGCCTAAGGTTCTGACCCAATAAACCAATTAATAGCTATTGATTCATTTTTATTTGAATAAACGTTGCAGCCCTCAAAATCTGATGCAAGGTTTCTGATCAGTAGAATAAAAACCATCCTTCCAGCTCCAGGAACCTGCGACATCAGCACCTTCACCTTTACTTTGTTTGACAGATGCTTTTATACAAAGCGACTTACAAGGAGCTGGTGCTGAGTGACTTACTCAAGGACACACCTGATATGTGTCTGGGCTGGGATTTGATCCTGCAACCTTCTGCTCCTAGTCTCATATTCACCTAGTGACTTTTTTTACCCACCATCCGGGTTCACGTCAAACTATGTTTTCCCTGTCACCTGTTCACGTGGTTGCCTCACCTGGTAAAAATAGCACTGCACATGTAACGTTGTGGTGCGAGTAAGATCAGCCAGCAGCTTGACCTAAAAAAAAGGACACCTCTTCTAAATGCAACAGAGAGAGAGCTCCAGACCGGTCCTGTTGTTCGGTTTCTGCCCTGAAGTTGAATTAAATCTATTGTCTACATTTGATCTGACAATTATCCATCGATTATCAACTGCTTATCCGAGGTCAGGTTGCAGGGTGCTGGAGCCTATCCCAGCTGTCGTCGGGCTAGAGGCGGGGTACACCCAGGACGGATCGCCAGGGCCAACACACAGACAAACAATCATGCACACTCACATTCACACCTACGGTGGGAGGACGCTGGAGCACCCAGAGTAACCACTAGACCACTGTGCCGCCCATGTGAATTTTTTGTTTTAATGTTAGATACAGATACAGACCTGCTGCCTTTGAAGCTCATCCCGCAGTGAGGGCAGGTGTAGCGTGCATCCTGATGTGCTGGCTCCAGGGCCCGTTTGGTGGGCAGCGGGGTCCCTCCACTCTTCCCAGTGTGGGTCTGCTGATGGCGGTACAGGCTGGAGGCGTGGCTGTAGCACTTCCCACAGTAGCTGCAGCGGTACTGTCGCTCGTCCGGCTCAAAGCCAGCCTGGTCTGAGTCAGCCTCGCCGTCTAGCTGGCTGCTCCCCGCTTCCACCAGCACCTCCTGCTCCTCCTCGGTGTCCTCCTCCTCGTCAGAGTCCATCTTTATCTCCACACTCTGCTCCGTCACCTCGCACGGGTACACCTCCTCGTACGGGGCAAAGACGGCTTCGTCTGTCTCAATCTTTAGCTGGTCCGCCGTCAGCTCCGTCGCCTCGTCAGAGTCCTTCTTCACGCAGGAGATGGTGAACTTTGATCCGACCTCTGCCCACTTCACCACATACTCTATAGGCTGTGTGTCTAACTCCACGGTGATGAAGTCTGCACCCAGGGCGTCCGGCTCAGACACCGCCAGCTCGGTCTCCGAGTCCTCCATCCTGGACCAGGGCGGAGAAAAGGAACAGCTTCAGAGGAGCGGCTACAGGCCTGGGAAGGAAGATGAAAGAGCAGGTGAAAATGGATGAGAAGGAGAAACATGAAGGTGTGGCCTGGTAGCTCAGCAGGCTCATGCAGAAGGTTGTGGGTTCGAACCCCGTCTGACTCCTAGTCCATCCCCTACCAGGTGTGTCCCTGAGCCAGACACCCAGCGCTAGCTCCTTGTAAGTCGCTTTGGATAAAAGCGTCTGCCAAACAAAGTAAAGTAAAGTAAAGTAAATGAAGGGGTAACAGTTATGAACACATGAAACCATGTGAATGAACTGGGACAAACTTGTGTAACTGGTTCCTGGAGGAGCGCACGAATAGAGATAAAAAGCAATGACGATGAAGCTGCATCTGTTGCCACCGGAAAAGGTGAGGTGAGTTGCATCTGACACATCTGCTTTATGACTCGAGTGTAATTCGTGCTGACAGCTGACACAGCACTTTTTTCCATGATAGCGGCTTCATTGCACACAAAGTTATCCAGTTATCGGAACCTTTGACACCAGCTTCCAAAAGACTTTTTGTCGCCACCCAACTCTTTCCAAGCCCAGTGTCTTCCCCTGGTTTCATAGACGTGCTGTCCACGATTTGCGGTTTGCGAAACAAAACACATTCGCAGGTGGAGCGACTGCTGCTATCTGTGTCAATCTGTTTGGTTAAGACCCGAGAGCCGCCCCTACCCTATTTCTGATTGGCTTATTGGCCAGTAGGTGTATTGTTGCTGTACTTGGGAGTGAAAAGCTGCAGTCTAAGCTGCGCCTCTCAGATCACTGGGCAAACCTGATTTTTATTTATTGCAGCCACATCAGAGATGCAGCGGGACACCTGAATAGTAGCACACATTGTGTCTGTATTACTATACTATAATACCTTTACTACAGTACTGTAACAAGTAGTTTGAGTACTACTACTTAATGATAAACCTGGAGAAACTGACACCAGGTGTTTATTCATGTTATTGATGGTCAAAACCAGTTAACTAATCTATTCAGCTCCAACATCATGAGTGGAACGTTATCCACACTGTATCATCACGTTCTTCATCATCATCAACCCACAGCTCATATTTACTTGTTTGAGAGTAACTCAGTTCTTTCACAGGAAACATTTTTAGTATAAAGAGAAATGTACTTCAAATATTAAAGTACTTGGTGTAGAAGAATATGAATGCTAACAACAAGTAACTACAGCTGTCAGATCAATGACTATGCTAAAAGCACTAAATGTACTTACTCTCCATTTTATCCACGTGACGTAACACAAAGAGTTTAGAGGCACCACAAAATGTGAAGCAGACGGGAATCGAACCACCAGCCCTGTGACTTAGGTACAACCCACTCTATCTGCTGACCCTCAGCGCTGTAGTGTTGTACTACTGTACTGCATACAATAAAGAACAAAATCGGTAACATCAGTAGAACTAACTCAACAGAACATAGTTTGCTTTGCAGACGCTTTTATCCAAAGCGACTTACAGGGAGCTAGCGCTGGGTGTCTGGCCCAAGGACACACCTGGTAAGAGACTAGGAGGCAGACAAGGTTTCGAACCTGCAACCTTCTGCATCCCAGTCTGACGCTTAACCCATTGAGCTACCAAACATAAATTAAAAGTGAATAAAGGGTTGTAATCAAATTAACTGTCCTGAACTTTACTCTTGGTATTTTTTTCCGGATAATTTCATAGATTTACTTAAGTAACATTTTAAATGCAGTACTTTTACTTAAAGGGTATTTTTATGGACACTTCAATGTAAGTACTTACACCACTATGAACATGTATTAATACAGTCTGAATGAGACTATATAAAGCTGTGATCACACTAACTCATTAGCTCTTATATTATTATATTAATAATGATTAGATACTGGTGACCTCTGACCTTACACACAAACAAGCGCTAACATCAGACTTTATATTAATAAACGGATTAACTTGGGCTCCGATGAGTCAGGTTGATACTAAAAACATCAATTTAACTTGAAAACAGAGACGGTGATAAAAACCTTCCGGCTGCTCTGCGACACTTTCATTCCTCATTTTCACCCGGACAGACGATAATGCCGAACTTCTTTCACAAAATAGTCATTTTAACATTGCCCAGCCAGGCGGGAGCCACCGATATACGTGACAGGCAGACTTCTGCTATGAAACGAATTGTTGTTTCACTCTTCAAACTGAGATAGATCCAGCAAAAAGCAGCATTTGATTAATGTTAACTTTGAACCCAAACGACATTTTTTACATTATTTCAACGATTATGTGCCGTTCAATGCCCCCGTGCAGGGCGGCAGCTAGTCGGGCATCCATTATTTAAAAAGATATTTAATCCACACTTGCATCTTATTTACAATTATTTCAATGCCGAATGTATTAAAATGACATTTAGGTTGAGTAAGTGCCCTAAAACATTTAAACATATATTATATATTCGACTCCCAGTGAAGAGATTTAAATACACGTTTCGTTAACGGAGTTTGGCGGCTCGGGCGGGTTTACTGTCAGTGATGAGGAAGCAGAGGAGGGATTTTCTCTTCCTTGAATGTTAGCTGTCAAAATAAAAGAGCAAACCAAGGAATAAACGGCGCTAAACTGAATTGCAGCAGAAATGTTTCAGGATTGGGTTACTCACCGCTTTTTAACGGCAGCAAAGAAGCGAAAACGTAAAGATTTTACCGGCGGAGACGATGACAATAAACAGGAAGCAGCGGACGTTGACACAAAGCATTGTGGGAAAGGATTAAATGGTTGCCGACAACGACGGGGTGCCTGTCACAATAAAAGCCTAGAAAAAATGTTAAATTAGAAAAAAAAAATTAAATAAAGAAAAAGAAAAACATCAAAAACATAAAATACTTTGGATCTAAATTCAAATAAAATAAATTATAGTAAAAAAATAATTAAATTCAACAAAGTTAAACATAGTTTAACTAGTGTTTTTTATTAAAAGATAAGACATTAATGGTCTTTGTTTTAGAAGACATTAAAATTTCAATCTTTGAACTGTTGCTGTGACAGAACTCATCAGGAAGACTTATTACGATTTCCTGATAAATGCATAACATTTTACAGATATTTGTCCCAGTTTGTTGTCAAAATGTTAGCTAATTCTTCTGTAGTACATAATTGTTAAACCCACTGTTGTACAGCACTTTACACTCATGCTGCACATTACTTTTACTTTACTTGTCAGACGCTTTTATTCAAAGCGACTTACAAGGAGAAGACACATGCAATTACAAATCTGCTTCTGCAGATTTTGAAACTAAAACTAAAACCCCCAATACGATATCAGGAGCTACAAAAATCTGCAGACAAAAACACGTTAGGGTTTTTTAAGAGCTAGACATTTTTGTGAATGTGTGTGTGTGTTAGACTCATTTGAAATACTTTTTAAACAAGTTCAAAGCGAGTCGAATAGTGCAGGACAAATCATTCCACCATCCAGAGACAACAAAGAAAAAAGACTCATACTACATGTTACACTTACTACACATTATACTCCTACTACACTAACACTACACTCTGTCGTACTGCAAGTTACACTACGTTATACTTCACGTTACAATCTGTTTAACTGACTTATGTTGTGTTGCACGCTACGTATTCAAAGATTATAAGTGACTTAAGTTATAAGTAAAATCTGTAAACTGCTCCTTTAATGCAGTTTTTCCTGCTCAGTAAAAAAATTACTTTTATTGTCAGTAGAATTTCTCTGCAGAGGAAAAAATTGTAAATGTTTGTGTGACTGAGTGTCAAATTTCTGACTGATATTTACTGGTGCTGGTGGAGGAGGAGGAGGAGGAAAGTACGAAGAGGAGCATTTGGCCTCCGTTTTTCCTGTCATCGCAGCAGCGTCACCGTTTTTCCGTTAAAGGACATAATGCGCGCGGAGCCTCAACTGATGTCCCGTTTTTTTTAAATCACCAGATCAGATTTTACCGGGCATCGCTTCAGAGCCGTGACTGACTCCACCGCCAGTGCACTGTTGTCATCGTTTAATCGCTAAAAACACACACGTCATTTTCAACACAGACACTTACGATTCCACCCGGACAATCCCGTTTCGGTCCTGGAGGAGGTTCTGAGTCAGTGGTTGTTGCCGCACCTCTGTCACATCCCAGCCGAGGAGCAGCGGCAGCCTGTCTGCTACATACCGCTGCTGCGGACAGCGAGCGGCAAGTCTACAGGCCGCGAGAATCAGACGCTGCGGCAGATGGGCGGCAAAACTAAGGCTAGCACTAGTTCTCTGCGTGATTGGTTCACCTACTGCGCAGCCTGCTGAGAGCAAACTGATTGGACGACGATGTGAAAACCCACAAACTGCCGTCGTTTATCGTGAGGTGTCGTAATATTTGACAACGCAAACTCAGAAACACTGTTTTCTCGTTTTTGCAGAAAACTGCAAAATATTCAAAAACTCTTCTCATCAAGTGTGTCGTAGCTGAGGAAGAAGTCAAATATGCACGTTCTGTCAGGACACGTTAAACCGCATTAGCCAATTAACATTTTTTAGAAAGACTTTCTCCGCAGATGTGTTTTACAAAAACTGTTGATCACGCTAAAAAAAGTCTGCGATCACTAGTGGGTTTTCGGCAATTCGGCAAAGAAATCATCCCATACTTACTCAACAAATCCCAAACAAATTAATTTGATCTGCTTGATTTATGCTAGTGTCCGGGCTTCCGCCCCTTCTCTAGCTCGCTTGTGACAGATAAAAGTTGTTGCTTTGAGCATTGAAGTTCTGAATGCGTATCAAGGTGCTCTTGACTCCGGATCCAGTCTCTGGATTTTTTTTTTTTTTTTTTAGCTGTATCTGATGTCCCCACGCGAGATTATGGCATCATGACTATAAACGGAGATCAACACACACCTGTCTGCAGGTGAGCATGACCGTCACACCTGGGCTCATTATGTATTGCCGTTGTGTTTTTCTTCCTTTTTTAAATTTTTATTTAATTATACATTGTTTTTCTATGTAATGCACCGTTGCTGCGTTGAACACCTACAATTTTTGCTGTACATTTTCAATAAAGTATGTTCTTCTATTAACTGAACATCTGTTTGTCTCTAACAATCAAATATCTATATTTTCACCAACTGACCAGAAGTGTTTCATTAAAGCGTTTTTGTCTCCATTGATTCGAAATACGTTTTAAGCTAACATTTTAGTTACATGTTAATTTATTTCAAGAATCCAGCATCAAAAAGTCAAAGTTATAAAAAAACAAGTAGAAGTAAAAATCGCTTGGAAACAGATCAGATTTTTACTGTTCTCTGTAAATCCATCCTAATAAACCAATCATCTGATCACTCAACAGTTTTCATCTTTCTACCTGCTAAACAAAAAACAACCAAATGTGAATTTGATGGTTCTAATGTAAAGTCCGCGTGTGGATGAACAGCAGGTGGCGCTGTCTGGTCTCTGGAAATGAAAAAGAAGAATTTTCACTAGTTTCTAGCAGCATCAGAAACATTCGTTTGTACAAATCTTTACATCCTCAGATAAATTGGAGTCTTTATTGTCATTGTAACAACTACAACGAAACTAGGTGCAGCCCGTGTCAGAGAGATAACTAAATAAGAGAAGTATAAAAATAGTGAGGTTTCAGTCTCCACAGTGAAAACTCAGAATAATGAAGAAGAAACCTTTCTATGAACGTCCAGTCATGGATTGGGCTCCGATGATGTCAGGACCCTTTCATGACCCATCTGAGAAACACACACACATGATGTAATACAAGTATTCTCTGTGAGGTCACAACTATATATCAGTGTCTCCCTGGCGATGGGTGTGACCTCATCAGCCGTAAACAGGAAGTTTATCTGCGTATTATCAGCTGCAGCTTTTCCTCTGAATCTCAAGTCGTTTCTCACATGAGTGAATCCTGTAAAAGCCTGATGACATCTCACAGTTTAACACGACTCAACCACACTGGTTACACTGGAAGTGATATGTGAAGATTTCTGTTCTGATCAGGTTCAGGGGACCGACTCACAGGAGCAAAACCCCCCCACTAGCGCTTTATTCTCTGGAATAAAAATAAACTTCCTCTACAGAAAACCTCTAAGAATTTCAGAATAAAACCACCTAGTTTACTTCCCCTCAGCTGGATTTTATTGCTGTATGTGTGAAATAAACATAAAGCAGCTGCACCTGTTCAGATAACAGGACAGATAAATGTCAGACCTGTAACTAACCACAGGTTTAAAATGAGGGTTAGCATTAGCTTTATTTTAGCATTATGCGTCAGTGTATCAGCTAAAACGTATTGTAAATGTCATTACTACATTTAGTACTTCATCCATCCATTGTCTTCCGCTTATCCGCAGTCGGGTCGCAGTGGGTGCTGGAGCCTATCCCAGCTGCCTTCGGGCGAG
>JAUMHF010000007.1:18975736-19002017 GCA_032359275.1 Microctenopoma steveboyesi | reverse complement strand
GATGACTACACAGCTATACATACATGACGTGCTCATGTGTCATCTGTGTTACTGACAGGCCAAAAAAAAAAAAAAAAGAATCACTGATACTCCAATTCTATGGGCTCTAGGACTTGAACCTGTGGGCCTGGACCACAGTGTGGTTGGAACCAGTGATGGGCAGTCTGGCTGTCCATTTAGCCTTTTTTAATATAATTTAGCAAATATGAAAATTCTTAGCCAAATGTTACTATTTAACATTTTATTCAAACCTTTAACCAAACAGCCCAAAACACAACCACAGCAAACAAATCAAGTAAACATCTAAATATAAATATATATTTTTTCCATAAATGTAGCTCATTTGCTTTAAGTCTTCCTGTCGCTCCATGTGTTTGGTCTGAAGCCACTTCACTGTCTTTAGAGCGTCTGACCCACTTCTTCTGTGGCTAATTGCAACTTTTCAGGGTGTCATTGTTTTGAAAAACAACATGTCAGGATTATGTCCTGAGCGTTTGTCCTTCCTTTGCAGAAGATTGCAGGTGAACTGTATGGACCTCTGATGCTGGTCTTCACTCTGGTGGCCATTCTGCTGCACGGCATGAAGACTTCAGGAACAGTCATCGTAAGAACAAACTAAACAAAATCACTTTTTTTTTTCATCAGCAGATTCTTGTTGTGAGTAATCCAAACACGGGTCTTTTTGCTTCCTGTGTGTCTTCAGAGGGAGGGTACTCTGATGGGTACTGCGATAGGAACGTGTTTCGGTTACTGGCTCGGTGTTTCCTCGTTCATCTACTTCCTGGCGTACCTTGTCAATGCCCAGATAACCATGCTGCAGATGCTGTCCCTGCTGGTCAGTAGTGGTGATGCACTTGTTCTATACAGGACATGAAGCTGGTCCACACAACATATACATAATACTTTACGCAATACTAAGATTCTGACTCACGTCTGTCGTCAGGGTTACGGTCTGTTTGGTCACTGCATCGTCCTCCTCATCACCTACAATATCCACTTCCATTTCCTGTTCTACGTCCTGTGGCTGCTGATTGGTGGACTGTCCACTCTGCGTATGGTGAGGACTGTACCCCCCCCTCCCCATCTATACACTAGAGTTGTTTCAAGATAAGAGCTTCGTCATTTAACTTTGTGTCAGCATACACAAAAAAAACAAAACTATGTTTCTCAACTCACAGCAAAAAAAAAAAAAAGCCTCACATAATGAACATTAAATAAACATAAATATCTACATATATATGTATATATATATATATATATATATTACACACACAGCCTGTTTTACTTTTCCTTTTAGTCTAGTCTTTGCATTAAGTTGTCATTTTAGTTTTTATTAGTCTTAGTCGCGTCCATACTCTTATAGTCTGGTCTTATTTTAGTCAGAATTACCTGTTTTAGCCAATGAAAAATGGCATTTTATTTATTTATTTTATTTATTTATATACTCTTTTTTTCCAGTAATGCAGTTCTAATATAGTATAATTCCTATAGCTCTGTCAACCTTATTTTAAAATGCAAATAATAATTATATTATTGTTACTTTATAGACCTAAGAATACTGTACATCCATTCCAGCAACGGAAGAAGCTCTGATTATACTGAACATATTTATTTTTCCAACCAAACATGATTAAAAACCTGCAGCCTGGGTTTTACCCACAACCTTATAGAGTCCAATTTGTTACCAATCTTACCGCGCTATCTCTCAGAACAAACTAATGATAATGGGATTAAACCAGAGGAAATACTGTCTCGTCTTGTTTTTGTTATATATTTAGTTACAGCTATTGTCACATGAGCAGCATTTTGTCTTGTTTCTGTCGCGTAAAACAGGTTTGTTAATGATATTTTGTCATAATTTTCGTTGATGAAAGTAACGCTACTGTGCACTTACCCGGTTTCCTGTCTCTGCCCCCTTTCAGGTGACAGCTCTGCTGTCTCGTACAGTCGGTCAGACTCCTCGTCTGCTGCTCTGCGGGTCTCTGTCTGTGCTGCACATGCTGTTCCTGCTTTACCTGCACTTTGCCTATCACCGGATCGTAGAAGGTCCGTGCTTCAAGTTGGGCTTTGTCCATTGTTTCCTTGTCCTGTTGCCGGGTCTCACTGACCAGGGTGGACTAACTCTGTGTGTTTACTGTGTTTCAGGACTCCTGGACACTCTGGAAGGTCCAAACTTGTCTCCCATGCAGCGTGTAGCCAGAGATGTGCCTGAACTGACACTTAATGCCACAGTGAGAAGTCTGGGGGCCTTTCTGAGGGCCCACTGAGGGGCCTCACACACAGAACACAGTTTTCTTCATTTCCAGGAACCTAAAATGACAAGCTTCCAACTCAAAAGTCAGGATGTGATGAAGACGATGCACCGTCCAGAGACGGCTAGTGAGTGGATTTTGAGTTGAGAGGTTTCAGTCAGACTCTCTGATCTTTATTTGCAGATTCTGATGTTTTCTGAACTTTTAAGTTGTGTTTGTACATTTTTATTCTGTCTCTATGTTTTTGTCTGATAATGTTCACGTGTATTTATAGTTTCTGTAAGAAACCCCAATAAACTATGGACTTTGGTCTGATTCATTGAGATTTAATACAAAACAGCCCTTTGATGTGTTAATCTCTTAATATTAGCACCTGAAAATAATGGAGCTGATTTAATGACTTCAAACTGTTGAGTACTTTGTCTGAGGTAAATATATTTTATTTAATGATTAAATTCTGATTTCAGCCCAAATATTAAAATTAAAGTGAAGTAACACATCCAGTGTTTTCCTCTGAATTGTACTGAAGTCAAAATATTGATCAGCAGAAATTCCTGGGTAAAGTACAAGTGACTTCACTTACTACTATTCTTTCAAATTAAGCATTTTAATTTTGAAAGGTATAAGCTTCTTGAGACTCGAGAAAGTCCTCTGGGATGGAAGGTGGACCGTCGTCAAGAAACCAAACCGTCCAGTTGCTTTGAATAAAACCTTTTTGAGATACCATGACCTGGATCACTAAGAACATTCACAGCTTCTTGTCCAATAAGACGAGAAACTGAAAAACGTAAAATATGTTATTGTGAAATTTCACACGGAAATTGTAAATGTTTGCCCTAAACGTGGCCTTCCAGGTAACACTATTCTATCTCGTTCCCGCCTCATTTCTACACCAATCCGAAGCTACGGAGTTTAGAGTTGCGTTGAGCTTCAACCAATCACAGCGGAGAATTTGTAAACCTTACCTGCAAGACCTCCCTCGGGGCAAATAGAAATCCTGGACGTGCAGAGGCTCGAACAGCGCGGGGGCGGCGACAGTCACCGGAAACAGTAGAAACAACAGTAGAAACCTGCTCGTGGAAGATGAGGATTTATTTCTGCGGGAGTATCCGCGGCGGGAGAGATGACGTAAACATTTACCGGAGGCTCGTGGAGAAGCTGCGCAGCTACGGGACCGTGCTGACTGAGCACGTGAGCAGCAGTAGGCTCAGCGCCAGAGGTCAGAGGTCAAACACAGTACATGTACAAAGAGAACACCAGCAGTGACGCCTTTATGACAAATGGTTCACGTACCTACGTGACATAAGTTCCAGGAGCCGAATATAAATGTTTGTGTGCATTAAGCTTTTATGACATTAGTAGTTTGTGGAAACTTTATAAACGTAACTGAATAAATCTACTAAATATTGACTTGTGTGTATTTCTCTGAGGCTTAAACTACATATAGAAGTGATGATGGTGGCAGCAAAAAGTGGAAATTAAAACAAGTACTGGTGGTGACTGTGGTTCGTAACTTGGGAAACGTGTTTCACTCTCTTTTATATGCATACGTCATCACATACGTCAGAGGAGCTAGCCTCAATAAAAATCCCTCAATTACTCGACACACGCACTGAGGTCTCTGAGAAGTACCATCACTAAGTACTACTGCTTCATCTCTGTGACTGTGACAGACAATACTTCGAGTGCAATGCATTTACAAAAGCCTGAAATAAAATTGAAGGTTCTGTTTATGACGTGTCAACAATAGGAAATCAGTGTTGACAGTTACATTGGTGGTAAAGGAGGCAGAGAAAAAACCAAACATGACACACTGAGCAGAGGGAGACAGGGAAGCCATAGACTAACAGCTGGAGCTGATCGCTATCACTAACCCTGTGGTCCTGTTTCCACCACTGCTGCAGCATGATTTAGAATCATCCTAGAACCAACTCTGCACAGGGCATTGCTATAAATACATTTCAAGTCTATTCTGATAGATAAGCAAAACATAGGTCTGTTCCTATGAAAGAGGCATGAAAAACAAGTGCAGAGCTAGACAGGGATCAATCAAGTGTTACTTTACATTCGACAAATTATTAATAAACTATTGATGATATAAAATTTAAAAAGTGATTATTGGCAGTAATCGAACAGTACAATATATTAGACCAACAGTGCTTACATGTTTTGTCTTTTTACACAAAACATTTTCATTTGTAGTTATTTTTTGTAAAGTTCTTAATTAGTTAAGATATCTATGTAAAATACTTAGGTCAAGTAAAAGTACAAGAGTATATAATTTATTTCAGTGTCATATTAATGAAACAATGAAGGACCAAGAACTGAGCCATGTGGAACCCCAAAAGCTAGTATACTGTATACGTTTCTGTAGCTAAGGGGAAATAGGTACCCCTTGGTGTTGATCGTGTTACATAAAATGTATTTTTAATATAAATGTGTTACAGTGATTGGTAAAATATGTGTAACATCACTGAGCACCTGTGTTGTGATTGGCCAGGCGAAGACATCTCAGCAGCAGGAGACAAATTCATTCATGACCGAGATATGGACTGGCTCAGACAGTGTGATGGTGAGTTTCTAAATGTTTTGCCTGTTGCTCAAGTGGGATTGTTGGGTTTTCTCTGTATAGTGATATATTGTGTAAGGTCTAAAACCTTACACTGTAAAGTGCCTTGAGATAACTTTCGTTGTAAAATGGCGCTATATAAATAAAATTGAATTGAATCGAATTTGCCCTGAGCTTTGTCTGCAGGCAGTCTCTGTTCCAGGATGTTTCTCTGTAAGCAGTATTTGTGAAGGAGTTTCTGCCCTGAGCAGCGTCTGCAGCAATAATGTTCATGTCCTATAACTTGGGATGTCTGTGGGTTGCAGTGGTGGTGGCTGAGGTCACACAGCCGTCCCTGGGTGTTGGATATGAACTTGGCAGAGCCGTCGATTTGAAGAAGAAAACCTTGTGTCTGTTTAGACCATCATCAGGACGCAGTGAGCACACTTCTGTCATGTTTATTCACCTATTGATAAACTCCCTTGTTAACCCTCATTTCTATGACCCAGTAGGAACAGTCAGACAGTTGTCACCAGGTTCTGTTAGCCTGAAATTCAGACCTTTGATATTGAGCTATAAGAATGTAAAATGTAATGACATTAGTATTCAGCCACTTGGACCCAAATATCTGTATATTCATTTGTAAATAGCTTGATTCTAATATTCAGATATTTCTTTATACTGAATGTAAGACATCAGGTGTAGTTTAACAAAACGTGAGGCATTGAGACAAAAAATAAAAATATAATGAATATATATTAATACACTATATTATAATACACTGCCTGCCCCCCAAAAAAAACTATCCTTCCAGTTTTTAATAATGCGTTTGGCAGTTCTAGCACCTACAAAAACACGCACACTGCCCGGACGTTGACTAGTCCATTCCACTTACACCTGTCTTACTATTCTCTCGTAATATTAATATTGACTCTTTTGTCACTGTACAGTTCTTTCTTCCTACTTGCTGCGTCACTTTATTGTATTCTATCTTATACATTGTAATTCATCTTACATATTTGCCCCACCTATTTCCTGTAATTACATTTCTAAGGTCGTTGTTGGTTGTCTGAGTATCTTACTGCATATCGTACTGGGAGTGTGCATGTGATGAATAAAATCTGAATCTTCATTTTCCACATGATTTGACCCTTTTCAATCACACTAACATCTTTTCCACGGCCGCAAGACGTGTCTTTCAACATGAAATGAGAAGTAAATAAGTTGGGGTTAAATAACCAGCTGAAGGATAATCATGCAGTAATTATCCAATAGGAGGCTCGTATCTATTTGCTTAGTTAAATTCAGGCGTCGACCCTTTTTTTGGCCGAGCAGTGCAAATTTATCGTAGTAACAATAACAGAGTAGAACAGTAGAGCTCTAATGTGTTTTTTTTTTTATTTACAGTTCTGACCTTAATGTTAAACAGTGAATGCTGAAATCCTAAAGTTTAGATGGCGTTGACATGTTAAATGTTGCAGCATGAGAATGTTAAGGTGAAAATGCTAACAAGCAATGCTCTGTCTTTAAAAATGTCTCAGGGCACTGGTAATGTTTGTGTTGCATTTATGTTTGTTTGGTGATTGGCTCGCACAGCTGAAGGTGCACGAACTTACTGTCTTTGTGCAGCTCTGTCTGCCATGATTCGAGGAGCTGATGATGACCTGTTCGTGGTAAGAGACTACAATGAGGACGGGGCAGAGAACGTTCTGGAAGAATTCTTCTGCAACCTGCAGAGAACCTGAAGAACCTGCAGCTGGAGACGATCACAGTTGTTAGGAACAAATCAAAGCTCAGCTGAGTCAGAGATTGTCTGACTGTCAGGTGTCATGATCCCTTCAATGCCAAGACAGAAACATTCATACTTAAGTTAGTTATACATTGACAAACAAAATGCTTATGTTACAAAGCTACTGTTAGAACGTGTTAAAATGTTAATGCTAACTTGACAAACCCAAACAAAGCTTTGTTTAAAATATTTTATTCATTTTAAAATATACATTGGTTTACAAATTCAGAAAATAAAATCATTAGTTGAGTTCTAACAGTCTCTGTTTTATAGTTATTTAACACAGACGATCAGAGGAACAGTTCAGGTACAAGCACCTGGCTGGGGTCAAAGGTCATGTGACAGCACCGGTGGGTGGAGGCAGGGTTACAACAACCTGGATGTCACATTAACAACCTCCAGCTGTGAATAAAACCAACGCTCTTCAAACATTAGAGTCCTCGAATTGCAGTTCTCAGTTCGTTACTGATGAGTCCATGTAAACCAGTCCAGCTGTTCCCAGGGGCCACGTTGGATGTCCTCAGCACTGCCAACAACTAATATTAGCATGTTAGCCAGCTAACCAGCTCTTTTTAGTTAGAAACTTTTTTGGGGGAACATGGACTAGATAGCTCATGTTAGCATGAGAATCAGTATTTTATTTAGCCCGATTGTCTCTACTGGATCAAGACCTTCATGGCGTATTACAAAGCTGCAAAGTTTAAGCAACTAGTTTACTTAATCTGTCCCTTTTAACTATTTCAGACTTCAAACACTGATTGTTAAAAGTGTAACTGATAGAGCAGCTGAGAGGGTTCTGAACCACGACCAGGAAATTAGCTAACATTACTATTTCAAACTGAATATCTGCTCCCATCAGACCAGCTAACAACTGCAAGTTTATTAGCAATGTGCTGAAAGAACAAAGCCAACAGAAAGTTATAAATGAGGGAAATGTAGGCAGCTCACTGGATATGTTGCTCATGTGAAACGTAAATATTAGTGTAAAAAATAATTTCTTTACATAGAAACAGTTTTCTTACTCTTTTAAAAATAGCTAGTGAAGCTAACGCGGGGATCACATCACTTTTTGTGTGCTATCCTGTGCAGCTAAGGGGCTAACAACACATTAATCAGGTACCTGGTGTTTTTATGCAAATTGATTTATTTCTAACTGTAATTTAATGTTGGAATTCATATTCACAATCAGCCACTATATAAATTCTGAGCTTTAACTGATTTGTGTCGAGAGAATCAGATACAGATAAACTAGTTTCTTTAGAACTAGCTAAATTAGCTGAAAAAGCTAATGTAGGTTGGTGAAATAATCATAAAACATGACCTTTAACTACAGACATAAGCTTCACATAAGACTTCATTCAGTATGGATTTAACCCAGCACAAAAAGGACAAAGTCATCCATCAGTGTAAAAATTCAAACTGTTATTAGTGATACAAGATGATGATTAGCATGGGTCTGGAATTAAATCTGAATTTACGGAGTACATTATATAGGGAGCATCGAGTGAGTGGACAGGGAGCTTCTCTTCATAGTCTAAAATTGAATTTTCATTCAACCAAATTAATGAAAATCAGTAAAGTGTGAGGTTGTTGTGTTAACGGGATGGTGGGATATTGATGCTGGGACACAGACAACTTTAAACTGAGATCAGAAATAACATGTTTGGTTAAACTTTACTGACTGAGCTGCACAAATGAAGAACTGTAAGAACACAATAACTTTATTGAGCCTGTTGTATAAGAAATATAAAGCGCCTTGAGATGATCTCTGTTATGATCTGGTGCTATGCAAATATTAATAAATTGAATGAGAGAGCAGGGTTTCAGTGTTGTGTCCACAATCAAGAATCAGGAGTCAAACCACTGATGCTGTGGTTCATGGACCACTGCTCAACCAACTAAACACTGCACCACTTTCCTAGATTAAACAAATAAAGATGGTGAATAATGGATGAGAAAAAAGAACGTGAAAAGAGAAAGAAATGAAAATACTGGACATAAAAATATGAGATGAAGGAGGAATGAAACAGGATGGATGAAGAATAAAATGACTCGGAAAAGTAAAAGTGAAGAAGAGACAAAGACGACAGGGACTTTGTGTGAAATGAGCTGCAGGTCGACGTCTCCAATAACATTCATGAAGAAGGATCATTAAAGATTCAGCAGGTCATGTGGAAAAAGGTCTATTTATAACTATAACGCAACATCGTAGCTCAACACACACACACGCCGCTGGTTTGGCGTAATAAAACTTTAATAATTCAACATCAGACGCTCGCTCTGATAATTAAAGAAGGAAGGAGGTGCTGCGTTGGTGTGTTTCTCAGACTGAAAGATTTTACAGTCCCAAAAATAAAACTTTGGTTTTTAATAATTCAGCTGCAGTTAAAGGACCATTCTGCAGTTTTTACAGGTTTGACTCCTCCCAAGAGGAATGTGTCAGTACAGTTCTTATAATAAATAAACTCCTGATAATAAAACTAATGGTTTTGTTTTAACCTGGGTCACAGATGTGTTGGACTGACACCAGTTACTGAGTCGTTTCTTACAGAACAGGATTAGAACCAGAGTTCTGATTATTTTGGGAACAACAGACTCAAACACAATTGGGGAACATCTGCATGTGATGCATTCAAAAGCTTTTGTTATTGACAGTTTTATCAGCTGCTTACATTTAAGTACAATTTCAATACAGTTTCTGTGTCCCAGCATGCACTCTGTCAAGCTTCATATCCCACAATGCACCAGTAGGACTTGTACAATTCATCATGAAAAGTCGGTCTGTGATGGTGCTCATTTTTCTGACAACTTAAAAATACTGATCACAGACTGAAGCTTTAATAAAACACTTATAATAAACCCAGTGCTGATCAATACTTTATCAATATGTGATCGCTTACTGTGAAACAAAAAGAAAAAAAGGGTGTGTACGTCTGCTAAACCCTGCTGCAAAAACCTGCCTGTCTGTGGAGTGAATAACAATCAGAGAGCTGTGATGAGACATTCAAACACTGACACTGTCCTCAGAAAAAAATAAACTACAAACTACAGTTAAAGTATGGAGGCTTGATAGTGCCACAAACATTCAGACCAAAAATTATTCTAAATGAAAATAGAACTACATCATTACCGTGCCAGAATACCAGCAGGTCTCCTCTCATATACTGTCTGCCTCCTCACTGCTAAGGCTAAAATAAAGCTCATCTTAATTTTTAATTAAGCTAGTGCTGAAAAACTGTAGGTTGTAAACTAAATAATAATAAAGGTTTGATTTCATGAAAAACTGAAGTGATATATAAACTTATTCAAGACATTACAGCTGATTACCAACTACAAAAACTCAGTGTGAGTTTCCTGTCAAAATAAAATAAATCAGCTTTTAAATACTGGACCAGATTTAATTCATACTGTATATAAACTAATTTACTTTACTCCACTTTACTTAACTTTGCTTGGCAGACGCTTTTATCCAAAGCGACTTACAAGGAGCTAGCGCTGTGTGTCTGGCTCAGAGACACACCTGGTAGGAAATGGATTAGGAGTCAGACGGGGTTCAAACCCACAACTTTCTGCATCCCACTCTGACGCTTAGCCCATTGAGCTACCAGGCCGCTGTGGTTGTAAACTTAACATAAGCAAAACACTAATGGGAACCACTAAATCCACTTTAGTTTAGAAATGTTAAAATATTTTAAAATGTTTATTTTCT
Source organism: Microctenopoma steveboyesi (assembly GCA_032359275.1). NCBI lineage: Eukaryota > Metazoa > Chordata > Actinopteri > Anabantiformes > Anabantidae > Microctenopoma > Microctenopoma steveboyesi. The sequence continues at coordinate 18,991,719 of JAUMHF010000007.1, read as the reverse complement.
GATCTTAATATTTATGTTCAAAAATTTTATGTCAAACATCAGAATGTTAACAAATAAATGTTCACAAGGAAAAGGAAAATACAAAAATTCACTTAAACTGTTAAAAGCTGGTTGGGAAGTGGTGTTCATATTTATGGTTCTGTTTTTCCTGGCACTAACCGGCCTCCGTAGGAACCATGAAAACATTTGACTGGAAAAACAAATTGATTAAAATACACAAATATTTTTTTTTACAGATTAAAACAACAACAAAAAATTAAAGGTGATTCCAGGTGGAAGCGGATGAGATGCTCCGCCCCTTACCACCCCTGACGGTACAGTCAAAGTGGAGGGTCATCTCTCAATCAACCAATCAGGGGACTAAATGCAAACACTTCACAACAGGAAATCAATTAGCAAGAAAATAAGAACTGACCTACAGCAGGTCCAGCATCGTACTTGCAACCTTCCAGGGACAGAGAGAGAGAGTGATAGGCACTGAGAGAGCATGTGTTTGTCCAGGTGTATCTCACCTGTTCTCTTCAAAATAAAAGCTCCTGGTGAGGAAACAAGGCAAATATATCCATCAGTGTTTTAGATTTTCTTTTAGTTTTTTTATGTCTATAAATGTTTCACGGATTTTCCTACTGTCAGAAGGAACCCAACACACACACACACACACACACACACGCACACGCACACGCACATTGATTCATGGTTTCCACTATTGGGCCCCATGATGTTACCATTAACAAACAAACTAATTTATTAACTTTGTGTTAAATGTTATGTTTGTAACTCTGGTGGAGAAAATAGTAGCTAACGGTTTCAAAGAGGGAACTGTTCACACATACAGACCAGATATCAGAGATTTCCAGGCTTGTACATGAAAGCAGCACACAGCGGGTCCAGGTTGTGACATCATCAGTCGCCAAACATTTAACAGCGTCTAACAATTGAAAAAGTCTGGTTCTGCTTTCACATCCATTTTAGTTAGTTCTTTAAAACGTCTTGATGCCGGGGGCAAATAATCCCCCAAATGCATTTTTAACAATGGCTGAATAAACCAGGATGTTTCTTTAAAAAGTGAATTTAACCAACGTTCCTTACAAACTGCATAGATGACAACGATGAGTGTTACCGGTCCGTAACAGTATCACCTGTGTTCATCCGGCAGGATGTGTGAACTGAGCTGATCAGGTTTCAACATCACAGGTGATTGATTATTGTTCTTCTATCAGATCGACACACACACTCACACACACACTCACACTATCGTATGGCTATATCCTGGATGGGTGTGACCTCTGACAGACAGGTCAGTTGCCATGGAGACAGCACAGCGTGTGTGGAGGGTCAGTCCAGCAGCGTGCCTTGTTCCTGGGCACGTGTCAGGCTGTCCTTGCGATGAAGGTGATGGACCCCCATCCTCTTCGGGTTCCTCTGGGTCCGCTGCGGGGGGGCGGCAGAGAGGGCAGGGTCGAAGTCCATGAGGCGGGGTGGGATGATGGGCAGGTCGTGGGGGAGGACGTCTCTCTCCTCAGCCGAGGTCTCGCCCCCCTCATCTTCTAACTCCTTCCTGTGGGTGTGGGTGGGGCTGGCTGCCACGGTGACAGCAGTGTCCCCACTGCCCCCGTCATCTTCCAAGTCCATTAGGAGACGCTCCCCCTCCCCTACGAAACCGTCTTCCCCGTATCGCCCCCTCCTGCCAGAGCGCAGCTCCGTGTCGGTGTCTGTGTCGAGACTGGAGCCGCGGCTCGGCGTCCAGCTCCTCACAGACGACCCCTCCTCGCCGTCTGAGTACGCCGCCCGGTGGTGGTCGGAGGGGGTGGCGGTCCCGGGTGCTGCGGACTGCCTCCTCTGCAGCTCCTGAGCTGTCTGACTGCTGAAGGAAGTTCGGTGAATCAGCGAGCTATTGCTCGTCGGAGCCGACTTCTCCACAAACATCCGCTGCCAGTTGGCCAGGAGGTCTTCCTCCGAGCTGCCGGAGCTCGCCAGGACGCTGGGGGCCTAAGGGGGCAGAGGTCACACTGACATGTGTGGCTCCTGTTCTTTATTATTTATTTTATGCACCTGTCTGCCAATAAATATGTAAAACGTTTTAGCATCAATAGCTCGTTTCTGTATTTTAATGCTAAAGATGTGATGAACAAGACACTAAATGTTTTCTATTCCAGGCAGTGCAGGCGTGTGGTGCAGATGAAGGTTAAATTCATTTTTTAAAGCTCAGTAAACTAAAAGCAAACCTCGAAACTGTTCTATCTACACGTAAACCTCTGCTGTGACTCACCTGCGGCGGGCTGCTGAAGGGGCTGGACTGGCTGGACAGCGGTTCGCTGGTGGCGTCCCTCTGTGATGGCGGCGTGTGCTGGCTGGCTCCAGCTCCCCCGCCCGACGAGGAGGACGGCGCGGGGCTCCCGGGGGCCAGACGATCATCGTCGCTCTGCACCAGGCTGAGGGAGATGGCCTGCCGCGTGGCGTAGGTGCAGTTGGGCAACGGCGAGTTTTTGGGGATCTTCACTTTGTCTTCTGATGAAAACTCGATCACTTTGCGGCCGGGGTACAGGGGGTGGGGAGGCGGTGGCGTTGGGTAGGGATTCAGCTTCTCAAAGGGTTGCCCCCCCCCCACCTCCTCATCCAAGCTGCTCTGGCTGCGGCAGGAGCCGTTGTGCTGAGACGTCTCCTGGCCCTCGCCCCCCGCCGGGCCCGTCATGTCCACATGCACAAAGACGTCCTCTGCCACTGGCCGGCCGCAGCTGCTGGACTGTGCCGAATTCAGGACCAGAGGCTCAGGTTTCTCCAGGACGCGGGCGATCACGGAGGTGGGCACGACATCGGCGGGGGTCAGACTGAGTGTGTCGGGGTCCTGAGGGCCAGGGCCCCTGTCCGGCAGGCTGCTCTTCATGTGTTTATTCAGCATGTCCTGCAGCTCGTACGGAAGCTGCAGATATAAAGTTACAGTCCTGTATGAGTTACACCAACCACTCAGGATTCAGACCTGAATCCAGTCTAAACGTGTTTCAGCAGCAACCTCTGACTTTTATTCAACATTTGTTTCCACTTTCATTAATCTGGCAGATTCTTCCTCCTCCTCCCTTTATAAGTCTCCACACTGGGTCATCTGCCTCCACCTCCCTCTGTCCCTACGTCCTGCTCTGTTACACCACCCATCTGAACATCCTTCACTAAATCCATGAACCTCCTCTGATCATCTCCTCTTCTCCTCCTTCCTGCAGCTCCACACTCAGCTTCTTTGTCCAATATATTCACTGTCCCTCCTCTGTACATGTCCAAACAATCTCAACCTCGTCTCTCTGACGTCCTCATTTCTAATTTCGTCCTTCCTGGTCTCTCCAAATGAAAAACCAAACCAAACATCTGTTACATCTACCAAACACCTCACTGTCTCTCTGTCCTCATACATGTCCTGCACCATCCTCACATCCTTCTCTGCCACTGCTGACTTCCTCATACAGACCCACAGTTCATCTCTCTGTACTTCTGTGGTGTACTGTGAATCATAAACTAATCATTATTACAGTTACAATTACTTTACTTTACTTTGCTCGGCAGACGCTTTTATCCAAAGCGACTTACAGGGAGCTAGCGCTGGGTGTCTGGCTCAAGGACACACCTGGTAGGGATGGACTAGGAGTCAGACGGGGGTTTCGAACCTGCAACCTTCTGCATTCCAGTCTGACGCTTAACCCATTGAGCTACCAGGCCACATAGGTGAGGCTATAGGTGAGGATGAAAAAGAAGCAGTGTCCATGAAATCATCAGGTACTTACATCAGCGAACTTGTGGTTCCTGAAATGTGACTTGTTGCATTTAAGCAGCTGAACGGCCAGATTACAGTCCTGCCTGTAACGCTCCTGCAGACACACAGTTTACAACAGCATAATAAATTCTTTTTTTTTTATTTCTCAGCAGACGAAAGCTCAAACACAGAATTATGTTTGTAGCGTGATTTGCTGGATCAAACACTACACCACACCACCAATGAGCCTCGGCTGGAGTTTCTGTTTAACGTGTTGCCTCGGAGAAAGAGAGGTGGTCGCCATGGTAACCACAGCCTGGAAACGACCTCCAGTTTCACAGTGAGGGAAATTTGCCTCTTTTCTCTGTGTGTCTGGCTCAGAAACATGTGTCCTGGTTAAACTGCACAGATCCAGAATCGCACTCACTGATGGAACAGACTTTCTTTATGATGTCTGATGTTTTATTGATCAAAAAATCATCAAACCCGTTAAACTGACGCTCATTCTCATTGGACAGATGGACTGGTGAAGCTGTCATATTGTGTCTGCACTGGTCACTGCTGTGTTTCACAGTAATGTTAATGTTCTTCCAAGCAGCAGCTGAACAAGGTGCAAACATAAAAGGTAAAGATGTCGTCAGATATCAGTGTGATTCTACTCACGTTCAGCTCCTCCAGTCGGTCGATGGTGTTTTTGGCATCCAGCAGTTTGTTGGTGAGCTCCACGATCTCCTGGTCCATCGTCTTTTTGTCCCTCTCCACCTTCCGTAACTGTGTTTACGGGAGTCAGAGAGATAGTGTTAGAGAACCAGCTGTCACTCACAGCTGAAACAGCCAATCAAAAGCAAGAGATGACAGGAGGCAGGCCTTCAGCAGCAGCAGAGAAACTTCATTCAGATCATGTGGGAATACATTTAAAAATACATGTGAGAAAAACTGGTAAGTGTCACGTCTTTGTTTTTCATATTCAAAAAAATGATGACGATAATGTGATCAGATATACACTAAGCTGTTTAAAGTGTTCCCAGATAATCTGAATCCTGCATTAGCTCGCAGCACTTGGGCTTTACTGAATGTGGCAGAGCAGTGTAGAGGAATAAGATCCGAGATCTGGATCGAAGCTGAAAGCAGAAGTTTTTTCATTATTATTTTGTCTAGCAGAGACAAAAAAACAAGAGGAAGCTAGTGTTAGCCAACTAGCAGCTAACACGAGCTAAAGTAGCTCTTCTAATGTCATTGATTTCAATAACGAATATTTGCAGTAATCTGAACGTGGCAGAAAGTATTTACCGGTGGATAAACTGCAAGTTAGGTCTGCAAATGATGATTTCTAGAATTTCGTTTGGAAAAAATGTTGGTCTCAAATTGAAACAAAGGCAGTAATTAGATTCATCCTCACATTTTACTGACAATATGTACAAAACATCATATTAAAATCATTAATAAAACATTTTTGGCATAAAAAATGTGAGGAAAGTTTAAAACTTAAATAAAAAGTCTGAGGGCTAAAATATTAAATCTAGTATTAATTATTTAATGAATAATGTTTTAGAGAATACTGGACACCCCAATATTATTACTACTATTAATAATAGTTTAAAGATCAAGTTTTTCTTTGAACAAAAACAAACGAAGAAGAAACTGAGAATGAGGGTGGAGACATGTTGGATGTTATGGAGAACAAAGGATGGAGAGGAAGTGGGGGGGCAAGGATGAAAAATGAGACGCAACTGCATGAACCCATGTCTGACTGACGGCAGCCTGATGAAGATGAAGAAGATGAGTCAGTCCATCAGAAAGCCGCGTGAGAAAAGAGGAGAAAAAAGAAAGAAAAGATGAAGAACGACTTCAGGCAGAAACAAGTGTTTAATCAAATCTCAGAGATGTCAGAGTCAGAAAAAAGTGAGAATTCACAACACACCAAGAACTCTAAATGGACGCGTCCAGAAATCTGTTAAATGAATGTTTATAGAAAAACTACATCTGAATAAATACAGAGTAAAGTCATAGTAAAATTTAACTAGAGAAGTTAGTAAAAGTCACAAAGTGAAAAAAACGTTTCAGCTAGAGGTTTACAGTGCTAAAGAAAACAATTAAATTCCTTTTACATTCATCAGTTCAAGGAATCTAAAAATAAAACTGCTTCAGGTAGAAATACATTTTTGCAATAGCTTCATTTTATTTTATGTATTCATATTATATTCATAAAAGAATAATGTGTGAAAGAGATTTTCTGTACTTTCTCAGTTTTTTATTGATGGCTGTGACTGACGTCTGGCTCTGTTGCTCATGGCAACCACACAGCTGTCAGTCAATTAATAAACAGCCTCAGAGTGAGTTTTACATTTAGTTATTGATCAGTATGGCCGAGAGGGATCGGTGAGCCACACACAAACACATACACAATATAAATGACAGGACACAAAGAGGTGGTTTTGGACCAATCGGCAGCCTTGTTACAGAACAGACACAATGACAAAAAAATATATATAATCAATCTGTGATTAGTGTAACAAGAAACTGAGAGAAAAAAAGATGAAGGTTTACCAGGGCGTGGAGCTTCTCCTCCAGATCCTGATTGGTTCTCTGAGATGCTGTGTAGCTGTTCTGGAGTCTGCATCGAGAGACAGATAAATGTAGTTTAGGGCGTCTGACTCAGTCTAAAGACCAACGTTCGCATTTTCTTTCTATATGTTTCACAAGAAAATTGGTTTTTAGCAGGTCTGTAAAGATTTGACAGTGAGATTCAAACATCCCAACCAACGGCCAGACAATAACCTGCTCCTCAACACCACCGAGACCAACTTCAGGAGGGAGAGAAGAGGCTCACATGATCCCATCCACATTAATGGGATGGCTGTGGAGCCCGTTACATCCTTCAAGTTCCTGGGGACCCACATCTCAGAGGACCTGTCCTGGACCACCTACACCTCCAACCTGGTCAAAAAGGCTCACCAGCGCCTTTTCATCTTGAGAACATTAAAGAAGAACCAGCTGTCCTAAACCATCCTGGTGAACTTCTACCGCTCTACAATAGAGAGCATCCTAACCAGCTGTGTGACAGTGTGGTGTGGGCGCTGCACTGTTGCTGAGCGAAAGGCAACTAAGGACAAAGGTTCTGATCCAGTACTACTCCTTACCTGCGGAACTTGTCCCTCATCTTGTCCAGGTCGTCAGTGGTGCGGCTGAGCTCCGCCTCCATGTAGCGACGGCTGCCGTCGAACTCGGCCTCCACAGCCTCCATCCTGTGGGTGGAGAGAGAAAGGCGGCGCCGCAGGTCCTCATTCTGCTGCTGGAGGATTCTGAGTTATGGAGGAAGGGAGAGACGAGCGATTGGTTGTCGGTTAGGCTTCTGATGCAGATGCACAAAAGAGAAACGGAACTAAATTAATATCTTATAAAACCACTGGAGCAGAACCGGTTTCTGTCAGACCCACCAGGTCCAGACCAAACTCCCAGAATGTACTGAGAGTTTAATCAACTAAAAGTACAAATACTACCATTCAAGAAGCTACTACTTCAAATAAAGGCACAAAATACTGAAAGTGTTATAGAGAAAGTACGAGTACTGCAGTGTTCAAAATCAAACAACTCTCACCTGATCCTGTCAGCGTCTGATAAAGTCTCCTGCAACACAACAGAGGATAAAAATCACATTCATCATATTTAACAAAGAAAAAAATTAAAGAAGTTAAAAATGCTAAAAACTAACTTTTAAAGGGAAACTGGGCGAAAACCATCATCGCACACATTAACATTGTTTTCCAGGACCTTTCCAGGACTTCTAAACTGCTCCCCAGGTTTTTGATATCCATCTCCCAGCATGCAATGGGGTTTTTACAGAGTTCTATGATCGATCAACCACGGAGCCCTTAAATCAGTCAATACCTGAGCTGCAGCTAAAAGGCCGATCCAATATCAGTGATCTGCTCTGACAACGGGGATTTTCTCAGTCATTACAGGAAATCAATGAAAATATATAGAAATTAAAAGCCTGTGTTAAGACAAATCGTCACCTTTTCAGGTACCGGTTGTACCTGTCAGAAGCTGACCTGGTTCAGGACTCACCACACCGAGTCCTGGTTTTGTATAAACCACTCAGATAAACAGTTAAATTAAGACCAGCTGTTTTTAAACCTGCAGGAGGTGGGGGCAGCAGGAAGGGTGGAGGAGGGTGAAGGTGGAGGCTGTCACCCTCCTTAGACCTACCTTGATATGGGACAAGAGTGACGGATTAGAAACGGGTGGTCTGGGTTTGTGTCTCTGAGGTTCTTCCATCTCCCGAACCTCCAACTTTACACCTTTACTCCCCTCCAAATCCTCCTCTTCAAGCCCCGCCCCCTCTGTGATGTCACCCTGCTGTTTTGGGGTTTCCTGCCTTGGATCCTCCTCCTGCTGGGGCTGGCACAAACTGCCAGGCCGCTGCAGTGCCGCGACCCAGTTGTCCCAGCGCCGGGCCCGATCCGCACCCTGCAGCTGCTGCTTCCTGTGGGCGGGGCTGTGGCGTCTGCAATATGGGGCGGGGAATCCTTGTTCCTGGTGGGGCGATCTGCCAAGCAATGTCAGGTGGGCCGGGCTCAGAACTCTACAAGTGATCTCATCTAGAAAGTTTGAGAAGCGGACCTTCTCCTCCAGAACTTGCATCCTCCAGTTCCAGTCAGTACTGCAGGCTGAGGAGAGGGCCGAGGTACACCTCGAGCTTGGCACCCGCTGCTCCGTCCGGTCCAGAGACCAAGTCGGCTGGTGGCGGGCAGCACCACCTCTCCCCTGGCTGTCATCCAGCACCTCCACAGATTTGGACTTTCTAATGACATCGTAGGTGTGTGTCACGTCCAGCGACACTGGCTGCTTCAGGATACCCTTTGGAAAGTGGGTTCTCTGGGTTTGGCTGGCGGCCTGTTTCCAGCTGCCGTCAGCCAACGTCGGGTTCGCAGCCTTTGTCCGGGGGTCAGCCAGCATCCAGCTGCCGATCAGCGCTTGGTTGCCAGCTATTGGACGGTTAACTGTCTGTGTCCGGTGAGTCCAGCTGTGAAGCCTTCGTCTGGGGTCTTGGGCAGGAGAGCGTTTGTGGCTTGTGGCGAAGGCATCATATGCCCGCTGCTGTGGTTCTGCTGCTGTGGTTCTGTTGCGAGCGGAGCATCTGGAATGGCTGCTGAAGCGTAGTGGTGGAGGGATGCAGAGCTCCCCACTGGACAGACTGGAGACCTCCAACTCACTGTCAGAAGGTGGGAGCGGCTGGCTGGGGAAGCCATATTCAGTTCTGGTGCTCCTCGGACGTTTAGAGGTGGCGGCCAGGTGGGTGAGATGCTGGGGGGGGGGTGCGTGTGTATTCAGGGTGTGTTGGTTTACCTGGTTGATGTCTGGTTGTGGTGCAGGCGGCGGCGCAGCAGCAGCAGGCAGGGTGTGGCGCGTTTCTCGGTGCTGAGGTGGAGCCTTACGGTAGGGCTTCCTGGCCGGAGCTGTGCTCGTCATCCTGGGCCCTCCTCTGCTGTTGGTCCGTCAGTCCTGCAGGAGAACCAACAGAATCAGCAACAACAGAAAACCCTGAGCGCCAACTGTCCGCCACGAAGCCTGAACCACAATTGGACTCTGATACAGATGTCCCTCCCTCTCTCTCTCTGTGCAGATCGATGCTCGGTCAGCCCTCGTCAGTATCAAACACATTTCCTGCGTGCGTGTAATGGAGTGTAAACACGGGTGTTTGTGAGGACCAGCCTGCTCAGCTGAAACTACTGACGAGCACCTTCAACAAATGACCAGCACAAGCTACAAAATGTAAAGAGTACGGTGCTGTGTAGTACTGCTACTTGCATGTTTACTGCTTCTGGACTTTTCAGAACTTGTTAAGTCAGGTCTAAAGGTCTGAAAATTAGTCCTGTAAAACCCCAGTATCCGAGATTCTTCTGGCAAGATGAAGTTTGGATTTGTGGAATGTGTACATGAGCTGACACTCTACATTTGTGAGGACCAGGTACAGTGGAAGTACAACAGCGCTCAGTGGTGTGTGTGTGTGTGTGTGTGTGTGTGTGTGTGTGTGTGTGTGTGTGTGCGCGCGCAGAGTGTGCGTCAGCCTCAGGACAATCATCGATCTCAGTTTGTTTCCAGAACAGGAAGTGCAGCTCCATTGATCCAAATGAAGCTAACGTTAGCATGTGTGTCTGATTAACAGAGAAAAGTGCTAACACAGCTAACATGCTAACTTTACGAGATGCCTACTGTTTCTAACGGAGAGTCCGTTTCTGTTCCATTTATACTCTGCCCCTCATCGAGCCATCGATTGCTGCGTGACTTCCTGTATCCCACACGTTTGTGTTCATACAAAACCTGAATTAACATAATGAATAAAAAGAACCCCCTTTGTTTTCTCATGGCTCTCTCTCATCTTAGTAAATAACTCAACACTGTCTGAAATCTACAAACATTACACAGTTTACCAGTGTCGAGTCCTAAAACTGTCACTTTGTTTCCTGTTTGTGTCTCCGAGCTTCCTGCTCATTCCCAGTTTTTTATATTCCCGTTTCATATAAATCTTCAAACACCACAGAAACGTCTGAGCAGATTTTTCTTTTAAAATATTCATTCCCTTCTTTCCTTCTCCAGTCATTCTCCTGCCGTGGAGACTTTCCCCCCACTTTATCTCACATTCCTGTCTTTCATCTTTTTCTTCTCTCCGTTCTTTCTCCATCTTCTCCCTCTCTTCCATCTTCCTTCCTTCCCCTTTTGTCCTCTTTATCCTACTCCACACACAGTTCGTTGCCTTGTCACAACAAACATTTCTGGATGTTTTGGGGTTAAAGAAAAGTTCATTGGGATGATCTTGTAAATAATTTAACAACTTTGAAAGCTTTGAAACATTAGTCTGACAAAGGTGCTGCTGCTGCTGACGAACAGTGTGTTCACGTGTTCGTACCTGAACTGTGAGCTGATCCAGATGCGACTTCATCCACAGAAACAATCTGAAACCACAGGATCTGGAGTTAGTTCACATCAAAGGAAGTTTAATTAAAATTCAATTTAAATGACTTTAAGTACAATAAAAAATGTTAATTTAAATAAGACGAGGAGAATCGACGGCGACAGGAATAGGGCTGCAACAATTCCTCGAATTATTCAAATAACTCTAATATAAAAAATCATCAAATGACACCGTCTACTTTTGTGTCTTTTTAATGTTTCTAGAACATATTTTTACCGTGAGGAGAGTTCTGTATGCAGAATTGTTTTTAGCGTTTGGAAACATTGCGTAAAAGGATCCGTGTGAAGATTTACACAGCGAGAGGTTTCGTGGATTTCTGAAGACGTTACGGGCGCTATCTTTATTAATTATTTATTAATTGTCCCTGACACAGCTGCACAATCGCTCAGAGTGACAGTAAGTTATTGTGAAGCCTTCACATGCTTTGCTTCACTAATCCCCCAGCAAACATAGGGATGTTTAATTAGAATTGCTAACTAATTTAACTTTATACTTGTGATTATTGGTTTTTCAATAACAGCCAATTGCTTACTTATATAAACAGGTCTTTCATGTGACAGAATGTCAATCAATGTTGTTTATAACACAAAATACGTGTTAGCCGATTAGACAGGAAACAACACAAACACCTGAAGCTACAGAGGAAGCTGCACGCGACACTGAACTAAGATCAGACCAGCATCAGAATGGAAACTCACCGAGCAACTGACTCCTCATGTGTCAGTAGCATCAAGCTTTGGTGGACTGTTTGAAAGACCTGTAAAACTAAAGTGCGTTTGACCTCTGACCTGTGCTGGTAAATAAAGAAACGGCGGCGACTGAGCATCATCACACTCTCAGTGAGGAGCATTTTAAAAAACGTCAGCTTCATTCTAATGTTGTTACTATGAAGTGAAAACAGGAGCCTGGTGTTTCCCTGACAGAAGACAGCAGGGAAAAAAATGACTGTTATAAAGAGAGAAAAGATCAAAGAATGAATAATCCTCACCTCGTGTGTCAGCACAGAAAGCTCTTCATCCTCTGCTGCCTCCGTCCCCTCACCGTCGGCCTCCGGTAACCTGAAACACAAGACAAAAAAACACGGGTCACCTGCTGTCAGTCGCTGACATAAAGGAAGGGACACACACGGGCAAATTTCAGGCTACGAACGGGTTTAACAAAATATGATAATGAAACTTTAACTAAATCAAGAACAGTGACCGACAGGTCTGTTTGGAAAAATCACGTTTGGAGATATCAGTGGACCTGTACTAGTTCACAGCAGTGGAACGAGGAACATCTACTCAGTATAAAAGCTTTTCGGGGGTTCACAGGTGTTTTAGGGACAGGACTACAAACACACACACACACACACACTCAGCGTCCGTCTGTGACAAAATGAAAGTGACCAGCTGACATCCTTCCGCTCACACTCACCTCCAACTGAAGGTCAAACGGCAGCAGATGCATGCTGGGAAATGTGCCAGCTGTTTTCCACAGACTAAGACAGGAACCAGTTAAATTAATCTACATCCCAATAAAATCTGTGTATGTGGTGGTGTGGGGGGTGTACCTGCAGGTGAAGGGTCTGAATATTCATGTCTGCAAAGCTTTGGAGCTCCGCCCCCTCACACTGCTGGTTTGATTCCCTAACAACCTAAAGCAAGGCACTGTCGTGTGGATAGGATTACATGCTGCTGAGGTTTATCTCTACTCAGACAGGATTATGGGTAGGGAGAGAGAGGGTCTTCTGATTGGTTGATGTCAGCTCAGTTCTCTGCTGCTGTAACAAAACCCGACCTGAGGTCAGAAAATAACTAATTTGATCCCGACACAGAACAGATATTACTGTTAATACTGCAGCAATACTGTTAATACTGCAGCAATACTGCAGTATTAATGTAATACTGCAGCAATACTGCAGTATTAATGTAATACTGCAGGAATAATGTTAATACTGCAGCAATACTGTTAATACTGCAGCAATACTGCAGTATTAATGTAAAACTGCAGTAATACTCTTAATAGCTGGGCTGTACCTAACGATTATTGTAATCGATTAATCCGTCGATAATTTTTCCGATTACTCGATAATCAAGACAAAATTACTACATAAGAAATTTTTTTGTTGACCACAGATTAAAAAATGAATGGTCCAAAAAGGTGGGTGAATAAAAACATGTCTTTAGTCTTGCAATGCAAAGTAACTGTACCACCCCTGCTTTACTACTGTTATTAAGGAGTTAACACTAACTTGTCGTGCTTGTCAAGTTGGATAACGAGTAAACACCGGCATCAAATGCCGAACTCTGGTGCCGTCCACCTGGTAGAGCACGTCCCGAACCAAAACAGGACCAAACGCTATGAATCGCATTATTTGATGGCATTAAATCATGTGCAGGCTTTAATTTATCTCGTCAGAACACTTAACACCTGCTGCAGGAAAAACAGGATGTGTGGAGAACGTACAGTGTGTCACAGAAACTCACCAACTGATTCGGACCAAACCGAACAAACTGTGGTGTAAAAACGCCCCAAGTGTGTTCACTCAACTAAAGTTTGTTTTAATGATCAAATATCTCAGCGTCGTGCGACATAACGAATCGATTATGAAATTAATTGCCAACTCTTTTAGTCATCAATTTTAATCGATTAAATCAATTCATGGTTGCAGCCCCAAGTATTACTGCAGTAATACTGTTAATACTGCAGTATTAACAGTATTACTGCAGTAATACCCACACTGAGTACATGCTTAGCTTTAACAGTGGCTGAATGCTAAAAGGCATTCTGGGAAATTTAGGGAGATGGTGTGCACACATAGAAAACAAGGTCACACACACACAGTGTAACACACACTGGTTTCCTTAGAGTCTGTGGATCTGTGTTTACTGGATCTTTGCAGAGTGTTGAATTATTCACTGATTAATGGAGATGAAATAATAATGAAAACAGAAGCAGCATAATGTTACAGTGACGCAGAAACACGAAGACACAGACGAGGGGACGAGTCAAGGACGAATCATTTTTGTCTAACTCATGAATAAAACATCAACATTTGTTGTTTTCTGAAGGAAAACAAAACCCGTCAAACACAAACTAACCCAGGTCTGATCTTCACCTTCAGCCCTGTCAAATGCTGAACAGCTCGTCCAGGCAGGTGGACCCGCTGCTTAACTCAACCACACACAGCAACACAGAAGAAGCATAGAAAACAGAATTCACGGTGTCTTTGAGGTGGACCACAGAGGTCCAGGCCTTCGGCACCACGGACGTCTGAAGGTCAATCACACCAAAACGGGCCTTTTAACACCAGTTACTTTGGTTTAGTTTCCTCCGTTTCCTCAGACCGACAGACTGAGAACCTGGAACTTGTCCTCTGATTTGTCCACACTTTTCTTTGTGAAACATTTGCAGCGGAGCAAATGTTTCTAAATATATTTTAAATTGCTGTATTTGGTGCAGGTTAGCAGCACGGCACAGACACGGCACTGTGGGGGCTTCAGTTCAGTCTGGGCGAATCCACATGCACCACATGCAGACCGAACGTTTCTGCTCCGCTGGAGCAAACACGATGAGACTTCACTCTAATAAAATATAAATGCAGTAGGATTAAAACACAAAAAACTCCTGCGGAGAAAAAGCTTCAGCTCATCAGAGACGGAGGATAAAACCATGTGAACATGAAAAAGGATTATTCAGCTCTTCATCCTCTGACCTTCGTTCTCTGCGTCTTTCATTGTTTCTGTCTCGTTATTCTAACCACACGTCGTCTTTCTGCAGCATCACATCAACAGTCAGCAGCTGGTTTTGTGCAGTGATGTTTTTACAGCAGGGAGAACTGGGTCTCTGTGCAGCTGGACAAAGTCCTGCTGTGAGTTATGTTTCACCGTCTGCATATTAGTGCCCGCTGCCTTCAGCAGACCGTCCTCCGAACTTAGAGCGTCTCTCAGGACACCTGCTGTGACTGTGATCTGTTGTTGTAAGAGGAACTAACTCTCTCTATTAGGGCTGAGCAATATCGATAGTTTTAAAATATATCAATATAAATTCTAAATGCGCTTTGAAATGAGCATTATCGTAAAATTTAAATTATTAGAAACTTGATACAGCTCTTTTGCGTCTTTACTGTTTTGCTGTCCAACAATTCACAGAACTCCTTCATCAGACCAGACTGTGACGAGGAAACTGACCTCAGCTCTGTCACCTGAACATGAACCAAGCTGAAAGAAAAAACCACCATCACCTGATCCTGAAACACACACCTGAGCAGGTGAGAGCTGCTCAGTGACACACACTCACACAGAGAGACACACACACAAATACAACACACACAGAGACACACACACACACACAGAGACTCACAAACACACACACACAGAATCTAGACCAGTTTATTCGGAGGTGCTATTCAGTCAGTTGATGAAAAACAAAACTGTGACATTCATTAGATTCAGGAGCTGAAAAAAACAGGACCTGTTTCCTAGCAACAGGTTTGTATAGGAATCAGAATCTTGACTAAAACCACATTAATGTATGGGGGGGTTTACAGGTCATTCTTGTGTCAGACTCTAACACATTCATTTACTCACCACTTCTTTGACTGACATCATCGTTATTTTACTCTACACTTTACTAGGTCCTAGACCTGCTGTGTAAAGTGCCCTGAAATGTATCTGTACATACAATTTGTGGTTTCTTGTGTAAAAGAAAACTGTAAAATTTGTTATTTGTGGGATAATAAAGATTTATTAAATTATTAAAATTATTAAAAGCTTGTTGATTCCACAACAATCAGTCCAAGTCATTGATCAGCGATATTACTGATGATCATGTTTTCTCTGTTCTCGTTACTGTATACACACACACCGCGAGTGAGCTGACCTGACACACCTGGGCCAACTTGGGGTTTAGTGTTTTGCCCAAAGACACTTTGAAATATGAGCCGGGAATCAAACCACCGATCTCACGACTGGCAGGCAACTGCTCTATCTCCTGAATCACAGCCACTGTCTGTTCTCGTTTCCTCTCCACACTTTCCACTCACCCCAGCCGGTGGAGGCAGATGACCAACCGCCCTTGGCCGGGGTCTGATGGAGGTCTGATGCTGTGGGTTAATCTTATTTGTGAAGAACCTGATAATTACTGATTTGAAAATGAAATATAACTGAACTTAAAAGATAAATACTGATGCTATAGATGCACCCAATAATCAATTCAATTCATCTTTATTTGTATAGCGCCAAATCACAACGAAAGTCATTTCAGGGCACTTTACATTGCAAGGTT
>JAUMHF010000007.1:18958023-18970619 GCA_032359275.1 Microctenopoma steveboyesi | reverse complement strand
GATGAGGGAATTGTAGGTTCAACAGAGCTATGACTCTTTGTCAGCCTGGCTACAGTGCTGAAAAGGAACCTGGGGTTATTTTTTCGTATTTGCCTGAATGACTGAGGAATAATAAGAGGTTCTAGCTTTACGGAGGGCTTTTTTTAATAAGTCAATAGGCTATCTTTCCAGGCTAAGCTATATCCATATGAATTTGTAGAGCGCCGCCTACTTTATTTTTATTACCTATGTGTATTTAAATTGGGTATTTCGTGTTTGTTTTACTGCTCATCTTTTCAGGTTGTGGTTCATGTTGTAGAGACTGTTAAATAAAGTAAAAATATCTTAACAGAACTTTCTTCCCCACATTTATTCTGCCACGTTGTTTTTGCATCACAAGCTTCATAAAGACAATATGCAGAGAGCTGCTGAGCTCAGGTGAGAAACACCTGAGACAGAGCCAGTGGTCAGCAGATGGCAGCAGGGTCAAGACCAGAAGAAGACTGCGTTCTTCGTGAGAACAATTGTGTGTTTTCTCCGTGATTTCACGTGGATGAGACTCCTGGTAAAACTGAGCTGAGGGACAATGTGTTGTTTCTTATAAACTTATTGAATTTAACAGAAACCAGTCTCTGTTCACTTCTCTGACAGAGCACGTTTCACAGGTTGATTTATTTGTTATTGGTTATTTTGTAAATGTACTTTTAGTTTCACTTTGAGAACACTGAACAATTTGGTGAGAACTGTTCCTCGGTGTTGTCTGCAGGTCTGTTGTGGTTTCTACAATCAGTTTCAGCCTGAAATCCTGTGTATTTACTCTAAACACTCAGAGAGATACAAATGACAACACAGCAGAACTGACAGAGGGAAAGTGAAAGGACCCGACAGGACGAATGAAATGTTTAAACTGTGCAGAAAATAACACCATAAATTAATTCATTTTAACAATTATCTAAATAATATAATATAATACTAATATCTAATCAAATTTTATTGTATTATAAAAAGAAAACTAAACAAAAAGTCAAACATTTAAACATTAATATTGTTATTTTTACCATTTTTAAGCCTTATATTATACTGAAAGCTGACCACCAGTTGATGCAGTGGTTGCCTAGCAACAGCATCACATTCTCCTCAGTTAATTGTTTCTGTTTCCTCAGTCGACTTGTTAGCAGATAATTAGCAGATCGTTAATGTGTCACCTCCGTTAACCACTGATGAGTTATTATCACAGGGAGAAAAATGTGTGTCCCAAAAAAATGTCCTCACAGGGTTAGAAATTTCCTCACAGAGACACAAATGTCCTCAAAGCGTTATAAATGTCCTCTCAGAGACACAAATGTCCTCACGGACTCAGAAATGTCCTTATAGGGTTATAAATGTCCTCATAGGGGTATAAATGTCCTCATAGGGGTATAAATGTCCTCACAGAGACAGAAATGTCCCCACAGAGATGGACAGTGAAACAATAGCATGTAAACTCAAAGAAAACAGCTGCAGAGCAGATCATCATCCTCCAAACACAAAGTTAAAGACAATGCCCAGCTGCTCCACAACAATGCAGACCCCCCCTGTGTCCTGTGACATGAGCGCTATGGGAGTAATGGGAGGTATTGAGAACATGCCACTGGCTTCAGTCCAGCAGCTGCTAGTGTCTTTCGAACGTGTTTGTAAAGCAAACCTGGAATAGACGGTGGAGCAGCAGGACGTCCATGAGTAGATGCTGCTGAGACAGAAGGACAGACACTTTCGTCTTTGAAAACTTTCCACGATCAGTTAGCAGTGAAGCTAACAGCGCAGGCAGCGGGTTAACACATGATGAACACATTAGCCTTTATTAGCAGGATAAAATGGAGGCAGCTGATTGAATTAGGAGACAAATGAAACACGGGGGTCTGGATTATTTCACACTGAGCTCTGGTATCAGGGATTATTCACATCAGAGAACAGGCAAACACAAAAGATGGAGTTACAGGATTAACCTCGCCATGGCTCCCTGTGGAGGAGCTGAGACTCAACACTCCTCACACAGTTCGACAAAATCAGCATGTAGAGAGGGTAAAGTTAACAGCAGTTGTTGTGTGGCTATTAATTTCTGCATGGGTTCTGTAATCCCATATAAATATGTAAAATGCTTCTCTAACAATAAGCCATGGGTTACTAAAGATGTGAAAATGGCTATTAATAAGAAGAAGGCTGCGTTTGCTAGTAGAGATAAAGATAAGATTAAATCTGCACAAAAAGACCTTAAAATAGCGATACGACTGGGAAAGAGGGAGCATAAATAAGGAATGGAGGAGAATCTCTCAAACAACAACAAGATTCTTTGGAAGTATTTTAATCTCATTACTGGTGCCAACTATTCCAAGAGAGCATCTCAAGTTCAGGACTTCGCTCCTGAGGAGACCAACAGGTTCTTTGCCAGGTTCGTTAATCACGACGTTTCTGCTGAACTAAGTCAGCTCTCTGTATCCTTGGCCCAAAGAAACTGTGATTCCATTAGTCCATCTATAACAGTCACTTCCGAACAGGTCCACTGTCAGCTACAACACCTTAAGGTTGATTAGGCACCTGGGCCGGACGGAGTACATCCTCGCACTTGTGATGTCCTTCATTATATCTTCTCTCACTCTCTCAGGGAATCACTGATACCTAAGATTTGGAAGACATCCTGTATTGTACCTGTCCCTTAAATAAACCACATAAAGTAGCTTAATGACTTTAGACCAATTGCATTAACGCCACATGTCAAGAAATGTTTTGAAAGGGTGATATTGGAGCCCCTGAAGCAGCAGGTTAGCTCTTATTTAGACCCCCTGCAGTTTGCTTATAGGAGTAAAGTTGGTGTGGATGATGCACATGTTACATTCTGTCTACAGTCATTAGAAAGAGCTGGTAGCTCTGTTCATATCATGTTTTTTGATTTCTCTGGTGCTTTTAATACAGTCCAGCCTCATCTCTTGGCATCAAACCTGATGAATTTTAATCTACCTTTTATCTAGACCACAGTATGTCAAACTTAACAACAGGAGGTCTAATATTATTTTAATCAAAACAGGAGCTCCTCAGGGAACGATCATGTCACCATTTCTTTTTACTCTATATACAACAGACTATAAGCTTAGGCAGGTATCATGTCATCTATAGAAACTCTCAGATGACTCGGCACTGGTTGATTTAATACAAAATAATGATGACAAATTGTATAGAAAGGAGACAGAAAGATTTGTTAAATGATGTGACGATAACTATCTGACACTTTATATTAACAAAAGAGCTGGTGATCGATTTTCAGAAAAAGGTTTGTTAAGCTTATCATAGATCAGCAGATCGAAAGATCGAGTTTCCTCTTACAAATATTTGGGAGTCCACATAGATCAAAACCTTAAATGGTCGCAGAAAGTTCAGGCTGTGGTCAAAAAGGCTCAATCTAGATAGTTTTTATTGAGGAAACTAAAGTCCTTTGACATTAGCAGGACTTTTTAAAACACTTTTATCAGACGTGTGGCCAGCGTTTTGTTTTTATGGGGTTTTATGTTGGGGTAATAGCATCACTGCTGCTGACAGGAACAGGATCTATCATTGGGTCAAAACCTGATATGTTAGAGACTGTGTTTGAGAAAAGAACCAGGAGGAAAACAAAAGCCCTGCTTCAATATCAGAGTCATCCCTTGTTGTTTCATTTTTAGAAAGTGTGATGAGTACAGGACGCCGAGGTGCTCCACAGAACGTTTTAGAAGGTCCTTTGTGCCGACTGCAGTTAAATATCTAAATGATACCACTATTGATGTTGCACATTCCAGTAATTTTAGCTGTTTTTAATGTCAGTGTGATGTAGTTTGTCCTGTTTGTCTGTTTTTATTATCGTACATTGTTTTATTTATTTTTTTGTACAGTGTTGACCATTTAAGTTTCCCCCATGGGGGCTTAATACCAATAAAGTTAACGTACATTTTATTCATGATAAATTACACATTATACAGTATCAGTAAATAACTGCTCCAGTAAAAACATTTAGACTGAAATGGCTGCACATTTATTAATTGTTCCTGTACTTAGCATTTTCCTCTGTCAGTTCTTCCTGGTCTTCGCACCTCCTCTCGTCATTCACCTCCTCAGGTTTTCTCCTCACTCCTGTACGTCGGTTTGAGTTTCTTTTCAACCTCCCGTTTTTAGTGTTGGTCTGTTTGTTTCCCCTTCTCTCACTTGATGTTTGACACCATGACCATTTCCTCTCTCTCTCTCTCTTGTTCGCTCCCTTGGGTAAAATCCTACTTGTCTCAAGAACACTCTGTGTTTATTAAATCACCACATCAACTTTTACTGATGTGAAATGAGAGTACCTCGGGCCTCTCGTCTTCCTCTTGGTTTTCCCTGTAATGTTGGTGCACAGCTGTTCCAACAGGGTCTGATGACTAAACTAGAGTCCCGTGTGTTTGTTTTCACACAGTTTTCTGCTCTAAGCTCAGATAGAACTGAGACACTGGTTTCCAGTCCACCGACTGGTCGAGTGGCAGTAGGCCGCTGGCTGCTGGAGGTTTCTTCCTTACATTACAGATAGTTTTTTTCCTCACCCCCGCTTGCTCAGGAGGGATTGTTGGATTTTCTCTGAATAAATAACTGTTGTGTGTCAATTCTTTTGTGATTTGAGAACCAAGGATCTCTGTGATGCCTCTATCTGAGAGTTAAAAAGGGGAGAGGGGGGGTGCTGGTGGTGGTGGGTGTCCTCAGCTGCTGTGGTGAGGGAGGGGTCAAGGCTGCCTCCCCCTGCTCCCCCTCCATTCTTCTCCCTGGATAGACAGAGAGCCATTGTGTGGCAGGTGGTTGGACTCAGGAATCTCCCAGCTGCTCCTGCTCCATTTCATTCAGCAGGTTAGCCCCTCACCAACCCCTCAGCACCCCCACGCCCACCTCCACGGAGCATTGGTCCAACGCCGACTGAAGCTCAGATCCCAAAAGCCGTCAGAGACAGGTCCAGTTACAGCTGCAGCCCCCCCATCAAGGAAACTGAAATAGAGTTTAAACAGCAGCTCGGAAACACAAAGACACGAAGAGATCAGGAGGTCAGGTGAGTGGTGAGTCATGTGTTACCTGGCTGTCATCAAGGAGGTTTACTGGGGTGGAATCAGTGGTTTGATTCGTGATGATGTGCTGGTCCTGGTGGGTCTTATCAGCTGCCTGTCAGCTCGGTCACTGGGTCTTTGGTTCTAGTTGAGTAGAGAAGATGGTCTCACTGCTCTTTTAATTCCTTCTGTTCTCCGGACTTTCTGTTAGACACTAAAAAGATTTGGTGCTTGACGTAGACTCAGTGGTAGTGGTTAATATCAGAGAAAACTGGTTCTAAAATAAATAGTTTCAGCGTGTGTCGTCAAACTGCTGCTTCTTTTAACAAAACACGCCTCGTTCCAGGTGAGGACGAGTCTCAGCGTGCCGCTCCATCAGGCGCCTCCTGATCTGATTCAGTTACAGAAGCTCTTCAACAAACAGAAACGTGCAGAGACATGAGCAGACGGGAAGAACTGGGCCTGCCGGGACAAAACAGGCCTGAGCAGAGGATGAGATAGAGGAGGGAGTCCTGACCAAACAGTGTTAGGAAAGGATGAGCGAGGTTTTCTAGAGAGAGAGAGAGAGATAGAAAACAGTGTCTCCTCCAGAGCTGATGAACTTTCTGCAAGTAAAAATGTGTGATGGAGAATCAGACACAGAACCTCCATCCATCTGCAGCCAGTCCCAGCTGTAACAGGCAGGAGACGTACAAGACAGACAACCAAGTGGAAGACACTATCTCCTCCATGACACGTGTGCTTTTCTCTCTCTGTAACGTTTATGTACAAACGTGTCAAACTATGGGCACATGAAGGAACCAGAACCTTTCTACGTCTGAGAATCAACGTTTGCTGACATGTCACAGAATCTGCAGTGTTTTTCAGCTCTGACCCGAGCTGTTCCAGTGTCCAGTCCGTCTCCTCGACACCTGGCAGAGCTGATTCTCCTCTGTTCACATTTTATCCAGTAGTTATCTGACAGACACGAGACCGACCGGCTCCTCCTCCTGTCGTACCCTGAGGAGGGGGGTGTGAGTGGGTGGGCGGAGGGGAGTGTCTCTGTCGTGTGTCTGCAGCTTCACACACACACACACACACACACACACACACAGAGTGTAGAGAAGCTGCAGAGGAAGCTGAGAGTAAAACTTCTCTGACTGAAGCAGGTGAGTTTGACTCATTATTTCTTTCAACTGAAATGTTCTGATGTTTGACTCTAACAACAAACTGTTTGGTTACTTCCACGTTCTTTACTGCAGCACGTTTTAGGCTGTGATGTATCAGTGATAATAATAAATCAGCCGATTTTAACACAGTTCATTTAAACTTCAGGTCATATCTGCAGCATAAAGTCTTATGAACCTCTCACAAAGGTTTTATGATAACTCCACCTTTGAAATGGAAGAAGGGCCGTTAGAATGTGGACCGTGGACTGGATTGTTGTGGGATGTGGGAGGTCCTGAACTGAGGGTTGTGGAAGGATGAGAGAGACAGAAATGAGTTTCCTCTGCCGTGTGTCCAGGCTCAGCCTCAGAGACTCGCTGGTTTGTATGAGATTCACTGCTCCTGAGTTTGTGCAGCTCCTGACCTGGAACCACCTGACCGACAGGAGGAGAACTGTGAACGAGAATAAACTGGAATATTTTCCTGTGTGATAAATATTCTGCCTTTAGGTGTGAGATGGATGAAGCTTCCAGCTACTTTTGCCTCTTTGTGAGGTCTAACCCCGGTTCTCTGAGAGAAGAGACTGTCTCTCCAGCTCGACGCCGCTCGGTGTCGGGTTCCGATCAAACTATATCACTGGGCTCATGTCTCCGCGACGGTTAAATACCTCCCGCAGGAGGCGTGACCGGAAGATCCGGTGTGTCTTAAAGAAGTCTCCAAGCGCCCTGACGCGAGAGGTCATTATCCCCGTACACATGGAACATGGAGCAGGTGGAGAGACAGTCTCGAACGAAAGAGAATGTTGGCAGTTAGACCCTGACAAACGTTCCACTTTCAGATGAAGCAACCAGTTTGTATCCACGGCAACCAGCCTCCTCCTTCTCCTGTGCTGCCATGGCAGCACCTGCCCCCCTGCAGGGTGGAGTAAGTGGATTATTTTCCGCCTTGGATTCGACCTGTAGGAGCCTTCACAAACAGAGTTTTCACCGGCTCGTTCTAAATGATCCAGTTCTGCACGTTTCATCACCGCTGATCAGTTCTCAGAGCCGCTGGTTCAGTTTTCATTGATCCATTCAGAATCAATGTAAACCTCTGAGACCAAGGCAGCTCCAGGTTCTGTAGGTTCTCCATTCATGACTGCTTTATTTGTACACATTCCATGTGAAATATTTGAGTCATGTGGAGGTTAAACCAACGAAATAACATTCTGACCTGTCAGAATCTTTTACGTCCAGCACAAACTGCAGCTTGATGCCTATAGAAAACGTAGAAAACGTTCGTCTTCATAGCTGATTCTCGATCGTATTCTTTTCTTTATTATCCTCTCTCCTCTTTTCCTTCTTGCAGCATCACGTCCTCTCCTTTAAAAAAGAAGCAGCCTTCACCTCAAACTAAAAGTCCAGTTGAGGCGTTTCTGAGTCACAGAACGTGTTTGCTAATCATTTCCTGACCATTTTATAACAGCCTATATTCTGACACGACATCTTTAAAACATAATGAAACTCAAAGACTCAGAACTCTGTCGTCATGTATGAGAAAATATGATGAAAACGTTAAATATTGAGCAGATTTGCTTTCCTTTGACTCAAAGATGAAACGATTACTGGACTCATTTCTGCACCGGCGTCCCTTTGTGTTTATGTCCCGTTTCCCTCAGGATGAATAAGGACCGACTGGACTAGTAGTTAGTGATGCAGCAGTCGTTCCTGCACAGTGTTTTCTGACTGTATCTGTGCTGCAGGAAACACAGACAGAAAATGTAAAAAGCAAAAGCTGTTTATTCCTCTCTCCCTCTGCCACGGCTCCTTTCATATCCAGTGTTCCTGTCATGTTTTATCGGAGCAGCATCTCAGCGACTGAGCTACAGGTAGATGGCTCAGTGGGCAGAATAATGAGCTGCATGTTTTCTGAATCCCACAGGATGTTCCTCAACTGTAAATGCTGTCACTGTTTCATTGCATTGTTCTGATGATCAGAACCACTCCATTGGTCCAAACTGGTCAGAACCAGTGTTTCTGTAACATATTAACCTTAACCCTAACTCGTTGATGCTTTTTAGTTCCAGATTGTTCTTCTTTTGTTGACGCGTGATTTAATCGGCTTCAGAGTTCAGGTTAGAACCAGGTTTAGTTCAGGGTCAGGGGAACTGTTGGGGGGGTGGAGGAGGTAGGGAATGCTTTATGTCAGTGAGTGTCCCCACAGCTATAGAAGGATAAACGTATGTGTGTGAGTACATGTTGGAGCATTAAATTGGCCACCTGTTGCCATCCTTTCACAAACACACACACACACACACTCCCCTCATTCTTCTCTTCCTCAGGCAAACATGCTGCAGGAAGTGTGTGTGTGTGTGTGTGTGTGTGTGTGTGTGTTTGTGTGCGTGCGCTGTGGTATGTGAGTCAGGAAGATACTTAGTCAGTAATCCAGGCATGTCGATTCCTGTCTTTGCAGAGGTTGTGTTTGTCGCTGTAATCTCTGGAAAAATGATCCTGCTTGTTGTTTCCCGCCGATGCCTGCCAGTCGAGTACGTGGGCAGAGAGACTTGAGGGTCGTCACTACAGCAACAGGCTCAACAGACTGAAGCCGAGAGCAAGAAGAGAAGAAGCACGGAGGGGAAAACCGCACATGAAGATATCTGAAGACAGAAAGCAGCAGGAGGTCTGAGGATAAAACCTGCAGACACACAACGAGGGAATAAAAAGCTCCAGCAGGATGCAGCAGGTAGGATCAGCAAGGTGGAAACATCAGAGATCACATGACTGAAAGACTTGCACTGCAGATCCAGGTGATGTGGGCTCATGTTAAAGGAGTCTTCTTCCTTCTGATGGAGACGCAAACGAGAGAATCCAGCTCAGAGACAGGCCATAGTTAGCCTAGCTTAGCTTAGCACAAAATGTTAAACCACAATCGTTTTGATGAGAATATGTCACGTTATCACTGTGGTTTTAGAACAAATGACGGAGGTGGTTTAGTTCAGTAAGTGCTTAGATCAGATTTAGTTATAAAGCACATTTAAAACTTCGTTGATCAAAGTGTGTACAAGTAGAAAACAAGTCAGTGGTTACTATGCAGTGTTAATACAAAACAGGGAACATTAAAATAATAAGAATAATTCGTTAATTTTTAATTATAATATTATTAATAAATAAGACATGCCAGCATAAGAACCTCCATCCAGCATTTTATTCCATCAAGAGGAATAAAATGACAGTAAAACCCAAGGCAGCACTGTTCCACAAACTTTACCAAGTCAGAAAAACCTGTACCTGAGAAACTCTGAACCTGAACAAATGATGATGAATGATTTATCTTGTGAAACCAGTTCAGTGTGTTTCTGTCATCTCTCAGATCTTTGAAATCAGAATCAGAAATACTTAGGTCTCAGTTGTTGACAGTAGGAAAGAATTAAGCAGAGAAGAGACGTCAAGGTAAAAAACATTCAAAGAAATAATAAAGAAATACCAAAAATATCAGTATTTAAAAAAACCTGAATCATTAATTAGTATATTTAATTTTATTGTTGTGACGTAACAGAGACAGGGAAGCTGGGAAATGTAATTTCTGACTGCACAGTTCCTCCTCAGACTCCCCTCCTCGTCTGTCAGTTCCTGGAAAACTGAAACTGATCAACCTGAGGACTCACTGAAACATCAGGACAGAGCTCTGCAGGTTACACAGCCGCTCAAAGTTTCCTGCAAAATGTACTGCAAATTCGTTTAAACAATTATTGCACACTTTCTGTAAATCCTATAAACTTCGTTTCACTTCTCAAATATCACTGTTTCTCCTGCGTGATATATTTAACTAAAATTTGTTATCGTAACAACTAACGATTTATACAGGCAAACATTGACAAGGTTGCCCAAACTTTGGTTTGTGTCTCTGTGGTGGTTTAGTTTGAGTCTCTGAGGTGGTTTGGTTTGAGTCTCTGTGGTGATTTGAGTCTCTGTGGGGGTTTGTGTCTCTGTGGGGGTTTAGTTTGAGTCTCTGTGGTGGTTTGGTTTGAGTCTAATGGTGGTTTGGTTTGAGTCTCTGTGGCAGTTTGGTTTGAGTCTCTGAGCTGGTTTGATTTGAGTCTCTGTGGCGATTTGTGTCTCTGTGGGGGTTTAGTTTGAGTCTCTGTGGTGGTTTGGTTTGAGTCTCTGAGGTGGTTTGATTTGAGTGTCTGTGGCGGTTTGAGTCTTTGTGGTGGTTTGAGTCTCTGTTGTGGTTTGGTTTGAGTCTCTGTGGCGGTTTGAGTCTTTGTGGCGCTTTAGTTTGAGTCTTCTCTGTGGTTTGAGTCTCTGTGGCGGTTTGAGTCTTTGTGGCGCTTTAGTTTGAGTCTCCTCTGTGGTTTGAGTCTCTGAGGTGGTTTGATTTGAGTGTCTGTGGCGGTTTGAGTCTTTGTGGTGGTTAGAGTCTTTGTGGTGGTTTGAGTCTCTGTGGTGGTTTGGTTTGAGTCTCTGTGGTGGTTTGGTTTGAGTCTCTGTGGTGGTTTGGTTTGAGTCTCTGTGGTGGTTTGGTTTGGGTCTCTGTGGAGGTTTAGTTTGAGTCTCTGTGGAGGTTGGAGTCTTTGTGGCAGTTTGAGTCTTTGTGGCGGTTTAGTTTGAGTCTCTGTGGTGGTTTAGTTTGAGTCTCTGTGGTGGTTTGGTTTGAGTCTCTGTGGCGGTTTGGTTTGGGTCTCTGTGGAAGTTTGAGTCTTTGTTGTGGTTATGTCCTTGGCAGGTGTGGTACGGACATAACGCAGAGTCAAAAGAAGCATTTCCTTGTCCACAACAACAGATGAAAGGTAAAGACAAATTCACTAACTAAAAGTCCAAAAGAAACAAAACGCAGAAAGTAACAATAGTTACAGTGGACTAATTGCGAAACCAATATTATATGACAATCTGACCACGCACAACACAAGAACAAGATGCTGGTAGCAGAGAGGTAGAGAGAGAGGCTGCTGTCAGCTAGAGTTTAGAAAGACAGAGCTCCCTGCTGGTCCAATAACGACTGATCCTGGACCAGCAGCTCTGATTTATACGTTTAACACCTGGTTCAGGGCTTTGATCAAGACAACGACATCTCGAGACGCTCAGCTAAAGACGACACTGTCTGTGTATCACCTTTCAGAAAGTGTTTATCTGAGGAGCTGGCTCCAGGTCCGTCACCGTCTCTCTCTTGTGTTTCAGGTTGTCCTCTTTGTAGCTGACATGTCTGCAAGAAGAGCTGCAGCCGTCCTGCTGTTGTTGAGCTGCTGTGTCCTCTTCGTCCCATCATGCACAGGACATGGTAAGCTCACATGATGACATTTTACTCTCTGCGGAAAAACCAAACCACAGTCAACAAACTGCTGATTTAAGGTTTACATGCTGTGGTGCAGATAGAGGAACAAGAGATGAGGAGAAGAAACATGAATCTGAACGAACTTCGGCTGGAAGTTACTCAGCTTTTAGAAAGTAAAGTCAGAAAAAAACTGACAAGGTACAAAAGAGTCCATAAAAGACCAGGCTGGAAGTGAAGCTGGGCTCGGAGGAGCTGAAAATCTGATTTGACCAGATGTTGATTATTGTTGCTATTTCTCCTGGTTTGAACAATTTGATGTCAAATGGCTGTGACTAGCACACAGGGCCAGATATGTGTTGGCTTGTCTGCGCTATAGCTTGGCTTGAATTGACTTCTGACTGGGTTAGTTATAATAATATTTTTGTTTGATGGTTGAGCATCAGTAAATGCTGGTGGCTGACAGAATATCTATTTGTGATGGAGCATCCTGGCTGTAACAACATGTTTAACAACATGACTGAACACCTGTCTTACGAATGGTCAGTCTGCAGCTGATGGACAACATTCAAGAGGGATTTGGTTCGTCATGCCTGCAACTGGCATGAACGGAATCTGTCCAGCAGTTCCTGACATGTTTTAGGATCTCAGTCTTACTTAGAATACCTCCATCATGTAGACCACACAGAGTTAACTTCAATAATTAATTCAGCAAAACTATCTATCTGACTCTTAGATCCCATCTCGACTAGACTGCTGAAGGATATCGTTTCCCTGATTAGTACGTCTCGATTAGAGCAGATTAATATATCTCTACTCACAGGTTATTGTCCACAGGACTTTAAAGTAGCTGTAGTTAAACCTCTCCTGAAAAAAAGGAAATTATAGACCAATATCTAATTTACCCTTTCTCTATAAGTCATTAAAAAACTGTTGAAGACTTTCAGGCAGTATTTACAGTATATGGCAGAACAGCTCTGGTCAAAGCCATTAATGATCTTCGTGCTGCATTCGACACTATAGATCATAACATTTTAATACATAGACTGGAACGTGTCATTAGGATTAAAGGGACAGGACGGAGATGGTTTAAATCTTATCACAAAGATCCCAGTGTGTTGATATTAATGATCAAGAGTTCAGAGTTAGTTATGGAGT
>JAUMHF010000007.1:18937510-18952333 GCA_032359275.1 Microctenopoma steveboyesi | reverse complement strand
TAGATTAATAACTGCAGCTGGATTGTGTCTTGTTCTCTCCATCAGATTTCTGTCAACTCACCATCGACACAAACACAATGCAGAGTTACGTACGACTGTCTGACATCAACAGGAAGGTGACATGTGTGGAGGAGCATCAGTCATATCCTGATCATCCAGACAGATTTGACTTTTGTCCTCAGCTGCTGTGTACTGATGGTCTGACTGGGCGCTGTTACTGGGCGGTGGAGCACAGAGGAGAGGTTATAATATCAGTGAGTTACAAAGGAATCACCAGGAAAGGAAACAGTAAGGACTCCTGGTTTGGAGACAATGATCAGTCCTGGAGTCTGATCTGCACTGCTGCTGGCTGCGGAGTCAGTCACAATAACAGGCAAACATCCATCTCCTGATCCTTTGTCTCTAAGCGAGTAGGAGTATTTGTGGACTGTCCTGCTGGGACTCTGTCCTTCTACAGAGCGTCCTCTGACATTGCCATCCCCCTCTATACCTTCAACACCACATTCAATGAACCTATCCTGGGTTTGCAGTCTGGCCCTCAACTGAGTGGTCATTAGAGGCTGGTTCAGTGTCTCTGTGTTCGCTGTAATCAGTCTCCGAGTCAATAACAGTGTTTCCCAACCCTGGTCCTCAAGAACATGCAAACTTCACACAGAAAGGCACCCGGCCAACCGGGACTTGAACCCGGGTCCTTCGAGCTGTGAGGCAACAGTGCTAACCACCACACCACCGTGACGCCCGAAACAGGAACATTCAAACCCTAAATCAACATGTGGGTTTAACAGGAAGTGGGCGGGTTCACATCTCTGGAGAACGGACTGGATCGGGATTAGAAACCCAGTGAAGAAGAAATATTTAGTGTCCTCAAATTCACAGATCTGAGAGTTTGTGCAGCAGCGTAGGTCACTAACTAACAGCATGGTGATGTAGGACGGTGTGTTTCCATTTACAGCCCTGTAGGCATTTAACCCGATGCGGAGAGAGGTGAGGACAGGTGTGACATGGGTGTATTTAGCTGGTTGAAATTTGACTGCAGAGGTGAACCTTACCTGGACGAGGAGCTGTGCAGCCTGTTGTGGGAGAAAAGAGAGTGAACCTGCAGATCACAGCCACACGACTCACTGTGTCATCCATCCATCCAAGTATAAGAGAACCTTGCACCCAAAAACTAGCCCACAATACTGAGGTTACATCTTCAGACCAGGAAACTAAACCAGAAACTCACCGCGACGCGTCTGTTTAGTTCACTGTCAGTCGGAGGAGCAGCTCCTTTGTCAGGGAGAAGCTAATTCAGGAGCGAAGGACTGAAATGTTCCACAGAAGAACCACAGGAACAGATTAAAGAGTGAGGACCTCACCAGTGGACATAAGAATGAAATAACAAACAGGACAGAGGGAGAAGTTACACTCTGTGTTTCTCCAGAAATTGGTCTGAGAAGTCGTCCTGGCTAACTGTCTGTCCTGAGTCCAGAGCTTTGGCTGGTTTCTCCTGCCTCCTCTGTCAGCTGTGAGGAAAAGAACGAGTCTGGATTCAGACGGATTTAATACGTTTTCCTGATAAAGAGAGAAAACATGAACAGAGTAGCAGCTACATGCTAAATGCTAACGGCTCTGTGTCGAACAGGGACTATCAATGTGAATATCAGTACACAGCTTAATGAAAACTGCCGGACAGAGAATAAGAGGTGATTTATTGAGGAGGGGACGGAAACACTGTTTTGTGGTGAGTTTGAGGTCGTGTTGTGTGTCATGGTTAAAATGAACTCTCCTGGTATTTTCATGGTTCTGTTTGACTTTGTTGGATCTCTGCATGCAGCAGTACCTGCAGACTGTTACTGTGTTTAAAGGGACGTCCGAGAAGCTGCAGAACGACCTGCTTGAATTTCCTTATAAATTAGATGATTGTATTTTTCATGTCTAATCTATACTAACTGAACTGTTTTACACAGACCAGGTCAAACTAGCTCTTACAGAAACTGCTAGGGATTTGGTCCAGATTGCGAGCTCCCATAACCAGCATGGCTACTAGCGCCTCTGGTTTGTGTTTACTGGGACCAGTATTCATTCAACAGGGATCCACAGTCCCCTACTGAGAAGGTTTGGGAAGAGTTGGACTATATTCGCTCGTCATAAGTGAAAACAGGAATCAGAAGAGATGTTTCTTACGAAGCTATAAACTGTTTTATTGTTGTGACATCAGAGCAGCAGAACAAACTTAAAGAGCAGAAGATACATTCATCAGAAACACGGGTACTGATCTCCAATAAGGTGCCATTTATAAAGGTTTGTGGAGCCTGACGTACGACAGCTCACTTCATGAATCATTTACATTCTGGTCTGGAATATAGATAAACAGCGTTGTGGATTTTACAGAAGGACTGATGTGTGAATTCTTTATTAAGTAATTACAGCCTTTATAAATGGGATCTCATGAGAAAGTGGTTTTCACATGCTGAACAAACTCCTGTCTGTAAGTCACTTAGTGTGTTAAGGTTTTGTGCCTCTGCTCTCAGCTCTAGTCTATGTACAGGTGCTACATCAAACCATACGGAGCATGTGATTGGCTGCTTGCAGTCAGGTGATCTAACAACCCAGAGAAGTGCAGTGCGGAGAAAGAGAAACATTCAAACCCCAAATCAACAGGTAAATGAAGTGAAGTGGGAGTGTTTGTGGGAGGGGTCACATCTCAGTCTCAGCCAACAAGCTCTCACCTAGACCTGATGTCAGCAAGACCATCTGGGGGCTGGAGTCTGTGGGATTAGAGAACGACAAGTTTAGGTCTCCACGGCAGCTTTAACAGATCACACCAGAGAAAGGTTTCACTTTACTCCTGAACAAATCACAGACAAATCACTGCTTCTACGAAACACCTGAACGCTACGTTTAAAGGAACAGTGACTAGTCCGTGACCCCTGAAACACCAGGGTTCACTCGAGACCTGTTGGTGTGATATGAAATGATTTCAGAGCCAGAATCACTGAACTTCGTGTTTCTGGGCTTCTCGGACTTCCTTCGTCCTCCAGTTCAACATGAAACTAAATGTTCAGGTTTAAATTCTGCTGCATCAGAACCAGAACTTCAGGCCACACAGCCGAGTGGACGAGAAATATTCAAATAGAATTTTTTAACTGGGGTCAGATTAAAAACCAATAAAACCAGATTCCCACTGAGACTATTCTACAGAACACAGAACCTCATGGGTGAACTGTGCCAGTACAGAAAACAGTACCAGTAAGTATGGAGAGCTGGAATGGTAGAACCAGCGCTGGTCCGTCTGTGACCAGTAGGATCGCTGGTTTGTACGTTACTGGTTTTGTTGTTTAGTGTAAACCTGTTTCTGGAGACCAGTGGGGCAGTCCAGTACAGGTGTCAGTACGGGGGCCGGTTTGTGAGGAGGGGATGGTCAATAAAGGGGGAAGGAAGATGGTCTGGGGGGGGTCAGCCCTTACTGCTGTGGGGAAGCCAGACGGGGGGTTGGTACTTGTCTGTGATTGGCTGGTACTTGTCTCTGATTGGTTGAAGGGCACTAGTTGAGGTGGGGCCTGAGGGCAGGGGCGGAGTTTCTCTGTCATCATCCTCTTCTCCTTCAGACAGCAGGTCACAGATCTGCTGCTGGAGCTCAGGACTGATGTCGTTCTCTGACAGAACAAGAAGCCGCAGACTGGTCGGGTAGTTCTCCACCATGTCCAAGAACACCTGGACACAGAAACCGGATCCATTCAGACCACTGAACAAAACTTCTTTCATACTGAATCGATTTGTGTTTGTGCTGCAGAACTGGACTCGATCTGGAAACACCGTTTTCATTATTGATATATTGATGATGGGTCGACCTGTGCTGATTGGTTGGTCAGTCCCGTCCCCTCCAGGTCCAGGACCTCCAGGTTCCTGCTGGATGCTACAGCAACTGCCAACATGCCTGCAATCTGGTCACCTGGTGAGAGCGTCAGAACATTACACCGCCATCTGAACCAGAAACATCTGAATCAGCAAAGAACCAAAAGACCAGAACTATCTGAACCAGAACCACAGTACCAAAAAAAGCACAACTCTATATATCAGCAGTAAAATGAACTCTGAGAAGCAGAACCGCAGTCATTCTGTTTCTTTGGATCATTGTGTTTCTCATATTTTAACTCCTACTTCATGCAGTCAAAAAGTCCAACGTTTCTGGACCCGAGTCCTGTTGGGGATTCAGTTCATGGCACAAAGCAGAACAGGTTTTTTACAGGTGAGCAGAGAAGGGAGCTCAGGCGCACAGGCGCGGTGCGGTGTTGTTACCCAGCAGGTTGTAGTCCAGGTTGAGCACTCGGAGCTGGGAGCTGTGAGCTACGGCGATGGAGAGACGAGCCCAGCCTCTGGAGCTGATTCCTGGGTTAGCGCTCAGAGTCAGCTCCCTCAGACCTGCAAACAGCAGAACAGCACAGAGTGGTCCTCAAACCTTACAACACGATCTTAACGAACATCTGATCCCATTAACAATTTAGAGGCTGCCAGCGCCGAGTCGCGTTACAGCCTGAGTCGGATCCTGCTGCAGTTTTCCGGGTGTTTTCCTCTGTGGCCTTGTCGATGGGGCCTGGCGACAGCACTGCGTGTGAAGAGTTAAGTCTCAGTGTCTGGTGATGGCAGCACGTGAAGCTGATGAATTCAGGTTATCTGAGCCTAAAATAAAGAGTCTCTGGAGACAAATGTCCTCTGAGCCGAACTGTCCACGTGTATGAGATCTGCAGCGTCAGTCAGACGGACCAACTCTGTGGATCAAAGCTGAATCTACGTTTCTAATTTTACATGTTTCATAAAGACTAAATGAAAGCAGACTTTGAATCAGCTCAGAGTTTAGTGGGTTCAGGTTCTGACTCACTACTTTACACCAACAGTACCATTTACTGAGACAACAACGCCCTGGTTCTGGCCCTAAGACTCCACATCACAGAGTCTAGTCTAGTGCAGAAGCTGTGACATGGCTGCTTCAGTTTTCAGGGGAGTTGTGAGACTGGTTCAGTGTTTCAGATGTTTCATACCTGACTTTGCACCATCAGGTGGCAGCAGCCCACAGATCAGACCTAGAGCCTCGTCTCCAAGCATGCAGTCTCCCAGATCCAGAGAGACCAGCGCCGGGTGAGTCGAAAGGGCCGGGTTAAGGGTCACCAGGCCTGCATTCAATAGTGGGTTCCCATGGAGACTAGGGGAGGAGACAGACTAACAAATAAACGGCCTGTGTTAAAACAAACAAACAAACCCCGCTGGTCTACTCACAACAGGGTCTGCAGGGACCGGTTGATCTTTAGGGCATCGGCCAAGTGTCGTGTTCGACCGATGCTGGAGACGACTCCCAGGTTGAGGTTGAGCTGAGCGAGCGAGCGCGACTCTGCAACACTGCGGCAGACACGTCCAAAGTCGCGGTCGGAGAGCTGACAGCCGCGGACAGACAGAAGCCGGACGCTGTCCTCCTTCAGACTCTCACAGATGTCCTGAACCTCGGCCGCCGACAGCAGCTCCCCGGTGATCTGAATGGAGGCTGGCAGCATCCTGGACAGAACTGGGAGCACTGGGATACCTGCAGGAAATGGAAAGGAAACATTTGTTGGCTGGCCTGACTACTGGACTCGATTCAGGTCCAGCATTCAGACCATTTCTGTTTCTGGTTGGAGGTTTTAGCATATTTGAGATTTTGTATCTTTGTGAGTGCAGCTTTGTTACTTTTGGGCCCTTGGACCTGGTCCTGCTCTAGGACCTGGTCCTGGATTGCGTTAACAAAACAACAAATTACTTTAATTAAGATGAAATAAAAAACCTAAGTAAATTAACAATTAATGGAAACGAGAGTGAAAATCCTACAACTCCCATCATGCTCAGCTGTCTGTCACAGGCTACAGATACTGATCAGATATTGATCGACCCTCATCAGAGACAGGTAACTGATCAGTTTCAGGTGATTAACAGCCCTGAGCTCATCAGTCTTTAAACATTTAAAGTATTGATCAGCTGATTAGTTAAGTGACCAATAATCAATTCGCTGTAATAAGAAGAACAATTCACCTGATAATTGATCGATCAGCTCACGCGGGGAGGATCGAGAGTCTCACGAGCTGATGTCATCATTCGTTGATCCGGTTCCTCTTATCCCGCCGCAGGCCACGCCGGTGCTGATCCACGGCGGCGGACATCAGAAGCGACCGATCCGGGTCCTGATATCAATCGATCAGGTTTGATCAGCAGCGAGCGGGGTCCCGGCGTGGTGCAGACCGGGCAGGGTGTCTGTCGGTCGGTCAGCGACAGCTCGGTGGGTCCCGGTGTTTCTGCAGGTGTCCGTTACTATGAGACACAGAGGGCGGAGCAAGAGTGGCGAGGGCTCACTCTGATCGGTTTACTGGAACCAAACACAGGACAAACACGCTGAAGAAGGACGTAATAAGCAGCTTACTGTAGTAAACGTACTTTTTCATAATGCACCATTTTTTATGATTAAAATAAATGAAACCAGAAGAACACAATAAAATGATGATACAGCTACGAAGCAAGAAATTCATCAATAATTATGTTTTTTGTATTATTACCTATCTAATGCTGTATTATATACATATATGTAACCGGGTTAATTTGGATTAATGTTTATTATTTCAATGTTTATAATTACACAAAATCTTGTTCTTAGGTCCCAACTGTTTGATGTACCTGATTGTAATACCTCCTCGCCTGTAGTTGTCCTTATTCTCTGTTAGAGCCTCTCCTGATGTATTTGTCTTCTTCTGTGGTGCACCCCTTATAAATTTGGGGTAACCCCGTAGCCTCTTCCCTTTTCTAAAATTCTCCTGTCGGAGAGGTTAGTGTAATTTTCCTTTGAGGCCTGTCATTTTAATTTCTCGATGTTTTGAGTGCATTTTAAGTTTATTGTCATCATTACGTCTGTCGTTACAATTTTACATTATTATTTTTATTGGATGTGTGGTTAGCTTCGTTTAGGTAGGTTAAGCTAACTCTCGTCCCACCTGCTTAATTTGTTTATAGGAGCTGGAGCGAGTGGATTTTCATTTGGAGGTTTTTCTTTTTTTTAATCAATGTTATCAGGTATGTCCACGTTAGTTTAATGTTTGTATTTCCATTTATATATATGTACCATGCCCTTTTCTAAAATTCTCCTGTCGGAGAGGAGCTGGAGCGAGTGGATTTTCATTTGGAGGTTTTTCTTTTTTTTATCCATGTTATCAGTCATCAGAATAAACGGAGAGAATCTCCAAAGAGGTCCGAGTGTCGCCATCAGTTCATCACAAAGAGTAAACACAACGCAGAAACCACACCGGTCACATATACATACATGGTCTACTTGTGGTTCCTAGAGTTTCTAAATGTAGAATGGGAGGCAGAGCCTTCAGCTATCAAGCTTCTCTCCTGTGGAACCAGCTCCCAGTTAAAGTTCGGGGGCAGACACCCTCTCTAGCTTTAAGGTTAGCCTTAAAACCTTCCTATTTGATGAAGTTTATAGTTAGAGCTCATATGACAATACATTTAATTATTAAGTGTGTGTCTTCTGCTTCTTCCACCTCGTCCCCTCAATCTGCTAAATCTGTATTACAAAAAAATATAAAAATATGTTTTGTGTCACGTTAATTGCCCTGTTTCTACGATTCACATAAAAAATTAAATTCTTATCAGAGTAACACATCTTCTACAATAAGCGATCTTTACCCTTGTTACGTCACGAGTCTTTGGCTCCCGTTTTATTCCTCTGTTCTTTCCATCACACGACTGCTCAGATTCTACAGCCTGACGTCATTTAAATCTCCGTGATATTCTGTATAAAATACACTAGAGTTACTGATTTGTGGGTACCGTAGAACCTCTAGTGGGCCGACCAGAATTTTGTTTACTTTTTTAGAGCACACGGAACATATGACTTGTAACTCCGACCCACACTCCGAAGCAGCAGGAGGCGGTATCGCTCCTTCTCGTTAGTTGCCACCCGCGACTAAAAGACGAGAAGAAGACCAACTGCTGCAGGGGCTAACAGCTAACAGCTGAAGCTTCGAGCAGCCAGACGCCCGGACAGACAGGTGAGACACGGAACTCTTCAGCCGCTTACGAGTTATTACAGTGTCAGGAATTAAACAAGAAATAATTTAAGAGCCGGTTAAATAAACGACTCCTTTAACGAAACAAACCGACAGCGGTTGTTAGCTTCGTTGGCCATTAGCAGTTTTCTCCCATCATTTACCTGCCCCACGGTCCAGTTCATAACACCGGAGACGGAGCGGGACCAGAACCATCAAACTTTTCGGTTACTGCCCAGTTCAAACAGCCTGACAAAATAAATGTAGCTAACGGATGCGAGAGGTAACTGTTAGCATGTAGCATCAATTTTACGTCACGTTGAGTTTATTCTGTTGTCGTTAACGTACAAACTGGTTTTACTGGAAACATCCAGAATCCACGTCCGATCATTCTGGACAAACCTGCAGATTCTAACGTATGAATGATTAAAAACACGTTTACTGCTGGTGACAGGTCTGGACCAGAGACTCGGATGGTTTCTGCAGACCTGACTGTGACTCAGTGTCAAAGTGATGTTTGTCGTTGTCACGTTGTTTTTTTGCACGTGACTCACTGTGTGCCCCCCCTCCCCCCAGAGCTGCTGTCTGTGGATGGAAGTGTGCAGCTCTTCGATGGGACCAGAGAGAGTTTTACCGAGCTCTGAGGACGAGCTAGGCGAAGACGAGCATCCGGTCGATGGAGCACTGCCTGTGGGGGCGGTGTGGAGTGGGGGGGAGGGAGCGGCTGAAGAAGACGGGGAGGTTGAGGGGGGAGAGATGGAGCTTGAAGTAGAGGAAGAGGAGGAGGAGGAGGTGAACACTGGAGGATATTATTACCAACCTCTGAACCAGGACCCAGATGGTCTGAACGGCACCGAGCAGAACGAGGATGAGGAGACGGGGGAGGAGAGGGGGGAGGCAGCCTCACATGCTGAGGAGCTGCAGCAGGTGCAGCACAGGATAGAGGTGAGTTCGACGTGCAGAACGGTGGTGTTTTCATTATTCTGTCCAGCTCGCTGTGAGGGTTTAACGTCTCTCTCCACCAGGTGATGGGTCTCCATCTTCCTGAAGCGCCTCCACCCGACAGCGATGAGGAGGAGGATCCGGAGGCGGCGGCAGCCCTCAGGAGCCGTGCCTCCATTCCCATGGACGCAGGTCAGAGCGCGACATGTCCCCTCCAGGCTCCTGTAGGACTGAATGTGGTCAGACTCGGAGCAGGAAATAATCGTCCTGTTGCTTCTGTGAATAGAAACGTTTAGATTAAACTGAATCTGATCAGTTTGAACTTTTGTATTTGTGTGAAATCTGTCAAATACTTTATACATTTGTTTTCACGTCATCATGAAATTAAGTAAACGTGGGTCTGTGTCCTTCTCAGACCACGTGGAGCTGGTGAAGAGGACGATGGCAGCCGTGGCGCTGCCGTCGCTCGGTGTGCCTGCATGGGCCAGAGAGATCTCAGACGACCAGTGGACGGACATGGTCCAAAACACGCTGCAGAGCGCCGGGGCTCAGCGCCTCAACCGCAAGGGCAACGTCAGTGCACCCTGAACACACCAAAGCCGCTTCCCTGACCTGGTGTGGAGTTGATTTCAGTGGAAAGAGCTGAATTCAGACTTGATTAAAAACTAAAAGGTTGAGCTTGAAGCTGTGACATTGAGTTTCTGAGCAGGAACCAGCAGCGTGATCAAAGTAACATAACTAGAGCTGCAACCCTTTCAGGCCATTTTACACATTCACTACATTGTTTTTTGTCATCACAGTAAACGGGACCTTTTGTTTTCTGACAGTTAATCAGAGAAATCGAAGAATAAAGTCACATTCCGTCTAAAAGCCTTTTACTGCTTCTGATTTTCCTGTGAATCAAACATTTTCTTTATTTCTTTTTCTTTTGTTCTGTACATACATGAACATCTGTACAAACCATGTCATGTTTTACCTAATTAAAGTACAACATATGTACAAGATGACGAGAAGCAGCGTTCACATCATTTTAGTGTCAGGACTCGACAGGAAGTAACGTTCCAGAATGAGTCACTGCATCCCGACACGACCTTCATTAAAAAAACTAAACCTGGATCAAACGGACTTCATCCAGTCAACAGGACCAGAATATTTGATTTGACCCGACATCTCAAACTGATGACGAGACAAAACCAACTCTGTCCAGGTCTTAACGAGTCAAAGTTTTGGGTCTTTGAATTATCAACTTCAACTTGTTCGTGATGTCAAATATTCTTTTGATGACCTCATTATATTGATCAATAAGTGGATGAAATTAAAAATTAAATGTTCTGTCAGGACAAACTTAACATTTAAAGTCATATTTTCTAGATGTTAAACATCTAGTAACTGCAGTAAAGACTTTTCCTGCATTTGTTCACACACAGTGAGATTTAGATTTCTTGGTAACGATTTCTCGCCACTCGTCGAAGCTGCAGCGTCTCTACAAACAGAATCAAGGGAAACGTTCATGCAGCGGAAAACTGCAGCTTTCAGGAAGATTTGTCGTATTTCACTGAATTTAAAAACTGTTTCATTCTTAGTAAAATGTGCTCAGAGCAGCATTAATTCTTAAGAGGATCAAACAGACTGAACAGCTCGTTTCTGTTGTCGTGTAAAAGCTGAACCGGCTTCTTCCCTAGTTAAAACGCACGGGACAGACTGGAACCGGTGCTCAGAACCTCCTGAGAGGCGGAGTCTGTGTTTGACCTGACGAGTGACATGTGCAGAAACAAACATTCATATCAGAGGACGAAGGACGAAACAACACGAGTCGTATTCTCCTCATGCAAAGGTTTAAACTTCATAATGTCAGAATGACAAACATCAAAAGAGAAGTGAACGTCCAAGTGTTGGTACCGTGGGATTTACTGGATGCTGATTGGACGTCTACATTCACTGTGTCCCCTCTTCTTTATCATCATCATCAGACTGCCTGAAGTTGCAACAGAGTCATGCTGACAGATGATTGGTCGGGTCAGGTGGTGGTGGTGGGGGGGGTGTACTGAAGCGGCTGTCAGAGTGCTGCATTCAGGTGGAGTGGGAAAAACAAGTGGTTGAGCACTACAGAACTTTTAACGTGAGGTTCTGGGTTCTGCTTTTCTGAGGCGACAGTGGGACAGATGGTCGTTTGATGGCCAAACAGGAAGAAGCTGGAATAACTGGAGCTGACGTAGCTTCACGCTACAACCTTCACTTTGACCGTTTCACAGCAACATCAGTTTTTCCTGGACTGAGACTGAAGCAGACACTGTGAAAAAGGACTGGAGACAAAGCAGAACCAGAAACATTCCTGTGGTGGAACCAGCTTGTTGTGATGGGTTCATGGACCTGACACTGCAGTCATCACACGAGCTGGACCTGCACACACCCGGCGGCAGGTGTTGGTGGTGATGAAGGAGAGATGAAGGTGCTGGAGGTCAAGCTCATCCCTCGTTCTCTAAACACCATGTGAACAGACGCAGCTTCGACAGAGCCACAGGTGAGAGGCGTCAGCTCCGTCCAGGTCTGACCCCAGACCAGCTTCTCCAGCTACAGCTTTACCTTCCTCCCCAGAGACGGTCAGAGAGCCTCCTGATTGGCTGTCAGGTACTCCTCGGCCCTCTTGTGAGCCTCCAGAGCTTTGATGGTGTACACGTCCTGCGGCAGCTCCGACTTCCTCCTCATCAGGGCCTTGTCCTTCTTCAGATCCTTCAGACCCTGAAACCAGACACAGTCTGAATCCTGAAATTAAAACGTGATGACGACGTAACAACTAAATGTGATCAGCTGACAAATCCCAGGGTTCTGTTTCTGAAACGTCAGCTGGGTTTAGGTTCTGTGTTGGAGCAGTTATTAGGACACCGTGTGGATAGATCAAATCAACATCAAGACGAACGTTACACACACACATACACAAACACTCTCGTTCAGTACCTGCGAGGCCTCACTCTCCACGGTCTTCTTTAGCAGCTGGATGTCTTCAGCTGTCGGAGTGTCGGTCTCCATCGAGTACACGGCCACAGTACTGTCGCTGTACATCAAGTACTGTGAAACACACACACAGATTAACACTCACTCTGCTGTTTTACTTTATTATTTACATCTGTGTTTTAACTTCTAACTCGAAGAAGAGCTTCAGCTTCTAAATGTTAACACCATGACAGAGACGCTCAGAAACAGCTCAGCTGAAGATTTGGGCCGTTCCAGAACCAGACAGTAATACACATAACTGACCTCTTCATGGGGCTGCAGTCCAGGGCGGAGCGGGTGGAGCTTGTTGCTCTGAAGGCAGAAAGAGGCAAACACACGACTCGTTACCACAGCGGGAAACATTGTCGTCTGTACAGACCTCCGTTTCATCTCAGCACGTGAGCAGTCTCCAACCTTCCATCTCTAACCATGCTGGAACAATGGTGGATGACCTTTGCCCGCAGATCACCCTACTTGATCTGTCCAGTCTCTGACACGGTTAGTCACCAAATTCTTCCCACCACGCTGTCAGATCAAGGAATTACAGGAAACACACTTGGTTTGGATTAGTTTGGATGTCAGAGCTACACCTCCAACTGAACCTTCCAGGCAACATCTACGCTAATGCTAACACATACAGAGTCCGTGAAAAGCCTTTGGCTTT
The DNA here is from genome assembly GCA_032359275.1 of Microctenopoma steveboyesi. Taxonomy (NCBI): domain Eukaryota; kingdom Metazoa; phylum Chordata; class Actinopteri; order Anabantiformes; family Anabantidae; genus Microctenopoma; species Microctenopoma steveboyesi. The sequence continues at coordinate 18,939,688 of JAUMHF010000007.1, read as the reverse complement.
GGACTGATGACACACCGCGTCTAACGATCGTGTGGCTGCGATCTGCAGGTTCACTCTCTTTACTCTCACAACAGGCTGCACAGCTCCTCGTCCAGATAATGTTCTTCTCTAAACTCTCTCCTGTCCGGAGCTTCTGCAGTCACCATCAAACCCTCCAGATGGTCCAAAATGCAGCAGCCTGCCTCGATTTCAACCAGCTAAATACACCCGTGTCACACCTGTCCTCACCTCTCTCCGCATCGGGTTAAATGCCTACAGGGCTGTAAATGGAAACACACCGTCCTACATCACCATGCTGTTAGTTAGTGACCTACGCTGCTGCACAAAAAACACCTGAAAACTCACTGGTCAAAAAGTACTTCAACCGAGTCTCTCTCTCTCACACACACACACACACACACACACACACACACCTTGTCCAGCACCTAACATGTTCTTTATCTTGACGAGTTTGACTCTTATTTTGTAGTAACTCAGAATTTACAGAATCTGAATGGTAACAGCTGGAGTCTTCTCTTTGGAAGTCGCTTTGGATAAAAGCGCCTGACCAGTAAAGTAAAGGTTTGATCGGTGCAGGTGGATCCAGATCCAGTAGAAGCTTCAGGAAGTGACCTGAAGTTACCTGCTAACATATCAGGTCCAGTCCGACCTGCTGGTGTCAGGCAAGGAGCGTACCTGTGGGTTCTGTCTGGCCAGATCCTCTATCTTGTGCCAGACCTCCTCTCTTTCCTTCAGCTTGTACTTCTCTCTACAGGAAACAGAAAGCAGACAGTGAGAACGTGTCCACAGCCGTGCAGCTTCAGGGAAACGTCACTGCGTCTTACTTCTGCTTCTCAGCCTTGTACTGCTGCGTGCAGTCATCGAACAGCTTCTGGTTCATCTCCATGAACAGCTTCAGAGCGTTGTAGATCAGGCCGTGGATCGTCCTGTTGAACAGGAGGGGGATTAAAGACCTGCAACCTTTAATTATCTGACTTTAAAGCTGCCACTACGTTTCGATTAGTTTATTAATCCAATGATAAATGATCTCTGCCTGCGTAATTCTATTCATTCAAAAACCTTTATGTGTCCCCGAGTGTGTGTAGAGCAGAGCAGAACTGGGGAATCAAACAAATCTAAAATGAATAGAATGAGATAAAAGCAAAGAAGAAAGAGAAATAAGTGATAAAACAAAAATAACAATAACATCTGCCCAGATGTGTGATAAGCAACAACAATGTGGGCGTCTTTTAAACGCACCCAGGGTCTGTTTGTGTGTCTTTAAATGTGACTATGTGTTGGCGCCCCACCGGCCTCAGTGTTTCCACCCGTTTCCACTGAGCAGGTGTGGCTCTGCTACATGCGTGGTTAGTGGTGGAGCGGTGAAAAATGTCCCCTTGAACTGTAGAATGACCCGGTTCACTGTGAACCTCTGTGTGAAAGTTGAAACTGCTGCGTCGTAGATTAAATTAGAAAAAACCTTTTGACACAAATCATCGATTACAGCCACACTCCTGCGTGTGTGTGTGTCTCTATGTGTGTGTGTGCATGTGTGTGCGTGCGTGTTACTTGTTCCAGTGGCTCTTGGAGTTCTTGTAGAGTGCGGGGAACATGATGGGCAGGATTTTCGCAGCATTGTCACTGATCAGACTCATGATGTACTCGTTGTTCCAGTAATACAGAGCCCTCTCTGCCACCTGTACACAGCAACACCAGTCCAGTTAACCTGATTCCCCCGAGCTTGTCTGCTCAGGCTCTGCACACGTGCAGCAGATCAGTAATCAGATTACTCCTCTACCTTCCTTCCCTCATTAAGAAAAAGACTGGATCACCGTAGTAAAGTCAGAGACGACAGAGGAAACAGATTAACCGGACTTCACACTTCAGGTTCTGGTTGTGTTACCTGGAAGTGTGGACTGGAGACACACTTTGCAAGCTGTCTGAAGAGCGGCTCCTGGACCTTTACAAACTCTGATGGCTCGATCACATCCAGGATCTCCTCCAGCTCGTTCAGGAACATCACCTCCTTCGGACTGTGAGTCTTTGGCCAGAACTTCAGCAGACCCATGATCACCTGCACGAGTCAACAGGAAGTCAAAAAATGTGTGTGTGTGTGTGTGTGTGTGTGTGTGTGTGTGTGTGTGTGTGTGCGCGTGGTGCCAGCAGGCTGACATCTCTAGTGTAAATAACAGCAGTGTG
>JAUMHF010000007.1:18901828-18937410 GCA_032359275.1 Microctenopoma steveboyesi | reverse complement strand
AGACACCCAGCGCTAGCTCCCTGTAAGTCGCTTTGGATAAAAGCGTCTGCCAAGCAAAGTAAAGTAAAGTAAAGTCAGACAACAACATCTGGACTACTCTGCACTCTGTGGCTCGACTGAAGGGTTCTAACGAGGGGACCTGGGCTCGCCCACACGGTGTGTGGAAACCAGGTGTCACAGTCCACTGTGTCTGTGCATCTGCTGCACGAGCTGAACAACTGTAGCATCAGTTTGTGCCTCACATATATGTGCATGTTAAAGACACACAGAGACAGAGGCAGAGACACAACCCCCAGAGATCAAACACCGGTTCTCAACGTTTCAAGTTGTTTGACAGCAGGAAACATGGCGCCTAAACGGCACAAACGCTCAAAGGTTTGTTCTTTACAAGAAAAGTCCGACAACAGGACAACTTGCAAAGTAGAAACACTACGATTATGTAAAAGCTCACAAAACACGTGATAACCTCAAATGAGTGATCTGCTCCGGACTAATGGCTCTCAGCCCGGCAGCAGCTGGAACGTTTGCACGTCCACTGATCGACTAACACCGTGTCTTATGTTAGTGTGACTCTCCTCATTGAACTTGAGTCTCAGACATAAAACAAACGCTTTCAGAACTCTCAATACAGTGACTGACCGATCCCCCTCACTCACCCCCCACACAGCCCCTGCCCCCCTGCTGTAAACCTATGTATAAACTTATGTACTACACACTATTATATAGTACAACATGTAGTATACTGTGTATAAACTACAATACAGGTCAGTACAAACACTGCTGAAGAATATTTAATACACGATGATGTACAGGTGATCATCCTCTGTGTGTTACTATGGAAACCAACTAGCAGTAACCTCTGTAGTGTTGCTATGGAAACAGAGAAGACAGACTCACCGGCTCAGTCAAACTGCTGTCCTTCTCCAGAAACTGAACCACGCAGTAGGCGAGCTGAAGACAGAGAGAGAGGGAACGAGAGTCACAGACATCGGAGAGAGGCGACGCAGACGTGACGTCTGACGGTGCAGGCGACACAGACGCTCTCTGACCTGAGGGTGGTAGACGCTCAGAGACTTGACTTTGTGAAGCGGCAGGAGAACTCTGATGAGGAACATCTTGTGTTCTTCTTTCAGCGGTAAAGCAAAGCCGTTGATTATACTGAGAGAGATAAGAGAACGTGTCACAGCACAAAGCAAGACGTTCTCGCCGTGTGTGTGTGTGTCTGTCTCTGTGTGTGCGTGTGTGTCTCTGTCTGTGTGCGTCTCTCTGTGTGTGTGTGTCTCTCTGTCTGTGTGTGTCTCTCTGTGTGTTTGCGTGTGTGTCTCTGTGTGTGTGTCTGTGTCTGTGTCTCTGTCTGTGTGTGTCTCTCTGTGTGTGCGTGTGTCTCTGTCTGTGTGTGTCTCTGTCTGTGTGTGTCTCTGTCTGTGTGTGTCTCTCTGTGTGTTTGCGTGTGTGTCTCTGTCTCTGTGTCTCTGTCTGTGTGTGTGTGTGTCTCTGTGTGTGTGTGTTACCTCCCCAGGATCTCCAGCAGCTCAGCGATCCCGTTGTGATGTTCTGTCTCATAGATAAACCTGTAGAACAACACTAGTTGAAGTAATGTGGACCCGTTGTACCCGAGGTTCTGTGCACGTCTATGGTTCTGTTGGTGGCTCAGTGTGTGTTTGTGTTTCTGTCAGTGGCTCTGCATGATCACGGTTCCTCCGGTACTGACCTGTAGAAGATGTTGTTGATCTGGCGGCGGATGTAGGCTCGGAGGCCGAGGAACTTGCCGTAGATCCTGTGGAGGATGGTTTTGAGGAAGTCTCTCTCTCTGGGATCCTCGCTATCAAACAGCTCCAACAGCTGCAACAGAACAGACTCAGTCCGACCTAATGTTCTTCGTCACGTTCTGCAGCCGTTTCAGTTGTCAGCCTCTGAAGAGAGCTCTTACCGACAGCACAAACTTTTGGTCGATGTATTTTTTGGCGATGTTCGGCTGGAAGTCTGGAGACTCCAGGAAACGAAGGAAGAACTCGTACACCAGCTGTGGAAACAATGAGAACATGTCAGACGAGGAATCGCTCAGAACCGGGTCACTTAATACGTGGCGGTTCTAACTGAAGAGGAAGATCCATTTCTCATTGTGTACCTGCAGGTGAGGCCAGGCAGCCTCCAGCGTCGGCTCATCCTCCTCAGGATCAAATTCTGCCCCAGTTGGGTTGGATGACGGAGGAAGAGTCCGGAACAAGTTCACTAAAAACTGAATGAAAAAACCAAATACTTGGATCATTCTCTGGAGGCACGAAGTTACAGTCGGATCTTCGTCGGGTTTATCGGCAGCACGCGTATGTCCGCGTGGTTCCTCACCATGACGACGGCCTCGGGGTAGATGGACTCCGTCACCACGTCACTGTTGTGCGTGATGTACTCGACCATCTCGTTGAGTCCTGCTCGCTTCACCTCTTTGTATTTGAGGTCACTGAGCGGATCCGCGATGAAGTCGAAAAGTACGCAGCACTGACGCAGCTTCTGCACAAACAGCTCCTCACGCTCCATTAGTGGGGCATCTGCGGACCAGAACCACAGCACACGGGTCAGAACCACACAACACGGGTAAGAACCACAGCACACATCTCAGACAGAACCACAGCACACGGGTCAGAACCAAAGCACACGGGTCAGAACCACAGCACACGGGTCAGAACCACAGCACACGGGTCAGAACCACAGCACATGGGTCAGAACTTGTGTGAACTTGAAGCTGTTTATAAACGATATCTGTGAAGATTCCCAGCCACAGTAACTGGTCTTGTCTGGTTCCTTTCAGCAGGTTACGGACCTGTAGAACCCTCAGGTCGGTGGTCACCTTTGGGTCATCCTCCTTGTGGAGTCTTCTGTGTACAGCTGCAGGATGGTGACACTCTGGTCTTTGCTGGGGGAAGGGGGGGTCACTGCCTCCCTCAGGTTGGTGTGTGTGTGTGTGTGTGTGTGTGTGGGTGTGGGGGGGGGGATGATCCACAACTCGTATCTGCTCCCGTTCTTTGTCTGATTGGGTAAGTGTTCTGTCTGACCCGTTTGTCCTGCGACTGTTGGCTCAGCTGGTCCGTCTGGGTTCCTGAACCTTGTTTGTAGCATCCAGGACGGTGACAGGAAGAGACATACTCGGTTCCTGGAGGTCCGGTCCACTTTCTCCTTCCGTGCCTCGATGCTGGAACGAGCTTGTTTAACCGAGAGCTGGTGCCTCGGGTTAAATGTCGTCTGCTCGCCGACCTTTCACCGCGGAGCTCAGGTGAAGGCTGCTGGTGGAGGTGGTTCCTGTAGGCAGCACCTTCCTCGGTGTTTTCTCATGTCGTAGGATGTTCATCACAAAATATCTAGCTCAACATCTCTGAAGACTCTCAGTCATCCAGATCAAGGTGTCTAAAAAAGGTCACACACACACACGCACACACACACACACACACACACACACACACACACACACACACACACACAGAGACACACACTGTCTCCTGCAACGTCGATGAGATGTGACGTCTGCGGCACACGGATCCCCGACCATAACCTAGTCAGGGTTCTGGTTCTGGTTAGGTTACCTTTGAGGGCAGGCAGTTTCTGTAGCTCTCTGTTCTTTGTCAGGCTGAAGCGGGACGAGCTCTGGCGCCGCTCCTTCTTCACCAGCTGAGGACCTCCAGAGTATTTGATCTTGTTGAGCTGAGTGGGAGGCGGCGTGCTGTTGCTGGGACGCTTACTGCCGCTCTGCTGCTGCTGGGACTGAAAACACACAAGACTAACAGTTGGAACAAAGCCTCTCTCACCTCTGCAGGTACCCACTGATAGTTTGGACAGAAGTCCGGAGCGGCTGGATGATTGAAACCATTTTATTTATCTTCTTAGAAACTGCATATTAATCCTAAATTAAGATGCAGCTTCGCGTTATTAAAAACACGTTATTAACCTGCTCTGAGCACAGGCTGCATCATCAGATCATTAATGAAACCAGAACAGTCCAAATGTCTCAGATGGTACAGAACCATGGTACTGCTGGGGCTAGGCACCAACAGGGCGGGTCACAGGTTCAGTTCACTGCAGCTACGTAACCGCAGCAGAATCGTTCATCCTGTTTCTGATATCAGCCCAACGGGAGTCAGGACGTGGAACCAGTGCAACCAGCAGTCAGCAGGTTAACTACCCCTGAACCTGACACAGGACAAATTTACAGATGGATGAATAATCTAGATTATAAATTATAAATCAACCTCAGAGTGACTTCAGCAAAAAGTATGAAACCGTGTCCTCCAGTGCAGGAGGAGCAGACTGGAGTTTTACTGCTGCTCCAGACGTGATGAAGAACTCACTGAAAACACTGAACACACACCAACCTCGTCACAGTTCTCTGTGGCAGCATCCTTCCCACCGCCACCGCCACCCTTTGTGCTGCTTTTGGCAGATTTGGTTGTTTCCTGTTCTTACACACACACACACACACACAAAAGAAGTGTAGGCAGACGTGAAAAAAAGCATAGGTTAATTTATTACAGATTTTAATTTGCGTCACGTTCTCTGACTTTAAATTTCTGATTCATTAATCACCTGTTGATGAGTCTAATAAAAGAAAACACATAAAACCTCCCGATTAATATATAAATATTGGAAGGTGATCGTATCTTAACTATTTGAAGAAGAAGAAGATTTTTACATGGTTCAACGAACAGTGGCGCTCGGGGAGCTACAAAGACAAATACAAATTTTATTTGTCACATACATCATTATACAGTGTACAACCTGCATTTAACCCATCCCCCCCAAGGGGGGGAGCAGTGAGCAGCCACAGGAGGCGCTCGGGAGCTAGCGCTGGGTGTCTCACTCAGGGACACAGCTGGTGTGGGGATGGGATGCAGGAACAGCAGGGTTGATTCCCAGCTGCAGCACCCAGCCCTCTGTCTTAACCACTGAGTTACCAGGCCGCCTCTATCTGATCATTTCCTGGACACTTGAGGTTAACACCTGCTACTGTGCTTCCTAATAACCAAACGAAATCCCTCTGAGAGAAACTGGAGCCAAAAGGTTTTTGGTATTTTTACTTAAAAGTGAGTAAAACATGAGCTGATTAGTTTTACTCAGAGCAGATGACCCAACAAGCAGAAGCATGAAATTATTATTATTTATATCAGATCAGAAGTCATCATAACCTGAACCAAAGACAAGCAGGTCAAATTAAACAGTGGTTTATGAACAAACTGAATAATACGAATTGTTAGAAGCTTTTCTGCATTTCTTCATCAACATACGCGTAAAAACCGGGAGCTGAAGAGTCTGGACATTTTAAATATCACATGTGCTCTGTGTAGTTTCTAATTATAACTACACACAGATTCAGCTGCAGTGAGAGAACTAAACACATCGTACAGTTCATTCATTATTCCCATTAATCTTTTAGAATGCTGCTAAACTAGACTCAACCAGTCTCAAACTATTTTATGATATTTAATGTAAATGTTGTGTAATTCCAGCAGCACAGTCGGTTTACATTATCACAACAGACTCATTCCAGCCACTGCTCGAGTTATTCTTTCATGTCCCAGGTGCTCATTTTAAGTTTCACCTGACAGATCATGGGTAAATGCAGGTGTTAAAAGCTGCAGCATCTTTTCCTCTGCTTCTGGTTTTTCTGCACCGACTGTGATTTTGTGTTTAACCCTGCAGCTCTGTCATCAGTTGGTTTGCATCACTTGCTTCATGTTTTATGAGGTGCACACATGCATGGCTGAGTCACAGCCCGCGCAGACACACTTTCAGATCCCGGCCCTGCCTGTTTTCCTACACGAATAAATAATGTAAGGGGATAAGCAGCGTCTCGCCCCCGGAGCTCCAGCTGCAGCAGCCCGTTAGCCAGGACGCTGTCAGCCCGTTAACATGTCAAACTCCTGGTTTAACAGCCACACACACCTGGACCTGCTCTGGTTCTGACTACAGAAAGAAACTAAGCCGCTGGTGGTGAAGCGACAGTAATTTAAAAAGCCGTTGGAGACTCTTAGCTTGGCCCTCGTCTGCTAGCGGGGCCTTAGCATGCTAGCTTCCCGGGTTAGCTAGTACCCAATAGAGTATAACGTCTAAAGTCTTCAGACACACTGCTCCTTCCGAACCAGCCGCTTGTTTTTAACGCTAAAATCACGCAGGCCTGCCCCTAGCCCCTCTCACCTTCTCCTTCTTGCTTTTGTTCGGCATATTGACTGTTCTGCAGAGTTTCTCTCCACGGATAATCCGTGATGTTCCTCCCCGGGACTCAGACGCCGTCACTCGGTCTGTCTCAGCTCCCTGCGCCCGTTCCCAGTCCAGTACGTGTGATTGGCTGCTGACGTCCACATCTGCCTGGCGACGCGAGTACATTATTTTCTGATTGGCTGAGTCAGAGTTCCGAGCTGAGGGCGAGACAGGACTCGAGTCTTCCCCAGCAACAAACCCCCATCTCCCTGGCGATGGTCTGCACTGTCCCAGCACAGAAAACACGATAATTTCCTTTACTTACAGTGCTGCTTTCCTAGCGGGAACCACACAGCGAATCTTACCCGAGCTGCCCCGGGTTCACTAGTGCAGTGAGGGTCACTACAGCAGCTACTGGACAATCTTATGGATTTATGGGATTAATGTCACTGCTCAACTTTTCAGCTCACAACGCGAGTTTCTATTAAACCCATCTCTGTGATTAAAGTCTTTAAAAATAAATATCTGATTCACAAACGAGTGAGCAGACTAAGAACCTGTCCCAGTGTTTTACCTGCGAGAAGCCCTTACAGTACCTGTCAGACGGTACCTGCGCTGGCTGCACCTGCAGCTGTAACATGGTAAGGATGGGATTTATCACCACTCAGCTTCCTTTTATGGCTGAACTGTCTGTAGGTGGCAGGAAGTAAATTTACTCCGAATCACCTAACTTCTGTACATTAGTAAATGTATTTACCACAAAATTTACCTGACAGCTTTGTATCATTTGTAGTTTGTGAATGAAGCGTTAAAGACACGATGAAGCATTAAGTTGCTATAAGACACATTATTTAAAATCTAATTATGTAATATACAGGTCTCTGCAGGACATCATCTTCAGCTAAAAAGTAATAAAATAATCAGCAACTGATAATCAGAACACACAGATCTGTTGGTTTATCGCCACTAACATTTATTAAAACTCTGCTTAAAGCAACAAATTTTACAGGACGAGCAGTTTGTTTCTATTCTGACCAAACTTTGGTGAATCCAACACAACCAAGTAGAATACTCTATCTACAGGGCCAGATCCTGGATCTGCATCTAATGTGAACAAGCCACTTTCAAACAGAACTAACATGCTTATTGGTCCATGCAGCGAGTTTCAGTTCACCAGCTCCACTGTGTGAACAACCAACGCTGCATCAAAAACATAGTCACTGAATTTCAGAGGAAACTGAAACAGGAAACAATAAAACAAACTTACAGTACATTAACTTCAGGAGGAAAGATGGATAAATTAAAAATGAGGGGAACATGTGAACATGTGACAAACATCACTGTGATCTTTAAAGAAACAGTTCCACATTTCAGGAAACTACTGATTTTCCTAGTGTCAATCAAGAAAACTGCTTCATGTCTATGGGTTATTTTATTGGAACGAGAGTAAAATCCCAACCATAAACAGATTATACCAAGTGTCTCCTGCGGAGCTCAAGAGAGCTGGCAGCTGAAATGATTCCCACTGAATTTCCTTTAAGGTATCTCTACACTTTGTAATTAGTGAAGAAACAGATCTTTATAGGTTCACTCACTCAACCAAAAAGTGATTGTTTTAATAGTTTCTAAAAGAGCAAATACCCATAATTAACATGAACTTTTTGTAAAAAGATTGTAGCATCTGTATGAATTCTGCTGTTGATTTATTGTTAGGTTTGATACTATCAGAGGACTTTGTGATGACACTGAAAAGATCAGATATATTCTGTAGGGATTGAATAAAGCGGTTTCACTTAAAGGCAACAGATGTCTGAATCGGACAGAACAAGGGTGTTTCTCGCTTCCAGCTGCTCTCACGTCCAGAAAAATCAAGATCAAAGACTTAGATCAATAATTTTCTGATCCTCCTGGAAAGACTGAGTGGTTTTACAAAAATCTACAACTCAGTGAAACTTCTACTCAAAGTTAAAATCATACTCAAAGTCCAGGGAAGTCAAGTCGGAAGGGAGGCCCAGGGTTTCAGGAGTGACATCCATCACCTGAGGTTGTTGTTTGCAGGGTTCCTCCCCCGTTGGCTGTAACCCAGAACTGGGATCTGATGTGTCCAGGCTTTTTGGATCTGAAGCTGCTGAGTTGGAGTCTCCTGAAACAAGCTCGGGTTGTGGCTCAGACTGGTTCTGTTGCTGCTGATGTCGGGTTTGGTATCTGGTTTGGGATCGAGTTTGGCGGACAGGACGGGGGGCAGAAGGGGTCTTCTTTGTTGGAGTGGTCTTGCCTCTAGTTTTAGGGCCTGGTTTGGGTTGCGGCTCTGGTTCTGGAGCCATCTCAGGAGGCATCTCTGGGTGAGAATGTTGCTGGGTGTCATGGTCTGGTTGGGATTCAATTAGTAGCATTGCTGGAGTTTGAGTGATTTGGGGAGCATGGGATTCTAGTTGCTTATCTGCAGGCTTAGTCTGTGAGGCAATCTGACATTCAGCTTCAGGAGCAGAGGTTTGATTTTGGGGTTCACTATGAGCTGGTGGGATTGTGTGTGAAGTAGTTTTAGATGGAGCTATCACAGGTACAGTGGGTAGGGTAGGTCGCAAGGACCAAACTGATGCAATCTTAATATCAGACTTGGGATTGGTTTGGGTAGTTGTCAGGATATTGTTGGAATCTGGTTGTGGAGATGTACAGATGTCAACTAGAGTTTGTACCTGGGTTTGAATACTAGGTGGGGAACTAATTGTGGATGTTTTATGGACCTCAGCTGAAGGTTGGGGCTGAGTTTTGGAACCTGGTGCGGAAATGTTTGATTCAGACTGTAAAGATGCATGGACTTTAGTTGGAGGTTGGGACTGGGATTGGACATCAGCTGGAGGTTTTAATTGGGGATCTGATGAAGAATTGTTTGAGTTTGGTTGTGGAGAAGTATAGAATTTAGTTGGAGTTTGTGACTGGGTTTGTGATTTTCCTTGTGGTTGGACCTTTGGTAGTTGGGGGGGTTTGTTTGTACTACCTCCACCAATTCTGGAGATTGTTGCTGATTTAGTGATGGGCAAAGGACCTGACTGACCAATGCTGCTGTAAAAGATGCCAAATAAATCCTGGGCTCTTGCTGCAGCCAGGCTACTCCTCAGTTTCTCGGACTTCTGGCTTCCATCACCCATATTCATGAAAGGTGGAGGTTTGACAAACACAGTGCGAGTCTGCTCACTCTCTGGGACGCCGGGAGCTGCCACATCAGAGACGATCTTTATCAGTGAGGACTGTGTAGGTTTAGGCTGAGATGGGGCAGGCTTTGTCTCACGTGTTTCAGATTTAAAAACTAATGGTGCTGGATTGACCTCCGAGCGTGCAGGTTTACCCTCAGCCAGTGCAGGCTTTGCCTGAACTGGGGAAAGTTTAGAGACTGGTGGCACAGGTCTATCCTTAGCTGGGGGAAGTCCAGAGACTAGTGGTGGAGACTTAGTCTTAAATGACTCGTTCTTTGATGCAGCTGGAACTTCCAAAGAACCAGGTTTACCAACTGGTGGTACAGCTTTAGTTTCCAACAACGCTTTCTGAGCATTTAGAGCTTTTGTGAGAGGATCTGGACACAGTGGATCATCTTTTGGAGGAGGATCTAGGACACCAGTGTGTTGGGGTCCCATTGAGAGAAAGGTATTTAAAGACGCAGGTTTACCCATCATGGTTGTTCTCCTTAGCACTGCAGCGGGTGCAGGGAGATTTGGTCGTATTCTTCCTCTGCTGGTGCCATTGGACACCCAGGAAGGTGCCATGGTGTTCTGTCCCGACAGCTTATCTGCAATCTCTTTGGCAACAGCCATCGATTTAGCAAAAGAATCCTCTACTGAGACCTGCTGCGGCTGTTTTGCAGCAGCTTCATCATCCTTGATAAATTCTGCTGCCACTTTCTCTGCTTCCTTTGCCAGCAAATTCTCTCTCTTCTTCCACGTGAACTTTCCAAATGAAGTGGTTGTAGTCACAGGTGCTGGCTTGCCAGCTTCCAGGCTTTGTTTGCGAAGCTTGGCCCTCATAGCCGGACTAGGTCCACAGATAATTTTAGATTGGTCATAGGTCTTCGGCAGAGGTTCGGGCTTGCAGACTTCTGTTTTCGCTGCTGGTTTTCCCAGATCAGAAGTTTTAAAGGTTTCCCTCTGAGTCTTAGATTTCCCTTCATCTGGATCTCTGTCATATTTGGATCTGGAATCGGAATATTTACTGTATTTATACTTGTTGTCCTCATCGTTTCTTGGGACATATTTGGGGCGGTCGTCAGATCTCTCATGACAGTCCCTGCGATAGCGGTAGCGATATTCTTCGTCTCTGCTGTAACTGTCATCCTCAATCCTTCTGGTGTATTTGCCCCTGTCTTCTTCATCTCCTTTGTATCGGTACTTGTCATCTTTTTTGCTGTATTTATACTTTTCATCCTCATCTCTTTTACTGTAATGAGGCCTCTCCTCTTCTTGACTCTTTACATTCTTTGACTCGTCCTCTTTTATGTTGCCCTTTAGCTTGTCCTCCTCTTCCTCCTTTTTAACCTCAGATTCCTTCTGAGCAGCATCATCTGTTTCCTTTTTTTTCTCCTTTTTATGTTTGTTCTTTTCCTCCTTTTCTTTGCTGCCTTTCTCGTCTTCGTCGTGTTTGCGTTTCTTTGCACTGATCTCCAAGGCCAGTCCCGCCTGTCGGTCCAGGTTCCTCCTCTGTTCATACAGAGGATTCTCATATATTTGTTTCTAGTGGGTAAAGCATCAGAAAACAAGCAGACAGTCAAGAAAACACAAACAACTGCTGCCATACACACACCTCTACTCACAGCTGAGCCGATTAAACAGTGATGTTGACGGCCACTGATTCTGACTTCCTCAGGTTAAGGAGGAAGTCTTTCATTTCTAAAGAGCGGGAACGACAGAGTAGCAGATCTGAAATGATGTTTGACTGAGGATGGACAGCAGGCAAAGAGAATATAGAGGATAACATCACGCTAAGAAAAATATTTGACCTGAATTCAATGTTCTCATTTCTGCACTGTCAAAACATTAGGTGGACGAACCGCTGATAAAACACACAACCAGGAGAAGCGTTTGTTTGATATGTTAGTGTGTGAGCCGTGTTACATGTGCTTAAACTCATTTAGCATCATCACTGCTCCCAGTGTATTCCTATTATTTATCTCTAAGTGGTGACCTCTTACTTCCTCAGTTAAATACCTTGTACTTCTCATTGTGAGCGTGTGTGGTGACGTGCTCTTCTGCACAGATGGCATCTCCATAAAACTCGGTACACAGAAGGCAGAAGAATCCCCTGACCGGCAGCAGGAATTCAGAACCTGCAGCAAAAAGACAAGAAGAAAGACAGTTTAACCCACATGTGGTGAAAAAATAAACTGTCAATCATGATTACCTGCCGGACGTCTCCATTAGCAGAACCTGTCAGGACAGGAGAAGGTTAGAAAGGAAACATCTGACTAGGAAATATGTTTTAAAAATGGATTAGGAGTTCAATCACTTTACGTTTCAGCAGTAATGATGGGAAAGTGCAGTAACAGCTCTGTGATAAACTGAAATGTTACAGCACTTTTACACAGGTTACTGTCACATTAACAACAGGCCTCATCTGAACACGAGACACAGAAAAACATTTCCAATGAACAGTGGCAGCTCCTTTGTGGCTTGATGAGAGTCTTTGTCACTTCGTTAGCACTGTTTTCATTAAGAGACAGAGAAACTTCAGAGATCCGCACTGAGCTCCACCTGGAAGCAGAAGACAGCTACAAAATTCAGCGGCTCACAAACCAGCACAGAAAGAAAAAGCTGTGTTGTTAAAAGTGAGATAAATGTGAAGTGCGAGTACCTTTGGCAGGTTTGGTCAGTTTCTCTTCTGATGGCATGTTCTTGACAATTTTGATGGGAGCAGACGCCCAGGGCCGGTTGTATGGGTCAAGAGTCTGTGGAGAAAAGAAAAGAAAATCATAGGTCGCGTCCAGGTGTGAATAAGATCTACAGAAAAAAGTGTTCTTGGTATTTTCTACGACGCAAACATGAAAGAAAATAACTAGCTGTAAAAGTGTGAGGAACAAACCTTTCGATGAGTTTTGCTATGCAAGTGCGTGAAAAAATCAAACATGGAACCAGAGGTGATGTTACAGTTTTGGCACCAATGGTTACCAGCGTCATAGTATTCAAACGGCTCCGGGGGCGGGGCCACAGTCAGAGCCGGGCCGATAACTGGCAGCTTGTCGGCTGACGCAGATGAACTCTGCTAAAAGAGAAAAAAACAAAAGATCGGAGAGTCAACGCCGCAGGCAGAAGGCGACAGTCACACAGAAACATTCAGCGAAGGAACAACTTTAAAACTCAGCTCAAAGTATGAAAATTAATACGTTACCTTCAGCGAGTTCCAGCCTCAAAGTCTTCAGCGAGCGCTTTGCGAGAATCCGCATGTTTCATTCGCACAGATTTACTAAAAACGATGCTTCTGTCTGAGAACGGACGCACGATGACACCGTTTAAAGGTACGTTTGAAGGTACTTGAACCAAACCTATCTATGATCAAACAGGACAAGTCAGACTGTCCTGTCCGGTAAAGTTCACTGACATCATGACTCTGAGGATAAGACTAAAAGAACTGTAGCTGTGAGGTCAGGAAGTGGAAATGACGGCGTGACTGTCCACCCGTTACATCTAACAGTTAGATTTAACAGGAAGACAACGTTAGCTCTTTAAGGTTCACCCGTCCTCAGTATCTCAGTATCTGCCCGACCATGTGCGACCCATTTCGGTCAATGCGGCTCTGACACGGCATCGCGGCGCAAAAGCGAGACGTCGAGCGTCAGGTCACATAATAAATGAAGCATTCTGTCCTGATAAACGAGTAAATGGATGTTAAATCTGATTAATCAGCAGATTTACTGTTACTCTGGACTCAGTAGAAATCACCGACACATTAACGAGGACTTTCTCTTGTCCTTCAATGTCCAATCAGTAACCCTTCCCCTGACTTAGTGCAGTGACATTTAAACTGACGGTACTGATCCCTAGCTGTGACGCAGGACAGTAACCTGCAGTTTTCCCTGTTACCTCGTCTGCAGATCATTGTACCTTTATGGTGGAGCTACCGGACCCCTGCTGGGTCTCCGGGCTCGTCGCCGGCTCCCGTTTCTTCTTCTCTGGCGGGGGTTTGGCTTCTTCTTCGCACTCCTCTGCCTGTTTGCCGTTTCTGCGGGGCCGGTCGGACGGACTCAGGCCGAGGATAAGCGCCACCTTTTCAAGCTCGCTGCGTTTCTTCTCAGCAGCCTCGTGCTCCTTGCGGAGGTTGGCGATCTGGGTCATGACCTCCTCCTGCAGGTGGCTGATCTCCTGCAGCAAAGGGTCTTTGTGCCCGTCCTTCTCCCTGCGCTTCTTTCTCAGGAGCTCGCCTGAAAACATGAGGTTAAATTAATTACCAGGTTAATTTAAGTGCAGTCTGTAAACCCGGCTCTCAGCGTGTTAACTCACCTTGTTGTTTCCGGAGCCTCTCAAGCTCCTTCATCAGATACTCCTTCTTCTTCATCCGAATCTCTCTCTCCTGCTTCAGCTTCTCTCTCTCCTCCAGAACCTGAACACACACATTACTCAGATCCGAATTATGTGTCATCTTTAAACTGCAGCCAGGAGCTGAATGGGTTTTACTTTGCATCCAACCTTTTGTTTCTGGCTCTCGTTGTTCTGCTCCTCTGACACTTTCCGGTCGTGGCTGCTGAGTTTCGAGCTTCCCTTCTCTGTATCCTGAATCGAGCTCTTCAGTGACCCTGAGGAAGGACACGTAGAAGAACTATTTCATTTAAATCCTTCTCTGGTTGTTAATAAAAAAGGTTTCTTTAACGTGACACGTTTAAAATGTGCTGGTTGTGGTTCTTGTTGGGTCGAGTTGGGTCATCTCTCTCAGGCAGCACACAGAGTAAAAATAGATTGTGCTGTAACACCGCAGGTCAAAGTTCAGCTCCATGAACATCAAACTCAATTAGACACGAACCTGCTCAAACTAATGATAATGATCAATGTTCCATTAACAGTTACACTGACCTTTGACCCCCGGCTCGAGGACCACGTTGCTATAGGGCTGTTTGTACGGCAGTGCAGGGGGGAACTCTTCAGAACTAGTCTGGGGGGGCAGGGTCATGCTGGGGGGCGGGTACATCGGGGGCCACTGCTGGTGCATGAAGGACAGGAAGTTCCCATACTGATTGTAACCTGGGGGGGGAAAGTTAGGTGGCATCATTCCAGGGACCTGTGAGGGGGGGTAGGTGGGTATGGGCACCCCCTGGGGAGGGGCGAGTGTGCTGGGGGCAGGTGTCTGTGGAGGCAGCACTGCCTTGGTTTGCTCTGCCTCCTTCACATCTCTGTGGGGTCTGGGGGGGGGTGTCTTCCTGCGGCCGTCGTCGCTGCTCCAGCTGCCCCCCCGTCCTCGGCTGCGGCTTCTGCTGCTGCTGCTGCTGCTGGAGTTGTCGCTGTAGCTGCGCCTCCTGAGGCTCCGGGCGCTGCCTTCCGAGCTGCCAGACGAGCAGCGTCTTCGACGTGTGGGGGTCTTTGGGGGGGGCCTATTCCCATGGAGACGCTCTTTGGTCCTGGCCGCCATTTTGCTGATCTCAACCACACCCAGGTCCAGTCCAATGGTTTTCAGCAGGTCCTGGATCTTCTCATATTCCTCCAGCGCCTGACGCTCACTCTCCTCCAGCGGTTCTGTCCCTGGGGGGTAAGCCTGGTTCGACACCTGGACCGTGATGTTCTGGTCAGCGGTGATAGTAGGCCGGCTTGTGTATCGCATGTCCACCTCCCCTATGGTGGGAGGGGCCTGAGGATGAGCGGCAGCTCCGCGGGGCGGGCCGCACGTCTGGCTCATGACAGAGTTTGGAGCAGGGTAGTCTCCATATAGCGTGTCCTCCGTTACGTCTGTGTACAGATCCAGCCCGTGGTGTCGGACTGACTCGGACATCGATGTAGGTTTGGGTTCTTCCGAGTCCCCGTACAGGTACCTCTCCTCTTCATCGATCTCATCTACAGTCTTAATCGAAGCCCTGGCCCCCGTGCTGCCCAGCAGGTTCAGAATCTCTTTGATCTCGTTGCTGAGCCCTGGACGATGGGCCATCTGTGGGTCGGACTGCAGCTCTGTCAGCACGGCGGCCACCATGTGAGGCTCCATCCCTCTCACTGCCTGCAGCAGCTGGTCGGCCACGTGAGAAATGCTGGAGCCCTCCACACCCCTGGGAGAGTCCAGGCTCTGAAACACAGCACAGAAAGAGTGAGCAGAGTGATACCTCTGTTCCACAGCTCAGCAGCTGATCATATTAAGCAAACGAAATGTTTGAATATCGTTTGCTTAACATCAGCTGTCCAATTTAAAGATGAAGCGCCGCAGTGTGCGTCTAATGTGTGGATGCTTCCGCATAAACATAAGTAATGTTTAGAAGTCTGTATGTTTTTCCGGTTACGCCGGCTCAGTTTTACAATGTAAACACTGAACCACGCTGTCCTCCTCAACCATCCTTGTTGCATGACAGTCCGTGTGAAACACAAACAAAAGCGAAAAAGCCTCAATTCTAAAAAAGTTATTCGAATAATTCAAGGGATCGTTGCAGCCCTGTTCAAATCAGCAACAGAATTAGGTCCATGTGTGGTTCTGCTCTGATGTTCAGACGGACTCTGACATGTCTGTTGCTACATGTGATCCTGGTTCTGACACTTGTTAATCACAGCACCGTGCAGACCAGGTAAACATGCATTAGCACCGGTTCTGAGTTCCCTGCGTGTACAGTAAAATCAGACCTAGGGATCTTCTCACCCTGACTGAAGGCGAGTCCTCCAAGTCGTTACGTTTCTTCAGGATGGATTTTGTCGGCTGACTCAGCATTTCCTCCAGCTCCTTCCGACGTCGAGCCATCTGCAGCTCTTTAAACTCTTTCTTGGATTTACTGTCGCTGTGGCTGCTGGAGCTCGAGCTGCTGCTGCGACTCTCACTCTGACTCCTGTGCCGACTCTTGCTACGGGCCCGACTCGCTGCTTTGCTGTAGCTTCGTCCTCTGCTGCGTCTGCTGGATCTGGACCTCGATCGAGATCTGGTCCTGCTGCGGTGGCGACTCTTGCTCCGGCCCCGGTCCGGACTCCGGCTCTGGCTGCGGGGTCGGCTCTTGCTCCGGCCCCGGCTCTTGCTCCGGCCCCGGCTCCGGTCCGGACTCTGGCTCTGGCTCTGGCTGCGGGGTCGGCTCTTGCTCCGGCCCCGGCTCCGGTCCAGACTCCGGCTCTGGCTGCGGGGTCGGCTCTTGCTCCGGCTCCGGTCCGGACTCCGGCTCTGGCTGCGGGGTCGGCTCTTGCTCCGGCCCCGGCTCTTGCCCCGGCTCCGGCTGCGAGGTCGGCTCTTGCTCCGGCCCCGGCTCCGGTCCGGACTCCGGCTCTGGCTGCGGGGTCGGCTCTTGCTCCGGCCCCGGCTCTTGGCGCGGCTTCGGTCCGGACTACGATCCCGCTCATACTCAGATCGTAGAGGGTAGTCTCTGTACAGGGAGACCAGTTTTAGTGGATTCAGTTTAAAGACTCCAGTCCTGTTTCCCCGACCATTATGCCCCGCCCCCCAACAGCACCTGACACGACAACAGCACATGGAATAGTTTACGCTCTGACTGACTCCGAGTCTGGAACAGTTAGTAAAATTAGCGCTGTGGTCGCCTGCAGAAATGCGCACAGCGCTCCGAGTGTGGAGACGTTCACAAACACAGCTGGAGGTTTTTTAACATGCGTGACCATCGGGACAGAAATGATGCCGTTTCCCCAAGGGGATCAATAAAGTATTCATTATTAATGTGACCATAAAAACAAAATTACCTCGAAGGTCTTGAAGAGCTTTGGGGTGGCACCTGTTTGTATAATGTACATTTTTCATGTGTACCTGTCATGGTGACGCGAGGAGGGGGCGTGGCCAGACGGTCCGGTCAGCTCATTGCCAACTGTGATGACCAGATTGTGGTCCAGGGGAACCGGTCCATGTGGAGGTGGAGAACTCTGCAAAAACGATGATGATGAAAGAATTAGAAGTGAACACAGAGGCGGCCTGGTAGCAGAGTGGTTAAGGCAGAGGGCTGGAAAGCAGGAGACTCGGGATCGATTCCCAGCTGAGGCACCCAGCCCGTCCCCCCTCACCAGGTGTGTCCCTGAGCGAGAGACACCCAGCGCTAGCTCCCCGAGCGCCTCCTGTGGCTGCTCACTGCTCCCCCCGAGGGGGGATGGGTCAAATGCAAAGAAGAAATTTCGTTGTAACATGTAAAAATGTGTCAATGGCAATAAAGCGGATTCTTCTTCTTCTTCTTCAGAATTTCTGATTCTGAGAATAAACTCTGTTCCCAGAGGTTCGTGGTGCCAGGTTCGAGCAGCACGAGACTGCTCCTTTCTCAGATCTTAGGTTTGCATTTTTGTCTCTTTGAGGCCGTTTCTCGTCTCTTTGAGGCCGTTTGTATTAGGGGGTACAGCTCAGTCCTAAATCTTGATCCAGCAGTGACGTCACCTCAGATATTTTCTGTTTCGCCTCGAAATGAACAGAATCACGTTAAACTGACGGTAAATACAAGTTATTCTACACTAAGATGATTCAACCGCGTTTTCTCTCTGGTAATTTCGGTTCTGTTATCACTTCCTGGCCCACTGGTTCTGGGACCGACTCACCTCTCTCGGCGGACCACCGGACCAGTACTCCCCGCCTCGGTGACTTCCTGAGCCGGGGGAAGGGTACCTCCGGCGCGGGGGGGAGCGCCGGTAGGAGTCCGGGTGGCTGTGTTTGTGGTATCCGGAATGGTAGGGAGGCCTGGGTCGGTTCCCTTCGTCTCTGTAGCCCGGTGCCGGGTAAGGCCTCGGAGGCGGAGGACCTCGGCCTTCGATAGACGGCGAGTAGCCTCCTCTCGGCGGCCGACCACGGTACATGTCTTTCCGCAGACAGCCAGCTGATGTGTCCGGCGTTCGTTTAATGCAGAACGAGCCGTGCTGACTCTTCTCTTTGTGTCGGAACCATGCGCTCAGGGTTCTGGTTCAGAAAGTGGATCTGCAGCGCGCGGATCCCGTGTGTGCAGCGGAGCCGCCTCTTCTTCTGCGGAGGGACTCGAACAGTCGGCGAAGGAGCTGCTGCCACCTGCAGGACGAACAGGGAACAACACGGCCATGGACGTTTAACAAGCTGCTTTCAGTAACTTGTTAGAAACGCGCTTTACTCTTTGGACTGCGGGAGAAATACAATTCATTGGAAGTTTAAAGCCAATAATGTAAAATAACTGCCCCCCATCTCGATACAGATGTATTTTCTGATTTATCTGTCAGACACTGTTCAACCCTTTAGTTCTTTGGCGTACTCTGGTCTCAGCCTTTTAGTTGCACGTATAACTTATATATAAAGACACAGATGACATCCACACAAAAACTTTATTATAGCTTCAGTAAAACAACAGGAAACATGGACCCCCTGCATTTTGTAATGTTCACCTTGGAGGAAAACAAAGTACAAATGTTGAGAGCTTCACATCGACATTTGAGTTTTATCAGTAGCGGTGTAATGTTCTGTATTAAACACAGCACAGGACTGGTTTTATCCTGTGGTGTGTGTGTAACAGAAAACTATCACTGTCATCGAAGTGTGGAAAAGCTCAGGCTAACAAATACTTGTCATTCAAACAGAGTGGTATTAGATTCTTAAAAACTGGACTGGTTAAGAAAAAACAGTCTGTAGTCAGCAATTGGTGGTGTTAACAGTTTTTATGATTTAGCAGCATTTTAACCAGCATCAGTGTCCACACACACATAATATTCAACATCTTCTCAGACGGCCAAAAGGCGACTCTTCTCTTTATTTGGTCTTTCAGTTGTGAAACCATTTTACAAGACAAATATCAGAATTTGTAGCTACCTTCCTGTCACCAGCTTAGTGCTGGGTTACCCTAACCCTAACACAGGTCAGAAAAGGAGAACCAAACAATTTTCTTACCTTTGATCTGTATTTTATGACAAAACACAATATACTGTATTTACATGACCAGTGCCTTTGTTTATTGGGTGATCAAAGAAAACCCTATATTACTGCTACAAATTCTCTAAGTGGGTTAAACTACAGTGTCTAAAGTTCGGAGTGATACTAGAAGAACATGAAAGTTTTACACAGAACATTTTAAATTTGCTTCAAAAGACACTTGAACACTTCAGGAGTCCCCCGTTGAACCTGAAAATAGTTTTGATAAAGTGCTGTTTTCTGCGGGACAACATGAATAAACTGAAACTGAAGGAATAAGACAATTTCTGATTTCTGTAAATAAATATAGATGCTGCAGTGAGCGTGTGTCGGATGTTTCAACAATGTTCAGTTCATCTGCTGAGCCGTTGAATCCTCCTGAGTTCCACCTCGAATGCACCCTGCAGAGAAAACAGACTCACCTGGTCGACTCTATCGGGTTCAATGAAGCTTGGAAAATGAAGTATAGAGTAAATTAACTAGTTTAAAATAAAAGAAAAAAAGATCAGTAAATAGTTTAAATGATAGAAATGGGTTTTACTCACAAAGAACTGTTTTCTGTTCGTTGAAAGTTTGAATAGAAGCTTTTTACCATTTTTAATTTTACGTAAACATTTGTGAATCTCTTCAGAAATCAAATTCAGTCATAAGGAATACATCAGACATGTTAATTAATATTAACAGATGCCAGCTGAATGGAAGCTAGGCAGACTAAAATAACCCGTAACAGAACTGGTGGCGTTACAAAAACTGAAAATGATTTCTAAGAATTCACAACATTCAACATGATTCTGTTAAGAAATGTTGACTGAGCAACATCTGGAATCTATTATCACTCAACTCTATTCTTTATATAAAGTAAATGTGGAAAACGAAAAAAAATAAAGTATAAAACTTGCTGCGTCCAGAGCAGCAGCAAACGAGCAACATAAGAAGGAAACACAACGATGTCATTACTCTCATTTTATTTCACCAACGGTGACCCAACAGATCAGCTCATATTAAAGTTCATGTTTCCAGCCTGATGAACATTTTCTATGGATAACTGAAGCCTAAATTATAGCTAAAACTACATACCACTGGCTCTTTACACTGAGCCGTAAGAGCATGAATATGGTCCTTTAATGTCAGCCGTTACAACTGCCTAGCTAAAAATGAATAAACATAAAAGAAAGAAATCACATCTCTTAACTTCTCTCAGCTTTGTTCATCTCCACCTCCCACTTCTCTAGAAAATCTTGAAGGTTCAGATTAAAAATGTCGATGCCTTTGGGTGAGAGATGGACGCCGTCAGCCCGATACAAACCTGTGTTGGAGCCGCAGCGGATATTGTCGTGTGTCAGTGAAGTGCCACCCAGCTCTGAGATAATGTTCTGGATCCTGCGATTAACAGTGGTTCGTACCAGATCGACTTCGTGGGTGTCCGCCGAGTGGCGCCAAACCCTCCGCGGGAGGATATTGGACCACACAATGATGCACTGCGGGAAGATGCTCCTCATGGAGCTGAGGTCCTTCTTCACAGAGGCCAGCAGGTCGGTTGGGCTGTCGGTGCTCAAATCGTTGCCACCCAGGTGTATGATGAGAACGTCTGGATTAGGCCAAGTGACCTTCAGCTGGTGGAGCTGGGGCAGAAGCTGGGACCACGTCATGCCCTGGATGCCTTTCCACCAGATGGTCACCTTGCTTGGGTCCATGCCGAGCTGCATACCTACCTCAGGAGACTTGGCTCGCGACTCAGCCCAGTATACCAGTGAATGTCCACAAATCCAAACGTTTTTGGGCTCACTGCTCACTGGCTTGCCTAAAAAGTTTAAAAAATATATTGTAAGGCAAAAGCCTTGTGTTACACAATCTAAACCATATCAGAATGACTGCTTAGGCAGGTTCCTTAAAGATCCTTTTATTCTGCTTAATAGACTGGTCAGTACTTTAGTTATTGTCAATGAAAGGTACAAGTTGTCGGCCAACAACTTCATGTTCTGGTGAAACACTATGTACCAGCTGTTTAACCAGCCAGCCTGTATGGAACAAGCCACAGATTTATGCACACTACATGATTTCAGTGTAAAATATTTCTGTTTGAAATCACCTTGAGCGGTCGGGGTCGGTCACACACCTTATTGTTCTCATACTGCTGACTTTGTGCTGTGTTAAAAGAAACTCTTTAAACTCAAAAACAATGTTTCCTAAAGTTTTCTAGCTCTCTAGATTTCTGTAAATGATATCTGTCTAAATAATTGTATCACAAAGCATTTTAATAATTACATTTAAGATTATTTGGGTTATAGTGACATATCTATATATATATATATATATATATATATAGATATATGACTTTCTACTGTAAAACCTCAGCTAACAGAAAAATGTTAGATGTACCTTAATATATTTAATAGTCTGTCCACCATTCAACTTTTTTTATTTATGTCAAATATAGGAAAAATGCATTTCATCAGTGTAATTAAGACATTAAAAATCATCACCTACCTTCACTGTCAAATATTTTGCAACGTACATTTGTTTTTCCATTTTAACTGCCCCTAACTGCTTCAGAGTAAAACTCTTATTAGAGGATCAAGTGTTCGAAGGCAGCTAGCTGTGAATTTACATCATTTCCCGAGCCAACAACGTCCTTACATGAGCGTTTAATCCGTCCTGACTGGAAAACAGCTGTGTATAAAAACATGCAAATAAATTTAGACCTAAATCTTGGTGCCCTCATGTTTAATATATGCAAGAACAAACTACAGTTCTGTCAAAAAGTATTTGCCTTTATACTGTGATTTCCTTTATGTATTTGCCACAAACAATTATTCAGATCATCAAATACACTAAAGGGGAAAATACTTTTCACAGTACTATACATTTTTACTTCAAAATTCAAAATTAAAATTTTTTTCATTACTTCCAAAGCTTTTCTAACCTCCCTCTTAAAAATATGATTTCATTTAGAGAAAGGAAATGGAATTTGACTTTATAACAAAGCAACTCTGTTGATTATTATGTTATAGCTGATGGACTTAACACTCATGGGTTTTGTGCAACTAGATATTAATGTGCCATTTTAATATTGAATGATTTCAATTTTCTTTTCCATTTCCCAACTCTATACAGGACCTCATCCTCTCCACCTTAGTCTAAATCCTCTTGATCTAAACTGTGAGTCCAGTGAATTCTTACAGGATGGAGAACCAGACGTTGGCAGGTGAATGGAGATTTCCTGATCTCAGCGGATTTACATGTGCAAAAGTGACAGATGACCTAAGGTTTGGGTGATGAGCTGCAAAATTAATTTATCAGACACAGACTAAGACATGATAATCTGTACGTCAACTCAGGCAACAGCAAAACAAACCGTCTGGAGCTACTGACGTATTCACTTAAACCTAATCTGTGTACTAGACATTTTCACATTAAAAAAATGGTTGAGACTGACTGAGCAACTCAGTCCGTTAAGCCACAACAAGCTCAAAATACAGACGGGACACACTTTCCTTACTAAAGTCTGGAAGGTACCAGGATAAACATAAAAGAGCTCCTATCCCTATAAGAATCTCTGTTAGCTTCTAGAGCTAACACACGATAAAGACATCCTCATTCAGCTCTGGTAAATAATCTGAATGGTCACATGCAGACTTTCAAAACTAACCTCGATGTTTTTGTGTAAATTAATACTTCTACGTCCTTAAAAACAGCCTTACCTCTGTCACTGCAAATAGATTTGATGGGGACAAAACACTGACTATAACACAGACTAATATGTCTTGTGCTGTATTTTGTTTTGTCATAATTTCATTACGTTTATGCATTTAGTTCCATCTAAAGTCACGTTTGTTTCTTTTCAATTAAAGATGGATCAGATGACTACATAAAGTCTTCTCGTGCACATTCCAAAGATCGTCAGTGAAGTTAAGGTCTGGACTTTGTGGTGACCGATACACATGCTCGCTAATCAGAATTTGTGCCCAATTAATCACGGTACTGCATCAAAACTCAAAAAAGCCACAAGTACATTCATTCTACTTCAGCAGTATCCCACAAATCTTAATCAGTGGCCACTGAACACGTTTCACCCCACATTCCAATTCTAACCCAAACCAGGATCGAGAAAAATCTCTGGTATGGAGGGCGAAGCAAGTGCAATGGTCACTGAATAACATTTGAGTTAACCATGACTTAATATGTTAAAATGGGACATTACCTACCTGATAAATCTAATGTTTATAATATCTAAGTGCATTAGAAAAGAGGATCTTCTTTTTTTTTCTTAGTGAATATCCAGATCTCACAGCATTGAGCAAATAAACTTACCTAGTTTATAGTCAAAATGTTGTGTAACTCAAAATTCTGTGAATAATAAAACAAAAACCAAAACAGAAAATTTGACATGCCAGCAGAAAAAAAACGTATCTAAACCTGTAACAATAACCAAACCTAGATCTACGTAAAGCCTTACTGTCTGAAGCAAAAGCCTTGTACAGCTTTCACGAACAATGTTACATTTAAATTGCTTACAATTAAAATGCTGTTTTCTTTTTGTCATTTCACTGGACTTCATGTTAAAAGTCAAACTAGAATTATCTCACGCAGCCATGCAATTTTCACATAGAAAGGTGAGACTTCGTGTCCTAGACAATTTAATGTCTGTAGGAGATGTCCTAACCTTAAAGGCCTTTTAAGTCCTGGACCACATGCTTCTCATGCAGTCAGGCTAAGGTTTGCGGAACCTGACCAATATAAAATCTTACGTCCAGTGTCCAGGAGTGCAGCGACTTCAAACCTTTTGTAGCAGACAATGTCAGCTACAAAACTATTTGACCTGATGGAGCTGCTAGCGAACTTTACATAGAAATGAGTAGTACTATCAAAGTACTACATACTTAGTGCTACCTTTCAGTACTACCAACAGTAGTACAGGCTGAGGCGTTAGTGGGGTCTGTCCTTTATCTTGGTCTTCCTCTTTCAGTGTAGTTCCAGGGAATAATGTAAACATCAGCATGTAGCAGGTTTGACGACTGTATCTACAGACAAATGACCAAATCAAGCCTGGGCTACCTGTTGCACTTTAATCTAGCTGTACTGTGTTTACACTCAGTTGTCACTGTTCGGGTACAACCTCTTACTGTGGTGATTTTTTTAGCAGGATGCAGTTCCTGCGTGTTCTTTTCTCACAGTGAACGTAGCCACTGTGCTGCAGCTGTTTTTAATATGAGTCCTTTCATTTCAAATGGACAAAAGATCATTAGGGATTCCCTGCATTTTTCCTCTGGTTACTTACAGATGTAGACTCTACGTAATTATTTTGTTAACAAATATTTTACTTTACTTTACTTTGCTTGGCAGACGCTTTTATCTTACAAGGAGCTGGCGCTGGGTGTCTGGCTCAGGGACACACCTGGTAGGAGATGGACTAGGAGTCAGACGGAATTCAAACCTACGACCTCCTACATCCCAGTCTGACGCCTAACCCATTGAGCTACCAGGCTACCAGGCCAAATCCATTTTAGACTTTCGGTTCTGACAATAACAATATAGAGAATTGAGCAACATCATTTTGTAAAGTAAGAATTTGGAAGGTGCACCAACAGAAGAGTGACAGCTGAAGTGTAAGTGTACTTAAGCTTAATATAGTCTAACTACACTCAACAAAAACCCCTCGCTAACTACATGTTTGGGTAGCAGAACTAATTCACTCATTTCAACTGTGCTTAACAGGTTTTTACTGTTAGCTACAGAATAAAGTTATTCATTATTATCTAATGATTTAAAAACAAAGTCAAATGTTGTTATCAGTTCTAAAACTAGTGAATGGAAATTAACCTTACCATCAGTATAATATCATTCCGACTGTGTAGCACTTTCTGTGATGGGCTGATCTAAATTACAGCTACCCGTGGAGTCACAGAATGAAGAGCAAAGACATGTTACTTTCTGGAGTTGGGTTTGTAGCCGGCTTCTTTTCTTGATGGTTGGGATTAGGCTCAGCTAATGTGTGTGGAAGCACGACCGAACAAAACTGGCGGCACTGCAAAGCACGCAAGAGTCTTTTGTGGAGTCACAGTCTGACACGACGTGTCTCCTTAAGGAAGGAATATTCTGCTTTTCACGTCACATACAGTATTTAGTTCTGTGAATTTGCTATTTTCAAAATGCTGGATTGGTTGACATCAAATCCGCAACTGATCACCTGTGTAGGCTCCTACACCCACTCAGTACATGGTCCTTTGTGCGCCAACCATAGATTTAACATAACATGGCCACTTGACGGCCATCAATGAAAGACATGTTGGGGGTACTAAGACGGCGCAAGATTTACAAGAACTTTACTTCGTTGGCCAGCAAAGCGACAACAAAGACACGACTCCCTCTCTGAATCAAACTCTGTTACTAGGTGGAAAAAATATACAGTGATATTTCTCAAGACATCTATATTTTGCTGCGATGGAGTGATGACAACTGAATAAATCCTACACTTCTAAAACCTTTCCCACTGTGCGAGACTGCGCTGAGATTACAGGTACGCGTGTTAGGCTTCACTAATCCACCCCCGGGTTAATAACACATTATTTTGATAACATTTCTTTAGAGAAGCCTGTTGAGTATCGGAGCTTCTCAAAATGTATACATTGTTATGTGCCTGTTTGAAATAAAAACGTGACTAACACATTAACTTGAAATGCGTGACATCTTCCAAGTATGCCGAGAACGTCACAGATCTCTGTAATTAGAAGAGTGCAAGTTAAGTTGACTGTATATAAATGCAACATGTGCTACCTGCAGAGATCAGTGTGCCATCCTTGTTCCTCTCTCCTTGTTTCTTGCGGGCTAGCATCTCCTGGAACTGCTGTTCCCTTTTTTCCAAAATTCTCTGGTTATACAAATCCAGCTGCGACATATACAAAAAAACCTCATCAATAAATCTTGTGAAGGAACAGTCATCCATCATTTTATAAAGAGGGTGCATGCTGTTGGAATTAGTGAATGCAATTATCAATCCTTCTCACTGTTGAGAACTGCTCATACCTTCTCCTTCTGCTTCATCTTTATGTCATCATCTGAGGCTGCTGACATCTGAGGACTGGACACCGATGGAGATTCTGTGGGTAGGCTGAACTGGACTGATTTGACTGGTTTTGCTGGTGGCTGAACAGCCAGAGATTTCACTGTCTCTATGACCTTGAGGCATCTAGCCACAGTTGTAGAAATTGCTGTTTGGTCAACACCTACAGGACTTGATGTTGGTTCCGTTACTGCAGCAGTAGTTAAAGGCAGCAAACGGCTAAAGTCAGGTTGTTGAATAGTAGGAGACTGGTCAATAAAAGGTAAGACTGAAGTACTGGAAGGTGTAGTAAAAGGTGGATGTCCAAGCGGGTGCTGGGCTGGGGGTCCAGGAGGAAGTCCAGGATGTCGTGGAGGAGGAGGGCCGGGTGGAGGACCTAGGGGTCCAGATCTCTGGGTGGGTTGAGCTGACCTCTGTGCTGAGGTGTTGATGACTCCAAGCGGCCAATTGACAGGAGGAGGGTGTTGGTAGTGAGCAGGTGGAGGACCAGGAGGAGCATTTAAGGGAGGAGCAAGTACAGCAGGGGTACTTGCCAATGTCTTCGTAAGACTCTGTAGATGTTGTGCCTTCTTTAGCACCTCTAGCTCCTGCTGATCCAGGAATCCTTCATAATGTGAAACAGGTTTATGTCTACTGAGCGGCTCCAAACTGGACGACCTGGCAGGGGAGGGGGAATGGATGTGATCAGATTCTACGGAACCAGTCCTGCTAGTTCGTAGTTCTTCTCCTGGCGATGACAAGATCTCCCGTTCTGTGGATGACGACTTGGGACTATAGATTTTCTCCTGGGCTCGACAAGCCAATTTGGACACATCTCCTGTACTCAGCTTCAGGCCAATTGTACGGAGTAGACTTTGGATCTTGTCATAGGGTTCTGTTGTGTTCTTGTGTTCCTCGGTTGTTCTTTCCACTGAGGACCGTTTAGGACTTACTTGTTTCTTCTCTCCTTCAAGAGCTTGACTGCAGCTTGGCTGCTCTTGAGCTAATCCAACAATCCGAGAAAAGCCCCTGCCATCTTGAAGTGCCCGCTCATGAGGCAATAGGTCATCATTTACATGAAATGGTTCACTTTTATTTTCAGCATCCACCTTCTTATTAAGCATGTCAAGGAAACGGTCCAGTGGTGGTTTAACACATGGAGTTGAATGACATGGTGCCGTTTTATCCAGTTGGGTAGAAGGGCTTCTAGGAGGCGATTCCGTGGGAGTTGAGGGTTGGGAAGACAGAGTGGCAGCAGGACATGTCAAGGAAGGTTGGGTGGAGACAGGACCTTGGCCTGACAGCAAAGAAGGACTAAGGGGATCAGGAGTTTGATTCTGTTTTACAGGGCGATACAGGTCATTATTTGGCTGGTCCCCATAAGCTGGGTCATAGAAGCGATCGTCATATGGCTCATCGTAAACATCATAACGATCAGTGTAACGGCAGGTGGAGGACGGGCCACCGTAATGGGGTTCAGTATAGAGATGACTTTCATATTGACGATCTCCATAAAGATGGTCACCAAAAGGGCGATCAGGGTAGGGACGGCTGGCATATGGAACAGGGTAGCGATCAGTGTAGTGCCGATCTTGGTATGGACTGTATGGCCGGTCATAATAAGTATCATCATAGGGTGGAGGAGGGCGATGATGGTACTCTAGTCCCTCGGGTCGTTTTTTCAGGATCGATCGCACTGGTTTGTACTCTGTGAGTGGGACAGTGATCCTTCCATGGTCGTAGTCTATGCAGGTTCTTCGTCCAGGGTCCAACCCTCTGGGATCAATATCCACCAGTGACTTTCTGTAGGCAATCATCTCGTTCAGCTCCTCAAGTTCACGTTTCTTTCTTGCAAGCTCATCATCCATTATTCCACCTCGTCTGGGAGGAGAGCTCAAGTCCCGTCTTCTCTTGTGACTTTCTTCTTGATCTCTGCTGCTTTTGCTCCTCTTCTTGGTGGCCCTATCCTTGCTCTTTTCCCTGCTCCTGCTGCGGCTCCTACTACGACTCTTGCTTCGGCTTCGACTGCCACTTCTAGTGCGTCTGTGCGACTGATCTCGGCTATGGCTACAGCTTCGCTTGCGTCTGCTGCTTCTACGCCCTCCCTCAATGCTGACGCTTCGTTTCCTTTTGATGATACGCCCAAACTGGTCCCTGGCAGGACTTCTGCTCCTACTCCGGCTCCTGCTCCTACTCCGGCTCCTGCTGCGCCCATATCTATTCCAAAGATCCTGTCTGCGGTTACTGGCCTTGTTGTCGTGCGCTCGCAGATTTTTCACCACTGCTTTTAACTTGTCTGTCTCTGGTTTTATTTTCCTATAATTTCAGACACGTAACAGTGAGAATAACCTACTGATTTTGTATTTCTATGAGCCATATATAGATGCTAACTTGAAGTATTGGAGTCAGATAAGAATACATATACATCAATTGTTTAATGTGATGGTTACGTAACATTAATTTATAACTCACTGTGTTTCTTCTGAAGGTTTGGTAAGTTTGATGGTCATCTACAAAAACACACAAGAATAATTAGCTCTCCCAACATCACCCACACAGTACAGGAAAAAGATTATTACACAAATGACACAATTAAAGTAAACTTGGAGCCTTAAAATTTCCTGTAATGAATCTTATTTTTTCTTGAATTCCTCACTGAAGCTGTGCCATATAAACATTTCACATATAAATACCAACATACAAAAACACGAGCTCGTATTCTGTCAAGAGAAAATAACTTCTTAGATGACTTCAGTACTTTTTTTAAACCCAGAGGAACTGTAAAGCAAATGTCCTGTAACACATCATGATTGTATAAGTGCAGCTGTGCTTACCTTTCCTTTGTTTGCTCCGACACCACCAAGTTTCCGAACAGGGAGGAAAACGCTCTCAGTGTAACGTTTAATTCTGATGGCCTGGTTCCCCCCCTCTGCTGTTTCATGCTTGAAGATACAATCATAGAAAAGCCGTTGAAGATCAAATTCATTATACAGCAGAATAGATTGTAGTGAGTGTCACATCTAAGTCCAAATCAGAAGAAACCATTAATTATGATTATTGCTCTATGAGACATGAGTCTAAACCAGAACAAAATTTTAGTGGCTTTAAAGTGGCTGAGCTTCTAGATTATTTTACCGTTATTATAAATGTTACTTTCGAACTGTTGCTTTCCAATGTTAAAATATGTTTAAATATGCCACAGTTATTTTCTGTATCCCCAGTCATGATTGATTGGGACAAGCTCATAAAGCGTCTGTCCCCAACAATAAATATAAACTGTGTCTCCAACACTAAAAGAAAAAACAAATGTTTTCCTCTTAAACTGCACCCAAAATGTGAGGGTATTATATGTAACGTGTAACATGTTACCAGCTGTATTTGACTTTAAGCACCAGGCGTCATTAGCAGTTAATCACAGGTAAACGTCTAATTACAGCGTAGAACAAAACCAGAGCAGGATACAGGGCGACATTCAAAAACCACCAGTCTGTGCGTCACACAGCTCTGGCACCGCAGCGTGTGACGCGCGGTTCTCACAGATTTTCTGCCCCTGCCGACGTCGACCACAGCACACGGTCAGGTACATGACATCTGCCATGAAGGTGATGTGTCCACGATGAAAATAATTTGACACCCAGGGATCTAACTTCTTAATAGGAGGAATACAGACTGAGAAGTATATTTATTCAAACCTTGAGCTTTGATAAGTTAATTTAATATTTCCAAGAAGAAATACAGAAAGCTAAAATGACTCGCCTGGCCTAAAGGTCATGAAGCAGAGATCAACATTTATTATAAGAAGGTTGCAGGGGACTCACTGGAACGACGCTGAACTCCACCTTCTCGTTCAGCTCCAGCTTCTTCTTCTCGATGACCTCTGACATGTGGAAGTAGAGCTGGGGGTTCTGAGAGCACTTGATGAGCCCAGAGTCATCCGAGAACTCGATGACAATGCCCTGGTTGGAGTAAAACACAAACACGCCTCACGTTTGACTTAAACTCGCTGCTGTGACACAGACGCCGGGAACCAAAGTCCAGGTTCTAAATCACTGTGGAATTTGACTCACGTGTCGACGCTGTTCTGTTGACTCTTCAAAGGAGTCGGGCAGAATTTCCACAAAGGCGGCTCGTTCCTCTTTGGTCTCCCGGTGGGTGGCGATGTTGAAGCGCACCTTCACAGACAGGTCCAGGGTCAGAATTAATGGATATTTCTGTCAGAGGAACAATACCTGAGGGCCTTAGCCCGTTTTTTGGTTGTAATGTAATTAGTTTAATTTTTTATGTCAGGCTCTGGTTTTCATATTCATATGTCTTTGAGGATATGTTCTCTCCTCACAGACATTCATTTTGATGTACATTTCTCTTTTCCTCTTGTTTGCACTTTTGTTTTGTCCTGTCTGTTGCTGCATGGCCATATAGTTGGAGAGCCAGGAACACATTTCACTGCAAGTTGCACGTATTTAACTGTGTACGTGACTAATAAACCTCTCGGATCTTGCTGTAAATTTGATTTAGGTTGCTGTGTGAATTTACTTTTACGTTTATTAAAACTTGCTGCAGGTTCAGACTTTAAATAAATGTGAAGCATCCAAACCTTCCTGTGTGCAACGGATTATTTTAAAGCATATTTGGTTCAGTTTCTCCTCCTCACAGCGAGCGAGGAGCCTCCTCTCACCTTGTCTCCGTCCAGCATGGTGGCTGTGCTCAGCAGATCTTTGGGACTGAAGGAAAGTTGTTTCTGTTGACCATCGATGGTCATCACAAGTCGACCCATCTCTGCCCCTACAGCTCCAACAAACTCCTTCTTCACCATCACCTCCTCCTCCTTCACGTTCACACTCCTGGCAGCTCTCTCCTCAGGTTTAGCTTCAGCCTCGTCATCTGTTTTTTCCTCTTTCATTTTAACCTGTAAATATGTTGTAGAGAAATTATTTTTATTTATTCCATTTACTTTCCTGTTTGTTTTTTCCATCTGTCTGAGGAGCACCTGTCCGTCCGGAGCAGCACCTCCTCTTTTTGGCTCCTCTGGCTCCTTTATGTCTTTACGTGGCCGTTTGGAAATGGCTCTGAGGATGGTGCCTTCGAATCTCTCCCTGCTGATGTTGTCCAGCGAGTTGGGGTCTCGTAACGTAAAGCCGAGCGGCGTCCACTGCAGGACAAACAAACACGTCATTTGTTAGGGATGAGGAGGTCGACTGCTGCTCCCGCCCAGCTGACGACTGGTTCAACCTCAAATACAAACTCAACCAATCATTTAACGAGGACAAACACTGGTGTCGAATGATCTTAACCTTAAACCTGATTCTCACCTTGTCCTTTGCGGCTGCCAGTGCTGCTGCCACTCCCTCCTTCTTCTTTCTCTCAGCCTCCTTCTCCTCCTCCTCCTTCCTCATTCTCTCCTCTTCTTCCTTTCTCCTCATCTCCTCCTCCGCACGCTTCTTCTCCTCCTCCTCCCCTCGTTTTTTCTGTTCCTCCAGGATTTTGTCTTCGACCCTCTTTGTCCTCGTCAGCCTGATCGCTCTCTTCTGCCCTTTCACCTGCACGCACAGAAAAACTCTTCACTTTCTGCCCCCCCCCTTTATTTACTCTACTTTCCTGGTGCTTTTATCCAAAGCGACTCACCGTGGTCGTCGTGAACTCCACCTCTTTGTGGATGTCACTGGAGTTGAATTCTGTGTCGCTGAAGTTTTCACAGAGGTCGAAGGGAAGCTCCCCCTGCTGCTCCGAGTTCACAATGCCTTCCTTTGGACCCAGATAGGTGATGATGCCCTGAAAGAGCCACATCGGAAGGTTTTAATAAAAATACGCACTGTGAATCATGAACACAGAAGGAGACAGCAGCTGTCTGCACACAGCCGAGAAACACGCGCTATGATTTGACAACAAGAGCGAAAAAAACAAAACTCCACTGCACAAAAAAAAACCCAGCTGTCAAACACACAGGTTCACTGGATCCAGTCAGCGTTTCTCTAGGTTACCGTTTCTCTGGCCTCCTTGGTGTAGCTGAAGGTGAAGGGGATTTTAGGCTTGATGTTGGCCGCTCTCCTCTTCCTGGTCACCCTGTCGATTAGCAGGTTGATCAGCACGTGATCGTTCTTGAGCAGCGTCACGCCGCAATCTCTGTGGTCGAAAGTCACGTTGGTCTTAACGGGGCCGATGTTGGCATTGATCTGACCGGGGTAACCCGGCAACGTGGGCTAGAGACGGGAGGAGAATCAGAACCAGGGCAGGAGTCAGAGTTGAAACTCGTTACACTAAAGCTTCCTTCTGCTCAGATTCTGACCCTGGTTCTGTTTTACGGAACCAGCTGCAGTGCATCTCTTCCACTGATTAACCCTTTACTCACTGTGGGTTCAATGATGGGCTGGCTCACGATGCCCTCGTACAGCTCCGAGTCCAGCATCATGTTGGGCGGCCTGTCCTGCGCGGGCCTCCCTCTAACCTGCCTGGAGGAGTTTTCGTCCCCCACGCCATTGGCGGCGGCTTCAGGCTCCGCCTCCTCTGTGGCTGCAGCTGCAGTGGCGGTGCAGAGCGTGAGGAGGAGCGGCTCCTTCACCCTGCAGACCCTGATGGCCTGCTTCCCTGTCCTCAGCTAACGAAACAAAAAAGGTAAAATTCACATGTGAAACGTCAAATGTTTGGACACACAGAGTTTTAACATCAGGTTCTGAAACGCAGTGGAGTCATAGCGTGTCCAAACTTTTGCCTGGTCGTGTATACGCGTATTTTAGCTGCTGATCCAAAGGGAAACCTCACCGTGACGACGGTGAACTCCACCTCCTCGTTGATGTCCTCGGCGGTGAACTCCACATCGCTGAAGTTCTCTTTGATGTTGAAGGGAAGTTCGCCGTGTTCGCCCGACTTGATGACGCCTTCGCTGCCCGTCAGGCTGACGACGACGCCCTGCACATGCCCCAAAGACAAAAATACCACGAATGTGGAATTACTTTTTTAGCAGAAGCTCTGATGCAGATTCCGCTTATTTTGACCAAAGTCTGCAGCAGAGCTGCATCTTCACCTCTACTAAAGAATTTACTGTTTCCTGGCACAAACACATCTCCTGGAAGCTGTGAAGCTGCAGAGCTCAGGAGGTGACAGACCAGAACCCAGCAGCAGCTCTCACCTGCTCTCTGGTCTCCTTAGTGTGGCTGAAGGTTGCAGGGATTTTGGGCCTGATGTTGGTGGCCCTCCTCTTCTCACTGACGATGTCGGTCAGCAGGTTGATGAGCACCTGGTCGTTCTTCAGCAGCGTCACAGTGCTGTCCTTCCTGTCAAAGATCACGTTGGTCCTCAGGGGCCCGATGGTGACGTGGACCTGGCCTGGGTACTGCCGCTCTCCGGGCTGCCACACAACCAACAAGGTTACAGCCAGGAACCAGAAGAGAAACAACAACGTGCAGAAGCCAAACTGACCTGAGGCTCTGTGATGGGCTGACTGACCACAGCTTCGTATATATCTGTGTCCACGTTCTCCGTTCCACCTGGAGCCACTTTCACGTCCGTCGCGATCAGACTGTTCTGCTTCCAGACACAAACAACAACATTCAAATGGAGCCACGAAGGGAATCAGTCTGATCCACAGTTTGGGCTCAACTGCACAAACAGACAGACACATTCACATCAACACCATCATGATCCATCAGGTCCCTCCCACTGAGGACGACTGTTCTCTGTGTGGCTACGCGTCACTACATTCAAGCGATTTCAGACACGTAAACCACCTCACAGCGCGTTCTACCTTGTCCTTGTACGCGGTGAAGTGAACTCTGACCCCTGGCGTCATGGCTTTGGGGTTCCCAAAGAAGGCATCGAAGCTGAAGGTGAACTTCTCCAGATCTTCTCTCTCGATGTATCCGAATGTCGGCTGTGGAGGAGACAGAACATCACTGATCGTACTGAGCGGTTTCACGTGAGTCCGGCTGAGACGGCGATCCAGTTTCTTACCCCGATGAAGGAGATGATCCCGGTCGATCTGCCCGGAGGAGGCCTGAGGACCCAAACAGTACAAGAAGTCAGAGACCTGCTGCTGACTGTGATCGCGACAGACAACATCAGGGTTTAAATGTTCCCCAAACATCATTTTATTTCTCTGTGAAACTGGAAACAACCAGAACACACACCAGCTGATATTTAACAAACGTTTATGGATTGTTATGTTGTAGCGTTAAAGATTTGGTCAGTCCGTAAACTTCAACACTCACTTTTCAAAGAAGCGTTTTCCCAGCAGACCCAGAGCTTTGGACACCTTGCTGGGTTCTGGTTTGGGTGCAGCAACAGGATCAGCTGCAGGTGCTTTGGTAGCAGCCAGTTCCTCTGCGGATACTTTGGCGTCAGCTGGCGACGTCTCTGAAGCCGGAACAGAAATCAACGCTTTGATCTAGGAAAAGACAACAAGTCAAAATTAGACCTACAGACCTGAACCCCCCGGGCCTTAATGCAGCCCCCACCCCCGCCGGGCGCGTTTATATTGCTCGACTGGGTTTCATCTTCTGAACTAATTACTTGAAACATAAACTAATGAATTTCAACAGTTTTCTGTGGATTCATCCGATGAACTGGGTAAAAAGTCAGAAACTTAAAGCGGTTTGTTTCGCGCTGGTTTTACCGCTGCCGACAGCCAGACCTGACGGTACTTACCCACTCAGGCTGGTCCGGAGGTGGGTTTGGCATCAGTTCCTCTACAGCAGGCTGAAAAGAAAAAAAAACAGGCAATTATTTATAAGCACATTAAAAAACAAAGTGCTGTACAACAGTAAAAAATGATAATTATAAAGCATATAGAAATATATAAGAGCACACGTACATACGTATATACACATTTATATAATACACAACCGAAACTCTGCTGGGTTAAAAGCTAAGGAGAACTAGAAAAGGCGTTTCCTGAAGAAAATGCACTGTGAAGGCTAAACTGAAGAATGATGGCTGGAATTGGCTTAAAAAAACATCAAAATTCTAGCAGAAACCTTAAATAGAGTGAAACAGCAAAATTGCAGAAATGTCCTAGCTGAATGTGATGAAAAGCATAACAATGTTAAGAATTCACAAAATACTACCATTATTAAAAACACAATTGAAAGCTGAAATTGAAAAAGTTGAAAAAGTCATCGAGTTGACAAAGTTGAAAAAAGCTAAAAAGTTAAATCAAATGGACAACGTCAAAAGGTTTAAACAAAGATGACTGAGAGAAAAGCTTGATAAAGTCAAAAAGTTCACACAAAGTGAAAAAAAGGACAGGGACAAAGATTGGAAGAAAGTTGACAAAGTAAAAAAGTAGACATCTATATCTGTTTGAAATGATCCTCAGTTATCACTATCTAACTCACTTTCAACACCTCATCTATAGATTTTTCACAGAAAG
>JAUMHF010000007.1:18885417-18898898 GCA_032359275.1 Microctenopoma steveboyesi | reverse complement strand
GTCTGTAGCTTAAAGTATGCTGAAGTTGTAACAGCTGAAAGAGGACAAAGTTTTAGAAGATTTGAAGATTCTCTCCACTGACATACATTATAAAAAATTGCTGAAAAATGCTGAATATCTCAAAAAGTATAAATGTGAGCAAAATTCTGAATGGAAGCACAATTGTCCTTAAAAATCTGAACGTTTTGATACCTGAATGGTTTTAATAGCTAAAGTATGCTGAAGTAGTAGGACGCCGAAAAACGTACGGAATAACCAGAATAATAAAGAAAAGGAAAACAATACTGTGAATGCTGAATGCATTGTGCACAGTGATAAATAGGTTTTGACGACACTAGAACGTTGCCGTTTCATAGTTACTGCAAAGGCTGGATCACGGCAGACGATCCGTGCGTGGGGATGAAGAGGCTCGGAGAGGTAAGAAGGAGCTTCCCCATGAAAACAAGAAATCAAATCTTAAAATCAATCGCGAAACGAACAGGAAGCCAATGAATTAACGCAGCATTCTGGACGAGAGAGTGACGACGGATTCCTGTAGAAAGTGCAGAATAAAAACACGGAGTGAAAGGAAGGGTCCGACCTCAGGTTACGTGCTCAGAACAGGAGGCCAGTGATGAGTCCGGGAGGTCCACAGAACCAAAGAACACCCTTCATTCATTTCATTAGTTAACACAGAACACAGCAGAATTCCAGTTCTGGATCCGTTCCGTCCCACGGTGCTCAACACCCCACTAAAAGAATCTAATATTAACAAAACCACATGGATGGAAAGATCCAACTCACCTCTGTCCAGCCGGGAGGGGGGAAGGCAGGGAACCCGAACGGAGGGACGGCGGCTGGAGGAGGGATAGGAGGTCCGAAAGCTACAGGGTCGGTGGAAGGAATCCCCACAGGTGGGGGCATGACTGGCATGACTGGCGGGACTCCGGGTGCAGGTGGAGCAGGCTCGGGCCCCCACGGATTAGGTGGACCCTCAGGACTCCAACTGGGAGGTCCCCATACCGGATGGGGAAAGGGCTTGTCAGGTCCCCAGTCTTCGGGGGGTGGGGGTCTCCAGTCTTCGGGGTGTGGGGGTCTCCAATCAGGGTGTGGGGGTCTCCAGGCGTCGGGGTGCCGACCCCAGTCTTCTGGAGGAGGCAGCCAGTCGTCAGGGTGAGGCCCCCAATCTGGAGGCAGGGGTCCTCTCGGTCCCCAGTCGGGAGGAGGAGCTCCTCTTGGGCCCCATCCTTCAGGTGGATGTGGCCCCCAACCACCAGGCGGAGGAGGGCCCCATTCGTCCGGCGGTGCAAGCCATCCACCAGGAGGTGGAGTGCCCCAGCCTCCAGGCGGAGGTGGGCCCCAGCCCGGTGGACCCATGTCGAATGGAGGTCCGTCTTCTCCCAGCGGTCCCATACGTCTTCGGCCCCGCGTCGGACCTGCTCCTCGCCCCATTCTCTCCTTCGGCTGCAGAAGCTTAAACCCGGCGAGACTCCGCTGAGTTAGCGCGAGGTTTGGGAGCTAACCGGCTACACCGAGTTAGCTGCTAGCCAACAAAACAATCCGAGTTTCAGAGCAAAACTTCATCGGTTACCGCGGAAACTACGCTCTTTCGGGTTTTAACTCCACAGCCTGTCGGTGACCTGGAAAAATGTCGACAATATCAGGAGCATTTAAGAATTTAATGTTTTTTTCTGACCAGCCACCGCTCGCCCTGCTGCGCTTCTTCTTCGGTGGTTATTGGCGGCGGAGCAGCGACTCTTTCCCACCCCCTACAGGCGAAGGGCGGAACTGCAGCAGCACAGAACACAGTAATTGATAAATCAACAGCACAGTAATTGCTCATTTGATAAATCACTTTATCCTCCACCCTGATAGCGGTCTCAAAGCACGACTATCCTTCCTGAAGCAGTGTTTGCGTCATGTTGCTATTACTTTACTTTACTTTGCTTGGCAGCGGTTTTATCCAAAGCGACTTACAAGGAGCTAGTGCTGAGTGTCTGGCTCAGAGACACACCTGGTAGGAGATGGATTAGGAGTCAGACGGGGTTCGAACCCACAACCTTCTGCATCCCACTCTGACGCCATTGAGCTACCAGGCCACATGCTATTGTATTGTAAACAAGACACTGTTGTATAGTATTTTTATCTTATCTGTATCTTTATTTTGTTCTATACTCTTGGTGACTTTGTAGTCATCTGGCTTTCTGCCTGGAGCTGTGGTAATGCACATATTTAATATAGTCTTATCTTTTGTACGTCCACACTTACAGATGAAGGTCAGATCACATTTTATGGTTGATTCATGCACAAAACATTTGTCTTTCTGAATGAACGACTCAGTCGGCAGCGTAGCAGAAAAAGCTTTTATTTAGTTGCTGGCTGAAGTCGCTTAACTCCAACAAAGAAACCAGAAAGAACATTAAAGAACATCAACAATATGAATATAGGATCTGTCAAAATTACAGCAAAACGTGGAGCTGGAATATCAGATATCCCTGAACTCCTGCAGAGTGCCGGGCACTCGACTACAAACCAAAACTCGTTCTAACGTCCTTTTTAAAGACAGAAAACAGAGCAAGCGTCAAGGTCTTTGCTTAGCAAATGATGCAACGGTGAGCCGATAATCGATCGATCAGTTATTGCGGTGATACGTCAGAATTTACAGCTCGTACAGTGTGCGCAGCACGGATTCATCAACTCCATCTTTAGATGCATAGAAACATCTTTGTACGTACAAAAACCTTACTGTTAGTGAATCTGGAGACAGGAAGGTTTTAATAGTTTCTATAGTCTTTACTGTCAAACGAAGGCAGATAAACGAAGGCAAAACGTGTGAACGAGAAACATTTATCTAACTAACAGTCTCA
Source organism: Microctenopoma steveboyesi (assembly GCA_032359275.1). Taxonomy (NCBI): domain Eukaryota; kingdom Metazoa; phylum Chordata; class Actinopteri; order Anabantiformes; family Anabantidae; genus Microctenopoma; species Microctenopoma steveboyesi. The sequence goes on along the minus strand of JAUMHF010000007.1, from coordinate 18,896,052 downwards.
GATTAACAATCCCTCACTTTTAATACGTCTCTCAAAGAAAAAAAACAAAAAGCAGGAGCAGGAAACAAACAGACTTCCTCTGAAAAACATCCTTCACCAAAACCACCAAGATCCAAAACCAGCACAGGGCCCGGGTGGATCAGGACGGAGGAGACGTCCAGCCATAAAAAGAATCATAAAATGTTCTGAGTTCCAGAAAAGTAAAACTTCTCAGATTCATCAACTTTACACTTAAAATGATTTTACACTGGATTCAAACGGGTTCAGACAGAATCTTTAAACTGGTCTGAGGCTGGTTCTGGACTTTTATCCTATTAGACTCGTATGTAAGTAAACCAGCTGCAGATTGGGTTCAGATGGTTTAAACTGGTTTCAGACTGGTTTACACTAAACTGGTTTTAAAACGTGCTTGAACTGATGGGTTCTCATAATTGAAAGTTTCTCTTTTAATTTAAAGACTGAACACAGAACGTTTAGCCTCTTCGCGTGTCCCTCGTCTTCTCCCGTTCTCCAACCTTATGAAAATACAGAAGGTAAAACACAGGAAGTGAAAAAGCGAGTGCAGCTGTGATGGAGAGTTCAGGTAAAGGAGGACGTCCCTCTGATCGTCTCCCGTCACTCCCGATGCTCTCAGGTGGAGGAGAGCAGGAGGCACGGGGCCCGACTCTTCCTCTTCCGCTTCCCTCAACTCTGGGAAGTTTGTTTTTCCCGATTCAGTCAAAGGGGCTGAAGTCCCTCTCCAGGTTCTCAGACTCGTCATCATCCGAGAAGAAGTCGTCCTCGTCGATGTCGTCTTCATCGTAGTCCTCGTGCCATTCTGGGACGTACTCTTCGTCGTACTCGTCATCCTCTTCTTCTGCCTCCTCGCCACCCTCATCGTCTGCGTAGTTGTTGTTGTTCGAGTCCCCGGAGTCCGACGCTCGGTCCGACTTTGACCTGAAAAACAAAAGACTCCTTTAAGTTAAATCCAAATGGCTTTTGTTTTATTTTGTATTTTTCATAACAGCTTTTATAATGATTCCCTCTGGGTTTAAAAAGGTTTTTTAATCTTTTTGTGACACAGACCAGACTCATTCGTTCGTCTGCTGTTACCAACTCACACTTTGTTGGTGTCGGTGTGGTTGGACAGGTTGGAGGCCTGAGTAGATTCTGGTTCCTGGCTGCTCTTGGCCTGATACCCGACCCTGAAGTCCTGGAGTGAACACAAACCACAGAAGGTGACTTCAGACTGGTTCTAAACCAGTTTAACACAGCTGGCGTCACAGCCACATCTGGACTAGTTACCTGGGTGGAGTGCTGCAGGATGGCCAGAAGGCGCTCCTGGATACGTCGGATCAGCTCCAGTCCGGTGTTCAGGTGTTCTGGTTTCAGCAGACGGATACATGAGGCCAAGTCGGTGCACTGCAGCAGAGTCTCCTCTGTGGACGCAGCAGTAAAAACCAGTCAGACCAGTTCAAACTGAATTCAGAATGGTGAATATGTGAGGTGCAGTCTGACCCAGCAGGATCTGCAGGGCGTTGGTGTGCAGGTCCAGAGCCTCCGTCTGCTGCTCCATCACATCCATCTTCTCCGTCTCCTGGTTGTAGTAGCTGTAGACGCAGGAGTAGGCCAGGACCTGCAGACAGCAGAACAGGGCACAGTGAACACCGCTGTCAGCGTGAGCACGCTGATGGCGGTGACGGTAAAGGTTTTACCTTGCGAGCCTGAGCGAGGACTTTACAGGCGTCGATGACGAAGGTCAGAGACTTCATCTGCAGAGCTTCGTTGATGGACGACACTTTGTTCTCCAGGTTAATGGCAAAATCCTGCAACAGACACGAGCTCAAAATCTCTGCAGGACTCACAGGTTTAGCAACAGAGAATCTGTTTCACCATCGTCTGATCCCACAATTAACTCTGTGATTCCAGCAGCTCGGTCTCTGAACCTCAAACAGCAGCAGAGCTGCAGGAATCCCCGACTACACGGGCTGTGGCGTCGTACCTTGGCCTGATGGTGGAAGGTGCATCGCTCATTATAATCCAGAAACTTCTTCTCCTGACGCGCTGCTTTACTCACCTGCAGGACAAACAACGTCAGATTATCTGGACAAACTGCCGCGTCTTACAGAAGTGAAGGCGCAGCGTGAACCCACCATGGCCGAGCAGTTGTAGTAGTCCTTGTGCGTCGGTTTCCAGGGCTTCAGGCAGCGCCAGCAGAAACCGTGGTTGCACTTGGCACAGGTCATACTGAGAACAGAGGAATAAAACCATCATCATCCTGCTCCTCATCCTCGGCCTACACTCGCAGCAGGTCTGTGTACGTACTGCAGACAGCCCTCGTTCTTCTCGATCTGCGCCTGGCAGCTCGGGCAGCGTTTGGAGATCAGCTTGGCGAGATGTTTGCTCTGAGCCTCCATGCTCATCCCTTCATAGTATCCTCCATCGTCCATCCACTGAGACATGTGGCTGCAGCTGGCCGGGTAGTGAGCCTGGGGGGGGGCAGAGTCATCATCACATCACTGATATTTGAATCGTTTCTGCGCGGCGACACACTGTGACCTCTGACCTCAGGGAAGTTGCAGCTGAAGCAGGAGGACCAGCAGCACTTGGAGCAGGTTCCCATGCTGCCCATGTTCTCCTTACACAAGATCTGATCGCAGCCCTGAGGGTTGGTGCACCACGTCAGGTTGGAACAGCACTCCACGTAGCCGCGGAGCAGGGCGCTCTCATACTGGGGGGGTGGAGACACGCGTTAGTTCACACACACAGAGTGACGGAGCGAGGGGCAGCAGGTGATGGTGCTGCGTCACCTTGGCAATGGTGTCCTTGTCTGTGAGGATGTGGTGAAAGAAGTGTGAAGTGGGCTGAGCCTGGCAGTCTGTGATTGGACAGTCACAGTTCATGACCAGGTTCTGCTCGATCCGGGCCGTCAGGTACTCCTGCCAACACGACTGCAATGCACACAAACACAGAGTGAGACCGCGCGCGTGTGCACACACACCACAACACCCTGACCACCGTGCACTCACCCTGCAGCAGTAGTGCATGCAGCTCAGCAGCGGGACCTGCTCCATGGTGGGGGGCCGGGGGCTCAGGCAGACCGGACAGGTAGAGGTGGGGCTCGCCGACTCCTGAGGGTTTCTGCACTTCAGCCCGGCAGCCATGATGAGAGTGTCTGGGTCGTCGGTGTACCGCTGCACCAGCAGGTCCACGTTCCACTTACAGTGGATTAGTAGGTGTTCAGCCCGGTCCAGGTCCAGACTCAGAGTCCCTGCGACCTGAAGGACATGGACAGAGTTTAACATCTGCCTGTGATTACTTGACAAGTCTCACTGATCCAACAAGAACCCGACCTGCTGGACCGTCCTCTGCATCAGCTGACGAACTTCGTCCTGCGTCATCGTCCGACCCATCGAGAACAGAACCGCATCCAAAACCCCGTCCTCGAACCGCTGCGGTGCTGGTACCAAACTGCAACACACACGCGCGCACACACAAAAACAAAAGGAAAAAGGATCGTCTTTCTAGTGTGTGCTTTTATTTTGAAACATTTACAGGAACAGGAAGTTGAAGAAATAAAAATATAATTTTAGGTAAAGTCAGAAGTGTGGGCGCGCTCCGTACTGATGTTGATAGGTGAGGAGAAACAAAATGTTAAGAGTGATGAAAATCACTTTGATCAAGAAAATATAAAGTCAGTTCTAAATTTAAAATGATTGATTCATTATTCAAGTTTACAGATGCTGAAATGAAAGTTATGTAGAAGTCCCTCATTCAGTATGATCAGAAAAATCATGTTCTCGTTCTTTTAAGTAATATTTATTTTATTTAACTTTTTTAGTTTTATAACTTTAATAACTTTAACTCCATTTCATTTTGGTCCATATTTCATAAACCGCACAAATGTTTTTGTGATGAGAAACTATGTCAGTGGAGTAGATGTGCTGGTTGTTAGTTTGTGAAACTGACTGACTTATCTACTGGAGAAAACTCCAGCTACCACTGAGGTTCTGAAAATTATTTATCACACAGAATTAAAACTACTGCTGCGGTTAAGTCGTCTCTTATTAAAAACATTAACTTAATTCTGGAACAGAGGTGATTTTCTACTCATCTCTTTGCAAACTGAATTATTATTAATTTTAAAGTTAATTATAAAGACAGTAAAACAAGGATTCAAAGTTTAAATTTCTCTTTTATTATCTTTGCGTAGAAAAGTGAAACATTTACACTGTTTCTCTGTTTCTCTCTGATTCATGGAATAAAAACCGTTTTTGTCTGAGAAACAGACAAAGGTTAAAGTCTGAGAGAGTCCGATTCTGACTGATGTCGATTAAAGCTTTTAAATCTGAGATTAGTAGAAAAGTGACAGAGTTTTTAGTTAAAACAGCTAAAAATACAAGAACAACAAGAAACATGTTTTCATGTGAGCAAACATATGCACATTGAAATAAAACAGAAGTTTCTCTCACAAACTTATTAAGAAAATCTTAAAATATGAAAGAAAAACAACCGAGTGCAGCAGCAGAGACGACACGTGGACCGGTTCTGTTGCGTTTCTGTTTCCTCTCTGACCGATGACAACTCATCATCTCGTGTTTATTTATTGAAGTTAAACATTTATCATAGTTCTGATCAAATAAACATTGTTTTGGTTCTGAAGAAAATAAAACCTGCTGCTGGTCAAATGTCAGTCGGTGAACATTGATGCATTAAAGCCGTGTGTGAGGTCAGAGGTCACACCTGATGTCGGCCCTGCTGTCAGCAGCTGCAGTGGCAGCGTCCTTCCGGATTTCGGCCCGGCTGAAGGAGAACTGGGCCTGTCCTTTCTGCGGCGTGGACGGGTCCTCAGGGAGGAATTCCACAATGTGCGGGTTGTCCTCGTTGCGGCGGATGCAGCCTTTGCTGATGACGTGCATGATGCAGGAGAGCACGTCGCTGGTGCTGCAGCTGAAGCGACTGGTGCCTGGAGACCGAGGCGCTTCCTGTTTCTGACACAAGTCCAGGACCTGAAAGACACCGATAAGACCAGAACCTGAGACCGTAGACATGAATCGGAACAGTTTGATTTTCTAACCCGTCTGCATGTAAACGTCAGCGCGTGAAACTTTGTCCAACCTTGAAGACGAGGTTGTCGATGTGCATCTCCTTCTCCTGCTTCATGATGTGGACGATCAGACAGTAAATATAATTCCTCTTCCTCTCCAGGGTGCCGGCCGCGTCTTCGTCCACGTTCAGGTACGTCTGTCTGGGCAGCAGCTGGACTGAGTCTGGGACACCGTCGAGGCTGCGAGACGCCGTCTGCTGGTTGAGCCGCAGGACACCTGAGAGCAGAGAGGAAGTCGGTGTGGTTTACACCAGAAGTCGATTCTTTTCTCAGCACGACACATGTGGACGGATGATCACAGGAAGTTAAATCAACCGATGGACACGTGTTTCCACGACTCCGTTTTCTCCTTCTCATGTTAAAAATACATTCAGCAGAGCGGCTCAGTGGGTCAGCTTGATGCAGCTTGTCCCCCGTATTAATTATTCTAGTTCTTACTCTCAGAGGATTCGGTTTATCTAGTGATTTCTATGTTTTCTAAGAGAAACAATAAAATAATGAAACAGATTTAATACAGTTAGGGGGGTGGGGGTGGGGGGGTGGACTGTGTGTCTGACCCTGGCTGGAGTCGCTGGGCTGGCTGCAGGTCAGTGGCCCCCCCTCGCTGATGAGCGGCGTCAGAGCGTGCAGCACGACGGACGTGGACAGGCCGGTCGTCTGAAGCAGAGCATCCACTCGAACCTCCTGCACAGAACCAGAATTGCGACACTTTAGCAATTTGTTTTAATGAGTGATGGAGGAGTCGTCGAGGAGTCGCAGCGTTACCTCGCGGCTGTTGAACTGCAGCAGGATGAACATCTGAAGGGTGGAGACGTGCAGCGTCCAGCAGCCGTACTGCAGCTCCGCGTGACCGAGCCACGTCCACTGCAGCCGCCGGGGTTTGGAGTGACTCAGCCCGTAAATGGACTGACCTGAAACACAGACAATGTCTGAAAGTCCAGTTCTCTCAGCAAGGCTCACTAAAAACCTCTGACACCTCCTGTCCTGTAAACTGCTGAGAGAACAACTGAGCTGAACTGGTACCAACTGTAGAACTGGGTGAACTGGTACTGACTGTGAGTGTAGAACTGGGTGAACTGGTTCAGGTAGGAGCAGAGTTCAGCTGGAAAGTATTTTATGGGTTCGTCCAGGAAACAGAGCGAGGAAACAGCCCAACAGCGTGGAGACAGAACCAGAACCTGGACCTCGGCCTCCTCGTCAGACTCCAGCCACTCCTCCTCCATCAACTATGGAAACAACAAAAGACCAATAGGTACCAAAGGTTCCTGACCTTGAGGTGTAGAGGAAGTGATGAGCTCCCGCTCTTTGTCCCTGAGCTTGTGGGTTTTTGCTGACCTGGTCATGTTCCTGCAGGTGTCGGTCCAGCTGCTGCAGACGGTACAGGTGAAACTCCTGCTGCAGCTCGACCGATTCGCTCAAGTTCTTCAACATCTGCTGAGGGAAGCGACTCGGGAAGCAGCTGCCGATCTGATCGATCACTGCGCTCTCCAACCATACGTTCCCCTGAGCCAGCAGCCGGTCCCCCAGGTAGTACCTAAAGACAGAGACACCGTTCACGTTGTGGTACGTTTTACTCTCAGTTCTGACTGGTGCTGCACCGACCCATCTTCAAACCTGTAAAAGTGTTCGAAGGTATTTGCGAGCTCCAGGCCAGAGAGGAAGAGCATCGGCTCCAGAAACTGCTGCAGTCGCTCCAGAGTCTCCACGCTGCCGGCCGCCGCTCCGCTGGCCTGGATCATCTGATCGATGTACTGCGCAAAACGCTCGCTCACCTGCACACAAGCAACAGTTCCAGTTGGCTCTCTGAGCACAGATAACTTTCTGTGGGACTGAAACCACGCCTAAACCAGACCAGACCCTCTCTGGACTCACGTGCATGGCTCTGAGGATGGAGAGCTGCAGCAGTGCAGCAGAGAAGCCGTGTCGAAGAGCAAGGACGAAGGCGGTCTGCTGCCCAAACAGCTCCTCCATGGCATTCTTCAATCGCAGGTACAGAGTCCGGTAACGCTCCACAAAGTCCGACAGGCTGCAGCTCGACTCCAGAAACCTCTTTACCTGAGACGAGACAAGTCATTTATTCACTTGAGAAAAAAAAAAATAAAAAAATCAGGCCTTTTCTCACCCAACAGGCTGCACAGCTCCTTGTCCAGGCAATGGTCATATCTAAACTTGACTATTGCAACTCTCTCCTGCTGGACCAGCCAAAATACACCCATGTCCCACCTCCTCTCACCTCCCTTCACTGGCTCCCAGTAGCTGCTCACATCCAGTTTAAATCCTTGATGCCAACAGGACTCTCAGTGGATCTGCTCCATCTTACTTTGACACACTACTGGTAAGTTACACTCCTGCACGCTCTCTCAGATCTGAGAATGAAATGAGGCTAAAAATTCCATCTTCACTAGCTCTCAGATCACAGTCCAGTCTTTTCTCCTTTGCGGTCCCTGCTGGTGGAACAACTTGCCCCCCCCCATTCGACTGACAGACAGTATCACCACCTTTAAAAAACATTTAAAAACTCACTTGTAACGCGCGCGCGCGTTACGTTCTCTAGCACTTAACAACTCCTATGCATGTTTTTGTCTTGACGAGTTAGGCCTCATCAGGGATCCTTGTTGTAGTATCTCAGTTTTAACAGAATCTGAATGGTAACTGCTGGAGTCTTCTCCTTGTAAGTCGCTTTGGATAAAACCGGTAAAGACCAGTAAAGTAAAAACGTTCATCAGGCTGGAAATAAGATTCGAGTTTTACCTGGCGCTGTACCACTCCTTGCCAACAGAGGGCGATGCCTGCGATGCTGCTGCTGCTGCTCTTCACTTTGGGCTTGGCTGAGGAAGATGAGGAGGAAGAAGAGGTGGCAGCAGTTTCCTTGTTTTTCCCCTCTTTGCCATCTGGAAGACACATGTAAGAAGGTCGGTTTCCTGAACGAACATCTCCAACCAGAAAACAGACAAATGAAAACAGCAGCCAGAAACGTAAAGAGGAAGCCGTGCGCCTGTCGCCAGTTTCATCTGAAAAAAAAGAGTCACATCAGTGCGGTGGCTACGAAGGGAACAAAACCAGAAACAGAAGTAAAACGATGGAGCGTAAACATATCCTGATGAGCTCAGGATTGTTTGTTGAAGCAGTCAGTTTAGATGAGGAGGAGAAAGTTCACGGACGCCTGCGTCAAACAGCAGCATCAGCTGACGGCTGCAGCGACGAGCAGCTGCTCTGATTTCATTCATCAAAAGTCCTTTCACAGAGTTTTTATTGGACGGTTTGAAACTTGAGTCTGGACGTCAGACAGCAGCAGGCGCCGTGACAACTTCCTGTCCTCATCGGGACACATGAGATGTCAGAGCAGAGCGGAAACAAAATGCAGCAGAACAGCCTGAAATCAGCTGTTACTTACTCTTGAGCTCTTTGCTTCTGTTAAGACCTTCTGGAGACAAAACAAACTCTTTCAACACGGACTGAAAACACCGTTAATCAGCACGTTCTCTCTCCGACACCCTGAACGTGACTGACAGTGAGACGGGTTCTACAGGATCTCAGTGGTACCACAACCGGACTTTAGCATCGTCACATGTTGATGATGCAGAATTATGACATCAGGTGATGGTGATGTAATAATAGAAAAGTTTAAGTGCGTTTCCCACCGTCACCACCTCCACCCCCTGGATCCGACTCACTTGATTTGACCGGTGGTTTGAGCTCCTCGTTGTCCAGTCGGCTCGTGTCCACATGGACCAGGAGGTGCGTGAGACGTCTCACTCTGGAGTTGAAGATGGCTGCCCGGCTCTTACAGCGGCGGGCCGACTCGGCGTTGTCCAGGTACTCGCTGAGCAGCCAGGACAGGGGGCTGGACGCAGAGGATTCTGGGTACACAGAGAAAGCGCGCTTGGTAAGTGATGATTCACTCAGTGACACCGTCACAGGACGGTCCAAGGGCCCAGGCCCGGGTCTGCGGGTCAGACTGGGGGTCAGGCCCGGGTCTGCGGGTCAGACTGGGGGTCAGGCCCGGGTCTGCGGGTCAGACTGGGGGTCAGGCCCGGGTCTGCGGGTCAGACTGGGGGTCAGGCCCGGTTGTGTGTGCCTGTACCTGACAGCGTGATGCTGTGGACGATGGGGGTGATCAGCGCCTCCCAGCAGGTTCGACCCAGAGCTTCAGCTGCTTCAGCATCCGGCAGGAAACGGTCGGCAAACATCTGCTCGTGTCTCAGAGCGCTGTTCAGCCTGAATACACAGAAGTACACGTAGTACTACAGTCTGTACTCAGAGTATAAAAACGTTTCAGTGTAGTAGTTTTACCTGGAGGGCTGCAGTAGCAGCAGTAGTACTGACAGTATTTATTAAAGGTACTCGTACTTGTTAAAGAGCTGCAGCAACTGCGACTTGTCCTCCGTCACCTCCTGGCACCAGGTGTGGGCCTTGGTGCTGTAGAACAGGTAGGTTCGACAACACAGCTGCTCCTTAAACACGGGCCAGAATGTGGGCTTTGGACCCAGAACCTCAAAGCCATGGACCCGTGTGTCGATACCACCCTGTAGAGATGGAGGGGGGGGTCAGGACCTGACAGAGGGATTTGTTAGAGACAGAGCTGAGCGCAGAGTCTGACCTGCTGACATCTCTTGATCCTGATCTGGATGATGGACCAGAACCGCGTCATGTTCTCCAGCAGAACCACACGACTGGCCGACGGAGTCACGTTCACCTGTGCGAGCACAGACACAGCAGGAGAAGATGGATTACACCACAGGTGACCAGAATCCTGGACCCGTCAGACGAAGCGGGTCGTTCTGCTTTTTTTTAAACCAGTAATGATCAGAACCAAAGTTGATTTCAAGGTAAAATACGAGTCAAACAGACAGAAAAGGAACATTTACACAAACATGTAGGTAAACTGATGCTGTGAGCAGGAAATCATCACCTGAACACACAAACCAAACTAACGGACTCACCGTGTTCAGTTCTGTGTTGATGTTTGTGGGGTCATCCCCTCCCAGAACCAGGATCCGGGCCGGCATGTAGCTGGAGTCCTCGCTGGCCACCAGGATGGCCAGTTGTCTGTCAGGTACACAGCACAGGGTGATAAGTTACTGTGTAACCGCAGTGTCAGTAGCACTTGTAGCACTTGTAGCACTTGTACCTGATGACGACTCCTTTGTGCATGTAGATGTTGATGAAGTGTGAGCCTGTGCAGCCGTTGGACTCCCAGTAGGTTTTAGGGTTCTTGTCTGTCAGCTTGTTCGCTCGATGGTGATTGGAGGAAACCTCCACCTTCTCCCAGCACTTGTCCTCCTTCAGCTCCACACTGGAACCTAAACACACCACAGTTAGACGAGCGGAGCAGCGCATTAAACCAGGCGCAGCCTGCGTCTCAGTCAGCTGTACCAGCTTTACCAACTTTATTTATAAAGCACTTTAAAACAAACCAGAGAGGACCAAAGTGCTGTACAGAGGATAAAATAGCATAAGGCAATTAGACAGTTAGAATGAGATATAAAACCAGTTCGTAAATACAATAATAAAACAGAATAAGAAACAGGATAAAATGATATACAATC
>JAUMHF010000007.1:18869668-18880718 GCA_032359275.1 Microctenopoma steveboyesi | reverse complement strand
TCTCAGTTTTAACAGAATCTGAATGGTAACTGCTGGAGTCTTCTCCTTGTAAGTCGCTTTGGATAAAAGCGTCTGACCAGTAAAGTCAAGTGTAATTATATCTAATTATTTCCACTGTGACACACGTGACTATTAATAAACCAGAACCTGTGTCTGAACTAACGAACTTTCAGGAAGAATAAAAAGGTTGCAGCCTGTGACCTGGTCCTCAAGGCTCTGCAGCAGGACGTCGTTGACCTCCTGCTGCTGTTTTGGTTCCAGCTTCTTGATGAAGAAGAGGATCTCCCACCACTCAGCTCTGCTTAGAGACACTGGCTCCGACTGCAAACCCTCTGACAGGTACGGCAGAGAGTAGAGACCACCGGGAGGCTTTGAGAAGAACGTCTGACTCACTGCAGAAGAGAAGAACAAACACTTTCACCTCCTGGGCTCAGGCGGACACTCAGGCCCAGTCAGGGATCGGGTCTTACCAGCAGTAAGTTTTATTGTCTCCGTTAGAGACGAGGCTTTTTCCTGTGTCTCCTTCTCAGCCTGACTGCTGCTGCTGCTGCCGCTGCCCAGTATCTCCACCATGTGCCAGTGGACCCAGTACGTCCTGGACAGGGAGTTCCAGTACACCTGAACGCAACACACAGGCACGAAGCATGAACGAGCACAGGAAAATGTTCTGAAGGAACTGAATCTGGAAACTAACAAATCATGTCATTCGATTTGAACGGCGTCAATCTGGTTCCTCACCTGAACGGGCGGCGAGCCATCGTTGCTGTAGCGAAACTCTCCTTCGTCTCCTGTGCTCACCTCCTCGTAGTCCTCCAGCATGCGGACCATCATGCCGCTCTTTAGGTTGTCCTGGACATACTCCACGTACGCCGAGCGGCTGGCGAAGTCGGAGCGGGTTTTAAATCCATTTCCTGTCTTCTTCTTTGGTGGTGTGGCGACGGGAGCCGTGACAGCAGAGCTGGTGGTGGTGATGACGACAGGCGAGGCGCAGAATCGAGGCTGGAAAATAGACCTAAGGATGGGGCGGGATGCATCTTCCCCCTGGTCCCCCTCATAGGCCCCACCTCCACCAGGGCAGAGGGAGTCCTCAGGGGGCTGGCGATTCCGGTCCCAGCCCATCACTCGAACCAGCTCTGAGATCAGGTTGGCCATGGCCATGGTGAAGTCGAACTCCCGCTGCACGCGGAGGAGCTCAGTCTGGTGGGCGGTGCTGGTGGAGGCAGGGGAGGGGCTAGCATCCTGTCTGTCTGAGCTCGACTCCGCTCCCGCTGTGTTGAGTTTGTCCATCAGCGACGTGACACACAGGTAACGTTTTACCAGGGAGAAGAGCAGCTTCCCAGGAATCTGAAAACATTTCAATCGTAAGTAAAGTTTAATGGCCGAAGCCCCGAAACGTCCAAACAAAAACTCCTCAGCGTGAGAGACGAGCCCACCTCTAGAAAACCGCAGATACTGAACGACCTGAGACACAGTGAAGCTGAAACTGTGGCAGAATGTGTTTACCTGAGGCAGGTGAATCCCCTCAAACGAGATGCCGTGCTCCTCTGATGACGTGGTTTCAGCAAACAGCTCCAGCAGGGTGTAGCGGTTGTCAAAGTCCATGTGCTGCTCGATGCCGTCCTGCTGACTGAGAGACAGCAACACATAGGCTCGACTTCCTGCAGAGGACACAGCTTCCGTCAGAGGCAGCACTGAGCTATCAACATTACATTTAACAGATAAGTGACACCTGCTCAACGACAGGCGCTGAAGCAAACGGTTGACTCATGCTGGCTGACGGTTGGCTGTGAAGCTGCAGCTCTAAAAACCGCAGTGGAGCAGTTTTCTGACACTGAACTTCCTCTGTGTAAATGACGCATCAGGGAAAAGCAGCAACTTCTCACTGATGCAACTTCATCATCACACGAACAACTGAGCAGAGTCCGTAAGGTCCGGGCTGGGCCCCGGTCCGGGCTTGGGCTGAATTAAAGTGGCTAGTTGGGCAGATCAGAACAGTGTAAAGCAGTTTGTTCACAGTTCGATTGGTTTATTAGGCAGAAAATTAGCATGGGATTCATTTGTTTCCTCAGACTCATCAGGAGTCTTTTCTCATGTAGAGTTAAGATACTTTTTACTTCCTGAAACGTAGAATAATGAAGAAGCTGCATGTTGAGCGTTTGACATGTAAAATCCTGTTAGAACAGCTGAAGCTTAAAACGAGTGATAACGATCTGAAAGTGGTTTCTGCAGGTCTAGAAAAGTCTGAGCACAGAGTAAACACAGCCTCCGTTTCAATACCAGGAGAAAACAGCTGTGTCATCAGTGTTTGTCTCCTTCCCTAAGAGTCATGCTCAGAATCATCAGATCACTGAATCTAAAACACTTTTTTAGGTTGTTACGTGTCTCATGTTTTCTTCCTCTGTGAAATCTACACAAACAACAAACAGAAAGTTCTGAGTGGACCGGCCTCACAGTAAATTGCTCTGCCTCATGTTGTCACATTGAGGGAGTCCTGGAGCCTGTCCTGTGATTGGGGGACAGGTGGGGTACACCTGGACAGGTCTGGACAGGTCCAGTGTCTGTCACAGGGCTGACCCACAGAAACTCACACTCACACCTGCAAAGTCACCAAGCCCAGACAGGAGTGTTTGATTCAGGTGATGATGATGGTGGGGCTGATTCTTCGTCTCCTGGTTGCTGAGAAATCCAAAAGGAAAACAAAGACTTCTACAGTACGAATTCCTGGAGACAGCGTCACCTGTCTGACAGACTTCTCGTTTGGACCAGCTGGTCTCAGACATGATGAATCTGTCCAAACTGCACATATCAGGACGAGAGGCCATCGTCTCCTCTTGGAGTCAGGACTCTGCCTCACTACCTCAGTCCACAGCTGACTGATACAAACCATTTCACACGTCCCATTGCAGCTATCAACAGTCTAACTGATCACACGGTGTGGCTGGTAAAACATGCAAATCCTGCCCGAGAGGAAAAGGAGGGAAATGAAGCACACTGCTGTTAGACGTATTTCACCCGCTGAAGCACAACCTGCTTTTCACCGACCACGTTTGAGCAGAAAGGACTAAAATGTTTTATGTTAACGCAGCAGCCACAGACGTTTCTTCACAGGTGTAGAGTAATGCAGGTCCAGAGTGAGACCCACTCCTCTGTGTGTTCTAGATCTGGGTGTCTGCTTTCAGCTTGTGGCCCCGATGACTCATGGGAAAAACTCTGTTGCTCCTCGGCCAGGATTTTCTCCATGTGCCAAAGAAACAACATCAGGAGAAGAAATGGTGGGAGGAGGAAATTATTATCTCAGCTTCTTCCCGTCTGTCTCAGTTTTTCCTCCTTTGTCTTCTAGTCTTCAGTTTTTCTTCCCTTGTCTTGTTACCGGTAAAGGTTTTTCTCTTCATCCCACTTGACGGTTGATAAAGGATTTGTGATACAGAGAAATATAAATTCCACTGATTTGAGGGGACTGACAAACATGATCTGAAATCAAGCATATGCGTCCCAGAGGTGCAGACGTTTCCTGCAGCTACAGTTTCTCCCATCATGAAGAGGTTTGTGTATTATCTCACACGAACCCGTAAAACCAGCCGACTGTGGGACGTCTGACGTAACCAGGTGAATCTTTGCAATTACAGTTGAAGCTCTGTCACGTTTAGTTGAATCTAATGTAAAGCCTGAAGATCTGCAGCACAGATTGGTGTGAGACAGACTGTTTATTTAGTTCTGATTACACCGTTGGATGATCTAAAGAACCTGTTCTCATTTTGAGTAAGACTTAGACTTAGGAAGAGGCCTCTGCAGACGACCAACGACTTGATCAGAACGTCTCAGAGACAGAAAGTCTTACCGCAGTGAGCAGGTGTGGTGGTTGATAGCAGGTTAGCTGCGATTGTTTTATCAGTGACCTGAGTTAAACGGCTGCTCGGTTCATTACGCTGTGAACAGTCACAGTGTGTTGAGTTTGGATCAGGTTGGTGCAGAACGTGGGGAAGACAAATGTTGACATGCACTGTAGTAATTAGTAATAATTAGTGGCTTCCAGCCAGTGTTCATGTTCACATAAGGTCACGTAAGCACTGTGCAAACAATACAGTGTTTTTGCAGGGTGTGTGTGTGTGTGTGGGGGGGGGGGTAACATGCACAGACAACATCAGAGGTTAAAAAAGACAAAACAGATTTCACAAATCCTTAATGAATAATTATTCACTGTTAACGTCGCCAATGTTTCTTCAAGTCAGGATCTCTGTTGTTGATCAATCAGGGGTCACCAGCAGAGACCCTTTGGACCCAGGTGCTCGACACACACTGATAACAGACGTGTGGACTCATCACGGCTTTAGTTTCCCTCCTACTGTGTCTGTGGTGTCTTACCTGCATCGTGTGAGGCCAGCGCTCGCAGCATCTTTCCTGCACTGCGTCTGGTCTGAGTCTCCTTGTTGCACAGCAGCTCCATCAGCAGGTTAAGAGCACCTGTTTCCTTGAAGACTCCAACTAGTGAGCCAATAGAGGCGTAGGCGCTCAGCACGTGGATGGTGTGCGTGATGCTGATGGAGAAGTCGCTCTTCTTGGCCATCTGCTTCCTGGCTCGACGCACCAGGTTCTTCACGTCCTCCTTCATATCCGACAGCTCCACCTCGTCAAAGGTGACGTCTGCGGGGAACTCTCCACTGCTTCCCTGCTCTCCGTCAGCCGCCTCGCCCCCCTGCTGCGTCTCCTGTGCCTGTAGGGGGCGCTGTGTGTCCGTCTTCCTCTTCCCCAGCAGGGTGGGGCAGTTGGCGTACACGTCCTCTGTCGACATCCACATCAGGATGTTCTCCGGTTTCGTTTCTCCGGACGAGGAGTTGCCGGGCCCCCCCACCCCGGAGCTGCTGTTGCCCGTCCCCCCGGCCTCGCTTGACCCACCTCCGGAGCTGGAGCCATCATCAATGGTGATGAGGCACCAGCGAACCAGGTACTCCGTCTGACCGTCATGGGTACGACGCTGGCGAATCAGCTCCTCAGGATAAGCCTGCAGCCGTGGGCCGAGCTGGACCAGCAGGTTCCCATTGCGGCGCTCGCCCACCATGGTCACTGAGGACACAGGAGGAGACACAGAAACGTTAGATAACAAGGAGGAGACAAGGAGACAGAAGAGAAATAAGAGGAGGAAATTAATGAAGACATGTCAGAGCAGAAGACATGAGAGGAACTATTGGAGGAGAAAGATGAGACAGCAAAGGAGCCATCAGAGGACAGAAGAACACACGTCAGGGGACAATACAAAGAACAAGATGCCAGAAGAAGAGGAGGAGGAAACAGAAAACATTTTAACAGGACACATCAGTGGAGACAGAGGAGAGGAGGAGACATGAATGGAGGAGACAGGAGAGGAGGGGGAGACATGAAAGGAATCGTGGATAAAACTAAATTGTTGATTTTTTTTAATTGTTGAACTAAACTGTTGAACACGTTATTTTCAACGTTTCAGACACGTCATATATACGAAGCTGATGACGCATTAATCCTACGTCATTATTTACTTTTTCTTATTAGTCTTTTATCCTTCCCAAACATTCACATTAAAACTCTACTTTCTGTGATTAATAAAACTAAAACATTCATTTAACGGGCCGAGTGCTGAAACTCCGGGGGTTCACTGTGTAAATGAACAGTTTCATTTTCGTTTCCTCTTTCTGGATCCACCGGGGCTTCATTTCTCTGACAGCCGAACGTCACATGTGCTGCTGCGGCTGCTGGGCGTGTTGTCATCCGCCAGTTAGCTTGAGCAGGGCACCCGTCTAACAACTGGTCAAACTCGGACTGAACAGGGGTCGTGTGCGGCTCACAGTCAGAAAAAATACACTCGACACACACACACACACACACACACACACACACACACACACTTCTACGTATGAAGCACTAAGCTCTCCGTTAATGACTCTGTAGTTGTTACCAATAGGCTCGGTTGGGTTACGGTTATGTGGCTGTTTAATTTCAGTAAATAGCCCGATCCCTTATGATCCTTGAACGCAACAGATAAGCTAACCGAAGCTGCTAACGTTAGCGGTATTCCCTGTTGTGTTTTAACTTCATATTAACAAACAACTTCCCCGACATTTAACTAATTAATTGTAACTTACCTTGTTATTTGGTTGACAGTTAACTAGTTCACATAAATGACTTGTTTATTGCTTAAATAGTTAATGTTAACTAGCCATATGTGCGCTGTGCAGAGAGCGTCACACCAAACTCCATATGAAAATCTTCATATTTTAGCTACTGTTGATTGTCGCCCCCGGTGAGCTGTCGTCGCAACGTTAACGCCGTTTGGAAAAACCCGTACATACGTTGTGTTCATTCAGGGATATGTTATCAATCTAGATAAAACAGAACTGTTCCTATCTGCTGATGCTAAATTAATTTATTAATAATTCTGAAAATCTACAAAGCTTCAAAAGTTAAACCTCTATTGGATTAATTTACGTTTGTTGGGTTGGCGAGATGAATGTTCGCCGTGACGAAGCGCGTCCTCATAAAACACCTCAAACACAATGTCAGGGCTTAAAATGTGGATGTTCATGCAGTAATCCACAGATATTCAACCAGAGTTTGGTGCGTCATCCACTCCAAACATGTCTGTGTACAGTAACTACGGATGTCAGCGCCGAGAAGCCGAGGTGGGCCTGCCCTGCTACCCGCTCGGACGAGACAGTAAAGCGGATACGCTGACGAACAGTGTGGCCTGACGGAACCAGCTCCACGTCAGGTTAGTCGGCTTTACCTGCCCTTTCACAGACTTTCCCCTTGGTTTTAGTCTTCCCCCTGAAGCGCTGTTTTCTTTTCCGTCGTAACGTGTCGTTTCCCAGCCTGCTACTGTTAGTTTTATCGGTGTCCACCGGAATCCCGCACTGTAGGATGCGCATTTGCGCACTGTGACAGGAACAGCATCACGGACCGACTCTTCTTCTACGCAAGAGCCTTATTTATTCTTCTTCGTTTGACTTGAAGCTGTCAATGCTATGTTAGCGTCGCCCACAGGACGTCGCTGGAACTGCACACACTAAACGCAGAGGGGCATAAAAAACTTCTGCACTGCACTAAAGTACCCCAAACCAGTTTCTTTTCATTTGTAATTTATCTTCAATTCACTTCATCAGTTCAGAGGTAATATTATTACTTTCATTACTTCATAGTTGCAGGTTTTTAAAACAGATAAAATAATCAAACTTGTTTTTTTGTGCTGTAAGAACATGAAGTTCCTTCACATTTAGACACAGAATCCTTTCACAACAATACATTTAATCAGAAAATCCAAAAACTTGTGAGATGCTGAATTACAGCTGTTGTTCAGTAGACGACAGTTACGTCAATGTTTGTATGATTCAACAGAGCAGAGGCAGCGACAGCACTTTAGTATTCTGGTCTGTGAGACCAGACCAGGGCCCAGGGGGACCGGTTTTACCAGAGAGAGCCTCCAGCTGCACGGTTCTCAGACTGAGGACACCGACTATGACCAGAACCTCGCAGAGGACTGTTCGGATCTACGGGACCCAGGATCTGGGTCGTTTGCTTGTTTTAAACATTTTTTTTCTTTATTTCCATCACGCGCACGAGAAGCTGCGGCTGGCTGAATGTGATTTATTGTTGATCAGTGAAGAGCAGCTCTGAGGGGCTTTAGGACCACGAGGAGTCAAATCTCTGCCACGCGCACGCGCACCTCCTCTGTATTCGGCACACATGCCTCTTCCTCCTCCGTATAGAAACCCTCCACACTCGCTGCACGCAGCGCAGTTGATGCTCTCTCTCTCCCCCTCTCTCTCTCCCCCTCTCTCTCCCTCTCCTCCTCCTCCTCTTCTTCTCCAGTCCTTCTCTGCAGAGAACCATTCTCCACCAGCCCGCCTGTCTCAGCTCTCGGCTCGCTCTGTGAATCTTCACACAGGGACCCTCTCGCGTCTGTACGCGGCTCGGGCGCTCTGAGGCCGGCTGCAGGACGGAGGACAGGTCGGCGTGAAGCCTGGACGTACAGATGGATGGATTCACGTCTCACCTTGGGAGGTGAGTATGTGCGCGTGCGTGCGTGCGTTTGTCCTCTCGTGATCGCACATCTCTGCCATCACCGCGGTGACGTCAGAGCCGGTGACACTGTCGGTATTTATCTTCAGGTATTTCACCAGGAACCGCCTGTGGCCTCACCAGCAGTGGGCGTCAGTGAGCCTCATCGGTCACTTTCTGTTTAATAAAAATAGTTACTGAAACACAGAAGAGGATCCTGCAGGTAAAAAGTCAGACCTGGTGGTGAGGAGGAGCCGCGTTCAGCAGCTACACCTGAACCCAGACTCATTTAAACGGGTGGACAAACAATGTGACGTGGTTCAGACTGTAGTGGTGAAGCCTTCAGATTGTACAGTTCTGAGTATTTAACGGTTAGTTGGGTCCAGTTGGGTCCAGGCAGAGGCGCTCCTAGCGGAAAGGCCCCCAGGCCAAGGGGGGCCCCAGAGGACCAACACAATTTGAACCGCATCAGAACAGCAGTAGTGAGACTGTGAAAACATGTCATCGAGAGCAGCACTGTCAGCAGCTCTCACAACCCCCCCCCCTCCATGCCAGCTGACGGAGGTAAACAAACATGCGCAGCGACAGTGAAGCAGCGTCTGCTCCGCGAAAATAAAAAGAAACTATTCTTCTGGAAGCGAAAACAGAAAGAAGAGACAAACAGATGAGACAGTGGGAAGTATAATAGTTTGTGGCTGTGTTTTTATCTCAAAGTATGTGGTTACTTTAACGTAGCCAAACATGCTACCTGCTATAAGGCTAACTTGTTTGCTTAACATTAGCAAGCATGCTGCACATTAACTATAAACTTATTTTGGTTTGGTGCTGGAGGTCAGAGCTGCTATTTATTCCTGATAATGTAACCTCCTCATGGGAAATGCACTGACAGATGGATATAAGGCAGCATATGGCTATAACGTGGATATCAGTGTGTGTTTATAATGGATACAAGTAGATACATGGGAGGATATTCTAGCTGGCGTGGTGCTATCAACATCAGAAGTCAATAAATATTGTGCTATCATAGGGCTACGTGTGATAAAGCCTAGTTTGAGGGCCCACTTGGAATTTTTTGCCTGGGGCCCCAAGAGACCCTGGGAGCGCCCCTGAGTCCAGGTGTTCCGATGTGTAGGTCCAGGTTGGATTCGTCTTATGTCGTGGTCTCACACCACTAACGTCTGGTCTAAAGATCATTTCTGTGTGTGATTGTTGATAATATGTAATCATTTGTGGAGAAGAGTTGTGTCCCGTCTGAAACGACTGCAGAATTCTGTCACTGACATTGATTCTCTGCATCATCCTGCACAGACTCGAGTCTTTGTGTCACTTCATTGTTGATCAGCATTATCATGATGCAGCCTGGAGACACTTTCTGTAACACGGACCTGCTGATTTGATCATACCCTGAGTGGCTCTGTGTGTTTGGGGGTGGAGGTGGGCACGGTGGGTGGTGGTGCGCAGGATTTCCGGGCTTTGAAGCTCAGCTTTAATATTAATGCAGCAGGATTATTTAGTCTGGACCAGTGAGAGCTGCAGCTCATTCATTCAGACAGGACACACACAGACACACACACGCACACGCACACACACGCGCACACACACACACAGACATCAATCAAAGATCAATCAAAGCTGCTCACACATCTGAGAAACACTGTCGATAATACTTTATAATACTTTACTAATCAACTTTATTACATTATATGTTATTATATGTTTATTGCTACTGTTTTTTACTTTCACGTTACAGGATTAATGATACTACCCGGTGATTATTCTGTGTTGTGCCATAATATTTTCGTCTGTTTTTACACCAGTTCTTCATCATTTTTCAGGAGAGTACAGCCTGCGATGACCTTTGACCCTTCTGACTGACCCCTCTGAGCAGGAGGAGCGAGCAGCAGAGCTGTGAGGAGGAGGCATGGAGCGAGGAGGAACGGAGGTGAGTCGAGGGGATGAGGCTGAAACCTCCTCAGAGCTGGGCAGAGCTTCACTGCGAGGAGGAGGAGGAGGAGGAGGAGCTGGCTGCAGACAAAACGGCCTCATCAATACCCACCACCTGGGCGTGGAGCCTCGGGAGGCGCTGCTGTCCGTGTACCCATCCCCTCAGTACCAGGTGGTGGTGAACGCCCCCCTCCAACAGGAACCACGTAGGGGCCTTCCTCAGCTCCTGAACCCCAGCGCTCTCCTCCCACACCAGATGGTGCCGGAGCCCTGCCTCAGGTCGGCCCCCGGCCTCCTCCTGTGCCCAGAGGGTGTCCTGCGGATGTGGGGGGAGTCCAGGGGAGGGGACTGCTGCGAGACCACCTTCATCGAGGGGCTAGGTCCCGACGCCTCCTCCTCAGCTGCTGCAGCCTCCACGAAGGAGGTGCTGCTGTTCAGCGACGAGAAGTTTCTGGACTTTTCTGGAGACGAGTCGAAGATTCACACGCTGTCGTACGACATTGACGAAGACGAAGAAGATGACGACTTCCAGGAGCTCGAGGTGGGAGTTTGATCTCTGTGGTGTTCACGTGTAAAGTAGTATCTCCCGCTGCTAAGGAGATGCTTCATCATCTTACGCCTCCTCCTCCTCTTCCTCAGTCAGAGTAGCCTGTGTTCAGCCTCCAGCAGCAGAACGACACAGCTCCTGAATTCTGTTGTCGAGCTGCTTCATCAAAAAGCTGCAGAGGAGGGGGGGGGGCAGAAAGAGAACAGAAAGTTAAAACATGAGACGTGTTTATAGTTTAATAACAAAGTTTTATGGTTGTGAGTTCTGATTTGCTGTGTCCTGATGTGGCGCGTTCACTGACGTGGAACGTTCACAGGACGTGGTGCGTTCACAAGACGTGGTGCCTTCACTGACGAGGTGCATTCACAGGACGTGGTGCGTTCACAAGACGTGGTGCCTTCACTGACGTGGTGCGTTTACAGGACGTGGTGCGTTCACTGACGTGGTGCGTTCACAGGACGTGGTGCCTTCACTGACGAGGTGCATTCACAGGACGTGGTGCGTTCACAAGACGTGGTGCCTTCACTGACGTGG
>JAUMHF010000007.1:18845681-18869568 GCA_032359275.1 Microctenopoma steveboyesi | reverse complement strand
TGCGTTTACAGGACGTGGTGCGTTCACTGACGTGGTGCGTTCACAGGACGTGGTGCGTTCACTGATGCAGTGCGTTCACAGGACGTGGTGCCTTCACTGACGTGGTGCGTTCACTGATGCAGTGCGTTCACAGGACGTGGTGCCTTCACTGACGTGGTGCCTTCACTGACGTGGTGCCTTCACTAATGCAGTGCGTTCACAGGACACGGGTGCCTTCACTGACGTGGTGCGATTACTGACGTGGTGTGTTCACCGACGTCACTGACTCATAAATGTTTTAGGAATAGTTTTAGAGATGAAGCACATCAGCTGTTGTTGTTGTTTATGGTTATTAGCAAACAACAACAAGTGTTACTGTATTATTATAATTCTACTATTTAATAATCCATCTTGAAGGGGGGGGGGGTAGCATTGAGTGAGTGCGTGGGACACTTTCTGTGTTTCTCACTCTTCGGTTTTCTCGGCGTGATCAGGTGAGGTACGAACGCTTTCTGTGGGTGGAGGTGTGTCAAACCCCGAAAAAAATGTCAACAGCAGGTGCTGCTGAGCTTTTTGTGTATTTTATTGGCTTCATCAACTGTCACAGCTGATCGAGTCTGTCTGGTTCTGGTTCTGGAACAAAGTTTCTCCTGTTTGTTTCACGTGTATCTTTAAAAAACGCGATGACAGGTCAGAGCAGCTGTTTAAGGACGGGGGCTCAGGGTGGAGCCCACGTTACAAATGTGGACGACTTCAGTTTGACCTGGGCAGTGAGCGGGGGGGTATGTACTGAAAATTACTGAATTTTTATTTTATTTCATTGTTATTTTTTGTTTCCTGTGCTTGATGTTATTGCAGCTCCTCTCTCTCCACCTTTGTCCAGCGGTGACTCACATGTTCCAGCAGAATGAGATTAGCGAGCTGCAGCTCTGAACCACACATTTGGCGTCTAACAGCCAATCGCTTTAGAGACGATTAGCTGCAAACGCTGTGATTTTGTGTGTGTAAAGTCCAGTTTAATCTAGTGTGCTTATACCAGAGAGGGAGGAAGAGGGAGAGAGGGATTAGTGAAGGAGGGAGGGAGACGTGCACCAAAGAGTCATTCACAAAATAAGTGTCTTATATGTATGTATGTATAAGATGTAACTCAGTCTGTTCACACCAGCTGCAGGTAAACGTCCAGGTAGAGACAGAGGAAGAAAAACAATCCCAACTTTACACCTGCAGACACTGCTCAGGGATGAAAACCCCAACAATCACCTGCGCAGCAGCTGAGGTTCAGGAGGCAGAGCCAGCCGTCTGCAAATCGTCTGTGTGTGTGTGTAAGAATGAGAAGCAGTATTCACCTGTCACCTGTGTGCTCTCAGAGCGACTACTCCAGTGAGTCAGAGAGCGAGGACACCTTCCTGCTGATGCCTCCCAGAGATCACCTGGGCCTCAGTGTCTTCTCCATGCTCTGCTGCTTCTGGCCACTCGGCATCGCAGCATTTTACCTGTCACATGAGGTAAGGAGACACGCACACACACACCTGAGCTGCAGTGCACTGTATTATGCAGCTATGTGTCAGCATTCATACAAATCTGCTCCTACACACGGACACAATACACTTATATAAGTGATCTGCAGTCAGCTGGAGGAGGACAGTCTCTTTGTTTATCTGTACATCCAGGAGAAAACTTCATGACAGTTCATGAGTTCGTGGACGTATTGACAGACAAAATCCTGAAGTATCTCTGGTAATCAATACACTGATTGATTAACATAACATACTTAAGTTTGAGCGTGTGTGTGTGTGTCTGCAGAACTGTGACACAATGAAAATCTGGATTTTTAAATAAGGTTGTGTGCGATGGAACAATTAGTGAACAGTTGCTATGTGGTGGCAGCTGACCTGCTGTGTGCGTGTTGTGGATGCGGTTTCCATGGCAGCTGCACACCTACAGCTCCAAAGGAAACAGGGCTGGTTGCCACTGGCAACCCTTCCAATTTGAAATCCAAAAGAAGCTGAGAAGGAGGAGGAGGAGGTGGGAGAGTTTATTTAAGCCAGAGAGGAGGCGAGTGATGATAAAGGAAGTTCACCCATCATCATCTTCGTCTGTAGCACCGCAGAGCTCCAGTGTGCTCTCACATAATTTAATGATCTCAAATATGAAACAGTTCAGCTCAGTTTACAGAAACAGGCGCAGCACACGTCACCGTCAATTACTGCTCAACAGAGGGAGAAGAACAACATGCTGAGAAGGAACGAATCACTGATCACAGAGAAGTCAGTTTAGAAAAGTGCGAGACGAACTGAACATGAGATGGAGTTAGAGACAGTATCAGACACACTGATTAATATCATGCATATGTTTGTTTGAAAATAAACAGTGACAAAAATGAAATGATAAAAGAACAGAGAAATGTTCCTGCAGCAACTGAAACAATCTGTTTTTGTTAAGCTGGTGTGGATAATCTGACACACACACACACACACACACACACACACACACGCGCGCGCGCGCGCGCGCGCGCTCTGAGCTCTTTATGTAACCCTCTGGCTCCAACACTCAGACCTGCAGGGCTGTTCGTTATTCAGCACAAGCTGTGGGAACGGTTCATTGTCCTGATCTGGACCAATCAGAGCAGGCCAGCTCTGATTGGCTGACATCAATGTTGTGACATCTGATTGGTCTGAAAATCTAATTAAGTCTCACTGGAAATGAAACAGGGATTACAGCGGCTGTTTCCTGCCAACAAGCTCGTTAACGATGTTTCCACAGTTACAGTCACACTCACCTGACTGACAGAAACAGACCTGCAGGGAAACGTTCTGCTGTATGTTCACAGATTAAAAGAAACGTTTGTGGTGAAAAAGAGCAGGATCAATAAGTTCTGCTGTAAAAACTTTAATCTAACCTTCCACATGTTCTAGAAAGTGGAAGACTGAGACCCTCCACAGACATGCATCGTATCCTCTGACGTCGTTGTCTCTCACCTCCTTTGCCCTCAGACCAATAAGGCGGTGTCTAAGGGAGACTTCCACTTGGCGAGCTCCAGCTCCAGGCGGGCCCTGTTCCTGGCTGTGCTGGCCATCACCATCGGGACAGGTATCTATGTGGGCGTGGCCGTGGCGCTCATCGCCTACCTGTCCAAGAATCACCACTGGTAGCCCTGATGACGGGGACTCACCCACCAGACGATGGCCTGTGGAGGAGGAGCCTTCACTGCTCTGGACCACGTGTTCTGCAGGTGACCTGAAATCGTTAAACCAATCAGATCCCAGGAAGAAGGACTGAGGCTCCAGCAGCAGTTTCTGTGTCACTGGATCATGGTTTTTGGTCATTGGTTCATTTGTTTGTGCAGTTGTTGAGGAAAAAGGTTTAAAAATGTTTTATTTGCTTCATCGACACTGAAACTTTGTGCATGTTCGTGCTGCATGAACCGTTTCCTGATTTCATGCATTAAAAACTTAACTTTCAGCTTCAAGTGAGGAAGTGAAACTTTGTTAACTCATCATTTAGTCAATATGTTTTTATGAACCGTGTTAGTTCTGTGAGGTCTCACACACACACTCATGCCTCCAGAACCCTGTAGGGGGCGCTATCAGACCACACAAAGCAGGGAGCAGAACACGGCAGGACGCTCTGTGAGGAAGACGTGACTGATGAAGATTTAAAGATCAGCTGATTGTTTACTGGATAAAACCTGCAGCGAGTTTCTGTCTTATGTTTTATCACCAGAAGAAATCAAACAGTGAGTAAAGCTGGAAATAACTTTACCTCAGACACTGGATCCCTGATGCTGAGTAACTGGTCCCGTCTGGACCGGGCATGATTGTTCTGATTGGTCTAAGAAAACAGTGACTGCGTCAGCTTTGTTTTTCCATCCTGATTATAGTGTGTCCTGTTACTGGGACCTGGGCGGGTCTCTCTCCACCCGCCCAGGACTCCAGGCTGCTCAAATCAAGCACCAACAGGAGCTGGTGCTGCGGTTTTGAGCCCGGTCCATGTTTCCCTGCAATAGCTCAATGCTAAGCTAACCTTTAACCTCAGATGTTAGCTCCAGGGTCACGTGTCCTCCAGACCAACCAGTGGTGAAATGAAGGAGACGAGGTTCACGTGACCTTTGACCTAATCGCTCTGTAGAGAAGCTGACTGGACCTGGACCTCTGGGTGTGCTGGCGACCACGGCCATTGTCTCTTTGTGTGCAGAGATTAACCTGCTTAACACAGACACAGAGTGAATTTAACTTAGCTTAGCACAAACACTGGAAGCGAAGGGAAACTGTTAGCATAGATCCAACACACTTTTCAGCCAGCTGCAAAACAAACAGCCGCTCTGTGTTTTTTACTTCAGTGCTCGCTGATAAAAATTAAATGTCACAAACAAACGTTTGTTTGTGTCATGATTGAAAAACCCGCAGATTAATAAACTTATGATCTTCTTCATCCGTTTTCTTTAAATTGACCCAGTCTGATGTGTCATATGTCTGTTTTCACTGATGAGCTCATTCAGACATCAAGATGGGGACGAGGAACTCGGAACTGAAACCCGCCAACACATCATCACCACCTTCTCTCTGCTTTTTAGTCCTGTGCAGTGGTTCCGCTGAGCAGACACAGGTGAGTGTGATGAACACCTGCTGGCTTCTCCTCTGATCCTGCAGTGCATTCTGGGTCGTGTAGTGCAGCATTGAGGCGCCTCAATCACATGTTTTATTAATGAAGTTATGCTTCAATATGTGTCTGCAGCAGGACACACATTCGTTCAGCTGCCAGATTAAAGCTGCACATCCTCCATCACCATGGTAACGGCACAATATCACACCGCAACACAAAAATAACAAGAGCAAAGCAACCAACTGGTTCTCTCCTCGCTTTGGTTCGGTTTACTCGCCTCTGCAGAGCCACTGCTGAAGGTTTGAGGTTTTCTGATGACACAGGAAGTGGAGGCTGAACCAGCTGATCGTTATCAGCTGTGACAGAGTCACTGCAGCAGAGAAAGGGTTTCAAAAGAAAAACGATCCAACAGGCTTCAGAAGCAGGAGTGAAAGCGATGCAGAACATCTGGAGACTGAAGCAGAACAGCTGAGAACATCTGCAGCAGGTCAAACACGTGATAAAGGTGCGAGCAGGTTCAGGAAGTGTGTGTTCACAGGAAGCAGACACGGAGATGAGCGCGAGGACGCTGCTGCTCGTGGTTCTGGGTAAGAAACGCTTCTCTGAGCAGCTGCTGCGGGTTTCTCCCGCAGAAATAAACGCGTGCAGCAGGACGAGCTGTTTCTCTCATGACCTGACTTTTCTTTTCACCAACAGCATGTCGCAAGTATTTCACTTTAACTTACAGGTTAAGAGTTCTTCATCAAAATGACCCCCCTCCCTCCGCCGTCTCTCCCCCAGGGCTGGGTCTGGCTGCTTCAGCTTGTTCTTCTCCCCCAGGGCTGGGTCTGGCCGCCGGCCGCTCCATGCCCGGGGCTCCCTACAACATCCGCCGGGACGACAGAGGTGTCCAGCAGCTCGTGCTCCGCGCAGCCTGCTCCTTCAACAACCAATCAAACGACGCCTTTCTGTTCCGGGCGTCGTCCGTCCGCCGAGCTCAGCGACAGGTGAGTCGGTACCGGACCCGTTGGGAACACCCGCCACGTGGCTGCAGCGGATTGAGCCCGTGTTGTTGGACATGTCCCTACCAGCTGCTTGTGTGTGTCCCAGGTTGTGAAGGGGACCCGGTACATCGTGGACTTTGACATTTCCAGAACCGTCTGTCGTAAACGGGACAAAACCAACTTGTCCGACTGCGACTTCCAGCCTGTGGGTCGTCTGCACCAGGTGAGGAACGAAACCACGGGGACAGGGTGAATCGACTGCCTGCTAAAAAATGATTTCCGTCTGCGTTTGCGGGAGCTTCTAACGCAAAACTTAGACGAAGGCGTTTAAATCGGTCCTCGGTCGTGTCGGTGCTGTTTTACTATAAGATGTTGTCAAGAAGCAGGACTCTGTTCAAATCCACTTTTTGGCAACGCGAAAACAGCATTATACTGGTTATACTGGTCCTATATGGCTGTGAAAATGGTTAAATATAATTAGATATTAAATGTTGAAATATGACCCTAATAAATGTGCAGATATATGCCACACTAGTACAATAATAGCAAACTGATGCAGAAAATGTCTGTCAGAGAGAAGATGGAGGCACTAATCACTTTTTGGCAGGCAGTCGATTTATGGCACGACACCGGAAGGACCAATAATCCACCTTCTTTTTCTTGCAGACGTTTCAGTGTCACATCGAGCTCTGGACGATCCCCTGGAGAAACGTGAGCCAGACTCAGGTCTTCTTCTGCAAAGGCTCCACCTGACCCACCTGTTGGAGCTGCTGCTCCGCCCTAATAAAGCCAACCTGCACATGTGGACTCTGGAGTCTTGTTCTGTGCTGAAACTCTGTTCAGAATCAGGACCAAATTCCAGCTGATCTGATCAGAAATCATCAACTTCTCTCTGAAACATTAGTTTCTGGTTTTACAGAATCAAACAATCTGAGTCACTTCATCAGGAGTTACCTGAAGTACAAGTGTTTTAAAATGTGCAGTGTAACTAAATACTTCATGCAGTGTTTTCTATCGGTGTATAAAATATGCTAAATTAGCTTCACATACTACTGAACTCAATACTTAAGATTGTAGAAAAGTAGCTACCTTTACTGGTAGCGTAGCAACCCTTATTGGTAGCGTAGCGTAGCAACCTTTACTGGTAGCGTAGCGTAGCAACCCTTACTGGTAGCGTAGTAACCTTTACTGGTAGCGTAGCGTAGCAACCCTTACTGGTAGCGTAGCAACCTTTACTGGTAGCGTAGCGTAGCAACCTTTACTGGTAGCGTAGCAACCTTTACTGGTAGCGTAGCATAGTAACCTTTACTGTATGTATTCCTACTATTGTTCGTTTTTATGCACCATCTGTTTCACTGACGTCACAGGTGGAAGAAAAATGGACCCATTCAAATATAAGTACCACTTTACTCAAGTTAAAGTACTACGTTCATGCTCCAACATGTACTGCAAGTACAAAACAAACAAAGTACCATTAGCTCAGAGCAGAAAAAGTTACACGTGAACCTGAAGCAAAATAAACTTAAAGAACCAAAAGTAAAATTCAAACACGAGGGAAAGTAATCGATTACTCTGATGGGTAGTCGAGTAAAAGTACGAAAACTGAAAGACCCCCCCCCCTTGTGATCTGGTCACTGCAGTGCAGGTACACACGACCCGTTCAGAAAGTTCTGCTGGATCGGACCATGGTGGTTCTGTTCAGTCCAGTGTAGATGTTCAACTCTTTCCTCAGGTTTATAATGAACTCAGGTTGTGAGCACGAATCCCTCCAGTGACAAAGTGATGAGTTGTGATGTTTAGTCAACGAGCAAGAGACAGAGACCAGGTCTAGGTCTGGGTCCAGGTCCAGGTCCAGGTCCAGTCTCTGTCACTGAATAAAATCTTATTAATAAATTAGAAAAAAAATTTTCTTCGAAGAGAAGTTTTTTAAATAAGCAGAAGAAATAAAAGAATCAACATGTTACACGAAGCGAGTCGCGGGGTGAAAGGGTTCTGGTTCCGTCTGTTGACTGGGTTTTTAAAGGTGGCTCAGGTCGAGTTTGGCGATGTAGGGCGAGCGGAAGGATCCGATGTACAGACTCCCATCGTGCTCGTGGACCTCGCTGACGTAGGCCGCCACCAGGCCTTTGGGGTCGTGGAAGCTCCGAGTGCAGGTGCCGCCATGGTGGAGCTCCGCCACCAAACTGTACCGAGGGATGAACTTCATCAGCACCTCCTGACTGAAGAGCTGACACAGAAGAGAACAGGTTATTTCTCCCAGAACTTGGTCTGACGCGGACCGGGTCAGACGCGTTTTTACCTTGAAGATGAGTTTTTTGATCCAAGGTCTCTGGGACAGGAAGTCCAACATGGAGAAGCCGGGGTTCGGGCGCACCGCAGACATGGCCACCCAGTAACCTCCGGTCGAGCTCGGGCGGATGTTGTCAGGAAACCCGGGCAGGTTGTCCACGAACGTGTCCATCCCGCCTTTATTTAGACCGGCCACATGGACTCTGGCAGAGAAACAGTTCAAGAACTAGTGATCAACCCCCCCACACACACACACAGGTAGAGAGGCTGGTCTGTTTCCATAGCAACACAGAGCCAACATCATCTACAGCTGGTTGTAGAAATTAATCACGTGATCATTTAGTTCAAGTTGTATTTTACTTGTTCTGCAGCAGCGACTTACCTGCGTATCCGCGCCATGGTCGTCTCTGCCACCAGCACAGACTCCTCGTCGGGCAGCAGCTGGATGCCGTTTGGGAACCGAAGGTTCTCCATGACCACCGTCAGGTCTTTGGTCTCTTTGTCGTACTCCAGGACCCTGAGAGGAGAAACACTATGAGTCTGCTGTTTAAATGTGACTGAAAGACTGAAACGTGCTTTTCTCTCATCTAATGTAATAAAACACACGTATGTCAGAGCAGGTTACATTTTCTCATCACTGGCTGTTCTATAGTTTCTTCTTTAAGTTTGACTTTAATCCATCAGATAAACGTGAGGTTTTTCTACCGGCCGTCCGCCGTGGCCTCCATGATGAGGTGCAGGTAATCCCGGCGCTGCCACCTGCTGCTGGAGTCGGTGAAGTACACCTTCTTCCCGTCCCGCGTCGCCGTCACATCATTAATGAACGACAGCTTCCGGCCAGCGACCACCTGACCCCCCGACACCAGCCTGGTTGTCTCCCCTGCACAGAAGGTACACAGAGGAGTAGCACCTGCCACCTGCTCAATGATCAGTCTCCACAAGCAGGAACTGACTTACGGTGCTTCGCTGCATCTAATTAACTGAGCACACAGTGGTTATTGAATCACCTGTGGTGACGTTGACTTCAAACAGACCCAGGTAAGCGTCAGCTATCAGCAGAGTCCCGTTGGGCCCGACTCTGATCCCCAGCGGCCTCCCACAGGTGGGCTCATTGTCTCTGGACCCTGCAGTGCAGAACAGAAAGAACGGGTCTCCTTGTATTTTCATGACTGAAAATAATTTGAGTCCTGTTTATTCTAATGCTTTATTTAAACCCTCATAAACTAGTAAAAATAGATGTCTGTGTTCGGGGGAAAGGACCTTTACTTTTAGTATTTTTAGTTTCTACTCTGGAAAATGTTTGGTCTTTACTGAGAGTAAAACACGAGCAGCGGTAGAAACTTGCCTCAAGTGTTTCTTCACTCTGTGGTTGAGAAACTGACGAGGCATAAAGTCCAGGATGAAGCAAGTTAGGTGGAGTAAGTGTGAGCAGGTCAACGTTCAGCTCGTGTTTCTGAACAGTTTGTTGTTCAGTAAAATTCATCTGATCTATTCTTGATCAGTTAAAATACCAACGATGTTTCTCATTGTGAGGGAGGAGACCTGAACTCCACCAGCTCTTCCGGTGATCTCTTGACATGAGAATTAGATTCACTCACCACATGGAGGTTTTCCCAGTCTCGTCAGCGTGTGGATTCTTCGACCAACCAGTTTAACTATCTTCCCATCAGCTGTTCCAGCAAACAAGACGTCTGCAGACAGAGGGGACCGACATGTCAGCTCTCAGTCGTTTTCATGGCCTTCGTCACCGAGAAGTTTGACAGTTTTCCAGACTCCTTGTTTTCTTACCTCCGATGTTCACGATGGACTCTGGTCCAACGATCTGGTCTTCAAACACTCTCTGAGCCTCCCGGAGCTTCAGGTTGGGCTCCCAGCAGCCCTTCATCAGCGGGGGCTCCTTCAGACTGCAGCATACAAAACATCCAGCAGAGGGCAGCAAACACACAACATTTTTAAATTTCAAATCTCTGAGGTTATTGTAAAAATGACACACAGATATTATTAAAATACTACTTTATTCACTTTATAAAAATATTTGTATATTAAATACTTTTTACATTTTCATTCCGGAATCTTTCATTTCTACAAATACATCACCAGATTTTCTGCTTTGTGTTTTAACTTGTGCTGAATGGAGCTTAGTTAAAGTGAGACTGAGTTCAGACTTTTATTGTGAAATAATCTTGATTCGTGTTTGTTTGTGCATCAGCTCGGACGGTGCCACAGGTTTGTTCAGGCTGCTTTTAATAAATTATTAACCAGAGTTCACATATTTCTATCTGCTGCTCTGAGACACAGAAAGAACATGGAACATGTTCTGTCCTTCACTGATTCACTGATCTGATGAAACGTGTTGCACAACAAACAGAAAATCAAGAAAACACAACCAAACCAGATTTTTCTACATGTGACTGACTCTTACAAATAAAGTGCACGTTCCTGTGTGCTGCCAACATTTAAAGCAGCCTGCACCTACATGATGTGTTCGAGGGCGACGTCAAAGAAATTAACCTGAACCGGGATCAGCTTCCTGAGTCGAGTTCCACTCCTTCTAGTATGTGAAGAAGCGTAAACATTTTTCTCACTCGCTCACCTGAAGGCTTCAGGCTGGATGGGAGACTCCAGGATGAGGATGATGACCAGGAGAGGAAGCAGCAGGAGGCCGCCCAGAGACAGCAGAGTCACCTGAAACACCTTCCCGCTGTAGGTGCTGAGGATACAGAAACATACGCTCAGTACTTTGGGAGTTCCTCAGGGATCGATCACTGGCTCTCTGATCTCTTTGCACGTGTTTCTTCTGGAGAGGAGTTATAGAAAAAATGTTTTGTTAGTTTAGTTTGGAGGAAAAAAACAAACTCATTGAAAAAGTGGTTCCGGACTCATGGACCAGGAAACCCAGAGGTCAAAGTGGGAACAGCTGGTTCCACTTCAGAACCAACAGTCCAACGACTCACAAAGTGACCAACGACAGACACAAGGCGACCTCAAACCCGCAGACACCAAACGACCAAAAGCCCTGTTAGAAAGGTTCTGACGGACCCGAACCTTTCTCAGAGAATCTTCCAACAAAGTTTCAGTGAGCTGAGCCATAAAAACAAAGATGGCGGCGCGGTGAACACCTGGAGAGGAAGCGGCTGCAAATCTGTCTTGTTCTTCACTGAACTAACGATTTTATGTCGACAGGTTGTACCGATTCGGTTCTACAGAACCTGACGGTTCGCTGTGTGACCCGCTGCTGACAGGACCGATCAGCCCGCGATCGATTAGCAGAAAACAAACAGCTGCTGATCGGCTCTGATCGATAATCAGCTCGGTAACGGTGTCTGAACGGATCCGTTTCGCTTCCTACCTGGATCCTTTGTGGCGGTTCTCCGGCAGTTCGTCGGTGATGACCTGCGGTCGGTGCAGCCGCCGGATCCGGAGCCCCCCCGTTTCATTCATACTGGACTCGGAGGATAAACCAGCTCCGTGGACGGTCTAGAACTGATGTGCTGGGTCCAACCTGATTAAACAACGAGCATCCCACCGGGGGCGGTAACGGCCACTACCGACGACTTCCGGTCTACTTCAAAATAAACCTCTTCTTCTTTTAACTTGGAGACTGGTTCGTTACATCCAGCATCCACGCGCGCAGTGTCGCCTCCTGCCGGACCGGAGACTAACACGCGGCACACAGCAGGAAACTGTTTCAAATCGACTCTAATCCAATCAGAAGCTGATTTACTGGACACGTGAGGACAAGTTTCTCTTGAAATATTAAAAAAACAAACAACCTGCTGCAATGAAAAAACCTTGAAATT
The DNA here is from genome assembly GCA_032359275.1 of Microctenopoma steveboyesi. NCBI lineage: Eukaryota > Metazoa > Chordata > Actinopteri > Anabantiformes > Anabantidae > Microctenopoma > Microctenopoma steveboyesi. The sequence goes on along the minus strand of JAUMHF010000007.1, from coordinate 18,857,915 downwards.
ACTTCTGCTGTGATTTGGCTCAATACAAATGTTTGTAGTGTACAAATAAATAACGATACAAGATGTCAAATCATATGTAAGATAAAAAAAATTCAAATGTAAAATTTAATATTATCTGTGTGTTAAGATAAACAAAGAAAAACACGAAGAATATGTTGGTTTATTTTTTCAGCTGTGATGCACAGAACTTTACATTTTCTCTTTTCTTCCTCTCTTGGACTCGGTAGAGCCTCTGACCTTCAACAAAGGTACAATTATTTAAAGAAAAACTCCTTCAGACAGCAGAAATACAAGCACACACTTTTATTCTGTGGATTTTACATCTGTCACTTCTTTCCCAACTCATGTCCTTGTGGTTCGGCAGCGACACACTTGTGCTCTCTGAGGCTTCTCATGGACGTGAAGCTCCTGCTGCAGCTGAGGCAGCTGAACGGTTTCTGTCCTGTGTGAACGAGTTGATGAGTCTTCAGGTTGTTTTTCTGACTGAATCTCTTCCTGCAGATGTTGCACTCAAATGGTTTCTCTCCGCTGTGGATGCGTTTGTGTCTGACAAGGTTCTGTGACACGCTGAAGGTTTTCCCACACACCTCACAGACAAATGGTTTCTCTCCGCTGTGCGTTCGCTGGTGAAGCTTCGCACTCGCTTGCGTGGAGAAACTTTTTTCACACTGAGTGCAGCTGAACGGTTTCCTCTCCGAGTGACTGCGACGGTGCGTCTTCAGGTAGCTCAGTGAGCTGTAGCAACGCCCGCACACGTCGCAGGAAAACAGTTTGCTGCCTGCATGTAGCTGCAGGTGTGTTTTGAGGACATGAGCACTGGTGAAGCTCTTCCCACACTCCCCACAGGTGTGAGATTTCTGTCTGCTGTGCACCAGCTGGTGGCGTTTCAGAGACGTGGACGAGGAGAAGTTCTTCCCACATTCGCTGCAGCTGTACGGTTTTACACCGCTGTGACTCCTCTCATGCAACAGCAGTGCACTGCGCTGTCTGAAGCCTTTCCCGCAGGTGTTGCAGATGAATGCCCACTCTTCAGTGTGCATGGTGCAGTGCACCTTCAGGTGTCCGGCCTGCGAGAAGCTGCAGCCGCACACGTCACAGCTGAATGCCCGGTCGCCTGAGTGCACGAGCAGGTGGCGGCGCAGGTTGGCCGACACGTTGAAGCTCTTCCCGCAGATGCTGCAGCTAAAGGCCTTCTCTCCAGTGTGAACGCGCCGGTGCACTGAAAGACTGCTCTTGCTGGAAAAGCTATTCCCACACTGCTCACAGGTGTGAGGACGCTCACCTGTGTGTGTCCTCAGGTGAGCTGTGAGGCCGCTCCGCTGACTGAACGTCTTTCTGCAGACGCTGCAGGTAAATGGCTTCAGTCCTCTGTGAACGGTCAGCTGGTGGACGCTGACGCTGCGGCGTGTGGTAAAACCTTTTCCACAGGTGGGACATTTAAAAGGTTTGTCCTTGAGGTGAACTCTCTGGTGAGCAGTCAGGTAATTATGTTTAGAGAACTCCTTCCCACACTCGGCACAGCTGAGCTTCCTGTCTTTCCTCTGACACGTAAGTCGGTGCCGTCTCAGGCTGCATCTCGCTGCCAGTGTCTCACCGCAGGCCGAACATGTGAGCGGGACACTGCTAGGTGTCTGGTGTGCCCTGAGGTGGCTGCGGGTGCCAAACACTTTACTGCAGTGAGAACACCTGTGCGGTCGCTGCTTCTGGTGAACAGTGAGCTGATGGACTCTGACGCTGCTGCAGGCGGAGAAACCTTTCCCACAGACAGGACAGGTGAAGGGCTGGGCTCGGCTGTGGACCCTCAGGTGAGCTGTCAGGTTGGTCTGTCTGGAGAAACTGCAGCTGCAGATGCTGCAGATAAAGGTCCCCACCGATTGGCTGGACACACCCGCAGGAGCATCTGATTGGATGTTTACCTCCACCTTGGGGTCTTCTGTGATTGTAGGAGGGGTGAAATCCTGCAATGACTTATCTACAGACTCCTGGATCCTGATCTTCAGGACCCCGCTGTCCTTGAGCAGCCTCCTGAGCTCCTGCAGCAGAGCCTCAAAGAGTTTCCTCATCACAGGCAGCAGCTCCTCCTGCAGCACACACATCAGAAAACGAGCGTCAGGGCATGAAAACAAAAACCAACCTGCCACACTGGCTGCTACCGACTTTTTTATTTTCACAGAAAAACTGAAGTTACACGTGATCTTTTGAAAAAAAAGTCATCAATGAAAAACTGTGATGACTAAATCTGATACGAACGTTTAATTCTAGTTTTATTCAGATGCTCACGGACTAAACTGCTGAAGTGAAATGACCCAGATAAAGTACATTTCCAAACCTGGACTTTTGTACTTTTACTTAAGTAAAGGATTTGAACCTGTACTTTACTTTTTCACAGTATCTGTACTTCTACTTAAGTAGAGAACTTGTGCTCGGTCCATCATGATCTAACGTGAGATGAAGCAAAGAGTAAAGAAACGTTGAAACCTCTGCGTAACATGTTTCTTCCTGTTTCAGTCTCTCGCTGATTTCAGTCACCGCGTTCGACACAAACTCGTTCATGACAGAAAACAGCAGCTGCTGCAGCAACATTTTCTTCTCCGGCAAAAACTAAAAGAAAAACTGAATCTACTGTTTGTTGTTCCTCTTCACCTACGGCCGCTTTTACGACACTTTTACGGCAGGAAGAGCGGAGAGACGTGCGCACACCGCCCCTGGTGGTCGGAGGTCAGATATACAACAACAAACAATAAAGATTTACTTTACTTTGCTTGGCAGACTCTTTTATCCAAAGCGACTTACAGGGAGCTAGCGCTGGTTGTCTGGCTCAGGGACACACCTGGTAGGGGATGGACTAGGAGTCAGACGTGGTTCGAACCCACAACCTTCTGCATCCCAGTCTGAGCGCCTAACCCATTGAGCTACCAGGCTATATAAAATTGTAATGAATGTAACGTAGCAGCCGCATTATGTTGTAAAAACACAAGTTAAATGATTTAATAGAACAATACTACTGCATTTAATTTAAATAATTTTAGCTGACAAATATATTTACTTTTGTATTTATTTAAACTATATTATATACATACATGTATGTATATTAGTTTATATTAGGATATTTGCTTAAATGTTTACTTCTACCTCATATTAATGATGTTTAATTCACTATTAAAGACATGTTGTTATATTACAATCAAATCCAAACTAAAACCTTAGTTTAATTCTTAGTGCTACTGTATAATTTGACTTAATCAGTTTTTGTTTTTATCAGTCTTCACATATATCATTATAGCAAAACACACTGGATTTATAAGTAAATGTTTATTACTGTTTATGTACATGTGTATGATACATAACTATAATAATAATATTAATAATAATAAGATATACAGTCATAAAAAGTTTCAAAAAAATTCAGGTGTTATTGTCTCATTGCGGATTTTACATTAATTACATTTGTGTATACAAAGCAGATTCTTTTACACACAAGTAAATCAACATTATTCACACAAACCACAAATCCAAAGAATCAAAAGCGAGGGACATCGAGACATTTATTATGTCCCACAGTCCCACAAGACGACTGGATTCAGACAAGAAATAAAACAAAGTAGAAAATAATCAATTAATTATTAATTTATTAAATGTTTTGCTAAAATTGACATTTGCTCAACGTTTTTCTATAAAAAAATTCAACAAAAACGTATTTGTAGAGTAAGATAAAAAGAATGTTTAAAAAAGCGTTTTAAATATATATTAGGTCTGAATTTAAAGTTATTTCAGGACGTGCAGAAAATCTAATAGAAAAAAAATAGATATTTTCCTGCTGAAGCTTCACAGACGACATGAAATCATCTTCCTCAGAGACTCAAATAAAAAGGAAGGAAACTCGCTAAAAAAGACAACACGAGGCGACAGCAGCGCCTGTAGTTTGTAGATGCGTTGTTCCATCCTCAGACATCATTCAGTTTGTCCACCACAGAGGACACAAAGGACCCCCCCACCCCACCTCGTTCTAATGTTTCCCCCCTTCTACTATTTCTTCTCTTGCTGTTTCCTCTGTGTCCTGTTCCACTGTTGGGCCTCCACAATCTCCTTAATGACAGACGGGTCATCGAGAGTCGACACATCGCCCAGGTCACCATCCGTTTCCATAGCGATCTTCCTCAGGATCCGTCTCATGATCTTCCCAGAGCGAGTCTTCGGTAACCGCTTCACCACCTGAGAGAAAGAACCTGACTGTTACCAACGGGACGAGCTAAGCTCTGATTGGCTGAGGCGTGAATTTAAAGATGACGCGAACCAGAAAGTGTTCTGGGATGGCGAATTTGGCAATCCTAATGGCAACCAGGTCTCTAAGCTGCTGCAGGATGGCGTCAGAGTCATCACCGTGGTCGTCCTTCACAACCACAAAGGCAAACGGGACTGACACACACACACAAAGAGAAAACACACATTAAGTGTCAGCCTCTCACTGCCCCGATAAGTCCGATTCAGTGTGCAGCAGAGCTACAGAAGCTTTTATTGTGAAATTCCTTTACCTGTACTGTAAACTGTTCATATGTCTTATTAGAAACTATTTATGAAATTAATTCACGTGTGTCAGAGCTGTAAAAGCCGACACCAGGTTCCCATCCGTAAATATTATTACAATATCCATCTGTAAATGTTTCTTCTTGTACATATCACCCTATGTATTACTTATTACTCATAACTTTGATCTTTACCCTGCACCTGCTGCTTTTTGCACTTTTGCTTAGACCTAAACTGCATTTCGTTGCCCTGTACTTGTACATGTGTAATGACAAAGTCGAATCTAATCTAAACTAAACTTTCAGTGACTAATTCTGTGTGATGCACTGAGAGACCAGCAGGGGGCAGCAGACACTCGTTTCCGACAGACACACACACACACACACAGCTTTGTCTGAGCCAAAACTGTGTAACGGAAATAATAATACTGTCATTTATTTATCTGATGTCAGCAGCAGCCTCCACTGACAGAAGACTTACAGGTTCCCTCACAATCCTCTGCAGCCGTAGTCTGAAGAGTGAAGTGTGATTTTCAGACGAACGTCTGACGCACAGAGCAAACGCAGTAGACGTACATGTTTTTTTTCTCACCTTCTCCTTTTATGTCGTGTGGGATTCCAACCACAGCAGTTTCTGGAACAGCTGGATGTTCGTCCTGCACAGACGGTTGAGGTTTACAACGAGAGACGGACACAGAGGAAAAGCTCCACAGCTCAAACCTCATCTAACGTTCCTGTTAACGTGTGTGAAGTGAGAGCACAGAGCAGGAAGTGTGGCGTCTCACCAGAGCGTCTTCTATCTCAGCTGTGCCCAGACGATGTCCGCTGACATTGATGACGTCGTCCATCCGACCAGTTATCTGGTAGTAACCCTCCTCTGAGCGGAACGCTCCGTCACCCGTGAAGTAATAACCTGACAGGAACACGCACAAAGCTCATACCCAGCGCTCAGAGGGAGGAAGCAGCGCCTTTTATTTCTACTCACCAGGATACGGTTTGAAGTAAGAGTCCATGAATCTCTGGTGGTCTCCATAAATGCTCCGAGCCATTCCAGGCCACGGCTGGCTGATACACAGAGCTCCACTGACCGAGTTCCCGGACAGCAGTTCGCCCTGACGGGTCAGAGAACATGCACTTTTACATGCCAGTTAACTGACTGGTCTCAGATGATGAGAAAACAATAAACAAACTTTCATTGTTACTGTGGAACAGATCCTGTGTCAAACACGCTGATGAAACACGTGACATCTTCCTCATTTCAGAGGATTGCAGAGAAAGCAAAGAGACCTCGACCTCCTCCGAGGATCACATGTGAAACTGACGGAGGCCTAATCTAATCTAATCTAATCTAGGAACCATGATGATGAAAAAGCCTGAAGGTCTGCAGATTACAGCTCTTTAACAGAAACCAGTGAATCATTCATTTGGGGAACAGCGATGAGCCTGAAAGTCTGTTAATCAAAGAAAACAGATGCTTCTGGTCCCGTTCGAACAGGCAGATTAAACGTTTAACCTCTTAATGAGACGCACAGATCAGATCTGAAGCTGATCCTCAAAACACTTGAATTCCTTTAAAGGTTGTTTGACACAGAGTTGGTTCCTGTCACAGTGTCTAACGTGGGTCGGTGTTTGCCGGGTCACCTTCTCCCCCATGAGAGCGGGCTGGATGCCGAAGAACGGCCTCATGGCCATCGCTGGAACAATCGGAGCTCCTTCGTCAGCAGGATGAGGAGCGATGCAGACGCCGCCGGTCTCTGCAGGGAGAGCAGGTGGTATGGGTCCGTTAGTTCACTCAGTAACACATCATTAATGTGTGTGTGAGACATTCAGACCGCCACCAGGGGGCCTCACATGTTCCCTTTAAGTGCAGCTTTAATTTCCTGTAATTTCTTAATTTATTGGGGATTTTTCTCTTTTTAAGAGACAGAAGCAGCTGGTGGAGATTTTCAAGTCTGATTTAAAAACAACAAACACTCAGCGGAGTGATTGTCGAGGAATTAGGTCACACACATACTGTCCCGTGGGGGGGGGGGGGGTGGGTGCTGGGGGGTGTTGAGGATTTGATCTTAAAGCTGCAGATGTTCTGCTGCTCATCGTTCAAATTAGGGTAAAAGCTGAAGTGAGAACCAGAGCAGCGGGACGAAGGAAAGTCCGTCTGAGACCCGAGTCCAGATCCGTTCGGTGCTGCTCTCGCTGTCACCACAGCAGGCTGCCCCCCCCGCCCCATCCTCAGTCCGTGTTTGTTCTTCTCTTACCACAAGATGTTCTTCACTTTATTACGACATCGTTACCAAACAGCTGTAACAACATCATCACCATTCTTTACGCAACGATCAAAGTCCGTTGTTGAGACACGACAAAAATGTGCGAAGACGAGTGCTGATACTAATTCTTCATCCCCAATCACCCCCCCACACACACACACACTTTAAATATTTACACGAGACCTCACCTGTCTGCCACCAGGTGTCCACCAAAGGACACCGTCCATCTCCAACCACACTGTGGAACCAGTGCCAGGCCTCATGGTTAATGGGTTCCCCCACTGCAGACACACACGCACACACACGCACACACACACACACACACACATACACACCGGTTAGTAAAATGATATCTGAAAATATTTTCTTCACTTTCACTTGTCGTGTTTTGTCGTATTTATAAAGATGAATGTTGATCTTTGATCAGCTTTCACAGGTTCGGCTCAGAGTCTGATGATAAATAACGAACTGTCTGTCTGACCTGATCCCAGCGTCCTCAGAGAAGAGCGGTCGTACTTCTTCACCCAGCTGTCGTCAAACTTCAGCAGCAGACGCAGAGAGGTGGGAGCTCCGTAAAACTGAGAGATCCTCAGACGCTGAACGGTCTCCCAGTACCTGCCTGCACGACACGACAACACAACACACGACATGACAACACAACACAACAAAACACGACACGACAACACAACACAACAACACACGACACGACAACACAACAACACACGACACGACAACAACACACAACAACACAACAACACACGACACGACAACACACGACAACACACAGGTCACACACATGTCACACTTCAACGCTCGGACTCACTAATATTTAACAAGAGTCGCAGTCTGCAGCAAACAGGTCAAAGGTCACAGTGACACTTGACCCTGTGAAGTCAACAGCAGCCAATCAGAGCTGAGGGAGAGAGAGGTAGAGGTAACATCGTCTTATTCCATCTGTTTGTGTCTGTGTGCGGCCGCCGCCCGGTGGACAGACGTCACAGCAGATGTGCTCTCAGACCACAACACAGCTGGAGCACAGCTGGTCCAATGAAACAAGTGAACCAGGACCATCAGCACCCGCCTGTTCTTTGATCTCTGATCATCAGAATCTAGCTAATTATAATTATCCCCTCCTGCCCCCCCATGCTGATGACTGCTTCTGAGGGTGGGGGGGGTCCTACCTGGGTTCGGGTAAACAGGCGTGCTCTCGAACAGGACGGTGGTGGCGCCGTTACACAGAGGACCGTACACCACGTAACTGTGACCCGTTATCCAGCCGACGTCGGCCACGCAGCCGAACACGTCCCCGTCCCGGTGATCGAACACGTACTGAAACCAGAACCAGAACCAACACGACAGGTCAGAGCCTAAAGCTGCTGCTCAGGACGTACTTGGGTACTTCACAGAGGGAGAAGTACTACTACTACTACAATGTTAAAGTACTGCATTAGAAATATTACTGTAGTAAAAGTTACGTTCTTAGTAATGAGGGGGGGGGGTCAGTGGAAACAATGTGGGGCTGTTTTGATCAGAGTCCGGCTGCTGGGTCAGCACCAGGCGCCTAGCAACGCGGCCTCTCGCCCTGGCCGAGGCCCAGCTGTCCTCGTCTTGTCCATATAAAGCAGCTTTTGTTGTTTGTCCACCCCCCACCCCCCACTCCACCCGAGCTGTTGTTTCATGTTGTTCTCATGTTTGTCCTACTTTCTTCGTTGTCTTCATCATCATCAGACACGAGAAGGAAAGGAAAAAGAAGACACAATAGGTTGTAAAGAGGACGTGAAAGACAAGAAGGTGGTAACAAGGGGGGACATGTCTTTCTCCATGTGAGGACATGCCTGTCAATGTCTGTCTCTGTGAGGACTCATCGGTCTCTGTGATGAGATGGGGACATGCCTGTCTCTGTGAGGACCTGCCTGTCTCTGTGAGCACATGCCTGTCTCGGTGAGGACATGCCTGTCTCTGTGAGGACCTGTCTGTCTCGGTGAGGACATTACCTGGTGTGTGAGAGACGCGTACAGCAGGTATCCCGCCTGTGTGTGGACGATGCCTTTAGGTTTCCCTGTGCTGCCTGATGTGTAGAGAAGAAACAGGAGATCCTCACTGTCCATCGGCTCCGAAGGACAGACAGTGGACTGAGAGGACATCACCTGCAATTACACCATGTTATTGTACCGACTACTGCTTCTACTTCTACGACTGCTGCTGCTGCAGGACAGACTGTCCCTCACAGGTCATTCACTACAACAGCTCTGATCAATACCCAGGTATTGACTGTCCTGTATGGATCAGGAGGTGTCTCACCTGATCCAGGGGGACGTCTAACTGTCCCATCGCTGCGCGTTTCTCTGTCCTGTGAGAGACGAACACGTGTTGGACAGTCGGACAGTTCTTCACTGCAGTGTCCACAGTGGATTTGAGGTGGATCAGTCGGCCGCCTCTCACACCTTCATTACAAGTGATCACCGCTTTACACTGAGCTGTAAACACACACACACACACACGTTTATCATTCATGTTCTCGGATCAGGATCAGAACCACTGTTACGGGGAGATAACGTGACCTCAGCTGGAAACATGAAACCTGGGGACACGTGGACGAGGACTCCTCGTGGAGTGGACCTCTCTGCACGGGGCAGTGCCGTCACGCTGCTAAAGCAAACCTGGTTCAATGCGCCTGCTGCTCTGCGGGTTCCTGTTCTCCACGCTCAGCTCAGACTGTGACCTGTGAATCTAAACCTTTCCTGAGAGGGGGGGGTGGGGGATGAATGCACGGCCGTCCTGTTCAGATAGAGAGAAACCTGCACGTTGCTCTCCTGCTGCTGGGGATCAACACACAGAACAGAACCAGCTGCAGGTTTGAAGACGATGAGGTTACTGTGTAAACGTGACCTCAGCTGTTAATAGTTACTGAATCCAGCCTGACGTTTGGGTTCAGTGAGTCAGCGTCTGTTTCCACAACAGCCCAACGCGTGTCTCACCGTCAGAGCGTCTGCTCCCTCCACAGGTCACAGCCGGCTCCTGCTGGTTTGACCTTCACGCTGCTGCAGCTCCCAGCGGTCAACTGAACCTCCTGACTCAACGCGTCTCTGCGTTCGTTTACCTGATCAGATCTACGTTTCCTCTGGTGTTTTCGTCCTGAACCGTGAGCAGAATCTAACTGAATGAAATAATGTCTCCTCGCGTGTTTAGTTCGTGTGTCTGAACGCACGCAGGCCCGGGGGCCCTAATGGTCAGGGCCCCCTGGTATGAGTCTGTTTCACTCTTCGTGGTTTCTGACAAGAATCACTTCTCAGCATTCCTCTGGATAATAACCCCCCCCCACACACACACACACACACACGAAGCAGGGTCAAACCCTTTGCTCCAGTGTGACTCACCGTCCTGGATTCTCCCGGCCAGAGCCTCCGAGCTGAAGCCGGCGAACACCACGGTGTGCACCGCTCCAATACGGGCGCACGCCAACATGGCGGCCACTGCCAGAGGGGACACTGGCATATAAATGGCCAGCCTGTCCCCCCTCTGGATCCCATAGCTCTTCAGAGTGTTGGCAAGACGGCAGGTGGTGTCCAGCAGCTCCCTGTGGGACAGACAGCAGGATGACGAGGACAAGAAGAAAACCGGAACCCGCACGTTTCATAAACCTTTAATTGAATAATTTCTCCCTCGGCTTTTGTTTCTGTTTGTGTTGGACTTCATTTTGATTTGATCAGACTGACCTGTTGTTCACATTCTGTCTGGTTCTAGCTGGTCTTTACGTATCTGAGTGAATCTGCTATTTCACAATCTGGAAAAACTTTAGACTGTCGTGAGCAAGGAACAATGTCCCTATATTTATGAGCCAAGATCAGCCCCAAACCTCTGTGGTCATTTAAACATCACACATGACAGAAACTAACCTCACTGGGACTGTTACCAGAGAAACACATGTCCATGTCTCTCATTAATGGACACTATATGGTTTTACAATGACTCTGACTCTGTGACACGATGATAAGATAAAGAGCTGCATCATCTGCACACAGGAAGACACCACATGTTTGCAGGCGTTCGTACCTGTAGGTCACCTTCACCTCAGTGCCGGGTTCGTCCCGCTCCCAGATCAGAGCCACTCGCTCCGGGGTTTTCTCCACATGGACGTCCAGACAGTTCACTGACAGAGAGACACAGCAGGGAGGGAGTCACAGTGTTACCCGAGTGAGTCACCGTTACCCGAGGGAGTCAGTGTTACCCGAGTGAGTCAGTGTTACCCGAGGGAGTCACCGTTACCCGAGGGAGTCAGTGTTACCCGAGGGAGTCAGTGTTACCCGAGGGAGTCACCGTTACCCGAGGGAGTCAGTGTTACCCGAGGGAGTCACCGTTACCCGAGTGAGTCACTGTTACCCGAGTGAGTCAGTGTTACCCGAGTGAGTCACCGTTACCCGAGGGAGTCAGTGTTACCCGAGTGAGTCACCGTTACCCGAGGGAGTCACCGTTACCCGAGTGAGTCAGTGTTACCCGAGTGAGTCAGTGTTACCCGAGGGAGTCACCGTTACCCGAGCAGGAACAGCTGCGCCGGGCTCTGGCGGTTTCCTCAGTGAATCATAACTGTTTAAACGTTTTAACACGTGTCTGAACTGGAATTTTCTGCCGTGTCACCCAGAGCCCAACGCTGCTGTTCTTACGGTCCTTATGTTCTGATGGACTGTGTGAACCTGCTGCAGGACACGTCATATCCTCAGTGATTGAGGATTAAGACTGAAGATCCAGTCTGTGTGTCACGGACAGTAAATGATGTAACAATCATCATCCAGCTGTTAACACGGGAAAATGATTGGATTCATATCAGAGTCGGAGAAACAACAGACATCATGTTCCTCTCTACAGCTGCACGACTTCGCTGATTTGCAGGACGATGGGGGAGATTGGGTCCTGTAAAATGAACTCAGAACCTCAGAAGTTCTCTCCTCTGATTAGATAACTGATCACACATGATGATTCTTTACTGGCCTCACGCCGTCCCTGTCAGAGGCTGCAGCAGGTCCGTGGACCACCACAAGAACCTGCTTAACCCTGACGTGTCCACGTTCCTGTGAACGGGACGCACGCGTCTGCACAGCATCAGACCCGATGGACCAGCTGGTTCCAGGTCACAGTATTACCACAGAGCCAGAATCAGACCCAGAAGGTGGTGGAAATTCCTCGTCCAGCTCAGCCAGACTCTGAAGGACTGAACAGGGTCAGTTCAGTATCTGAGAGAGACCAGCTGCTCCCCCACCTTATCAGTCCCTCTGTTATCTGCACGGTCCTGTTCCTTCCTCCGCTGCTCGGCTCTCTCCCCCCTCTTCACACCCGGCTCCACTGAAACCTCTGATTCTGGGTCACAGAGAGGTGAAATGAAATGAGGCTAAAAATTCCATCTTCACGAGGTCTCAGATCACAGTCCAGTCTTTTCTCCTTTGTGGTCCCTG
>JAUMHF010000007.1:18827075-18843820 GCA_032359275.1 Microctenopoma steveboyesi | reverse complement strand
TTGCTGGTGTCTTCTTCTTGTAAGTCGCTTTGGATAAAAGCGTCTGCCAAGCAAAGTAAAGTAAAGTAAAGTAAAGGGGGGGGGGCGGCATGTTTCTTTAATTAGTTGGTTTACCATGTGTTGTGGTCTCCTCTCAGACCGGGTCCAGAGACCAGGGTCTGGTTTAGCGGCTTCCTCTTTGTGTGGTCACATGTTTCACTTCTTATAGGAAACGTTTCTGCACTTTTCTGTTGACAGAAACGACGCAGTGACGCAGGAAAGTTCAGACTCGGAGTCTGGACCAAGTTTCTGGCGCCAGACCCGCGGCCCGGTCCATGGACCTTTAAACATCACTTTACCTGCTCTGGACAGACTCACCGGACACGTTGAGCTTTCCTCCCACGAACCAGTTGATCCTCCCGCTGCTCAGCTCGCAGTCTCGGACCCGCTCGAACGGTTTCACCCAGCGGAGTCTGTCGGCGGCGGATCCCCAGAACCGATCCGGATCCTTCACCGAGAGCTGGTACAGGTCCCGGTGCGACAGACGGGACAGCTGGGAGTCCCATGTGCCTGCAGACACGGAGGACAGACACCTCTGTGGTCCCGGTCCGGTTCTTGTCTGACCCGGTCCGCGGGTCCAGCAGAGACGGAGGAGGCTCCTGAAGCGTCCGGTACCCCTGCTACTGAGAGCAGCCATGTTTCCTCCACATCCACCACAGACTAACAAACCTCCACCAACACAGTCCTCCCCCCGCCTCCTTCTTCCGCCTCCTTCTCCCCCCTCCCCTCCCCCCCCCCTCCCCTTCCCCTCCCCCTCCCCGCCCCTCCAGGTGTTCTCAGGTACAGGGGAAAGTTAGCGCCAAACTCCCGACAAGTCACGCGACTCTTTAAGTAAGATTTATTTCATTAACGAAGTTTTTAATGTTCGAGCACTAAGAAAGTTTTAACAAAAGCTGAATGGACGAACTTTGGTGCCAAAAAACCTGCAGGTCATGTGACTTTTAAACATTTAGTTTGTTGTTTACTTTTTTATTTTTCAATAAAAGTTTCATATGTTCATTTATGACATTTTATTTTCACACATTTAATTATTGTATTTAATAATCTTCCTGTTCAGGTCCGGGTTGATTTAAATCCAATGTTCACAGTAGTTTCCTGCGTATTTGTTACACTTCAGATCAGACAAATTTAATATAAGTAAATATAAGTTCTAGTTTGTAAGTGGGGATTTTATTTATTAAGGACCTACATTTGCCCCCTTATTGAAAACATGAAGTGACTGTGGTTAATCACGCCACAGTCAGACCTGATGACAAGTTGAGAACCAGGATCCACAAGTGGAGACAACATGTGGTGAATCTGTCCAGAAGAGCAGCAAGGACTCATAAGATTATTGGAGAAAATGGCGTTTATCTACCTGCTGCCATCTGTAGCTCAACAAAGGGTACTGCAGACAGACCAGTACACCTGGATCAGAGGGAACTACACCTGGAACTACACGTACCCTCTTCACTGTTGGATCAGGTGTGTTCAGCCAATCAGAAGCTGTAAGCAGAGGTACCGTGAGATGCCCATATTTAAAATATTTTACCTTCAGACTTTATCTTTCTTTATTTGTCACATACATCATTATACAGTGTACAACCTGCAGTGAAATGTGTTCTCTGCATTTGACCCATCCCCCCTTGGGGGAAGCAGTGAGCAGCCATGGGCGGCGCTCGGGGAGCTAGCGCTGGGTGTCTCGCTCAGGGACACACCTGGTACGGGGGGGATGTGCTTCGTGCCTCAGCTGGGGATCGAGCCCGGGGCTGCTGCTTCCCAGGCCTCTGCCTTAACCACTCTGCTACCAGGCTGCTATTATGATAAACGTTACTAAAAAATATCTGTGAAGGTTCTCAGTCATCCAGGTCATGGTTATCTCGCTTCTATCCAAAGCAGCTGGACTTGTTTGGTTTCTTCTCCTTCCACCCCAGAGGGCGTTCTCCGTCTGACTGACTGGTGTAAGCAGCAGGTTTATAAACCCTGTGGAACCCTCAGGTTGGTGGTTGGTGGTCACCTGTGGGTTGTCCTTCCCTCTGGCTTTCACCTGTGTTGATGTGACCACCTGAGCCAGAGTGTGAACGACTGTGGAAATTTCTGGGTATCGTGGAGATAACGGCGTTGTACGTGGGTGGTAGATTGTGCCTGAGGCCGCCGCCCCTGTTTAACGAGATCGACCTAAACATTATAAATGTTCACATTAATAAATGTTTAGGTGGAACTTCCTGCTTAACAGAACATGAACGTGCAAACAGACACAAAAGGACTCAAATCCGTAAATTAAGTTTGTTTTCTTAACGTTTTCACTGACAAAACAGAAACAAGTTCAAATAACTGGTAAATCAAAGCAGCTGATACCAGACAATAACGGATCAGCTTTTGTTTCCCAAACAAACAGAAGAACATCATTTAAACCCACAGAGGATCATCTGCTGCGGCGGCGGCGTTAACGTCATGTTTCCAGTCCATGACTGTGTTTGTTTGTTGCCAGAGTTTAACCCTGTAAGTAGATTAATTTAGTGCTGGATCAGATTAGTTTGATGTTTTCTGGTTTGTTTGTCTGACAGTTAAAGCAAACAACATGAAATTATCATTATCAGTCTATACTTTAATATTTCTACAATAACACGTGTCCTGCAGCCAGTAATAAACTCCAGAGACTCAGTGTCAGAGAATGTTAGTTCTGCTCATCACTAACACAGCTTCTTAAAACTTAAAAGTTCTGAAGGTGGCTTCAGAGTTTGGACAGAACCAAACACGAAGAGCAGGGGATTAGTGAACTATTCCTTTAATAACCAACATCCTGTAGTTATGATGGTGTTGTTGCTGGTTTCCAGTGTGACCAGTGCTGCAGACTAATCTGTGGATAATTGTAATCTGTGTTTTCTGCAGATTAAAGGGCGTATACAACTAATAATCCCACCTGTGTCAGTACAATGGAGTTCATGAGGAAACATCAAACAACAGCAGAACGCTTCATCTGATCCAAACTGCAGTTTCTCACTAACGGACTGCTGCCTCAGCTCCAAAAGGAAGGTGGAGGCTAAAGCAGTGCGACGTCCACGTAGTTCAGTCCATGCAGAGTAGCTATAAGCCTGAGCTCAGACCTGTATCAGGGGGTTTGTTTGTGCTGTGTCTGCTTTAAGTGAGCTTTGGTCTGCAGGTGAGCTTTGAGGAAGGTGAACAGGCGGAAGTGTTTCCCACAGTCGTGGCAGCTGTACGGCATCGCTCCGCTGTGGATGCTGCGGTGCCTCATGAAGCTGGTGGCCAGGTTGAAGGTCTTGGAGCAGAGAGAACAGCTGTATGGCTTCTCTCCGGTGTGCGTGTACCTGTGGTCCCTCAGCAGCTCCTTCAGACGGTAACTCTTCCCACAGACGTCGCAGTGGAATGGCTTCTCCCCAGTGTGGCTCCTCCGGTGGACTTTAAACTGCGACGGATTGGGGAACTTCTTGCCGCAGACCTCACAGCTAATAATGGTGTCTCTGGCCGGCAGCTCGTTCGCTGGAAGCTCGTGCGAGTGTTTGCTGATCACGTGGTTCTTCAGGCAGCGGTAGCTCTTGCCACAGATGGAGCAGAGCTGCCTGTGCCCGGTGTGGATCACCTGGTGGCTGCGCAGGTTGGCGGCCTGGGTGAAGCCCTTCCCGCAGGTGGAGCACTGGTACGGCCGGACCTCCTGGTGCACCAGTTTGTGTCGCGTCAGGTGGCAGGCGTGATAGAAGCTTCTCCCGCAGACATCACAGATGAAGGTCTTCTCAAAGTGGGTCATCCTGTGTGTCTTGAGCACGCTGACGCTGGAGTAACCCTTCCCGCAGATGTCGCAGTGGCAGGTTTTCTCTCCAGTGTGCTGAGCTTTAATGTGCAGGTCGCGATGAGCCTTGTGGTTGAATCTCTTGCGGCAGTAGTCACAGGTGTACGGCAGCAGCCCATGTTCTTTGCTCTCGTGTTCCCTGAGCTTCAGGATGCCAGTGAACAGCGTCCCACACACAGAGCACGCCGGGTGAGACCTTTTCTGGTGGTCAGAGAGTCGCTCGGGGGTTGGAAACAGCATCCCACACTGTGAGCACTCATGGTGAATGTCTGTCTCTGCCGTCACAGAGTCTGCATCTTTAATCCTCCTGCTACTGCGTCGTTTCCTGCTGCGAACTGCTGAGGCTCCGCCCCCTCCACCTGTGGCGGTGGCAGGCGGTGGAGACGACGGGCGAGCATACTCATGGTCAGAGAAGTCAATGTGAAGAAGAGGCGGGGGGGAGGAAGGGGGTTCACCTGCTGCATCAGTGGAGCTGGTTTTACTTTCACCTACAAAATAAGAGCGGGGACGTTAGTCGAGGTCGACGTAGCTCTGATAGAGCATCAGTGTGAACATCAACTGTTAACTGATTATATTGAAACCAGCTGCAGGTGGGATGGAGAAATGAGTGCTACACTTTTGTGCTACAACTGTAGCATTTCCTCCTAATATTTTCTGAGGTAGGTACCAGAAGGAACCAGACTCCTACACTACAGCAGCTGTGATTGGTCGCCTCAGAGACTTGCAGTGGTCCTGCAGCCGTGCCTTCTTTATTTTCTGTGTTTGCTGCTCAACAATCTGCTCCAACGTCACCACATCATGTAGATTTGGAGGCAGAGCCTTAATCAGTCGAGCTCATCTCCTTCTTTTCTGTTCAAAGCCCAACAGGTTATTTGTGATGGCTCTATATCCATAAAGCTGAACTCAACTGAACAGGATCCATTTAGTTTATTCACCACTGTTTGCAGTACACGAAAAAAAACTCACTCCAGTGTCAGCACAGTGTCACAGAAAGCGCAGAAGTAGAAATGCTCACAATGATGCAGGGTTTGTGCAGCAGTGAGCTTCCGTTACCTCACTCAGACAAACTCACCGTTAGCATTGGCGTAATCCTGCAGTGAGACCAGCAGGCATTTGGAGTCTGCTGCAGTGCTCTGTAGGATAGAAAACAGTCAACAGTGTTGTCAGTGTCTTCACTCGCCTACCGGGGATTCACTCACTCACCCCATAAACCAGGATGTAGGTCTGTTCAGTGGTGGGGCACTGACCTCCACAGTCGTCCCCTGCAGATCACAGAAAATACAAATGTGGCTTCATCATACAGACAAAACAAAGAGAAGAGAGAAGCACAGCTACAGACACAGGCAGGTTATTACAGAGCCCTAAAACTGGGCTTTTTCTGCCCCACCTCCTGTGGCCTGTGTCTTCATCAAACCATCACTAATCTCAACAGTCTGAGGAGGATCTGTCTCTTCCGGCCTCATCGTAGAAAGCTCGACCACCTTTATCAGGATTTTCTGCACAGCCTCCATACACAAACCGTCCACCAGAGCGCTGAGTCTCTCCTGCAGCATCAAAATCAGCTGTATGAAATTCAACAAGAGACCTGAACACCTCTACATGTATTCAAGTCATGTGATTATATCAAAATCTGCAAATGAACTATGCAAACTACAGCAGAGACAAGATATTTGTGAAGATTCTCAGTCAGATAGCAGACAAGTGAATTTATCACAGTATATATATATATATTTGTAATGTCATATAACTGTATGTGTGTATCATTAATGTTTTTAAATCAGTATTTGTTTTATGCTACGTTTTTTCTAAGTATTAACATAACTTATTCAGTAACAAGTTAAAGCTTATTTTAATGTATTAATTTCTTGTTACAATGCTGTACGTCTTTACGTAAGTTGGCAAACAAAAATAAAAGTTGATTTGTTTAAATTGGACATTTTTTAAATGGAGTTCGGTGTGTGCAACTAAAACATTTCCTGTAGTTTATAGGGTTAAACGTCACAACGTCAACGTTAGCCACCGTTAGCGGTAACAACTTACCTCCGTTTCTGGATTTTGTTTATTCAAATAAACTTTCTCCGCCGCCGTAAAAATCTCCGTAACCACCGACTTGGCCAAGTTATTCACGATAAAGGTTACCTCATTTCTAAAAGTGGTTAAATCGACCATAATGAAAGCAGACGGTTAGCTTAGCAAACAAACGACTAGCACGGCTAATCCGGTGAGCGGAAGTGACGTAGATGACTTGTCCAATGGCTTTTTTGTCTATATTGAAACCGTTTAATACAGAACTGATTAAAAAGAAGAAAACGGTATAATAATTAATAATAATTGATTGTTTGTTGATAATAAATTACAAAAGGCAAAAATTCCAAAAATAATTTCTTTTTATTTACCATTTTCTGAACCTGCTGTACATAAATAAGATAATAAACAGATTTTTTTAAAATGGGACATTTAAATTACATTCATTCACAACACCTCAGTTAGGCTGATCAGTGCTTGACAGACTATAAGACACAAAACAGGAATAAAACATTAAATAGCATCTTATTTTCCAAAAAACACAAATATAAAACATCTTTTTACAATACAATAATAAACAGATATCTTGAATGCTACGGTGGCAGCATTACATTAGCATGTGTTACCCAAACATTGTGTGTTCCCCCGAACACAGAAAGTAGAACCAAATCAGAAGGTAGTTTTGTCCTTAAATATCACCTATATCAGCCACTAGCATATTAGTGCCATAAAATAGTGCCACGTTAATTTTAGGCTAGATTTTATATCACAGCAAATAGTTTTTTTGGTCTTACTTTACTTTGCTTGGCAGACGTTTTTATCCAAAGCAACTTACAGGGAGCTAGCGCTCACGGACACACCTGCTAGGGCACTAGGAGGCAGACGGGGTTTAGCACCTGCGACCTTCTGCATC
This sequence comes from Microctenopoma steveboyesi, assembly GCA_032359275.1. Lineage (NCBI taxonomy): Eukaryota > Metazoa > Chordata > Actinopteri > Anabantiformes > Anabantidae > Microctenopoma > Microctenopoma steveboyesi. Next base: position 18,837,056 of record JAUMHF010000007.1, on the reverse strand, counting down.
CCAGTCTTGCGCTTAACCCATTGAACTACCAGGCCGTGTCTAAAGTAGTAGCATGAAAATTTCTCTGTGTACATGAGCAGTAAACCCTTTCAGCGTAGTGAAATATTACCTAAACGCTAATCCTTTAGCCTAACATCTAAGCTAGTTCTAGAACCATGTTTGATTTCAAGCAGCTGAGTAAAAACTTTGCATAGTAACAGATGATGTAATGGCTCTTCACTCATTGGCCGTGTTCCCTGAAAGAACAGCCAATCAAATGTACGTCTCTAATCGGATGTGTTCTCCGACCTTCAGCTGCGTTCCTCTGACTCGCGGCCGCTCTGTCGTTGCGGCGAGGACTTTAGGGCACCTCCACCCTCCTCCACCTGCTGCTGCTGTTTGGAGGAGCTCGACAGGTCAATAGCCACCTCCTCCTCCATCTCCTCCTCCTCTTCCTCTAGCAGCTCCTCATCCTCCTCCCCAACCTCATGCTCCGCCTCCCGGGTCTCACGGCCACCACCCCGTCGCTCTGAGGTGTCGCAGAACAATTCTGAGCGCGTTGAGTCCGACTCTGGAATGCTGGAACACTTTTTAGCCATTTCCAGAGACTTCTTGTGCATTCCTGTGGGGAAAGACAAAGACAGGGATTCAGTCCAGTGATATTTATACATTATGATACGGATCCAAATCATTGAACAAACAAACAATAAAAATGAAAAAGCATCTCTCTCACGCTGGATACACAACCACACTGCAGTGTTTATAGTGTGAATTCACAGTATTACAGTTTCAGTCTCAGTATTTACAGTATCCATGAGCTCAACGTTAAATAAAAACATTCTGAGGTCCAGTTGGAATTAAATTAAAGAACAGGGGGGCAGTCCTGTCTCTTTTGGGTCAGTGTACGTGACCTGTGGACGTTGTAGTAACGTGTATTAGACAGAACCCAAGTTCATCATGTCGGTGGAAAAAGAACAATCCCGAAACCCATAGATGAACTTTTATATCGTTATAATTACTTCTGTAATCAGAGGTTGATTAATTTGGTCTGAGACAGAGGATCATTTACTGGCCCGTGTTCTGTTACTGGTCGGAAACACAACATGATGTTTTAACTGCTGTATAAACCCTGTGTATTGATGCGGGGTGTGGTGCATGTGGGAGGCACTGACGTGCATGCGGCTCACCGAGCAGCCAGGGGGCGCAGGATCCCATCATGCCATTCTTGGCGGAGTTGAGGATGGACTCTGGCAGCGGGATGGAGTGTCTCACCATCGCCCCATACAGGCCGTACTCTGCCATGACGCTGCTGCGGCCCCAGCACTTCTCACGTTTACGCCACTTTGCGCGCCGGTTCTGAAACCACACCTGGAAACATAAAACACATGTTTAGAATATAGACGCATGTTATGAAGACAGTGACATGCAGCTAAAAGCATGTAAGTTCCCCTTAAGTCAGATACAGCTCGTGACCCTTTGAGGCTCTCTTATGGCTCGTTCTAAGGCTCCCGACCCTCATGGTGGGAAACATTTATCCTGGTGTGACGGAGCCACAAACTCTCCTCCTCCTCCACGGGTCTCACCTGTATCCTGTCCTCGGGCAGCTCAGTCTTCATGGCGAGCATCTCTCGGGCGTAGACGTCGGGGTAATGAGCCTCCTGAAAAGCTTTCTCCAGCTCCTCCAGCTGGTGGGAGGTGAACACCGTCCTGCAGCCGACAACACAACATCAGTGACACTGACACACGCAAACACAGTTTCTGTGTTTTATTAGAATCTATTCTTTTATTTTATTAACCTGACCCAGAGTTTACACCTATATTTTTATTACAGCCTATTACAGAAATCACATTTTCATGTTGCTGCATTTGTTTTTTAAAACCTACTATTCAAAATAAACGTTTTGTTGTTTGATATTAAAATGCAAAATGTTACATTTCACTTTAACTTTCATGTTCATTAACACTGACCATAACCAACAAATTAATATACTCCACTGTATATTTTTCACATGTATGTAAGAGATTAGAAAAAAATGAGAATATTGTTTTACTAAACAGATTTTTTAAAATCAACATTAGAAACGTTTGTAGTTTATTTTTCTAAATTAATCTGTAATTAAATTAACGTTTTTACATCCTTGTTTATATCTATGAAAATAAATCAAATATAATAAAAAAATAAATATAATTTAAATAAAATAACATAGTATTATTTTCGTTTTGGTTCTTTTTTTCTTTATAAAATAAGTATTTTATTTTCAGATAAAACCTGATGTGATGTTCTCACCTGTGTCTCCGTTTCTTTCTCTTCTGTGAGTTTCCAGAAGATTTAGATTCATTTCTGTCAGAAAGACTTTCTTCATCTGTGGTGACACAAACACAAACACAGTTATTATTGTTCCCGATAATCAAAAACAGACCGATCGATCACACAATATTTATTTCCTTAACATTTCCTCTGAAACTGAAGCTTTGTTTCTACAAGAACCGAGCGGAGCCGAATTTTTACAGAATCAAATTCTACACAACTGAAATAAAAAATCTGCAGTTTAAAATATTTGAACTAAAAAAAAAAAAACGAAAATTAAGAATAAAAAAACGAAATAAATAAAATAAAACGTGAATCTACTTAAAGCAGCGAGTTTAAGAAACAAAGTCCGAACCGGATCATACGATGCATAGTCGGACAAAACCGGGGTCAGGGTTTAGTTTCTGAGACAGAACCGAACTCAAACAGATGATCCATGTCCAGTGAACACCTTTAAAACCAAACACCCAGGTAGGATAAAACCGAGCCGTACCGGAGTACGCGTCCCTCTGGGCCTCCAGGTTCTGCAGGTAGTGGCTGTCGGCCCGGGCCTGCAGGAGCGGCAGGTGTCCCGGCAGGAAGCAGGGCGCTCCGGGGGGCTGCTGGGCCGCCAGGCTGCACAAGAAACCGAGACCGAGAGGCAGCGACCCTCCCGGAAAGGAGAACCCGCCGAGGCCCCCGGTCGCCCCGTGCGGATCCGTCCCGGGTCCGGATGCCGCAGCAGAGAGGCCGGAACCCGGGGGGCCGCTGGGCTGCTGCCGCGCGTGCAGGTCCGAATCCAGGCCCAGAAGGTCGGTGATGGCAAAACCTTTGGAGCGAAACCCGGAGCCGTGCAGCCGGGACTTCTCGATCCCAAATCCCGGAGACAACATCTTGACTTTGGGCTTCTCTTCGTTAATCTCGTCCCGGCCCGTCATGGTGCTGGACCCGGACTCTGAGAAAGATGATGGACAGACCGGGACACGCGCGCGGAGGGCTCCATTTATCGGGATCCAGTGCCCCGGGGTCAGAGCATCATCCAATCAGAAGTGAGAGCTGCAGCACGGGCGGGGGGGTCGGTGGGGGGTGGTCCGTCTTTTCTCCTTCAATCCCAGAGGATTAATTGCCACCAATTTTATTTCAATCCGATCAGGATTTTCTGTGCAGAGGAGGAAGATGAGGAGGAGGAGGTTTACAGTACAAAGTACACAACATGTGTATTTATACACAAATATACCGAACGAACACAAATTTCATGTTTCATCGTCTAAACCACAAATTATTACCGTCGTTAGTTTATTTCTTTATTTAAGCTGCAGCTTCTCTGTGTTTATTTATTTGTGCAAACAAACAAAACGAAGAAAATAATAATAAAAAATAAAGATGAATTATTGTAATATATATAATTATACACAGGTTTATTTTTACTACAACAACATTATAACAATAATTATTATAATAATGATGAAACACCTTGATGTGTAATAAAAATCTGCTAAATAATGTTTGTGTTTTTTGTGTTTTTAAATTCAGTATTTTCTCTGTTTAATATTCACGATGACGAAACTTTACTTCAGTTATTTCCTACGAGCAGAAAACAAATTTGAAAGAAATTCTATTGAAGTGATAGAATTTATTCTATTAAGTTTCCAGAAGAAATGAGGAAGTTAAAGAAAACGATCGAATCATTTCGCAAACATTAATGACGCGTCTCATTTTTAATCTCAGTGAAAAAAGAAAAGAGACGATTACATTTGCTTTAATTATCTCTGATAAGCAGATTCCTCTAATTGCTTTTTAAAACCAGTTGACCATTTTTACCTTCTTACACACACACACACACACACACACACACTGTCAGCCTGCAGTCAATCCTGAGGGATTAAACTCTAACTTGGCCCTAATTTCCAAACAGACTATCATCACAAGGTTGAAACCAGCAGCACAGCTCACACTGAAACGAGTCGGGTCCACGGGTTGAGGTTCTGTCACTGGGACCCAGACTGGTGAGAGGTGTGTTGACCTGAATTACCTCTGGAGTCAGCAGTGACACCTGTGTGCAGGTGAGCCTGGGTCCTGACCCGGGTCACTGACACCAGCAGAGAAGCAGCAGGTTCTGACGAGGTCCCGTAAAAACAGCTGAGATCAGAGACGCGAGGACAAACCACAGCTTTAAAAGGATGTTTGTTAGAAACGTGTTCCGTTCGGAGGCAGCCGGACCCGTTTAGTTGGTTCCTCACCTTCTCAGTCCCGAGGAGCTGAGGACTCAGATAAGATGGATAAAGCTCCTATTGATTATTGATTCTCTGCAGCTGTACTTCGACGAGTCCGAACATCAGCTCGTTTAAGCTGAAGGTTGGATTAATGTTCAGCACAAACTTATGTTCACTTTGACAACACGTGGATTATCGTCATGTGAAGAGGGAACTGATGATGATGATGTGGCTCCAAATAATCTTCAGATTAAGGTCTTTTATTCTTTTGGTTTTATCCTGCTCCACAGTTTATCTCCATCCTTCATTTGGTTATTGATTTATTTCTGCTCTTTGTAATTATTTGCCTGCTGCTGCATATGAACAATAAATCTGTCAGAATCAAAGGGAGCACGTTAGCCTGTGTGTCCGTCCTCAGTCTGATCCAGTGAATCCACCTGCAGCTGGGGTTCAGTAGTGATGGTCCCTGAACGCCTCACTGTTATTAGCGCCACAGATGTTTTAGAACGTGTGACGGGTCTACAGAGGGAGAGCTCGTCTGCCTGTTATAAACTGTCTGTGCTGCTTTTCACATCAGGCTGAGTCTCGCTGACTCAGCAGGAAACAGCAGCGCTGGAACAACAGAACGCATCACCAACAGTTCCCTCACTAAATGATCAGTAAGTGAAGGAAACCACAGGTTTAAACAAAGTTTAAACAGAGACATTAGCATCAGGTGGTTGCTGAAAATACGCAGCTTGTCCTGCTTTGTTTCCTTCTCCTGAATCAAACCTCTGACGGCTTCATTGATTATTCTGGCGTGGGACACATTCAGCGGCTCCTCGTGAAAAGAGGAGGCGGGTTTCCCTCGAGAGCAGGTTCCATCAACCGGGGAATAAAAGTCCGTTCCCCTGAAGAGCAACAGCTTCTCACTGAGGTATTCATGAGAAACAGGCTGTTATCTGTCAATATAACCGAGAGGCTACCACCACCACCATCATCATCATCATCATCATCACCAGCACCATCATCACCACCACCATAATCACCACCACCATCACCATCACCATCATCATCACCATCATCATCATCATCATCATCACCAGCATCATCATCACCACCACCATCATCATCACCAGCATCATCATCACCACCACCATAATCACCACCACCATCATCATCATCATCACCAGCATCATCATCACCACCACCATAATCACCACCACCATCACCATCATCATCACCATCAACACTGGAAAGTTCAGGAAGTCAGTCAGAAACCCCAGAGTCAACGTTCAGATGACTGGACATAGTGGACTTTAATGTTTGGTCCAGTTCTACAACCAGTGACCTGCTGTTTGATGATGAAGATGATGAAGAAACAGCTTGTTTCTCATTTCACTGCTACGAAACACACGGTGACCTTTGTTGTGTTTGACACCTCAGGGCCCAGTGAGCGAAGGGATAATTAATCATCTGATGATGAAGCCGATTCTTTAGGAAGGAAAACATGTTGTGACTGATTCTTCTTCCAGGGTTTCTGAGCTGCAGCCTGCTGCTCTGAGTGCTGCTGTGAACCCGGCGGAGCTTAAACACACTTAATGAGACCAATTAAAGCAGCAGCTGTAATGAAATTAACGACATGCTGCTGGTGCGTGTGGCGGCTCCAGCCCCCTGTAAGCGATCGCAGACGGCTGCAGCTCCCCGGGGTTTTTGTTGCTCATTGTTTCCGCTGCTCTATTGTTCACCGCCGTCAACGGCAACAATAGTCTGGTCACGCGTCCACACCCCCTCCGCCCCCCGGATCTCCACCTACAGCCTCTGTGGCCCAGTAATTATTCATAAATGCACATTTATGCAAATAGGCCGGTTAGATTAACCTAATTCACTGATGAAAACATCTCCTGGGTCGGGATTAAAGTTTTTAAATTAGACTGGAATCCATGTCTGGAAGTCTGGACCATATACTCTTATAAGAGGTCTGCACCCCCCCACACCCCCAATCCTAATTTACATTTTGTAATCTCAGCATGTAAAGTGCACCAGGCCACGCCAGACAAACATGCAGAGAAAGCTCTGACCTGTCTGCTGCTATTAGCACTAATGGCTAATGATTAAAAATCTAATACTGTACACACACGGTGTCTGGGACGTTTCTTTAGCCGCCACCGGACCAGCAGGCTCCGCCCCAAACCCGACACCACGCCAACGCGTGCCGCCTCTCGTGTTAAGATACATGCATCACACTACTTCACCAGCTCGACCTAAATAAACAATGAATCGTTCCTCTGTGAAAACAATAAGCGACTTCTAGCAGGTGTGAGGTGGAGCAGGCAGGACGGGTGGAGCGGGTGGAGCGAGTACATGAATGCATTTCCCAACACATTCACAGTCTACAGTTTGGAAGATGATGACACGTTCCTGAACTGACACCGTCGACCTTTAACCTCTGACCCTGAAAACCATTCCACCCTCCATGCACAGCACCCCCTCCCCCGCTTCCTCCCTGACCCTCATCCTGACCGGGTCAGGTGTTACAACATCCAGGGAGCGGGACCAGACTCTCCCAAACTTTTCTGTCTCACAGATGATGCTGAAAATTAAAACCAAGCATAAATCCAGGATTCTGGGTTCAAAAATAATGGGATTTGTTTCAGGTGTTGACTCGGACTCGGACTCGCTTTGTGTGTGAGGATTATAACAATGAGGCTAAGAACAGCTTGGAAGAAAATCGAGGAGAGAATCTGTTTAAAACCTCCCTAATATTAAACGACAAACGTTACTGGTTCAGAACCTCATTACTGACAGTAGCTGTAATGTTTCATGCATCAGCGTGTGGAACTCCTGAATCTCACAGCAGCTTCAGAACCCTGAAAGAAGAGCGACGTTAATAATACGACCAAAAAAGGGTCCAGGACCAGAACACAGTGACCAGGACCAGGACACAGAAACCAGAACAGAGAAACCAGGACCAGGACACAGAGACCAGGACACAGAAACCAGGACCAGGACGGAGAGACCAGGACACAGAAACCAGGACCAGGACGGAGAGACCAGGACACAGAAACCAGGACCAGGACACAGACACTCAGAACTCTCCATCATCACACCCAGCAGGACTTTCTTTATTTGCGCTTGGTTCCTCGACGCTCGCTCTGTAATCCCTCAGCTCCTAATCTGCTGAAAATTGAAGGTGCAGAAAATCCTCCAACAGACCAGATCTCAGCTGCAGTCTGATCAACGATCCATCTCTGAGTGCTGCCGTCAGGGTCCGTGACTCGCTGCCTTCACTAACACCCAAATTAAGCAAATTGCATCAGAAAGAGAAAAACAATCATTGATTCTCCTTCATCTCTTCACATTCGCTGCTTATCTCATTGTTGCCTCCAATCCAAGTTAGCAGGGATTATCTGTCATGGAAAGGCATTAGGAGGCGGATAACTCCGCTCGGATCAGTTAATCTAGCAGCATGTTAATGAGTCTTGTAGTGGACAGTTTAAATTAAAAGCAAATATCAACAGTCATCTGGATAAAGGAGCCCAGCGTGTGCTCGGCCTCAATAACAATGCATTAAGTGATTTGAGTCTTGTGCTAATCGTGAAATGTGAAAAACAATACAATTAACAGGGGGGGGGGGGGGTACACCTCTTAGTCTACTCACACATGAATGGATTACTGAACAGGGGCCCACGACTCACAGGGACTCGCAGGGACTCAGAACTCACAGGGACTCACAGGGACTCACAGGGACTCAGGACTCACAGGGACTCAGGACTCACAGGGACTCACAGGGACTCAGAACTTACAGGGACGCACAGGGACTCAGAAATCACAGGGACTCACAGGGACTCAGAACTTTCAGGGACTCACAGGGACTCAGAAATCTCAGGGACTCACAGGGACTCAGAACTTTCAGGGACTCACAGGGACTCAGAAATCACAGGGACTCACAGGGACTCAGGACTCACAGGGACTCACAGGGACTCAGAACTTACAGGGACTCACAGGGACTCAGAAATCACAGGGACTCACAGGGACTCAGAAATCACAGGGACTCACAGGGACTCAGAACTCACAGGGACTCACAGGGACTCAGAACTTACAGGGACTCACAGGGACTCAGAAATCACAGGGACTCACAGGGACTCAGAACTTTCAGGGACTCACAGGGACTCGGAACTTTCAGGGACTCACAGGGACTCAGAACTTTCAGGGACTCACAGGGACTCAGAACTTTCAGGGACTCACAGGGACTCAGAACTCACAGGGTCTCAAAAGGACTTGAAATGACAAAAAAACAACCAGGAAGAAACTGATGAAACAGACACAAAGTGACTGAGACAGAGAGAAATGACGAAGAGGGTGAAGATGATGAAGATGACGTTAAAGATGGTAATGATGAAGATGATGGTGAAGATTGTGATGATGAAGATGACATTGAGGATGATGGTGATTATGATGAAGATGATGGTGATGATAAAGATGACGTTGAAGATGGTGATGACGATGAAGAAAGCTGACACCTGACTAAGTTTGGTTGATTCATTAGAAACTCCGTAAAAACTCGCCTTAGACATGATCCCTGCGCTGTGATTGGAGGAGAGGAGGCGACACCTGGACAGGCGTGTCAGTCTGTATCAGTTTCTCACCTGTGGGTGAAGGAAAACGAAGGTTTAGCTTTGATTTGATTCCGTTTGTGTTGAAGCAGCTGTGCAGGAGCAGCTGATTGTCTGCAGGGTTTAACGCGATGTTTAAGTCTGTGAGACAATGTGTAATCTAACAGCGTCCACTAATCCAACGTCTCTGTCAAATATGTTTCTGATTAAACTCGCAGGATTTCACAAACAGTCATTTTGTTCTTTTCACTGAGCTCAACTCTTCATTCACTGAAACTGATTTGGTTTAATAATCTTCACACTTTTATCATGTTGGAGGTTTAGTTCGGATCAGACACAGACACACGCTGCTGCTCAGCTGCAGCCTGACGGCTGCTGGAATTATTATTATTATCTTTCTTTTATTGTTATTATGCATCACACTGGTTTCAAATGTTAAATTAACATGACACTACACATCAGTCATTTACTGTTTACTGTCAGGACAAACATGCAGCTCACTGTAAAACTACAAGACGCTAACAAGACGAACACGGTCACTTAAATATCAATGGACGTAACAAGTCTTCAGAACACAGTAACTTAAACACAGTCCTCCACACAGCTCTCTCTCTCTCTCTCTCTCTGCCGTGTTGTTCACAATGAGACACTGACTAAACGTAACAGACGACCTTTGGTTCCTCTATTAAACTCAAATCTACCTTAATCTACACAGAAGGTTTTCCTATATTAACACATATTTGTCTGGTTGCTGACAGCAGTTACACTGATCACTGGGCGGTCTGGAGCTCAGTGGTTTGGACAGAGGCTTCTTCTTCTCGTACGACACGTAGCAGTTAGCTGCTAGTCTGTTCATGTTTTCTCTCTTTATCAGGACCACGTATTAAATCCGTCTGAATCCAGACTC
>JAUMHF010000007.1:18815313-18826975 GCA_032359275.1 Microctenopoma steveboyesi | reverse complement strand
CAGGTCTTTTAATGTCTGCAGCACCATGCTGCGGATGTTCTATGAGTCTGTGGTGTCCAGCGTGATCTTCTTTGCTGGGGTTTGCTGGGGCAGCAGCTTGAAGGTAGCTGACACCAACAGGCTAGACAAATGAATCAGGAGGGCTGGTTCTGTTCTGGGTGTGGAGCTGGACCCTTTACACGTAGTAGCTGAGAGGAGGACGCTCTCCAAACTCCTCTCAGCTACAACTCTAGAGACTGATGTTATCATGTTTTAGTTTTTGTTCTTATATATTTGTTGGTTTTGTATTTTTATTTTGTTGGTGCTGATTCTGGTTCTTTTTAATCTCTCTTTAACAATTCCCGTGCCTGGGATTAATAACGTGTTTCGAACCCTGAATGTAGAGTGTGGAGACGCAGGCGAGACTTCACCCGTCTCCGGTCCTCACTTTCCCCCAGCTGTTAGCAGTTGTCCTTGTCCCCGGAATCCAGGATTTTTAAAATTCGGTTTCTCTGTCTCAGAGGATCACTGCCATGTTTCCTGGTGACGTTGCTTGTCTTCATTGGAGGTCTCTGATCAAGGAGGGAGACCCAAAGAGGACCAACATGACCACCTGTGAGTGGTCTGATCTTACACCCTCAACCCAGTCGCTCAGATACAGTGTGAGGTGCTCAGAGTTCGGACTCGGAAGGTCAAAGGTCAGAGCTGCTAGATCAAGAAATCAAGCAGGTAGAAACACGAGACAGTCTGTGTCGCCTCATGTTTTGTTTTATTTGGTATTTGTTTTGAGTTCTATAAATAAACACTTTAATTTGAAAGATATTCTTGCCTCTGTCTCATTTGATTTGTTCGACTTTGAGCCGGTCGTAACATCTGTGTCTGGTCTGTGTCTCTGTGTCCTGTCTGGGACTCCTCGTCTCCACGTCTGAACCACTGAGCAGCTAATGGTAACAGTGTGATCAGCTGTAGCTCACTTTTTTACGTCACACAGACTCCTGAAAGCGGTGTAGCCCCCACCCCCCTCCTCCAAAATTACCTGACTTCTTGGGATGGGGTGTGGGGGGTGTATTCACACACTGATTACACCCCAGCGTGGTGGGTGGGGCACCCCCCCTCATATGGTGGGGAAACACTGGTAGTTAGAAGCAATAAACATAGATATGATATTAATCTACGTCAGGTGTCATTCTGGAGCATCATAACTTAACAGCACACAGAACTCACCGATCTACACCTATAATCATTTGGACCCTGTTTGAAACCTGTTTGGAGCATCCAGAGTTCTATTTTATCCTGTTTGAAATTTAGGTTAAAGAAAAACTAAATATCAAAATTTCTGAAAAAATCTATTTTTTATTATCGAACAGAGTTTTGTATCATTTAAGGTGAAAATATTTCTTTACTTTTTAAGTATTGTCTCACACAGGTATGTGTATTTCTACTAAAGGAGAGAAACTCATGCTGCTGTTTAATGGACTCATGTTTCAAACCTTTCACATCATCTCTGATGAAGGAATTCTTATTTGTCTGCTGAATTAAAACCAGAGCATCACTTTGTTACTGACGTCCGTTTCATTACTGTAGGATTAGAAACATGCAGCGAACTCCACTGATCCTGACGTCAGGTGTCTTATGGGTAATGGACTTCATACCAGTCACATGAGAGTCAGTCTGTACTGTGTCTCTGTGTGTCTGACGCTGAACCAAAAACCAAAACCACTGCTACAGAAAACAAACATTTAATTCAGAATTCAAGTGAGAACAGGCCTCTGAAAGCAGAAGAGCCGCACATGAGCAGATGGTCCCGGAAAAGTAAAAACCAACCGATGAGAGAAAGCGTGTCGCACACAGAGCTACATGATAAAATCCTAAAAAGATAAAAAGCTTCAATTTGTTCGAGCGTCGTCCTCGTTGCTCCACTGGGAAAAGGAGGAATGTTAACGGACAGAAGATGTGATCATGTTCGGTCCCGCTGAAAACTAACAGCGCTGAGTGTGTGTGTTACAGTAACAGTACTCTGTGTGTGTGTGTGTGTGTGCGTGCCGTCCTGCTGTCGCCTGTCACTGTGCGATGGGATGAGCTGTGCCCAGGAAGTTGCTGGAATGAGAACAAACACACAAACGTTAGCAGAGATTCTGACGGTTCTGCGGCGCTGCACTGGACACGTTAAGCACCGGATCGGTTCTGTCCAGCTGTGTCGCTGTGAGGACGGTGCTGTGTGGTCACCTGAGGATGTTTGGCAGCTCCGGGCTTCTGTAGATGAACTTGTGCTTGTAGGCCAGAGACGAGTGGAAAGGAACGAACTGGACTTTGTGTCCACTGAGGCTCGTTGACCGAGAGGCCAAACTGTAGAGCTGCAGGAGGAGGAAGGTTCGGTTTAGAGTCGGACTGTGATCAACATGTGATCAACGTTTCAGTTTCAGAGACACGAAGACACGTTGCTTTCAGCGACTCAACGTCTCTGTGAATAAATGTGTGAACAAACATTTTTACAAAACTAATTCAATCTCAGCAGTCTAAGTAGAAACACGTCTCGTACCTTTTTGCCCAGATGAAAAGGAACCACGGTGTCGTCCTCAGCGTGCAGGATCAGCACAGGACAGGAGATGTGATTCACGCTGAAGACACGCAGACACACAGTTAAACAGAGCTGCTGCACGTCCCCCCACAGCCACACGGGGTGCTGCAGCTCAGGACTGTTCAACACTTTAAACACTGGATCCAACAGAACCGCTCAGCAGCTCTGTCGTAGGCCGAACAAACGGATTCATGTGAACGTTCCTGAACAGGTTGTTCTGTGTGAATGTTTCAGTGAGCTGAGAATCACTGCATCCTCATCTTTTCATCTTCAAATTAAAATCCCACTTTTTAAATGACAGACTTTTATTTTGGAGAGTAGAAATGAGCTTCAGGTAAAGAAACTCGAAGCTGGTTCTGGTTACCGTTAATATTTATGTCGCTCTGTCCTGGTGACGCTGTGAACTAAAGGTCAGAGGTCAGAGCTACTGTAAACAGGTAGGAACCTAAAGGTTACATACTTCTCGTCGCTGGCGAAGCGGATGTTGTTGGCTGTGATGGCGTCCAAGAAGAACCAATCAAAGCCGGGCAGGTACCTGTACACCTGAGGAGCACAAACACAGCTGTGAGTGCACCTGCAGCAGGCTGCACCTGTCGGACTGGGAGGTGGGACTGCGTTACCATGGAGAAGGGGTGGCTCCTGGCCTCCTCTCTGATGTTGGTGAACGGAGACTCTAGGATCAGAGCGTCTGGAGGACTTCCTGAAAAACAAAGATCACACTGTGATCTGGACCTGGGAGAAACTGGATCCAGGTCTCTGCAGTGTTCAGTTGCCTGGAAGAGACCCAGTTATTAGAACCAGGTTCTGTGTGTGTGTGTGTGTGTGTGCGTGTGTACCTCTGTCACACAGTCGTCTGACCAGGTTTGTAGCAACTCTAAAAAAAACCCAACAAAAAACAAAATCTGATTTATTTATACCTTCATTGCTACTAAGAAAAGTGTGTTTACATGTTTCTGTGTGTGTGTGTGTGTGTGTGTGTGTGTGTGTGTGTGTGTGTGTGTGTGTGTTACCCCGTCCCAAGTGAGTGTCCCCAGATGTAAAGTCGGTTCCTGCCCAGTTGCTGTCTCAGCCAATCATAGACGAAGAGAGCGTCTGCAGTCATCACTAACTCTGATGGAGAGCCGTCTGAATCCCCCCACCCTACACCCACACCCACACACACAGAGACACAGAGACGGCTCAGGTTACATAAAGGCAGCAGACACAGATGTGGACTGTGCGTTTCTCACCTCTGTAATCAAACGCGACCACATGGTAGCCTAATGAACTGAGGACCTGAGGGAAGATAGGCCGAGTCACATGACCGTCACCTGTACAGGTGCAGAATGTAAAATGATCTTTAGATGAACATGTTTGACCTTGTAGAGCTGGACTCTGTGGTCGCCGCCTCTGCAGAGGAACAAAAAAACATGTTCACAGAGGTCAAAGGTCACACAGGACGCGATGTCAGGTGTGTTTATGGCAGCGCACCTGGTGCCTGCGTTTCCATGGAGATAGAGGATGACAGGGTGGGCGGAGGAAAACGTGGAGTCGTACCAGTCTCCGTCTTTCTCCTGAGCTTCTCTCCACATGTGAGCAGGAACTGTGTGCCTGAAACACCCAACGACGTTTAACCCACGACACAGACATGTAGCAGCAACGTGAACAAAGGTCAGAGGTCTGCAGGTGAGCGTCTGTAGGTCAGTGGTCTGTAGGTCAGCCTCTGTAGGTCAGCAGTCTGTAGGTCAGCGTCTGTAGGTCAGCGGTTTGCAGGTCAGCGTCTGTAGGTCAGTGGTCTGCAGGTCAGCGTCTGTAGGTCTACATTCTACTGTCTGTAGGTCAGCGTCTGTAGGTCAGCGGTCTGCAGGTCAGCGTCTGTAGGTCAGTGGTCTGTAGGTCAGCGGTCTGTAGGTCTACATTCTACTGTCTGTAGGTCTACATTCTACTGTCTGCAGGTCAGCATCTGTAGGTCTACATTCTACTGTCTGTAGGTCAGTGTCTGTAGGTCTACATTTTACTGTCTGTAGGTCAGCGGCTGTAGGTCAGTGTCTGTAGGTCTACATTCTACTGTCTGCAGGTCAGCGTCTGTAGGTCTACATTCAACTGTCTGTAGGTCAGCGTCTGTAGGTCTACATTCTACTGTCTGTAGGTCTACATTCTACTCTCTGTAGGTCTACGTTCTACTGTCTGCAGGTCAGCGTCTGTAGGTCTACATTCTACTGTCGGTAGGTCTACATTCTACTGTCTGTAGGTCAGCGTCTGTAGGTCTACATTCTACTGTCTGTAGGTCTACATTCTACTCTCTGTAGGTCAGCGGTCTGTAGGTCTACATTCTACTGTCTGCAGGTCAGCGTCCGTAGGTCTACATTCAACTGTCTGTAGGTCAGCGGTCTGTAGGTCTACATTCTACTGTCTGCAGGTCAGCGTCCGTAGGTCTACATTCTACTGTCTGCAGGTCTACACTCTACTGTCTGCAGGTCTACATTCTACTGTCTGCAGGTCAGCGTCTGTAGGTCTACATTCTACTGTCGGTAGGTCTACATTCTACTGTCTGCAGGTCAGCGTCTGTAGGTCTACATTCTACTCTCTGTAGGTCAGCGGTCTGTAGGTCTACATTCTACTGTCTGTAGGTCTACATTCTACTGTCTGCAGGTCAGCATCTGTAGGTCTACATTCTACTGTCTGTAGGTCAGTGTCTGTAGGTCTACATTTTACTGTCTGTAGGTCAGCGGCTGTAGGTCAGTGTCTGTAGGTCTACATTCTACTGTCTGCAGGTCAGCGTCTGTAGGTCTACATTCAACTGTCTGTAGGTCAGCGTCTGTAGGTCTACATTCTACTGTCTGTAGGTCTACATTCTACTCTCTGTAGGTCTACGTTCTACTGTCTGCAGGTCAGCGTCTGTAGGTCTACATTCTACTGTCGGTAGGTCTACATTCTACTGTCTGTAGGTCAGCGTCTGTAGGTCTACATTCTACTGTCTGTAGGTCTACATTCTACTCTCTGTAGGTCAGCGGTCTGTAGGTCTACATTCTACTGTCTGCAGGTCAGCGTCCGTAGGTCTACATTCAACTGTCTGTAGGTCAGCGGTCTGTAGGTCTACATTCTACTGTCTGCAGGTCAGCGTCCGTAGGTCTACATTCTACTGTCTGCAGGTCTACACTCTACTGTCTGCAGGTCTACATTCTACTGTCTGCAGGTCAGCGTCTGTAGGTCTACATTCTACTGTCGGTAGGTCTACATTCTACTGTCTGCAGGTCAGCGTCTGTAGGTCTACATTCTACTCTCTGTAGGTCAGCGGTCTGTAGGTCTACATTCTACTGTCTGTAGGTCTACATTCTACTGTCTGTAGGTCAGCGTCTGTAGGTCAGCGGTCTACATTGTATATCTCAGTGTCTCTGTCTGTCTCTCTCCGTGTCTCTGTCTGTCTCTCTGTGTGGGTGTGTTACCAGACTCCGAGCTTGAATCCAGCTTCAGGCTCCAGGTAAAAGTTGTGTGTGTGGTTCAATCCCTGGTCCAGGGGTCGCTTCAGGTCGATAAAAAACGGCATCCTCACTGAGGGGGGAGGAGAAGGGCAAAGGTCAGGGGTCACAGACAGGTCATGCGTTTCCTCGCTGCGATTCAGGTCTGGTTATCAGACTCACCAAAGTTGAGGAAGACGAGTTTGGCCTGAATGGACGGACACAGCTTGATGATGAAGGGGATGGAGACGTAGACGACCAGGAGCCACAGCACGATCCTCCTCAGCTTCTTAACCACGCCCAGCCTGAGAGAAGACGAGAGGAAACATCACCGCGCAGGATGTGAGGTTAGCAGCTTTAATCTTTAATGCCAGCTCTCACTTTCTCACTGATCCGGTTCAGTCCAGACCAGCGGAACCTTAATAAAGCCACCTGATCCCGCTCAGTGTGAAAGCGGAGAGCTCGTCTGATACCGGAGCCGCTCTGTGAACTTCAATTATTCATTCGGGCAGAGACGGAGTGAGAGAGAGCGCTGCTGAAACTAAAGGAGCGTTCCTCCCTTTTTTTACCAGGAAAGTCATCTGGTGTCTGAACTAACACGTTTCCTCTGGTGACGTCACACAGGGAGACGAGAAAGGACCCGTTTGTCCCAGCACTGTCGACCCCCCCACTCCACCTCTGTGTGACCGTGAGGCTGCTAATGCACAAAGACACAGCTGTGGTAACGGAGGACCCGCGTCTGCTGGGACGCAGCAGCAGAACCTGAGTGGGACGTCCTCACAACAGGAGGTGAAACACGCATGTCACAAAACTCTGCTGTCAGAACCATCAGAACAGGATCAGTACCTCTGGAGCAGAACATCTGACTCTGACTGAAATTTTTACTCCTAAATAACGTTCTGACTGATTCCAGGATCCAGGACCTGCAGGATCTGGATCAGTGCTGACGGACACAGCCCTGAGGTCAGTGGGTCAGGACCTGAGATAACCGGCGACTGATCGGAGCTCAGCAGGAGTCACGTGACCCAAGAGCAGCTGACTGAGACAACAGGACCCAGACTTCTTCTTTCAGTGTTTACTGCAGCAACCAGACCCGTGACCTGAAGCTCAGAGACGTGTCAGGACCGAGGTCACCTCCAGTCAGCACGTCTGTGCGAAGACAAGGGAGGAAGCAGAGTCACTTCCTCCTCCTCCTCTGTCATTTCATTTCTTCACTTCTAATGAACAAGATCTAATTTTAGACGTCTGTCTCCTTTAATGAGGCCAGAACGTTAAAGGAGCATTCTACGGCTTTAACAACATTCACACTTACATCATCCACAGATGCTTCGGATGTCAGAGTAACTTCCTGTTCTCTTTAAAACAATCTGAGGTTAAACTTTGTTGTGGTTTCCTGTCTGGACCAATGACGTCTGTGAATTTAGTTCCTAAACATTTTAACGATCACTGGAGCTGAAGAATCAACTCACAGAAACACTGCTGCAGGTGGATGTTGGAGCTCCAGCTCCTGTCTCACCAACATGTCCAGACTCTTACGGTCTGCTGGTCAGCGAACGCCTCCGTCTGAGGCTCCCGGCCGAGTCTCAGTACTTTCATGCAGCTGAGCTCTGACGTGATCCTGTTCGTCTTGTTGGACTTTAATCTGCAGAGAAGCTCTGATGAGGATTAGACGGGACAGGAAGAATAAACCTATGTGCGCAGGGAACCCTTCGCCCGGTAGAACCACGAAGATGCTCCTGAGTCTGTGAGCCGATCAGTCACGTGTTCGATTTCACCTGAGGTGCAGAAGAGGTCAAAGTGCTTCTGGTTTCTCTATGTTTGTGCCTCTGCGTGTGTCGACAACAAATTGGCTTCTCCGACACCAGCACCAGCGAGTCCTGCTCAGACACGGGATTCGTCGTACCTGCCCCTCACGATCAGGAGCGAACCGCGCGCTCACAACAAATCTGGGTGTGACGCCATGTTTGACGCAGCAGGGAGGGGTCCAGTCCACATCCAGCACAGAACAAGCTACATGTGGATCAAAGGTGAACAGAGCGGCTACAGAACACTGGCAGCGCCGACAACCGCTGAAAGCTCCTACGTCCACTCAGACTCATGTCTGCAGGTAGACAGAGAAGCTGGTTTGAACTCCACCAAAAATATGTGAAATGTACTGTAAACAGAGAAAGAAACGAGCCGTCGGTTTGTTTGAGACTGGACTGAAGGGTCCCGCTGCCTGGTTCCTGGTCTGAAGTCATTTATCGCTGCACTGGATGAAAAGCAGTGACAGCAGCAGCTGGTAAAACTGTTCGGGACATAAACTGGGAGCTGGGTCCATGATGTTCAAGCAGCTTGTGAGTCACGGTGAAACCAGTCGAACCAGTTCACAGCAGCCATTGTGTGTTTCATGTACGAGATTTATTTTGTCAAAATAAAGAAATATGCAGATTTATATTTGCTGTTCATTACTTCATTTTTCGCATGTTATTGAATTTACATTGTTCTTTTGGTTTAATTAATCTTTTTTTTTATACATATCAATAAATAAATATTTAGACTTTTTATTTCACCTATTTTCATTCAGTGGTTTTTCTGTCTGATCATGTTTCACATCAGTAAACTATGTTTGGATGTTATTCTTACCTCCTGAAGGGTTTCCCCATGTCTCTGTCGTCCCCCGGGCCCTGACGGCCTCCGGCTGCGGGCGCCGCTGCCTCCCTGCCGGGACGCTGCTTCAGGTTCGGGTAGCAGTCCAGCAGCGAGCCGGTGTTCCCGCCGTCATGCTCCGCAGTCTGAGAGTTATTCCGCTTTCGCATCACTGGAAATGTACAAAAATCAGTAACGTTAGACTCAGAGGAGGAGTTCGGTGCCGCGGGGAGGAGCCCGGTATCCTGCCGGTGAGTGAACAGTGCGGCCCGGTGTGGTCACTGCTGCTGAGCCCCCGCTGCGCATCCAGCTGCTCGGGATCTCTCCGCACTGAGATCCGCAGAGAGCAGCTGATCTGCGCCGACCCGCCGCAACCAATCACAGCACAGCACCGCCGTCACGTGACCACACGGTGCTGCGTCCCGGGTCTCAGGGGAGTGTCGGAAAAACGGCAACCAAAACAAAACCGGTTTATGGACGTTGGTGCGTGGTGCATTCAGGGACACCTTGTTAGATCAGCATATATACTAAGCATTATACAACAGGATAATAAGTACGTTTTCATCTCGAGTTGTTTTTCTCAGAGATTTCTTTCTAATAGGTCTATCAAATGACGGACTGTTTGTTCGGAATAGTTTACGGTAACGAATGGTTTCGGCTCTGAAACAAAAAGACAGTTCCGAAGCTGAGATAAGACCAAAACGTCCGATTTAACAGCGGAGCTGTAACACAGAAGAAAAAAGGGCAACACAGCTAGCGACGACGATGTTTAATACAAATAAAATACAATATCCCGCTTTTCTACCGTTTTCTAGCAGCACACAGAGTCAGGAAAAACAAGGGGGGGCTCTCTCACGGGTTCCTCTTAGCTGGTGTTCGCTAAACTGAATAAACACGCTGCAGAACTAAAAACGGTGCGTTACAGCAATAAACTGGTCATAACACGAGCACAGCCACATTCCTACCCCTCAATCTGCTGTAAGAAAAACCCGATGTCCAGCATGACGGTGTTAAATTATTAAATTATGAAATTTGTTCGGCGGCCACAGCTTCGGTTCGCTGGTTTGAAGTTTGTCCCAAAGCGGCTTCCGCAGCGTCGCTTCATCCTGTCATGTGACCATAACACACGTTTTGCCGCGAAACCGAGCGGCGCTGCGCAGTGAGGCAGTTTTAAGTAAACTTCTCTTCGTGATCCGTGTTTTGTGTTAAACTTTCGGGATGTTTTGTGAAAAATCCATCGAGTTAATCAGAGAACTGCAGCGGATGAGCGACGGACAGTTGCCCGCTTTTAACGTGAGTAACTGCGGGGAACGAGCCGCTTCCCCGTGCGACGTGAACAGGGTTCTTTTATTAACCAGGTTCTATTAAACCCGGTTCTGATGTTGTGTCTGTTTCCAGGAGGATGGACTGAGGCAGGTTCTGCAGGAGATGGAGGCTCTGTACGAACAGAACCAGACGGATGTGTGGGTCCTGGAACATTATTACATTTTCATTAACTGAATTATTTTAGTGACTTTGTACAAATATTCAGTTGATTCTAATTCTATTAATATTAATTCTGCTCTTTTGTTCCCATGAACCATTTGTTTCAAGATTCAAAACACTTTATTAATCCCAGAGGGAAATTGTTTTGCCATGAAAACAGCCGCTCTCATTACAGAAAGGGTTATATTGTAAAAAGCGAGTGTTCATCTCTACTGTTTAATTTCCAAAGACTTCACTGTTCGGTTCCTTGATGAATTAAATGTGTCTCAGAAACACAGTTAAAGTAAAAATACACTGCGACAGAACATCAGTGATTGTCGACTTAGATTTTGAAGACAAGGTGAAAGTTTTCTAAAACTGTTTTTGTGTCTCAGTAACGACGCGAAGTCTGAGGCTAGAGCTGACCTGATTCCCTCCATCAAGCTGCGCCACTGCTGCCTGCTGAGGAACCAGCGCTGCGTCACCGCCTACCTGTAACAGCGCGAAACGCCGTCACACCTGTTGGTCACGTGACCGCCACGCTGCTCACCACATGTTTCTGTGCCGTCAGGTACGACCGCCTGCTGAGGATCCGAGCTCTGCGTTGGGAGTACGGCAGCGTGCTTCCTGCCAACGTCCGCTTCCACATGTGCGCGGAGGAGGTGAGTCTGAGAGCAGCTGTCCTGTGTGGACCAGCGGAACCACACGTCATGCGGGAGTAAAGTCAATAGAACAGAAATGAGAGAAAATGAACCTTTATTTATAGCAGAAAATAACTGGTTCCATAGTCTTAGAAAACCTTCAGGTTACAGATTATTATATCAAACTGCTCCAGAGTCAGCTGCTGCTGCTGCTGCTGATGATGATGATGATGATGATGGCTGCTTGTCGTCTGTCTCAGCTGCAGTGGTTCAACCAGTATAAAAAGTCTTTGGCCTCCTTCATGCGTTCTCTGGGGGCAGGAGAGGGTCTGGACATCACTCAGGACATGAAGCCTCCAAAGAGTCTTTATATCGAGGTGAGAAACGGTTTCTACTCAAAGACACACGTGATGTTCGTCAGGTTTATGGAGACCTGACGGCCGTATCATGCACCTTTTCTGTACCTGACGTCGTTTGTTTCCAGGTGAGATGTTTGAAAGACCACGGAGAGTTTGAAATCGATGATGGAACAGTGATCCTGCTGAAGAAGAACAGTCAGGTGAGAACGGATCTACAGGAAGGAGATCAGGATTCAACTCAACTTTATTTGTATAGAGACAAATAACAACATAAGGTTTAAGACCGTACACGTTATATAAGCTTATACAGAATAATGGAGAAAACCCTTTAATGGAAGAAACCTCCAGCAGAATCAGAACCAGGACCAGGGTCAGGATCAGGATCAGGATCTGGATGTTTTTTCCAGCTGAGGAACTTGGCCAAGATCAAACCAGTCCTCTCCCTGAGGAACCTGCAATCTGTCAGCGCAGCTCTTATATTCTCCGGGCTTGATTACTTTAATTCTCTATACTTTGGTGTCTCCCAGGCTGCTCTGACAAGACTGCAGCTGGTGCAAAACGCGGCGGCCAGACTAA
>JAUMHF010000007.1:18792452-18815213 GCA_032359275.1 Microctenopoma steveboyesi | reverse complement strand
CCTAGAGATTTTTAAGGTAAAACTAAAAACGTACCTATTTTCAATTGCGTTTGGGTGTCCTTAGTTAAAACTTTTATTATTATTATTCTTGTTAATAACTTATTTTATTTAACCTTTTATTTATTGATGTTTTGTAATTTTATGCGATTTGTTTTTTTTTTTAAAGTTGTTTTTAAATGTGCTATAGAAATAAATTTGATTTGATTTGATTTAACTAAGAGATGGTTCAGAGTTCCTCAGCATCACTCTGACACAGGATGTTTCTCATGTTGGAAATATGAGCTGAATCAAGGACATTCTAGATTATTTTATGTAGGAGGTAAAGGAGATATCACAGTACTGCTCAAGACTAGAGCTATGTATTCTAGGGAAGCAATATGATTAGATAAGGTCTCTCAATGGTTTTCAGACCCAAATATAATAACCTATAGTCTGAGTTATGGAGTAGAAAGTTACAGGACATCCAGACCTTTGTCTTCAGGCATGAAGTTTTACTAATTGTTTTGTTTCTCCAGGTTTCATAGATAAATATAGCTGTGTCATCTACATAAATAAAGTTTAGTGTTTCTTATAATTTTGTCCAGTGGAGACAAAAGCATGGACTAGTTTCTGACAATGGATGTTTCTGAAGATAGTTAATATGATAAAATAAAAACCTGAGCACAGTTCTGATGTTCACACATTCTTCTTCTGTGGTTTTTCATTTGCACATAAGGAAGTCGTCTCGTTAACGTCAGTCTCCTTCTGTCCTCAGCACTTCCTGCCTCGATGGAAATGTGAGCAGCTGATTCGTCAGGGCGTGTTGGAGCACGTCGTGTCCTGAAACGTCTGCGTAACCTTCCTGCTCCTGTAAAGACTGTTGGACGCCTCAGTCTGAACCCGATGGACGCATTTTCACAGAAACACACCGAGTCATGCATCATAAGTCGTGTTTCCACCGTCGATCATCACTTTACAAACTCACTGCTTCATGTGGAAAATAAAAGTTGTCTCTGGAGGTTTTAATCTGGGTTTTATTCTGCTGAGCAGCTTTGTAAAAACTGGTTCAATTATTTCCCTTCAGACTTTCAAAATAAAGGATGAGATTAAAGGAAGTTGTAGTTAGTAGAAAATGGGTTTAAGTAGAATAAATAAACGTAGTTTTGAAACTAAATTCTCCAAAGGAATAACTGCAATTTTTATGAATAAAATAAATTTTATGAAAAAGTAACGTTTACGTTTTTTTGTTAAACTTTATTTGTTGACATTTTACACACAAAAAACAGAGCATTTTTTATTCAGACATTTTATTTTCTGATAAACATTTATACTCTGAGGAATAAAAACATAATTTAATGTGGTTTTCATTATTGAACATCAGCGTGATAATACTGTGACGTCTGGTGAGATTTGGTTCACCGTACCTGAACAGGTGCTGGTTAGGGGAACGGAGCTGAGAGGAGCAGCAGGAGGTCTCACTCTGCTTCCTTCTGCAGACACTTTATCAACTGACATTAAAAACAACAAATATATAAAACATAACAGTCACAGCTGAATCACTTCAGACTAGTGCTCAACATGCACGAGAGTGTGTGAGAACAGAATCGTCACAGGTGATGATTCACCTACAAGCTGCTGAACCAGCTTCACCTGAGTCACAGTAACAGCTGACAGTTTGAATTAAATCAGTCAAACTGCGTTTTACACGTTCTCACGTTAAATCACGAACATTTGATCCAGGTCCGAAGACAAAGCTCAGTATTCATTAAAGGGTCAGTGTCAGAATGTATTTCACTAAATCAGAACAATGACCTCATCAGTACAAACATTTCAGACTTGATATGAATAGAAGTGACTTCATGTCAGGATCCAACCATGTGCTCATCCTTTCCCTCCACTCAGTCTTTGTGCTAAGCTAGGCCAGCAGCTGAAGCTGATCTCAGAGCAGCTGCTATGTGGCGAGTGCCGCGGGGACGATCTCTCTCATCAGTTTGTTGAGCGCGTTGACCTTCTCCTCCAACAGGAAGTTCTTCTTCTCTGCGTGTTTCTGCCGTTGCTCTGTGACCTGCAGCGCCTTCATCAGCTGAGAGTTCTCCACGTACAGATCCTTCAGCAACAAGCTCGACTTGTTGTTCTTCGCCAGCTGCAGACGACAACACAACTTGCTGTGATCACACACAGGCTCACACACCCTCCCACCAGCGAGTCCTGGACCCGCTTAAAGACTGACCTGGTCTTTGTGCTGCTGGACTTGCTCCTGTAAAACCATGCGGACTCCCTTTAGTTTGGTCTCCAGGTCCTCCGTCCTCTCCTGCAGGGCGGCCATCGCCTTCTCGTACTGATCCTGAACGCAACGCGACACGTTTATGTGTTCAGATCATAAAAGTGAATCAAGTTCTGGTTAATATTGAATTCTTCGTTCACCTGCTTCATGCTGATCTGGGAGCTGCTCTGCTGAGCCTGAAGTCTCAGGGTCTCCTCCAGCTGACGACGACTCCTCTGCTCCTCCGCCAGCCGGGCCTGCATCTGTTCCACCTCCAACCTGCAGCTGTCTCCCACCCGCTCCTGCAGCTCCCGCAGCTGCCGCAGGTGCTGCGCCTGCACCAGACTGCGAGCCGTGTCCGCCTGCAGCACCTGCGGGAAAAAGACCAGAGCTCAGGAAACGACGTAGAACCAAAGACCCACAGTCGGTTCAATTTCATCACTTAATGTTCGCAGCCTCTGGTTCTGACCTGGTCCTGAGCCTGCGTCCGGGCCAGCTGCAGCTCGTTGAGTTTGGTCCTCAGGTTCTGCTGCTCCTGGGTCATTTTCTGGACCTCAAGACCCTGGACCTGCAGCTGTGACAGCTGACGACATCATCATCATCATCATCATCATGTTTACAGCTGAATTACCACAGTGCAACTGTTCATCTGAATAAACACCTTGTGTTGCAGTTCCTGGTTCTGGACTTTCAGTTTGTGGGTATCCTCCTGTAAGGTGATGGAGGCCTGCTCCTCCTGCTCTTTCAGTGCCTGACGGAGCTCCTCTTTCTCCGTCACCAGTTTCCTGAGGCTGGCCTCCAGCTCGTCCACCTGACAACATGACACCAGGCTGTGACCTGCAGCTCATCTGAATGAAAACCACGTGTTCAACAGAAACCACAGAACAGACCTTCCTGTGAGCGACCTGTAGCTTCCTCTGCAGGTCGCTCGCTTCTTCACCGTGGTCCAGCTTCTCCTGATTGACGGTGCAGAGCCGAGAGTGAAGCAGCTCCACCTCTGACTCCAGAGAGACGACAGACTGCTGCAGCTTCTCCACCTTGTGCTTTCCGTTGTCGGCTTCTCTCAGTAGCTTGGTTTTGTCTTCCTCCAGCTGCTGCTGCTTCTGAACCACACAGCTGAGCTCCGCCTCCAGACGACTCAGCTGAGAAGTGAAAAAATATTTGATTGTGGATCAAACTGTAGTTGAGTGTAAAGGTGTGGGCATCTGCAGCAGCAGTAACTGAGGCACCTTGTCCTTGTAGGAGCCGATCTCTCTCTCCAGCAGCTGTCGCTCTGCCTGATGCTGCAGCTTCTCTCTCTCCTGCTGCGCCGCTGCATCCTGCAGCCGCCGCACCTGAAACAGAACAATCAGTGAGTCCACGTCTCCTTCACAAATGCTTAGTGTTAGTTTCAACGTCAGGTGATGAGAAATCTAATCTTCATCATCACTCCTCTCACCGTGGATCTCTCCTCCTCCTGCTCCTTGGAGACTGTTGCCACACGTTCCTGAAGTTTCCGGACCGACTCCTGGTCTCCATGGAGACGGGCGCTCAGCTCAGCATTGTTGTTGCTGAGCTGCAGGTTCCTGCTGCTCAGATCCAGAACCTCCTCACGATATTTTGAGTTCTGCAGGCACACAGAGGAAGCAGCAGTTGGGCGAGAGGTCAGAGGTCACGAGTGCAGCAGACGTGTTCCGTCGCTCACCTCTTTGTGCAGCCTCTCCTCTTCTGCTTGGCTCTTCTCCCGCTCTCTCTCCATCTCCTCCCCTCTTCTCCTGAAAGCAGCAGATGTTGGAGAGATCAGGACTAGAACATGAGTTCAACCCTTCATGGAATTATGAACGTTATTTTAAAGTATTTCATTAATCACGAAGCCACTTCATTAATAAATAGTATGAAATATTATTTAAAACCTTTTAAAATCCACAGCTGAGCAGCTGCTTCCTGATGCCTGAAGATGTTTAACAATGTTTAAGAGTTTCTCACCTCTTCCTGTCGACGTCCTCCTCCAGCGTTTGGACGTCCTGCTGCAGCACGCTCAGTCGCTCCTGCAGAGCTCGGTTCTCTGAGCGAACCTCCTCCAGCTGAGTCCTGCAACCAACAAATACAAGTCACAACCTGAACCTGATAAAAGCCTCGACATTATTTGTCTGATCAGGGAGGACGTTCGCCCTCAGCTGATTATTAAATCACAATTTATCTGATTTCATGAGACAAAATGCTTAATTTGAGCGAGAGGCCTTAGTTAGCTACAAAGTGCTAATAAATCATCCAGCAGCATCTTACATCTAATATTCATCGTTATTATTAAACAAATTCAGTTTGAAACTACACAGAGCATAAATCATCTTTTACGGGGGAACCCCAGGCTCCGTCCGAGGACAGTACTTTCTCCCCACCTGCAGCATCCTCCACAACCTGAGTGTCGATGATCTAACTCCTGTGCTCAGCACCGACTGCGCCCTGATGGCGTTACACGTTGTACCAGATACACATTGTTCTGCTGTAGCATCATGAAAACAAGATGCATCAATGCAGAATTTCAGTAAACGTTTGACGTGAACATAAGATGAAAATGGAATCATGCGTTTAGCCGTTTGTCATTTGGTTAGAGATGAGATGAAGAGTTAAAGCATTCCAGACAGCCAATCAGACTGAAGCTTCCGTCTGCAGCGGTGCATTATGGGTAACGAGCTGATCATTTTATTTTCTACCTGCGGGATTTCTCGGCTATGATTGGTGCAGTTAGTCAGTAAAGAACTCAGCGTTTCAAGCACGGCGGCAGACGGAGGTTAGTCATCGTCCAGACCAGGTTCTGGAGTCGGCCCCATGCTCCACAAACCTGTGTGGACTGGCTGGGTCCATCACCTCCTCCAGAGCCAGGACCAGTCTCTCCAGCTCCATCAGCTGCCGCGTCATCTTGTTCTTCTCCTGTTCAAAGTTCTCCGTCCTTCTCTGAAGCTGGGTCAGAGAGTCCTGCAGGGCCTGCTGCAGCTGGTGGGCCTGCTCCCTGACGCGGTCCAGTTCTACATCCCTGGCTTCCAAACAAATAATGAGCTGCTGAACTTCACTCTGATGCTTCTGAGACGAGGACTTGGCTTGCCGTAAGAGATTAGCGTCCTCTGACACCTCTCCTCGAAGTCGACGCACCTCACTGGTTCTGGAGTTCAGCTGCCTCCTGAGATCCAGGACCAGGTCTGCTGTATCGTTGAGCTGAGAGCTGAGGTCTCTGAGTTGGTCTCTGAGTGTGGTGATCTCCTCCTCCATCTCTACAATCTGGGTGGAGAGCTGATCAGAGAGCCAAGTGTAGCTCCTATTCTCCTGGCTTAGACGGTCCACCTCCTCCTTCTCCTCATCTAGACTGGACCGGAGCTGAGAGGTCCTGGTCTGCTCCTGCTTTAGAGCCTCCTGTAGACCCTCCTCGCTGCTCCTGCTCCGGTCCAGCTCCTCTGTGATTCTGTCCAGCTCTAGCTGCAGGTTGTCCACAGCCATGGCCTGGTCCTTCAGGTCCTGGATCAACTTGGCACAGTCCATCTTTAACGAGTCCAGTTCAGTAGTCAGTTTAGAGACACATTCAGCTTTGGCCCTCGCGGCCTCGTGTACGCTCTCCAGCTCGGTCCTCAGGGCTGTGACAGTCTGGTCTCGGGCTTTGAGCTGCGCCTGCTGCTGGATGAAGGCGTTCGAGAGGCGGCTGCAGTTGTCAGCCACCATCTCTCGGTCCTGCCGGACACTGTCAGATGCTGCCTGGAGATTTTTCAGCTCCTCTTTGAGCTGAGTCACCTGACGCAGGAGCTGCTGCTCCTGCTCCTTAGTCGCCTGCAGCTTGTCGTCCACCGAGGTCTTCTCTGAGGCCAGTCGTTTACTCAGCTCTTCATGAGACTCCAGGAAGCTGATGTTCTCCTCCAGCTGACTGCAGGCCTCCTCCAGCCTGGCTTCCAGCTCAGAGCACCGCCCGCGAGAAGCTTCGAGATCGTTCTCCAACAGACGGCAGCGCTGCCCGACCTCCTCTGAACTGGCTTCTGATTGGTTGACCTGCAGGCTGGAGTCCTGGACAACCTCCTGTAATGTGGAGATCTGCTTGTTAAGCTGACGAACCTCGTCGTCGTGCTGCTCCTCCCTCGTCTTCTTCTCTGACGAGAACTGGCAGCAGATCCTGGCCTGCTCCTCCCCTGCTCTCTCCTCACACAGCTGCCTCTCCCGCTCTGATTGGACAAGTCGGTTCTCCCAGAATGCTCTCTGCTCCTGCAGCCGCTGACGCTCCCTGTGGAGCTGGTGGAGGACGCGGCGCTGACCCTCCGCGTGCTGCAGCTTCATCTGAGAGAGCTGCTGCTCAGATTCCTTCCTGCTCACACAGTGTTCATTCAATCTGCTTCTGATCTGACGTTTTGGTTTCAGTTTTCTTACGTTACTTGAGCGAGAACTCGATGCTCCCGTGATTCTACGCCACACAGTGAGATTACGTACAAACAGATGTCTCTGGCCAGATGTGACTGAACCAATGAGTCGTGATGAGACACTCCCAGTAGTTTTTTATATCATGTTCGTGTGTTTCATGTTGGTCTATTTGTACTCGTCTGTGTGTAGTCCTAGTACTAGTAGTAGTACTTGTTTGTACACAGTAAACTGACCCTCTGTCTGTTACGTTTATAGTAGATATTTGTAAGGCAGCGTGAGGCCACCACCCACCTGACCAGCACCACCTCCTGGTCGTGCTTCAGCTTTAGCTCCGCCTCCAGCTGGTCCTTCTCCGTGCTCAGCCTCTGGACCAGGTTACTGATCTCTCTAGCAAAGTTCTGCTCCAGCTCGGCCCGCTCCCGCTGCACCCTGGCAACACAAACGGTACAAAACCCTGAACGCACTGCACCGAGCTACAGCAGATACCAGACATCTGCCAACCGTCAAACACAAACCCGAAATCACCATCAGCACCAGCAGCACCAGCAGACACTGGGTCACATAAGCTGCTGATCATCATCAGCTGATCAGGTCCAGCTCGGACAGTTTAACTGTAAATTATCTTTCCGGCAGTTTGAGTTCTCACAACGATCAGCTTGAGACCTTCTTCCTCACCTGCGCTCCTGCTCATTGCTCCACCCTCCACCTCCTCCTACTCCTACTCCCCGTTGGACCTGAGCCTGCAGTTTGTCCACAGTCTCCTTCAGCTGCTTCACCTGTTGCTCCACCTGAGCTTTCTGCTCCTCCAGCTCACTGATCTCCAGCTGAGAGTGGAGCCAAAACAGAGATTTTAGAAACAGAATTCACGGCAGAGCTGCTGGGCTGGAGATAAATGTTCTTACCTTGAAGGCCTGAGAGATGTCTTTCCGCTCGACCTCCATGCTCTGTCTCATCAGCTCCAGACTGCGCTCGTAGTAATTCACCTGAACAGGAAGCTTCTTATTCATTCCCTTGACTTTTTTCATGCACTTACACAAACAGTGAGGCAGCTGGAGTAATTCTACGACATTATGATTATTAGATGATGGATAGAAACTGGACCACAGGTCACATGTTTTCAAACGTAACTTACTCTACGTCAGTACTTGTACCTACTTCAACACTCAGGGACGTCAGTACCTGAGTTTCCAGCTGGATGTGCAGCTGCTGCAGCTCCTGCTTGTGTTTCTGTCTGAGCTGCTCCAGAGCCAGTTCAGTCTGGATGCTGACAGCAGGACCGGGGACACTGTCCAGTGAACACAGAGCTGACAGAGGGACAGAAAACACCAGAACATCATTGTCTTCATTTACTGTTCATTGACTGCAACAGTTTGCTCCGACCCACAGACCAGTGACGCGATTCTCACCGGTTTTATCAGTCGGCTGCAGTTTCTTCCGAACCGGAGGAGACGAGCTGCGTTTCATGTCTGAGTCGTCTGTCAAAGGAAACAAACAGGATGAAAGGCTGCAGTGAGTCTACAGACACAAACCGGAGACATAAGAACTGTGAGAGACTCACTCTGAGACATGACGACAACAACAACGAGACCGAAACCCGAGTGTGATCCTGCTCCTGAGTGAGAGAGTGTGTGTGTGAGTGTGTGTTTTGTGAGGACAGGCACAATGTCCTCGCAGCATCAAACATCTGTCTGAGGGTCCAGACCTGGTTTTAGGTTGAGGTTGGAATGGGTGTGGGGTCTGAGGGGTGGGGCTGCACGTTTGGTTGTGATGTCATCTTTAGAGTTGGGGGCTATGAGAACGTACTGTCACCAATTGTCCTCACAAAACTAGAGAGGCAACGTGTGTGTGGGCGTGTCCTCCTGAGCGGGTCACACCTGCTCGGCAGGTCCTCGAGTTTCTCTGCAGTGACTGTGATTGACTCCAAGCTTCGGATTCATTTCCATTGTGTTGGTGAATATTTCTTGAAGTTATTCATCACGTGGTTTCTATTTATTTAACACGTGGCTCCACGTGTTCGTGCCACCTAGCGTGCTGCAGCCACACTGAGCCACATGAGTCTAATAAACCTGGATTCTACTACATCACGTGTCGGAGCAGAACTCGCCTTGTAGCCCTGACAACCCCTCCAGCTGTTTGTTACCAGATTCTGAGTCTTGGGTCCAGCTCAGTGCGGTGGTGTCCACAGACGGTCTGGACTTCCTGTCGCTCCTATGACTTTTCAGCAGCTCCAGCTCAGAGCTCAGCTCATCGTTTGTGTCCCGCAGCTCCTGAGGGTGGAGATTAGAGGGCGGAGGTTCAGGGTTACAGTTCATTAACCAGCTTCAAACATTTAACAAACTCCTGCAGCTTTTCTACGTGTTATCTGCTTCTGCTGATTCTGAAGTTGGAAGAAATGCACTGAAATCGTCCCTCTGATTAAGAATGGGCCGTGTTTGAGTCATCATCAGTCACTAATGTCAGCTTCAGCTGTGCTCACCTTGATTTTCTGTTTGACACAACACGAGGCATTCAGGTACACAGAGAAAAAAACGGACATTAAAACCTTCTTGTTTCTTTGTACAAACATGTAAAAAGTGTATAAACCTGAACAACAACCAGAAACCCTCCCGTTCAGACTCTTACCCTGCACTGCAGCTCGTACTCTTTGATGAGCTCAGAGAATCGCTCCTCGTGACCCAGACCTGCACCGGCAGCATCCAAGCTGCCAAACTGTCGACAAAAACCAAACCATCAGAAATCATCTTCTAATCAATCAACAATCAAGTAAAAAGTGACCAACAGCAGCCGCAGCAGAGACGGCGAGAAATAAAGTCAGAGAGAAACCTTCACTAATAATTTACAAGGAGTCGAGTTACCTCGCACACACACAGACACACACAGACACACACAGACACACACACACACAGAGACACACAGAGACACACACACAGAGACACACAAACACACACAGACACACACACACACACAGACACACACACACAGAGACACACACACAGAGACACACAAACACACAGAGACACACACAGACACACACACACACACAGAGACACACACACAGAGACACACACACACACACACACACCACAACAGGACAAACTGCGGGTTTGTGTTGCGTCACCTTGTCCTGCAGCAGCTGGTCAAAGTCTCTCTGCAGTCTGATCACCGAGCTGTTGGCTTCCTTCAGCTTCATCTTCACACAACTCAGCTCGTCCTCTAGTCGACTGTTCTCCTGAATGTCACACACACATTTGCATATGAGCTCAGATCAGATCGTGACGTCCTGTTGATAAAGATGAACGTCACAGTGATCACAGACCTGTGTGGCGCTGCATAGCTCCTCCTGCAGCTCGGCGTCCTGCGCTCGCAGCATGTGCAGCTCGTCCTGCAGCGTGCTGCGCTCTCTCTCCACCTGTTGCAGCAAAGCCTCGCTCTCCTGCTCCGACCGACAGCGCAGAGCCGTCAGGCGATCTCGGAAGTCCTGCTCCAGGTCCCTGAGATCACGGAGGAAACTTTATCAACACGTCAACAGTGAGAGACATCTCTCTCTGAAACTTGATATCTAAAAACTGTTTTATTTAATACAAAGTAAAGAAGCCATAAAAACTCTGGAGGACAAAGGCTCCGCAGCAGAGTCAGACCTGATCCGGCTCTGGTTCAGCGTCTCCATGCTGGCGTAGCGGTCGTCCACCTCTCTGACCAGCTGGAGGTTCCTCTGATCACCCAGATCCAGATCTGCCTTCACCTTGTCTCGCTCCCTGCAGGCCTGCTCCGCCACCACCCTGACACCCACATACACGACTTTTGTAAATGAATAAAAATGGTAAATGAATGACATAATTCTCTGTGAAAAACCTACTGCAGGTGCTGGATCTCGTTCTTGTAGGAGATGAGCGCCGCCTGGTGGATGCCATTCCCACTGACCAGCAGCTCGTTGTCCAGAGCCAGAGTCAGGTCTGCCAGGCTGAGATGCTCCTCCAGAGGGAAGTCCAGAGTCTGCAACATCGGAGAGGGAAACATCGTTAACTGCTGCAGTAACAAAGCCGTTGATATAAAAAAAAAAAAACTTGTTTTTATGCTTCTGCAGATTTTATTTGATGGTTTTATGCAGATTCAGACACATCCAAGAATAAAATCAGCTACACAGAGCGTTTTCAGCTCCTCGAGCTGCAGACAGAAAAATATCTGCAGCAGCTCCGGTGATTATTATAATTGGTCTGTAATGAGTCATTTCTGAAGTTATTTCAGCCCAACATACAGCACATTTTATGTGTTCTGTCGGAACCAGAACTCTGTGTGTGTGCGCGTGAGGCCCTGTTCAGTCTGTCAGAGTCAAAGGAACGAGGAGCAGCAGTTTGGGACCAACGTGCTGTAAACAAAGAGAGTTTCTCACACGAGGAACAGGATCAGAGAAAAACACGTCAGCATGAAGGTGACTGAAAAAGGGTTCAAACCTTTAACCAGATTTACAGAGGTTTGCCCTCGATGAACGTTTCCAGCAGTGAAAGACGTTTCTCTGTCCTCTAGGGAAAAGACGGATCTGCTGCAGCGACAGCGTTCAGCTTTAAACTGACCTGTAGGATGTCTCGGCTGTTCCTGATTCCCTCTTCGGTCCAGAAGGCAATGACCTGCTCGGGGCTGGTGCATCCCGAGCCGTCATCCAGCTGGCTGAGGAGCCTCTGACCCACGGTGGCCGTCAGTAAGGAGGGTGAGGTGGAGCGGACCGAGCTCTCCTCTAACACCGCCTGAGTCTGTAGGGACCACAAGATAAACGAGAGTTAGTGCGCGTTCAGAGCGGAGAGGTAAAGTGTGTCTGCCTGGTTCTACCTCAAACATGACTCCAACATTAACGCTGCAGCTTAAACTGCAGATTCCACAGGGTCCTAACAAACGCTGTTGTTGCAGTGTGATCCGGATTAACCTACTTTAACTCAGAACACAGAGGAAAGTTTGGTTCCTACATCAGCGCGGTGATTTTAAAGAACCTCTGATGGTCAGAAACAAAGAGACTCTTTTGAAATCACATTAAAACGTTAGATTTTAAGCGGCTGGCAGAACGTGGACATTGATCCGTGTTTACAGCTGGAGCTGGTCTTTGGCTGCAGCAGGAGCTGAGCAGATCACACATGTTGTTAGTTGACATGAGTAGAGTGTGATACGTCTCTCTCATATCTTTAGAGCAGATGTTTCCATCACATCTGTGTGAATCACCTGTGTGTAGCAGTATGTCCCAGAGTAGGCAGCCGTCCTCTCCGTCCTCCCCCACGTTAGCAAACCGCAGCCCGACATCAGACCTGACGTGAACTGCATGCTGGGTCCGACCTGTGTGTCTGAGCAGCTCCCTGTTCACCTGCATCAGCTGTCTTGACTCTGATTGGTCTGATGCCTGCCAGCTGCAGCTAAGCCTCCTGATTGCACACGTTGGGACATATTGGTCTGTTCACTGCAGTTCTGTCTTCAGTGTCTTTGCTGGTTACATACGTCTGTCCTCACTTGGAACTTGTCTTTCACCGTCTGCTGTTTCAGATGAGTCAGGTTTTCTGAGCGTCTCGGTTTTAACGGTTTGTGGTAAATTCGTTTGATGGTTTTATCTGAGTCTGAGGAATGAGGCGTTCTGGGTGAGAGGCTGTCAGCCGCCCGGGCCGAGGTGACAGACTGAACCACCTCTGCCTTTCTGGACATTTACAGGACTAATCCTCACAGTAATGGACATTAGACTTTTGCACAATGCAGCTTACGAGTTTATGGACCAATATTTCTGATTCTACATTATTTATTTCTTGTTAACTATAATGTTTTATTTACCATTTTAAAGGCAGATCGTGCTGTGTCTGACTGTGTATGTGACAAATAACAATTAGATTTGAATGCGTCTGTCCAACTGCATTTATGGTCTGTTAAACTGAGTGTACATGATGTTAGGAGCCTGTGTGTGTCTGACCCTGTGCGACGCCCTCTGCAGGACAGCAGGTCGTATGGGGGTGGAGCACGAGGCGGGAGCTGACAGCACTTTCTGGAACTCCCCGATATCGACTCCGTCGTCCAGGTTGCCATCGCGTTTTCTATGCAGCACAACCAGGTCCTGGAGGACAAAGGTCACAGGTCAAAGCAACACAGAGAGGTCGAGTGCTGAAGTGCAGTCAGAACTAAAGACCAAAAGGAAGGAGGGGACAGTGTGTGTGTGTGTGTGTGCGTACCTCGTTGTGGAGCTGCTGCAGGCCCAGGTGATCATGTACGGTCATGAGGACTCCACCAACACTAAGCTCCACCTTCTCCTGACGTAGATCTAACACACACACACACACAAAGACGTTTAAAATAAAAGACAGTTTTATAATCGAAGGATGCAGGAAAAACCTGTGACATGCAGAATCTGTGGAAATATTTGCTGACTCCGACTGACGCTGGTTAGCTTGGCATAAGAATCCAAACCCTGATTTCGGCTCAGAAAGTTCAGGTTGGCAGTAACTGGTTAGTCTCTGAGGTAATAAGTAGAAGGTACCTTCAGTCTGGAAGTCCGACTGGATGTTCTCCTTCTGACTTCCTGCCTCCTCATCAGACTTCAGGCTCTGCAAAGAAAACATGAACTGATGCATTTCTCTGTGTTAACCAGGCTGTCAGTGAACTAACCGCAGAGAGTCATGACCGCGTGTGTGTGTGTGTGTGTGTGTGCAGTGATGCTAACTGAACAAACTAATCACAAGGAATTCCTGAGCACTCATTACTTCTGCTAGACTGAACATATTGTGTGTTTTCAGCGTGCAGACCCCACTCGTCACGCTAAAGAGCTTTGCATGCACGTATTCTATCTTGTTCTTCGGACCGGTTTCTATTTTTTATCAGTACAACCTGCGTGTGTTAAATATTGAGCAGTGTTATGTAACGCTTCTCTCTGCTAATGTAGAGACTGAAACACACTTATGTAACATGTTTACACTCTTCCTTTCTAACTTCTCTTTCCTCCGTGAGCGATTACTTCAGCAGCTACAGCTCAGGAGCTCAGTATGTTTTAATGTAACTTTATGAAATCTACCTCCCATCCACATGTGTGAATTCAGATACTTAACATCCTGTGTCAAAGTCTTAGGTTGTTTTATTAGAATACATCAAAAATCATTAGACAAAGTGAGACATAAATATATTTGTCCATCATTACAGCTAAAATAAAATGTGGCCTGACACATCTGCACAGTCCTGTACAAGGACACTAATCTCTCCGTTTCCTATGTGATGTCTCCACATCTCAGAGCAGCTGCTCTTATATAATAATTATTTTAATTCTTTGTTTTTGCATGTGGACCAGCTTTGAGCGCAGACCTCCGGCCTCCACAGAGGACGTCAGTGTGAATGTTTGGCAGCAGCTCTGTCTCTCTGTACATCACTGAAACAGACACACAACATGTTTTAATGGAGTAAACATCTGGATTTACAGCAAACACCTGCCTCATAACATCAGTGAGAACAAACCTGTATTTTATTACACTATTTGAACAATACCAATGAGAGAGGAGCAGGTCTAACATTCACATCCCATGTAATCATCACATCACTTCACTGTTCCTGTAACGTGAAGCAGTGGCCTGTAAATGCTCCCGTCTGATCATCACGGCCTGCAGACAGTACCGTCAGTCTGATGTCTGCTCATGGTCAGTGATGTAAGAAAGGGAGGTTAACGCTGCAGCAGCAGACGAATTATTAACGTGTCAGCGTTGGCGTGTAGCCTACATCTGTCAGTGTTCACCAGCCAACAGGAGACAAATATGAAGACGTTTCTGGGTTTGGAGCTCTGAAGTTACTACATGCATCAGTACATGTGGCAGAAACGCTGCCCACATCCATGCCAGAGGAGAAAAGGAGGTAAGGTATCTTCACCTCTTTTGGTTCTACTGTGAAAAACAGACAAGGAAGGAAGAGTTTTCTCCTAATGAGCGTCAGACTGTAAAAAGCTAAGCAGTGAAAGCTGATGTCGTTTGGTTAGGCTTAGACGCCCACCAATACACCCACCACCGTGCATCCATCCATCAGCAGGAAAACACATCTGACTACCAGAAAAAGAATTACTAGACAAATCTGTGTGTTGGTCCCCGCCCCTCTCTTTAAGCTCTTTATGTAACCACATAAATGCTGCAAAATGTCAAGTATTTACAGGAGATTCCAGACAAGCAGAGATTTAACCTGTGGGCAGTTACATAAAAACTCTGCAATATTTCACAGAGACCCAGAAAGTAGAGTAAGTCTGACGTAACAGAAACCGCCGACTCGCTCAGCTCAGAACCCAGAACCCAGGAGCTGGGTAAATGCACTTTGCTCCTGTGGCTCTGACCCTTTGAAATTAGCACTAAAGCAGCTGAGAAGCTTCTTTTCCACAGAAACCAAAGTAAAAACTGTCCCACACAAACTGGGTGATGCATCTTTGACCAGCTGCCAAACCAGCACAGAGCATCTGCCAGCAGCAACATTCCTTACAATCCCACTTCCTGAAAAAACCACCAACCCCCCCTCCCCCCAGGTATTTAAGGCTTCGGCCGAACAGCAGAATCGCAGCTAGTCTGGAAATTTGAGACGGACCTCACCCAGCCAGTAGAGAAACACACAATGACCTTCATTGAGACAGAACCACAGCTGGAGCCTCTGCTTTCTGCTCCATTATCATCTTTTCAGAGTCTGAGCAGAGGTCAGTGCTGTACGAGCTGCTCCGACCCACAACCAGCAGCAATGACAGAGGAACGACTGCAGTGATCCAGGGAAACCGAACTAATATGAAGCTGTTCCATCCCGCTGGGATGAAACTGAACAGGTCGTATTTAGCTTTGTGGACTTTTAGACAAAGGATCATGTATAACATTTAACACATGGCACAAACCTCCACGATGAACTGATGAGACTTGTAAGTGGCTTCTTCAGTGATTGGTGGAGACTGTGATGCAGTAGTTCTAGTTACTTCCTGTATGTATGAATGAGTTTAAGGCTCATGGGGGAAACGAAGGTAATCATCTTTGTGTAGTGTTGAAATGATCGGAATCATTTGAGTGTGAGCGACATGTGACCGTCTCTCCTATAAACAACACAGGACCAACGTCCTGTTATGTGTTGAGATCAGAGGAGAACTTTAACCAGCTGTGTCACCTCAACGCTCTCCAGAGATGTCGAGCGTCTCAGTTTAGCTCTGCGGACACCGGCCGGTGAGGAGTCCGTGGTCTTGGTTCTGGATGGCGGCAGGTCCTCAGAGTGGCAGGTCAGAGCAGCGTTAGGTTGACTGTCGGGACAAGAGCGGCGTCCGTAACGCTTGGTTCCCTTCACGAACTTCGGCTTCACCTCCTCTGGAACCACTGTGAGACAAAGAAGGCCGGGTAAGAAAAGGCCCAGTTACCAGCAGACGGACGGACGTACGGCAGGTTGTATTTCGGTCAGTGAAGCTGCACAGTCACTGTGGAGAAGCAAATTAAAGCTTGGAGCCCAGATCTGTCAGACAGAACTATATTAGAGAAACGTCATTAAGGCGGCCTGGTAGCAGAGGGCTGGGAAGCAGGAGCCCCGGGTTCGATTCCCAGCTGAGTCACCCAGGCCATCCCACATACCAGGTGTGTCCCTGAGCGAGACACCCAGCGCTAGCTCCCCGAGCGCCGTCTGTGGCTGCTCACTGCTCCCCCCAAGGGGGATGGGTTAAATGCAGAGAACACATTTCACTGCAGGTTGTACACTGTATAAGATTGTATGTGACAAATAAAATTTGTATTTGATCCAAATACTATAATAATTCATAGTTTTGGCACGCTGTCTCATGGGACATGCAGGTGAGGCGCCAGGGGTCATGTTCACTGGAAAACTGAAGCACTCACCCTAGATGTTAAAGTGAATTTAGTCATTTTTATTGTGACTTAATATTATTCTTTATAATTATGGTGTCTAAAAATACTTCGTTATGTAATTGCCCTTTGATTTTGTGTTTTTTAGTAATTAACTACACAGTGGAAGCTCACACACACTTTTCATACAGCGTGTGGCATAAATAAAGTTTATCTCTGGTGTAAAAGCGTTGAGCTTCTAGATCTCAACATTACAAGGATGAAGGAAGAAGAAGATCGTTCTTTGAACTGTGTTCAACAGTACCTTCATGGTTACTTATATTTAAACCAGGAGGAACTGGGAGTTGGGCCACTGACCCGGCGACTGATGTTTATAACCAGAGATAACCAAGATCAGCAGTTTATAAAAACCAGCAAAATAACATTATTGACGCAGATTCTAGAGACTACGGACCTCAGTGTTCGAACCACAAACCGCCATCTTACCGGGCTCCAGGTAACTGCTGTCTTCCTCTGATGTGCTGAAGTCCAGGGAGCGAGACAGGACGGCCACAAAGCCTTCTTTAAACTCATCAAAGTTCACCTGACGGCCAAACACATCATCATTCTTCTTTATTAACCTGTATTCAGCAGAACAAACTGTAAACACAACCCAATGTTTAGAGGTTTCTAAGCATGTGGAGGAGTTATTGACTCTGGGTTTGGTCTCCTCCATCATATCCATCAGTGCAGCTTTAAACAGGGTTATAAAGATCTGTGAGTCGTGATCAAGATGCTCTGAAGAACTAAATCACACAGAACACACCATCCTGGATTTACTCCTCAGTGACTGTAGATAAGACCCAGCGCCCCCCCTACCCTGGCATAGGTGCGTTCTCCCAGCAGCGTGTCCAGCAGCAGCGGCAGGTGAGCATCCAGCTGCAGCTTGTGACAGAGCACCGTCAGCTTCTCTCTGTCCAGGAAGCCGGTGGCTGTGGTGTCGCAGCTGTCGAACTCTGCCTTCAGCTGGGCGACATAGTTTGTTTGCTCCACCTCCTCCATCCCAACGCATCACGCTGCAACAGCAACACCTGGAGAACAGAAAGACACAACTTTCTCAGAGGATGGGAGGAGAGAGCAGAAGATCTGTATCTTCAAACTGAAATTAAATTAACAGCAGCGGGAGGAGAGGAAAACAGTCTTCACACACACTGAAATATTTCAGATTTAAAATATGTGAATGAGTCACCACAGCTGTCGACAGGAAGAAGGCACAAG
Source organism: Microctenopoma steveboyesi (assembly GCA_032359275.1). Classification (NCBI taxonomy): domain Eukaryota; kingdom Metazoa; phylum Chordata; class Actinopteri; order Anabantiformes; family Anabantidae; genus Microctenopoma; species Microctenopoma steveboyesi. The sequence goes on along the minus strand of JAUMHF010000007.1, from coordinate 18,797,537 downwards.
CAGCAAAGTGCTGAATGAAGACAGAAAGTGAAGACGGAGGTAAACGGAGGTCCAGACGAGCATGTTTCAGTTTTCTGCTAACAAGCACCGACAGACAGGCTGAGTTTATAGAACGACTGTGTATAATTCGTGATCAGTGCGCGTGTCATCTCCCTGCTTTCAGTTTCACCATCACCTCCATCACCCCTCACTGAGCTGGACACTCATTATAACACACCTGAAACTCAAACCACACTTTATCCACATTTGTTATACAAAGAGAACGCTGCGTTTTTTTCTTTTCTGAATAAACAGTCAAAACTAACTTAATGTCAGAAATTTACAGGCACATATTTAGACATATTTTCCATGTTTTCTGTTCTATGTTAATTCTGCAGCGTTTTGCAGTTATGGTTGGTTGTCGTCTCTTCGTGGTTTTCTTGTCTCTTCAGTGTCTCCTCTCGTGTCTCTTGGTGGTCGCCTCGTGTCTCTTGGTGGTCGCCTCGTGTCTCTTGGTGGTCGCCTCGTGTCTCTTGGTGGTCGCCTCGTGTCTCTTCAGTGTCTCCTCTTGTGTGTCTTGGTTGTCACCTTTGCTTCCCTCTGATTATTTTGTGTCCCATTGTAAACTCTTTTTTAGTAAAGAAGTACACGCTCAGTTCTGAGGTATTTGCTCTTTACTGGAGTATTTTCTCTCATTTCTCCTGCTGCTCGTGAAGCTTTCGTTGCTGGAACAAACTGGCTGATGACGTTAAATGCAGATGTGCTGTTACCGGATGTTTCTACACTGTGAATCAAACTAACATTTTCTGGACAAGTACTCTCACTTTTAGTCGAGTACCGGGTCTGTCTGACGCTACTTTTACCGGTAACTTCCCGGGTTTGTCCCGGTGGGTGTCGCGTGCTGGTGTCGCTTCACCATGGAAACGGGGCGGCAGGAACAAAGAAGCCTCAAACTGACGTAACTGGATTTAAATCGTCAAACGGTCTCTGCTGCATCACCTTTTAACATCACGTGCTCCGGTACTAACGGGAACCTCTGCCTGTCCGGTAACTCTCGGACGGTAACGGGAACCGTTAGCTAAAGTTAGGTCTGATGTTCTTACCGCGGGAAAAGTTCACCTCCTCCTCCCCGGTCAAACTTCACGTTTCCTCCATGAATGTGTCCCTGGAGCTGCGGACAGTCCCCCGTTGTCCCACTGACACGAACAACCGAGAGCAACGGGACAGCTGCAACACGACACCGACAGAACCGACACCGCCGCGTCCGCCGACCGTTACCGCTTATATATTAGGACACGCTTCCGGTCAGCTGCTTCAAAATAAAAGCCCCCACAGCTCTGCGAACATCCTGTGTATAAAATCAATAAGTACTGAAGTTGTATTATTTCAATCAACATTGTTTTACTGGTTAAAAGTTACCAATAATTATTTCCCATAGTTAAAAATGAAATAGTAAAATCTGATTCAATTTCATTGTCGTTATGTGGAGGTTTGTCTGTAAAGAATAGGATACATTTCCTGCATTTAAAAATACTAAATCACTTATTACTATCACGATTTATTAGTCATCCATGTCTTTTTCCTTGTGTTTGTTTGGTTCAGTTTCTTAGATCATTTTGTAATTCATATAAAATATGTTTTCTGGTAAACGTGGATGAATTTTCACTTTCCATAGTGTAATGTTATTATTGTTAATTTAATGTATCATCAGACTTTCTCTTTATCTGTGGTCGTTTCCATCTGTCAGTGGTTCGTCACTTGGTTTGTTCGGTCACTTTTCTGGAAACAAATAATGATAATAACTGAATATTAATAAGTGGATCCTACAAACTTTATTTTATCAATAGTTAAATAAAACTATAAATGAATTGGGAAGAACATACGAGACACCTGTTATAGGTGTATATATACTGACAGGATATAAACACAATGCAAAATATTTTACAATTTTACAAGCGTTTTTGCCTAAATACAGGCCACTATTTTCTTATTTATTTTTTTTAAATCTCTTTGTACACATTTGTTTACTTTACTTTTACTTTACTTTGCTTGGCAGACACTTTTATCCAAAGCGACTTACAGGGAGCTAGTGCTGGGTGTCTGGCTCAGAGACACACCTGGTAGGAGATGGACTAGGAGTCAGACGGGGCTCAAACCTGCGACCTCTTACTTCCCAGTCTGACGCTTAACCCATTGAGCTACCAGGCCAGTGTGCACACTAGTGTTACTTCTAGAAAAAAAGCTGTGGCGCCTGTAAAATAGGTTTTTGGACCACATGTATTTAGCTTTAGAGCAAAAGAAACATAGCTACAGATGCTCATTTTATCTTTGTTTATTTAGCTAACACTTTTTATCTTGACCATGTTTAAAAAGTGTTGAATGGAGCAGTGTGGAGCTGAGCAGACGAAGGCGCCAGCGTAAAACATGTTTGTATCTGCAGGTGAATCTCACATTAACATCAGTGTTTGTACAAGTGCACAGGTAAAACTGAGTAGTTGGAGACAAATGTGAGTAGAAGTACAACTTTTACAATACACGATGTAAAATGTGCTTCATGTCCAGAGGTAACAGCACTGCGGTAATAAAGTGATTTTACAAGAATTCGAACACTGTTGAATTCATGCTGTTGATCATGTGAATTTTTGAGTCTGGATTTGTTTTGGGATTTTCTGCAGAAATCAAAACAGATTCAAGAAAAAAACAATGAGCTAATATGAGAAACAAATTGAAGCTTTATTAGAAAGAAAAATTTCACCGCAGAGTGAACAGATTAGAAATGTGTGATGTTTCACACGCACACAGACGTTGTGGTGATAGATTTGGGGTTTGTGTGATTTAACACGTGAACCTGATGCTGATTGTGTAAACAGTCTGTGGAAATGTGTTGTTCAGAACACACAGTAAATTACAGTAGTCTAAACTAAACCAATCTGATGTAAATTATCAAGTTATTTAAAGTCATCTGTAAGTCTACACTACATAATCTGCTGTTGTGTGTTCTGACCGCTGCTTCCTCCATAACAACACACCTGTTCATATTCCACATGTGGGAGGAGACGCTGGGAATGGACACTCACAGCCCTGAGGGTGGCAGCTTCTCTGTGACTTGTTGTCACAGAAAACAGACTTAACATTAACTCCACTGGGAGACTTTGATTAACTGTAAAACTGGTGATTGTTTTCATTAGACTGTTATGATGTAAAAAATCCAAACTCTCTCCTTCAAACGAGACATTGGATTTTCTAATTAAATCAGGTTTAAACACACTTCATGTTAAATCGTTCAGAGCTTTGTTACCTCCCACAACACTGATACAACATGAGAAAAACAGGAGTCATTTAAAGTCGTGGAACTTCCCACAGCACGTAAAGGCAGCAGCGGGTCCGAGCTGTGATTGGTGGAGAAGTCAAAGAGGCGTTCAGACGTACACAGGAAATCAGGAAAGCGGAATCACGACAGCGTGAAAACAGTGAAGACGTCCCAGAGTGAAGAGAGTCCAACTTTTCTACCTGCACCAGGTGAGTCCACGTCCCGTCATAGGAGTCAGAGAACAAACTGTGGCAGTTATTATTGTAGTAATGTAGATTTAAAGGTACAGACGCGTCAGAGCTTCGCTGCGGTTACGTCAGGTTTTCCTCCTTTCACAGTCCGTCAGTTCTTCGACAGTAAACTACAGCTTAAATGTTAGTAGCGTAGGAACGTGAACCCCTCACAACTTCTCAGATAAACATTTTATTTAAGATTTTCCCTTTTAAATATTTCACTAACAGCAGCAGAACTGTGACCGATGCTCCTGCTCCCAGTGTTACTCACCGTGTGCTCATTCTTTAGAATTACTCATCGTTAATAAAACATAAAAACCTGATGAGTTTCAGGCAACTTCAAGTAAAAGTTCTTTACTTTAAGGTGTAGTGTAAAAGTACTACATTACAAGGAAAAGCCCTGCATTCAGTGTTATACTTAAATACACGTAAGTATAAAAATACAAGTTTTACTTGTTTTTACGTTATAAAAACTGCATTTAAATAATTATTTAAGTAAAATCACCGTACATTTGTACAAATACTTACTCGAGTACTTTATTGTTATGATATAATTTAAGTGTCCACAAACATGGGGGGCCAGGTGTCTCAGATGGAGGGGGTCCATGTGGTGGTGGTGGGTGGAGGATTCGGAGGCATTGCAGCTGCTCAGGATCTGAAATCTCGAGGACTCAGCTTCAGTCTGATCGACATGAGAGACGCTTTTCACCACAACGTGGCAGCGCTCAGAGCCTCCGTGCAGCCTGGTAACAGCTCCCTTGTTTCACCTGTCGTATATTAACCATTTTGTTAACAACGTTTGGATTTCAAAATGTTTGTTTGTTGTTGTTGTTCCCACATATTTAACCTTTATTTTATCTTTATATATGAATCTCGTTGTGTTTTGTCGCCGTGTGCAGGCTTCGCTAAGAGGACCTTTATCCCGTACGCTGAGACGTTTGGAGACAGTTTTGTTCAGGGTCGAGTGGAACGGGTCGACACCGACAGACAGATGGTCGTCCTGCAGGGGGGGGCGGTGAGGACGGTGTAGACTACACTTAGAAACTGAAGTCAGTGTTTCAGTAGAGTCACTGCAGACTTTGTTCTCTTGTGCTGCAGGAAATCCAGTATTCCCACCTCATCCTGTGCACTGGGACCGACGGACCGTTCCCCGGGAAGTTCAACAAGGTGGCGTCGTATCAGTCCGCTGTGCAGGTGTATGAAGACTTCATCAAACAGGTGGGAACACTTCAGAACCAGGGTGGGTGGCAGGGGGGACATAACTGGACAGGAGAGGGCGGAGCTCACCTGGTTCTCAACAATGAGACTCAGACTCAGTGTGGTGGTGTCACAGGTGAGGGAGGTACGGGTGAGGATGGGAGGGAGGTACGGGTGAGGTGCGGGTGAGGACAGGAGGGAGGTATGAGCGAGGGCGAGGAAGGGAGGTATTGGTGAAGGAGGCAGGTGGGGGTGAGGACGGAAACTGTCCTTTACTTCACTTTACTCTACTTTACTGGTCAGACGCTTTTATCCAAAGCGACTTACAAGGAGAAGACTCCAGCAGTTACCATTCAGATTCTCCTA
>JAUMHF010000007.1:18754677-18779677 GCA_032359275.1 Microctenopoma steveboyesi | reverse complement strand
GGTGGAGAAAAAGAAAACAGAGAAAAAAACTAAGACAAGAAAAGAGAAAAGTCTGACAGAAAGGTGGAGGGAGTGGTGGGTGGGGGACAAGAGAAAAAAGGGACGGAGAGATAAGGGTGGAGGAAATCTGTGAAAAAAAGTGTGACTTAGTTTATGAAGGAAAGAATAGAGAGGTGGAGGATGTGATGGGTGGAGGAGACTAAGCTGAATGAAGTTATGGATGGAGAGATGGAGGGACTGGTGTTGAAATGGTAGAAAAGTGAATTCACATAAATATTCAGATGTGTGGAGGAAGGATGGAGGGTGGAGGATGAGTGATTCAACAACATCCTGGGACAGAGAGAAGGATGGAGATATAAATATGTGGAGGACAAGAAAAGTGTAATCCATCATGACACTGCAGCTTTAATCTGAAGAGGTGGAAGGAGATTCATGTTAGATAAGAGTGAGGAGAGCACTGATGGAGAGAAGGATGGGTGGAGAAGGGAGGAGTGAGGCCAACTACAAACACGGGAAGGGAGAGAGGGGCGGAAACAGAAAGTTAGAATATTTAAATCAGAAGGAAAACAACAGATAAACTGGATGAAGATGAAGGTGGATGATGATGATGGTGGATGCCGTGACGTTCAACCCCAGGGCTTCTGGGTATTTGAGTCCTATCAGATGTTTTCTTTTGAACTCAGCAGATCCACTAATCTAACTGGTTCTGGGTTCAGATGCTGGAGTTGGGATGGTACACATGTAGAACTGTGGATCTCAGGAGCTCCAGGTTCCTTCAGTCCACTGACATGTGATCCTCACGTGTCTGGGGTCACGTTTAATGTCCTACATGACAACATCAGCCGTTTCCGTAGAAACTCTCCGTCTGTTTCTCCATCTTATTCCCTCAGTGATCGACGACCTTTAACCTGAACATCAACGTCTGACTCATTTGTATTTGTAGTAAATCAAATATTTCTCTGCTCTGGATTCTGGTCTGGTACTGAAATATCATTAGGTCATAATTCTTAATTTATTGGTAAGTGCAGCGAAGGAAAAACATCAGAGGAGACCGTCCTGCATCTCACAGCAGAATGTGTTTGTCTGCTCTGTCTCTCTTCAAATATGTTTGTTGTGGGAGCAACAGACTGTTTTCACACACACAAAGACTCTGTTCAGTCTGATCAGCACGTGACGCCCACATAACTGGGTGAAACATCACTGTGGGTCTGAACATGGACCAAAGGACGAGACGAAAGAGGCGAACAAGGCTGCAGAAGCTCGTCTGGATCCTGCCCCAGAAACACAAAACAGGCCGTACTTTATCATTAGACTGTACCACTAAGTAGTACATGACGTAGTGCATGACGTAGTACACGACTTAGTATTTGACTTAGTACATGACGTAGTGCATGACGTAGTAAACGACTTAGTACATGACGTAGTACATGACCTAGTACATGAAGTAGGACATGAAGTAGTACACGTAGTACACGTCTGCACCTTCTTATTGTTCTGCTGTTTTATTTCGACTCTTTAAATCCTTGTAAATGATGTAAAATGACTGACCCGCATCTGAAAAGTAAAGTAAATGAAATGAAGAGAAATAAAGTGAAGCATTAAAGTGCAGCTGAGCTTCGGCTGTAACTGGGTGACATGAATAAATGAAGAGAGAGAGCAGCTGAATTCCCTGTAAACCAGGTCAGATCCTCACACTGGTTAAGCTGGTAAAGGCCTCAGCAGGAGGGGGGGGGTAAATATTTTATATCATCACATTTCTTCTCTTTTCCAGGAAGCAAGACGGTGGAGGGGGTGGTGACAGGTGTGAACACAGGTAAACACACGATTCATTTTAACTGTAATTTAACCTGAAGCCTCAGTGATGTCCTGTGAGACTAAACTCAGGGGTAAAAAGCCCCCACTGTTCCTCTGAGCTGATGATGTCATCTGAAGGACTTTCTCAGCAGGAGGGAGACTGAACTTTAATTAATTACACACGGGCTGTTTCCCCGTCCAGTTGCCCAGAAGACGACCGAACAGGCCAACATCGCTGCCGACACCGCGGTCACCGGAGCCAACGAGGTTGCCCAGGCAACAGTGGAGGGGGTGGAGAATGCGGCACTGGCGAGCGGCTTCGTTAAAACGGTGCGTGACGTCACGTTGCCCGTTACGCAGATTGAATATGGACTGGGATTAAATTCATAATAATTATATTATATTAAATCCCTCTAATATTCTGATTTATGTTTTTTATTCACAAATCTTTGGCACCAGCAGGAGGAGGCGGGTCCAGCCACTGAGGAGGTGCCTGATTGGTTGCGTGGTTGAGTGACAGACTGCATGACCTGACGCTCAATGCCTGATGTGACTCATGAATCATATCTGGTGGCTGTGACTCACACTAACACGTTTCCTGCAGCTTCACTCATCATTGGCTTCCTGTGGCTGTTTAACGCAGCGCGGTTCCGATCAGACCCGGACCTGAGTAACAGGAGTTCAGTGTGTGTGACCTGTGCTCCATCTCTCCCACAGGCCGACGTCCCCACAAAGACACAAGAAGGAGGAGAGCAGACTGAACAGGCTGCACAGTAGGTGAGAAAACGGGGGGGTCACGGGGTTCTGGATTCTGACCCAGCTGTGGGGAAACCACAGAACAGAAAACCTGTATCTCAGTCTCTCCGCTCTTTTCTTTTCTCTCAGACTTTCTTCAGAAATACTGCTGGAGGAAAGATTGCAGCTCGTCAGCGCTCTGACCTCTGACCCCACCTCTAATGTGTGTGACTAAACCTCTAATAGACTAATAGTCCTCGTCTTCACTCCTGTTTCCATGGTTACGCTGCCTCTGCGTCCTGTGGGATGACACCACCCAGGTTAGGTGTGTCCTACAAGCCCCCCCTCCTGTCAATCAGTGGGATGACCCCGCCCCTGTCAGCCAGGTGTCAGGAAGACTTTAAAGTGCATGTAGCTGAACTGACCCACTCACAGTCTGATTCCTTCTTTTATAAACAGAAATAAAGGCGAGTTTCAAATCCTGCGCTGCTCTTTGTTTCTTCACTGTTGGATAAAACCAACCAATCACACACAACGTGACTTTGATCTATTGTTTTCCAGCTTCCTGTGAAATGTCCTGCAGACACACGGAAGCATGTTCCTGACTCTGAGTGTTATTAAACACGCCTGCAGAAAGTCACTTTGACTTCTGGGCCGGTTTGTTTTATTTACCCCGTCTCTGCTCGTCTGATCCTGTTCCTCACCAAACGCTCCGCTTCTGTTGTTCTATGGAATCAAAGAGTAGAAAACAATGCTCAGAAACCTCATGTATGTAACAGTGTCATTTCATTTGTAATTTATATGTTTTAAAATAAGGAAAGATCTCTTCAGAAAAACACAGTATTATTACACTGAAGGTGCATTCTGCCCGAGGCACTGCTGGGATTTAAACCCACAACTCCTGTTCAGTGTATTTTATCTATCCGTCTCTTTAACTGGACACAACCAGCCTGATGTGTAACATGTGTGAAATCCGCAGACTGGTCCTTTCTGGAGGACAGTGGTGTGATTCTGTGCATTTTATGTTTAGTGTAAACCTGTTTCACTAAGCAGACACACCCGGACGTCGGGTTCCAGCAAACAGGTTCAGTCTCTTCTAATTAAGAGAGAGAAGCAGCCCGAGGACGTTGACTCAGAGTTTTATCTTTATTACCTGCATACAAATACAAGCAGCCCTCGAGCGAGCACAGGTACTCAGCACCACTGCATTAATACAGATCAGAGCAGCAGGTAAAGGTGGAGCTGATTTTACCTCCTAACACCAGACTTCATCAGTGTTTAGCACTTTATTAGATTCTGGTTGAAGTACTTCAGCCTCGACTTAGCTACAGTAGTACTTCGTGTACTTCATGTCCACCTGTCTGAACACATGAGCTCATCTGATGCGTGCAGTCGACTATTCTAGGTAAGGTTTTCTACGTCAGGCCACAAAGAGAAGAAATGAAAAATCCGTCTGGTCAAAAGCTGGTCAGAGCATCAAGATAATTTAGTCAGGAGCCTCGATTAACCTGTGCCAGGTGAAACCTATCAAACCCATCAAACACTGTAGTTAAGCAGCAACACCTGCACTCCACAGCCAATCAGTGAGCAGCACAGACACCTGTTCTTCCTCCGCACCACCATCAACAGGCAGGACGTAAACACCTGTTGATAGGGCACAGATCAAACGGTTTCACTCTGTTTAGATTAAAACAGAGCAGCTCAGAGAAAACTGGACACAAACATACAGGACACGAGGACAGAACCACGAACAAACCGCCCTGAAAATCCCTAGAGTCAAAGTGAGTCACGCAGCCTTTTTCCCATTCTTTTACAGGGAGGACTTCTGCGGTCATTCTTCCTCAGTGTCTCTGTGGGAGTCTCACCTGTGGACATGCTGGTATTGTCTGTCTCATACCTGTGTGACAGGTTGGATCTGCACAACTCTGCAGTTAAACCTGTTTCCTCCACAGGGTGAGACCAGGGAGGCACCTGCAGAGGCCAGGACGTCTATAAAAGCACGCCTCCCTCGTGTCCGTAAACACACACAGCAGCAGCCATGGCGAACTTTCTGAACAGCACATTCGGTGGCGGTGGCGGTGACATCGCAAAACTGGCGGGACAAAAAGCAGGTGAGAACAAAACGGTTGTTTTCAGACGTGTTTTTGTTTCACTGTTACTCTTCAAACAAACCAAAAGAATTTAGATGAAAATAATTTCTCACACTGCAAATAATAAAACAGGTGCATAACCCGTGTTTATGGAATATTCCTCAAGGACAAATTGTGAATCAGTAGATTAAATGTTCTAAGTAAAGAGTTAGAAGAGTTTTTACCTGTGGAGCAGGAGGAGTGAACAGGATGAGCCTCAGGTCAGAAGAAACTGAATTGATTCAATTAGATCCAAATGCTGTGTGATCTATGTTGAGTATCGTGTTTCCTGCTCGTCTGGATCCACACACAAATATTATTTATTCTAATTGTTATGAGCGATAACCTGAGGACAGCAACATATTCGTATCTTACCACGACTGTTTTCATAGTTTAAAAAATATATAAATGCTACCCAAGAAGAATCTGCACTTTACAGGACTGACTCTTTGTTAGTAACTAGAGGATTGAGAACGTTACACAACAATTCCACAGAGTGAAACTAAAATTTAGTTTATCATTAATTTAACCCCTGAATATTTAAACGCATTAATAATAATTAAATTTCACTGTGGTTGCCGCCTCCTGCAGATATCATGACGTCAGTGAACATAAGAAATAGTTACCATGATGTTTGGACAGTTAAATAAAGATTAAATACGTAGAGTCGCTGGTGAAGCAAGTGGGATAAAAGTGGTCGACCAGAGCAGCTGATAGTAAAATCTACAGAAGGAGATTAATGTCAAAACTAAATGTTATGTGGTGACTTTACAGGAAGTGTGGTGGAGTCAACAGTGAAGAACGCCCTGAGTGGAGCAAAGAAAGATGGGAATAAGGCTGAGAATAAGGGAGCAGGAGGAGGAAATGCCCTCTCCCTCAGCGGGAAGAAAGACGGGAATAAGGGAGGAGCGGGAGGATTCGGGGTAGAAGACGCTCTGTCCTTCATCGGTGGGAAAAAAGACGGGAATAAGGGAGGAGCGGGAGGATTTGGAGTAGAAGACGCTCTGTCCTTTATCGGTGGGAAAAAAGACGGGAATAAGGGAGGTGCAGGGGGTGCAGGAGTAGCAGGGGGTGCAGGAGTAGCAGGAGGAGCAGGTTCAAATAAAGGAGACACCAAATCACCTGCCAGTGAGAAGAAAGACGAGAACACTGAAGAAGGCTTTGATATTGGAGAAGCCATCTGATTCTTGAGTGGAGAAAAAGATGGAGACCAGTTAGGGTGGAGATGAGGTGAGTTCTCCACCATCTTTTTCAGTGAACTTAGACCTGGTCACTTAAAACACGTTTAGAGGTTAGAGGTGGTTACAACATCGTGCACTGGTCCCCAGGTTCTTTTAACAGTATAAACAGTACAAACTGTTCCACACTTTACACGTTGGTGCAGATTATTCTCTTTGTTTGATGAGTTAGTTTAGGCTGTTCAGCACTTATAAATTCAAAATTCAAAATATTGATCAATTGTGCTTCAAGATCACTTCTGGTTATGTTTGTTATAATTCTGTTATAATCATCTCCAAAACAGTTGAATCCAATAGCAACTTGTTCAGTTTCTTGAGAGAAACAATTCCAAAGAAAGCCCCCTGGAATGGACGGGTGAAACGTCGTCAAGAAACCAGTTGCTATTGGATTCAACTTTTTGGAGAAAACCATGACCTGAATGACTGAGAACCTTCAAAGATATTTGCTGGTATAATCATATTATAATCCTGTTACAATGTTATAATCATGTAATAATCTTATTATAAACCAGTTATACTCCAGTTATATTCATATAATAATTATGTTATAATCCAGGTATACTCCTGTTATAATCCTATAATAATCATATTATAAGACTGTTATAATCCAGGTATACTCCTGTTATAATCCTATAATAATCATATTATAAACCAGTTATAATCCTGTTACCTACCATCCAATCCTGTTAAACGTTAGCTCACTACACTGAGGTGAAATTATGTGCATGTTGTTAATCATTTTTTGTGCTTTTTCTCTTTGAAACAGAAAACCTGCAGACACACTCAGACCTCAGTGGAAAACCTGCTTCTCTTAAAATGTTTGTCAGATTTTCACAATACAAATTAAAACATATCAAAATAATAATATGTAACTAAACTGGTAATAACAGTAGTTAAAGAAAAAAAAACTGTTTTAAATTTACCATTTAATAAATTTGTTCTCTTCCCTGATGTTTATCTCTACTGTGATTTACTGAAAATTAATAAACGCATCTATCATCTAAGACATGTTGGTGATGTCAGAACATGTTTGTTTAAATGAGGGTTTTCTGTGACACATTTGAATTATGAATAAAGTATGAAAATAACAGTGTTTGTGTTAATGGTCTGATGTGATGTTTATCAATGTATTGCACTTAGTTGAGTTGACTAGAGTTATGGTTTAGTTAAGTCAAAACTTAAACAATGATGAATCAGCATCATATTCATAAATCAAATAAATGGAATCAAAGGACATTTTGTAATTATAAGATAAGAGTCTGATGTAAAAGTATCTTGTGTAAGTGTTTTGGGTTATAATCAGCTTATATATTTATATTTATATATATAGAAGGTAAAAAACAGATTCTCAGCCAATGACCCTGCATCAGTTTGGAGAGGTAGAGTGTAGAGAGAAGAATCTGGTGATTGACTGTGTCAAAAGCGGCAGAGGGGTCCAGATAGATGAGGACATCCTCTTGCAGCACGAAGGTCATTCACCATTGCAGGAGGGAGGTTTCAGTTGAATGTCCTTTTCTGAAACCAGACTGGAGAGGGTTAAGTAGATCATGCTCTTGGAGAAATGAAGAAAGTTGAGCGGCTAGAACGGCTCTTTCAAGAAGGTTAGAGAGAAATGGAAGGTTGGAGACTGGGCGGTAGCTGTCCAGTAGAGAAGGGTTGAGTGGGGGTGTTTTAGGTAAAGGAACAATGAGGGCCTGTTTGAAAGCGGTGGGAAATGTACCTGTTGTGAGTGAGGAATTTAGGACACGTGTCAGCGGAGAAATAATAGTGGGTTCTATGGACTGAAGAAGGTGTGAGGGAATGGGATCCAAAGAACAGGTGGTGGGGGAGCTTGAGTGGAGAAGTTTGGACACGTCTAATTCTGAGAGCAGAGTGAAGGTGGACAGTAATCTGGTTTCCAGAGAGTTACACTCCTGCTCGCTCTCACAGATCTGCGGATTAAATGAGGCTAAAAATCCCGTCTTCACGAGGTCTCAGATCACAGTCCAGTCTTTTCTCCTTTGTGGTCCCTGCTGGTGGAACAACCTGCCCTGCCCCATTCGACTGGCAGACAGTATCACCGCCTTTAAAAAACATTAAAAAACTCACCTGTTCAAAAAGTACTTCAAGTGAGTCTAACACACACACACACACACACACAGTCATATTATTGTCTAGCACTAAACATGTTCTTTGTCTTGACGAGTTAGGCCTCATCAGGGTTCTTTGTTGTAGTATCTCAGTTTTTAGGAGAATCTGAATGGTAACTGCTGGAGTCTTCTCCTTGTAAGTCGCTTTGGATAAAAGCGTCTGACCAGTAAAGTGAAGTGAAGTGAAGGATGTACTTCCTGCAGCAGCTGAAGAAGTTCCACCTTCCTCGGGAGCTGCTGATCCAGTTCTACTCTGCTGTCATCGAGTCCATCCTCTGCTCCTCCATCACAGTCCGGTTTGGAGCAGCCACTGCACAGGACAAACACAGACTGCAGAGAATATCATTGGTGCACCTCTGCCCTCTCCTCAGAGAAAATCACCACAGACCCCTCACACCCCGGACACAAACTCAGCCTACCTGAGCGTTGGTACTGACCGTGTCCATCCTTTATGACCAGTGTACCATCCTCTGGTGGCTTCTTCCAGCAGGATAATGCTCCATGTCATGAAGCTCCAACCATCTCAGGCTGGTTTCTTGAACATGACGATGAGTTCACTGCACTCAAATGGCCTCCACAGTCACCAGATCTCAGTCCAACAGAGCAGCTTTGGGATGTGTTGGAACGGGAGGTTCACATCATAGACGTGCAGCCAACAAATCTGATGCTGTCATGTCAATATGGACCAATATCTCTGAGAAATGTTTCCAGGACCTTGTTGAATCTATGCCACGAAGGATTAAGGCAGTTCTGAAGGCAAAAGAGTCCAACCCGGTACCAGCATAGTGTGCCTAATAAAGTGGCCAGTGAGTGTATACTTCTATATTATTTATTTGCAATTCTAATTTGTTTAGATTTTTAATCTAACATTTTTAAAATAATTAATTTGTTTTATGGTTTGTTTCTCAAACGTAAGCTAATGCTAGCCTGTTACTATTAGCTTCAATTGTTTTTATGTTCCTAGTAAACAGCTGTAGCATGTGTTTGGTGTATTTATAAACATGTGGTCATGTGACTGTTACCTAGCGTGTTCGGTACGTGTCACACAGGTGGGGGAGTCGTTGTACAGGTGACATTCTTTTCGTTGTTTCACTGTCACACAATGGACCAGCCCTGACGGGGAACAGGTCGGTCCCGTCTGCTGACACACATAAACCCTTCACACCCAACAGGACGACACCTAAGGTACGACTCACCTCCACCTCAGTCTCACCTCCACCTGCCCAGACTGTCAGACACAAACACCAGCCGACCGACAAAGATGGAGAAAATCGCACATATTGTCGGGGATAAAGTGGGTGAGTATAGATCAGTAGATTAAGAACGGGGGACATTTATTTCACCGTTTCTCTGTAAAATATCTGTTTTTGAGAAAAATATACTGAGACACCCGTTCTCCTTAATTACTACAAATGTTCCCTTTGACTGTTAGTTTGCAGTTTACAGCTTTCTCCTCTTCTCTCTGCTGTGAAGCTCCAACATTTACACGTGGTGGAGGAAACATTAATGTGTTCATTTAATGGTCAGATACAGACTCAGAACAAACCCGTGTTATAAAACCTCTTAATCACAGTTCCTTAGGCCTTGACCATAGAAAGGGCTGCTGTGTCCTCCACCCCACTCTGTCCTGATTGGCCAGCGTGTGGAAGTCTTCCTGCCGGCCAAACTAAGCCCAGTACCCTGTAAACGCGTAAAGAAGTTCCAGTCTGGGGCAGGTGAAATCAGAGCAGCTCGGTCCTTATTAGAACATGTTCTCACAGTGATGCTGTTTGTTGTGCAGGAGACGCTGTGGAGGGGGCGATTAAACACACGCTGGGAATCAAGGACAAGGACAAGGACAAGAAAGGAGGAGGAGGGCTGTTCGGAGGCAACAAGAACAAAGAGCAGGGAAAAAAAGACAAGGGAAAGGGAGGATTCATCTCCAATCTGTTTAAGAAAGGCGACGACGATAAGGTGGAAGGGAGGGCGTCAGGATTTACAGGCCTCTTCTCTGAACCAGGAGGCGCGGGGGCTGCCGGAGAGAGCGACGGAGGACTGTGTGAATATAATCCCAGTGTAGAAAATGAAGGACAGAGTGGAGGAACAGGTGGAGGTATGTATGAGGTTACCTCCAGTGGTTTGTGTTTCTGTACCTGTGTCACATCACATCTGCTTGGTGCTGAGACTCGAGGTTATATGTGTAGAAGCAGGTCACGTCAACACGACCACATGACGCTCACACAGTCGGGTTCCTGCTACTCTGAACCAGTCACGTAGGTAAATAAATACACGTGTATGAATATACTGAAGCTCTCAGTGAGTAGAAACATCGTTGTATCTCGTTGACACTGAGCTGGTGTCCAACACCACCTCATCCCTTCTGGTTCTGGTACGTTAACACTCACTGACCCAGGAAATGTCGTGTTTTTGTTTGTCTCAGATTTGTTCGACGATCTCCAGAGCGTGGCTACAGAAATCTCTGCAGGAGAGTAGGACAACAGACACCAGTCCAGGTCTGGAACTGGAACTCAGCGGGCAGCAGAACTTTTTACACTGACTGAATCAGTAACTTTAGTTTCTGCTAGAAGAATCTGCCCACCTCGGCTGTAAAAGGACAAACTAACTAATGGTGTTTCACTTTATTGAGGAGAGAGTCATGAGAGTTTTTTTGTTTTGAGGTGTTGAAACTGCAACTGCCGAGTTCACTTAACACAACGTGAAGAAAGAAACTTCTCAGGCTTCATATTAACTTCAAATTAATAAATACATTCTGACAGAAATACAGAAACTTTTGTTTCTCAGCTTATGTTTATTATGTTTCATTGTTTAATGCAGATGTGGCCTGGTAGCTCAATCGGTTGAGTGTCAGACTGGGATGCAGAAAGTTGCGTAGCGTTGAAGGGACGAGATACTGTTTAATAAAGAGTTTGGTGATTTGTTGTTAATCAAATACGATATATAATATATAATATTGTTAAACACACATCAGTGAAATCGTTAATGCATTATATGCACACTGACTGATAGAGATTAAATATTTATTGTTATTGCATATTTGTATGAATTCCATACAATGAGGAATTAAGATTAATTTGCAGATAATTGTTTATTTTTAAATGACACACAATTATATTTAAAAATGTTTTTATAAACTAAAATAACAGCCATTTATGAAACAAATAATTAAAAATATATATGTATATATTAAACATTTCACTTACCAAATCTATTGTACTAAAATCATTTAGCTTAACTTTATGGCATTTTGTGTATTTGACAGTCTGTGTGGAAATGGGCAGTGTAACCACGGTAACCACTACTTAAGTCAGTTAATTAGGTTAGTGTCAAGTCTACTAGTTTGTTTCACTAACCAGTGCTCTAAACTTTTTAAAGTCAGAGTACCTCCCACCGCTTCAGCTGACTACGTCTGGACCATCAGAGTCTGTAAGTCCAGGAACTGAAGGTCCAGCAGCGTGAAGTCCTGACTGATCGGGATGCTGTTTTCATCGCACAGGAAGTGGCTCCGAATGGTGATAATGTACGTTTTTCTTGGAACGGAGAGGAGGGTCTGGATCCTCTCTGCTGCAACCTGGATGTACTTTACCTCAGAACCTGGAGCTGAGATAAACAAACAACCGTTAAACCCATCAGGTGTCTGCTGGCAGCTCGGAGGCTCTGACCTGCAGTCTCAGAAAATCAAAATCACCTGAGCTTCTGTGGAGTTTATCAGGTGGAGCGTGAAAGATCTTCTGCAGAGGAATGGGAGGAACCCGAACGCATACCTGACCACTGCCCCGCCCACTTACCGTCAGCACACCTGGTCTGAAAACAAACAAGAGTGATAATGATTAATATAATATTAATATAATAATATAATAACAGCCACATACACAGTGCAACAAATAATCATTTAGTCAACTGGCGAAAAGTGTTGTGATAATCAATAAATAATATGAAGCAACAAGTCCATAAATTCTGGAGGATTTGATGTTTGGATGATGTTTGTTTTGAACTGTGACACCAGCTGAATCCATCACATGAACATCTTTACCTGTAGTAGTGGCGGATGGCGGTGTGGGGCAGGCAGGGGTAACAGGGGCCGTAGATGCCGTTGGCGTCGGTGTCGAGCTCGGTGCAGCAGCGACCGCAACCGGTGTAGGTGATGTCCCCGCTCAGTGCCTCCAGGATGCGAGATGGTGGTGTGGAGCTGTCCAGGACCGGCCGAGGTGCATTCTGGGAAGGCTGAGCGTCCTGGAAGTGGAAGGCAGTGACCTGGACTCTGAGCTCCACATCACCTGGGGAAGAAAGAATAAAGCGTCAACAACTTTGTCCCCTCAGAGTCCAGACATCACCGCGCTCTGACACCCTGTGCAAACTTCTCTTTGGTGAGAAGTAAATGTGTTAAACGTTCTCCGTCTCACCGCTGTGTTTCTGGGACAGCAGGGTGTCCAGGTCCAGCTCCAAACTGCTGCCACTGGTTCCTGCTAGCAGGGGTCGTGGTGGGTGGAGGTCCTGCGCCCGGCGGTCTGTGGGGTCCAGAAGCTGGACGGAGCTCCAGGGGGTGGAGTGCAGCTCCAGGAGGTCAGGGGTCAAGCCCTCCCTCACCAGGAGGACACGGAAGTCCCAGACAGCAGCTGGAGAAGAGAAACTGAGTCCAAGCATTAAACCTCAAAAAGCTTCAGCTTCCTGTTTTTATTCTGTCTCGTACATTTGTGCTGCTACGTGCTTCATCAGAACCTCATTGTCATCCTCTGTGTGTGTGTGTACCTCTGTCTCTGCTGAGACGATACAGCCAGTCCACAGCTGCTCCCCACAGCACCAGCGCCCCCTGCTGTCCACCTGCCTGCTCCACTGTCAGAACAGCCTTCAGCTGAACAGCCGACCTGCAGCGAGAGTCCGCTTCACTTCTCCACACTGACACACAAAGACAGAAAGTAAAATGTATAGAATGAGAATGAAAATACTGAACCAGACACGTCAAATGATCCTGGTTCAACGTTTAGCACGTTTCTATAGATTTCTTCTTTCTTCAGCTGCATATTCAGCACATTAGGTTTCATTAGGTCCGATCTCAGGTTTCTGCTGATACAGTCTAATCATACAGACATTTAAAATGTTAATCAACACAGAACATGGAACTTTCTCGATCAGAGGTCCAGGAACTAATAGCTGACTGACAAAAGTCTTCACTGTGCAGCCTAAACGAACTGATGGCATTTGTTCTTCCAGCACTTTGAGATCAGTGTAACAGAGTGAAGCATCTTTCCTCACAAACCATCTTTGAGTTCTGATGATTCAGTGAGGACGGTTTGACTTCCGTCCCAGCGTCACCTGTGCTGACGAGACTGTGTGTGACGCGCAGCAGGGCGTGGACCAGCGTGCTGACCCTCAGACATCTCAGGGCGGCGTAGGGCAGGCGGCTCGGGTCCTGGCGGCTCCGGCAGGACAGAGACATGAGCAGAGGACGCCGTTCCCGAAGAAAGTCACACAGAGAGCTGAGAGCACGGACGGGAAGGTGCTGAGGAGCTGAGGGGAGGGAGAGAGCGAGCGAGAGAGAGAGAGAGATTCTTCTGCAGCAGCTCATTTTTTTTAGGTGAAGCTGTAACCAACGTCTCTGATAATTAAAGCTGAAACCCAGGATCATTTTGATTATCAACTCATAAAGTGTTACATTTAATCTTTGCCTGGTTTTAACTGGAACGACTGTACTGACGCATGAACCAGCGAACAACCACTGAGCGCGGCGCTCACAGACTGGCCAACTGATCCAAAACTATCAGAGCGAAAGAGCAAATTCTCACACAGAACTTTTTCCTCCTTAAACTACACAAATAAGAAAAATAATTTGATATTATATAAACTTAATAAAAACTAAAGTAAAAGTGCCAGAGTTTGATGAGGCTGCAGGCGCTAACTGTACCTGGTGGAGACATGGACGCAGTGATCTGACCCAGGTTGAGCAGTTTGCTCCTAAAGGTCGACTGCAGCACCGTCTCTCCTCTCCACCTGTCTTCATTCACCCGTAGTCCTGGCAACAGCAAACCAAACCCAGTGAGGGACAGCTCAGACAGCAGGGAGGACATGTGTGAGGAGGCTTCTAATGATTAGCTGCCATCTCACTGATGGTGCTGATGGTGCACCGACCGTGTGCTTAAAAGAATTTATCTTTGTACAGGTGTACAGGTGGGGGGCACAGGGACAGCTGGACATCTCTACCTGTGATCAACAGCACGTCTCCAGAACTCACGGTCAGCACCCAGAAAGCAGCTCTTCGCCACAGCACCACCTTCATGTCAACCCCCGACTGGTCTGTCACCACGATGGACGCCAGTGAAACGAAGGTCCCTGCATCCGGCCCGGTCTTTACCTTCGGTGTAAAAGTTACTGACGTTAGAGCAGCTTAAACATTGAGTGTAGACGGTCAGCTTGACGAGTCACCTGACCTTGACCTCCTTCAGGTGACAGGGATGCACCACGGCCACGAGGACGGAGTACTGGACTCCCAATTTGTCACACCGGATCAGAAGTGTGGTGGGCCCCTGAAGTCCAGTGTTGGTGGAGACAGTCCTGGAGTCTGTCCCTTCAGTCCTGGAGTCTTCAGAGAGTCGAGCTTTCTTGATACTGGGGGATCCAGTGGGAGAGTGGTTGGAGGTCTTGGTGGACTCCTGGGAGCAGAGCACCCCGTCTGTAGTGGCCTCAAGGATGATGCCCCCTTCCTCCGCCCTCTGGGTCAGGTAGGGCTGGCTGAAGAGCTCAGCGGAGGCTACAGGTGATGGGGTTACGGGGCTGAAGAGCTCTGGGGTGCTGGAGGACGCGGAGGGTGGGGTTTTTTTAGGTTTGGGTGGAGTTTGAGGAGGTGGGGATTTTTCAGGACTGGTTGCTGACTGGGTGCCCTGTCTGCTTCTCAGGACTACAGCCTGGCTCAGAGTCCAGGTGGTGAGGAACTGTGTGTGTGCAGAGGGAGGAGGGGAGGCTGGTGACGGCGGGTGTTCTGGATCAGGTTCTGGATCAGGTTCTGGCTGAGCTGTGGGGAAACAGCTGTCCAGATACTGATGGAGTGAAGCTGACTGCTGACCTTTGTGTTCCGGATCTGAGCTCTTTGCAGCTCTGTGGTCGTCCAAGCACAGATTTTCACAGCCCGGTTCCACTGGCTCCTCCTGTCCACGTGGATCTGAGGTTCGATCCGCTTCAGAGCGAAAATTTTCCTGGTCGGCATCTGTTAGTAGATTTTGGCCTGGTAAAGTTCCTCCAGCTCCTACGACTTTTTCCTGCTCTGTTGACAAGTTCAATGCTAAGTCACGCTAAGTGTTTGTTTGTACTTTAAGTATGTTTACACAGTGGTACTGATACTTAAATAAACCACTCTAAATACCTTCAGTAAACCCAGACCTTACGGCTGGGTCCCTGAACGCCTCACCTGTTGCAAGCCTGAGATGTCCATCCATCCAGGTGAGCTCCAGGTGTCTCCAGGGAGCAGGGGCCTGATCCTCAGCTTCCACAGCAGACTCGGACGGTGAAGATGGGCCAGAGGAGGGAGGAGGTGCCCCCAGGAAGATGTGGATCTTTGGCCAGTCACACATTCTCTGCTGATGGGACAGATAAACATGGAGGTCTTTTGTTACGGGTCTAACCCACTGCTCTGCTTGCTCTGCACTTACAGCTCCGGAAGGGTTAAACACACGTGATCCAGGTGATCAGCAAAAGACACTTAAGGTCCAGTTTGACAAAACCTGGTCAGAAAATATACACGTATCAAAGTCAACAACTGAAACTAAAAGTTGTTTACGTTTGTTCAGAAGCTTTTATTTTGAAAGGTGTGTCCGGAAGTCCCAGCTCTAGCGGTCTTTTTTAACTTCCACAAAACAGCAGAAAACAAGTTAAATAAAGGAAAACATAATGGTGCCCGAGTCGTTTTTCCTTTTAGTATCCAATAATCAATTCGGCGCACGTGTCATGATTTACATCCGACTTGTTTGCACGTGACGCTTTGTAATGCTAAAGCTAAGCTAACACGTTCTCAGTGTTGTGGTCATTTAAAACGACGTGTTTCTGTGCTGGGGTCACGTCGCGTGTTTCTCTAATGTGTCAAATATTCATTTAATCAAACTTTAAAATCTGATTAGTTTCAGCTTTTCTTCACAAAGTTCTGTCGTAATAATTCCTCGTGGTTGGAACCGCTGCAAACGTTACAGAAGCTCTGTTTTTAATCATTTCTCACGGTTTACAGACACGCTCACGTTCAGGTAACATCCAGTGTCCGGTTCGCTTCGGTTCGGTGAAGACGGCGTCACGCACGCTGCCGTGCGGCGAACCAGGAAGAGGAGGCGCGGAGGAGGGGCCGCTCCGCTGCTGCGGTACAACTTTCCGCCCGCTCCGCTTCCTCGTCTTGGCCACTCTCTCTGCGCGGTCCGCCTCGCACACCTGCGCCTCCCCGGGACGGTGGAGTTCAGCTACAGCCAGGAATGTACCGGTGCTTCGGAGAGATACTCGCCCGGGGAGCGGGCAGCCTGCGGGCCGCGGGCTGCTCCGCCGCGGACTCCGCCTCCCTGCAGCGGTACCGCGGCTACAGTCAGGCCGTGGACCGGGAGGACGACCCCAACTTCTTCACCATGGTGGAGGCATTCTTCGACCGGGGCGCCGCCGTCGTGGAGGACAAGCTGGTGGAGGACCTGAGGACCCGCGAGAGCCCCGAGCAGAAGAGAAAGAAGGTCCGCGGGATCCTGCGGATCATCAAGCCGTGTAACCACGTCCTGAGCGTCAGCTTCCCCATCAGGAGAGACAGCGGCGAGTGGGAGGTGGTAGAGGGCTACCGGGCCCAGCACAGCCAGCACCGGACGCCCTGCAAGGGAGGTAAGGCCCGCGCAGGAGCGCCTTCTCCTAAATGTGGCGTTTGGTTCTTTCAGGACATAAATGAGACTCTGTCTTTGGTCCACATCATGTTTCTGCAGCGAAAATCATTTCACTTTTAGTTTCTAACGTTTGTTTCAGAAACCAGCTGTCAGATTGTTATTTCTCAGACAAATCTGGACTCAAACATTCACAGTAGAACAGAACTTGATCATTTCCTATAACTTGCCTTTGAACCTGAAGTTCATTTTACTGCGTCTGTACTTAAACCTCACTAAAGATTTGGATGTGGTACTTCTACTTGTGGTGGAGTATTTTTTAGACCAGTACTTGTACTTTAACTTTAATCAGAATCAGAAGCCTTATGCCCGTTCGACAGGAGGTCCAACAGGTCACATAGGAGGTAAGACGTAGTACTCCCTGAGTAAAAGTAAAACCACAGTACGGAGAAAGAGGCTCAGCCAATCACTGCACGAGAACAGGAACGGACCCCAGCACCACCTGCTTTGTTTAAACGCCTGCTTGTTGTTCTGCTAATTGGGTTTCAGCCCTGCGACTCCTAACGGGACGAGCTGTTCGGTTGCAGGGTTTAATCTGCATGTGATTGATGACATTCAGGACGTTGTTCCTGTGTTTGTTCAGTTTATCCTGAGTCGCTCGCTCTGTTCTGACTCGTTACTGCATGTTCACCTCTAATCTCTCCACAATAGCAGCTTTATCAGCTCCGCGTCCAGTGTCCCAGTCGGTAACACGCTGTCCTCTGTGGCAGACAAAGAGACCGAGATAAAAACAGACACGTCTCTCCGAAGGATCTAACACAGTTGATTCATGGTCTCCGCACAATCCAGCGATTTGTCCGAATCCAGATATCATCAAACTTCCATCATTTTCACATCTGCACACTTCTCAGGGTGAGAAAGAGGAAATCGCAGCCTCCATGAAATAAGAAACATGACCCAAAGCATCGCAGATGCCGAACACGAGGATGGATCTGACGCATGGGCGCGTTCCGAGTGTTCTAGACGACACTTTCCCCAAGCGAAGGTCTAAGATAAGACATGTGTGCTCATCCTGTCTGTCCATCACACAGCGTGCGAGCTCGGCCTTCGAACAGCCTGTTGTGTCTGTGCACAGACTGATAACGCCTCCACACATACTAACGCTACAGCTGCTTCGCGTTGAGCCGCTCTGAGTCGACCTGCTGAGCTGTTGTCTCTCAGCACGGATCAGTTACAGCCACCAGCTCCTGTGCTGGAGCCGGAGCCAACTTTCTCCCTTAAATGAATGCTTTCCTGCTGAGAACGTCACAGCTGATGAAGAGATTAACTCTCCTCATGTTCCTGCTGACGAATCGCTGTGATCTCGAGCCGAGCAGCATCCTGAAGACTTCCTGGAAACATTCCGTCACTGCAGCCGAGGACACGGCTACAAACTGAGCTGAGTCATGTTCAGACAAGACAAAGAGACGCCCGTGAACGAAGTGGATCATGGTGGTGATGGTGCGTGTAGTTCTGGATGTTCTGGATCTACATGCACAGATAACGGTGGCTTTACTCTGCTGCTGCACAGTGAAGCAGCAGCGTTGGCCGGTGGACGTTATCTCCAGCTGCGGACGAGTTTAAATGACTAACTGTGTTTGTCCTGTCAGTGTTTTCAGGTTACTGTCCCTCAGGTGACTGAACCCTGGTCTTGTTCTGGTCCCCGTTTCATTGTTGTTTTAAAAGACGCTTCTTTCTATCTGTCTCTCAGTGAAAGAGTCGTGTCCCCTGTGTCGCCTATTACTGTTAAACCCTAAAGTTCTTATTCTGACATAGTAGAAGTAAAGATGAATGAGACCGGCTGATCGTGCTCTGGACATAAATGTTAATGCAGCAACCAGACGAGCGGGTGGAGGGCGTGGTGGTGGTTACAGTTTCACTAAAGACGGATTATGAATGTTGACATCTATTTTTTGTCCATTTGAGGGATCCACACCCATACTGACTCACGTCTTTCTGGTCCCACCTTTTCATTTATCTTCTGCAGCTTTACATGTTTTTTTTTTCATCCTCGGTAAAGAGATGATGAAAATCAATTCCACCCTTTTTGATTGTTTCCATGTCTGTCAGCTGCAGCAGGCTGCGTTTGCAGGGGCCCACCTCCACACTCGTCTGCAGCTTCACACAGAACTCCCTCCATTTTCTGAGGGTTTTATTTTCCATGCAGATGTGTTACAGCAGAACCAATCACTGCGCTGCGCTCCGACATCAGAGAGAGTCCTTGTTCAGTTTTACAAATGGACGTGTTTGTGTCTTCCAGGTATCCGATACAGTACAGATGTGTCTGTAGACGAGGTGAAAGCTCTGGCTTCTCTGATGACGTACAAGTGTGCTGTCGTGGGTGAGTACGCAGAAATTCACTCTGTTTGCTGCATCGAGAAGCTGCTGTTCACTGCGATGTTCAAACAAGGTTGATGTGTTCCAGATGTGCCGTTTGGTGGAGCCAAAGCCGGAGTGAAGATCAACCCCAAGAATTATTCTGTAAGTTCAGGTCTCTGATCTCCTACATACAGGACGACCCCCCCCCCACACACACACACACACACACACAGACCTGCAGGAAGTGCTGAGTTGGCGCACACAGACCGGGATTCTCTCTGTAACACGATGAGTCAGTAACTTTGTCTCTCACTTGTTGTCCCGTTTCTCTGTGACACCCTCTGACCTCTGGCAGTTCACTTTAAATTTCCAACACTGTGTTGTGTCCTAAAGTATTGTGTGTGTTCTGCTGTTCTGTATGTTTTTAGGACACCGAGCTGGAGAAGATCACCAGGAGGTTTACTATTGAACTCGCCAAGAAAGGCTTCATCGGTGAGTGGATGCGTTCTGAATGTGTGACTCGCTGCTCTAGTTCACGCCAGAGACTCAGCTCTTTCTGTCGCTCTGCAGGGCCTGGTATCGATGTTCCTGCTCCAGATATGAGCACCGGTGAGAGGGAGATGTCCTGGATTGCCGACACCTTCGCCACCACCATGGGACACTATGTGAGTCTTAATCTAGACCATACCACTGACTGTGTTAAGATTCACAGTGTGGATCAGCTGAAACCAGACGTTTTTCTGTGTCTCTTTTCTCATCTTTAGGACATCAACGCTCACGCCTGTGTCACCGGGAAGCCCATCAGTCAGGGAGGAATTCACGGTCGGATCTCTGCCACCGGCCGAGGAGTTTTCCACGGCATCGAGAACTTCATCAACGAGGCGTCGTACATGAGCCAGCTGGGAATTAGCCCCGGCTTCCAGGGCAAAACCTTCGTCATCCAGGTATGAGCTGTCCTCTTCATTACCTGCAGGATGGAAACAGTCAAAAAGCTTTTTGACTTCTGTTTAACAATTATTTGTTAAAATGTATCTTTAACAAACCTGCACAACTTTCTAAAATGTAAAAATGTTAGATGTACAGAAAGAACAGGAAAAACCGTGACTTTAACCAGATTAGCGTCCTCTGCAGACATGACTAGGTTTGTACAGTACAGTGAAACGTCTGCCCCAGCTCTCAGGTCGTGGAAAAGTCCTGAAAAACCGCCTTCACCATGAGTGTTGCATGACTGGAGAGGAGGAGGAGGAGGAGGAGAAGGATAAATACTCTGCTTATGTAATTATTGCTGTGGAGGGAGACAGACATGGGAGTTGCTGGGTTTGGATTTCCTTAGAGCCGTGAACTTGGCGTGGACTAAGCTGGTCCACAAACCACAGTTTCAGATGTTGAGAGACATGATCAGTGTTGATAGTGAAATTATCTCTGCAGTATTTCTGTCTAACAAACTCAATATTTGTCAGAGAAATTAACTTTTGAAGATCTGGGACAAAACAGAGACTCAGTAACTGTAATGGTTTCAAGAGTTAAGTCATTGTAATGTTGACCTGATGATGGGTTTATTCAGCGGTGGGCCGTGTATTCACTACCTAGGCCTTCAGAGCTGTTCTCTGAAAATTAAATGTTCTTAACATAACCTCAGCAGGACAATATATCTACAAGTTATTGTCATTTTACTTAACTAATCCATATTTACAGCGGTACAGCAGTAACTTTTATCAACTGGAAAAAGTGATTTAACTATAGGCTCAACACCTATGACAGTTACAATACATGTACTACAAAGACAAATACAATTTTTAATATTAACAATATATGTCTATTATCCAGTATAACCAGAGGCTCCGTCAACAACCAGTCACATTTACTGATGCCCAGTAAGGAAACTAAAGTATTATAATTATAAACAACACACTCGGGAATCAATTCAAGCCAAACTATTGCTCCAACAAGCTAAAACATTTGATCAGATATAACACAGTCACAGCCATGAATATCATTTAAACCAGCAGAAACGGTCTAAAACAGCACAAATGACTAACCGGTAAAATCAGATGAACTTCCATTAAACTAACCAAAGCTGCTCATCATTTGAAAATAAAGTCCATCCAAGTAAAACTCTGTTCAAATGACGTACTTAACTTCAGTTAGCTTAACGTCAGCTAGCTTAACTTCAGTTAGCTTAACGTCAGCTAGCTTAACTTAAGTTATCTTAACTTCAGCTATGTTAACTTAAGTTATCTTAACGTCCGTTATCTTAACTTAAAATAGCTTAACTTAAGTTATCTTAACGTCCGTTATCTTAACTTAAAATAGCTTAACTTCAGTTAGCTTAACTTAAACTATCTTAACGTCAGTTAGCTTAACTTACGCTATCCTAACGTCAGTGAATGAACGGCCGAAGCTTCACTCAGAGAGTTGAAGGCTCGAGCATACGACAGAACAAAGACAGAACAAAGGAGAAAATCTGATCGATAAAAGCTGTTGATATGTGCTGCACTGGAAGACAGACATGAGGAATCTATGGTAACAGATCGATGGGACATTTGGTAAAATACATACAGCATTAATATAACCCTGCCTCTGTCTGCAGGGTTTTGGCAACGTTGGTCTTCACTCCATGCGTTACCTTCATCGATTTGGTGCGAAGTGTGTCGGAGTTGGAGAACTGGAAGGAAGCATCTGGAACCCCAACGGCATCGACCCCAAAGAGCTGGAGGAATTTAAACTGGTCAGTACTGTGATAAACCAACAAACGGGCGACTAACTGGTGTGCTGGGGACTAAGGACTAAAGTGTGTGAAGTAAAAAAGAATTGGTCCGAGCACAGCACTCTATGATTTACTCTAAATCCTGACTGGAGATCAGATCCAGATCACCTGCAGCTGGTCAGGAACAAGTCTAAATAAGACCAGGTTTAGAAACAAGTCTAGAGCTGCTGGACGGACGTGTGTGTGCGGGAGAAGTAAACCAGGACTGTATTTCCTCTCAGGCCAACGGGACCATCGTGGGTTTCCCCGACGCCACACCGTATGAAGGAAACATCCTGGAGGCCGAGTGTGACATCCTGATCCCAGCCGCCAGCGAGAAGCAGCTGACCAAGAACAATGCACACAGAGTCAAAGCCAAGGTGACACAGGCGATTAATCAGTGAACAGATAATCAATGATTGGAGCTGAGACACAAACCAGTTTGTCTGTTTCAGATTGTCGCAGAAGGAGCCAACGGTCCGACCACAGCTGAGGCCGATCGCATCTTCCTGGAGAGAAACATCATGGTGATCCCGGTCAGTGACGTCACGGAGACTCAGCAGAGTCACAGCAGCAGAAACACTCCAGAGCAGGGGTGCCCACCTCCGGTCCTCCTACTATCCTGATTTTTCCAACCATCCCGGCATTTACAGCTTCTGATTGGCTGAACACACCTGAACCAGGTAATCAGTAGAGGGTAGGGCAGGGAAAGCTGGAGAACAATCAGGAGAGTAGGAGGACCGGAGGTGGGTGCCCGTGCTCCGGAGTCCAAGTGTCGTTAAAAGCACATTTCAACCTTTACATGTTAAACTCTCTCCTCTCTCATGTCTCCTTTCCTCTCCCTCCTCCTCCACCCTCCTCCTCTCCTCAGGACATGTATCTGAATGCCGGTGGTGTGACAGTTTCGTACTTCGAGTGGTTGAAGAATCTGAATCACGTCAGTTACGGTCGTCTCACCTTTAAGTATGAGCGAGACTCCAACCACCACCTGCTCAGTAAGTTTTACCTGTGTGAATATCGCAGCACGCACGCACGCAAACCTTCTCCTCTTCATATGTTCTTGTTTCTCCTCACTTTTCTGTCCAGTGTCGGTTCAGGAGAGTTTGGAGAGAAAGTTTGGGAAACATGGTGGATCCATTCCTGTTGTCCCCACGTCTGAGTTCCAGGCCCGGATCGCTGTGAGTAAAAAAATACTACCACTACCACCTTCTTCTTCTGTGGTGCTGTGACAGTGTGTTTTGTTTGCAGGGAGCGTCTGAGAAGGACATCGTTCACTCAGGTCTGGCCTACACCATGGAGCGCTCTGCCAGGGTAACACACACACACACACACACACACACACTGATGATGATGATGATGATGATGATGATGATGATGATGATAAGTACTTGATGAGATAATGGTGGAGGACTTGTCACAGTGATCCGGACCAGAAATGTAATATTAATGCACTTCCTCCTCTGCCTCCTTCTGTCCTGCCTCCTTTGTTCCTTCTGTCCTGCCTCCTTTGTTCCTTCTGTCCTGCCTCCTTTGTTCCTTCTGTCCTGCCTTCTTTGTTCCTTCTGTCCTGTCTCCTTTGTTCCTTCTGTCCTGTCTCCTTTGTTCCTTCTGTCCTGCCTTCTTTGTCCTCTGCATCCTTTTTCCTCCTCATGCAGCAAATCCTGCGAACAGCCAACAAGTACAACCTGGGTCTGGACCTGCGGACAGCGGCGTACGTCAACGCCA
Source organism: Microctenopoma steveboyesi (assembly GCA_032359275.1). NCBI lineage: Eukaryota > Metazoa > Chordata > Actinopteri > Anabantiformes > Anabantidae > Microctenopoma > Microctenopoma steveboyesi. The sequence continues at coordinate 18,755,998 of JAUMHF010000007.1, read as the reverse complement.
TCGAGAAGGTCTTCAAGGTTTACAGCGAGGCCGGCCTCACCTTCACATAGTCTTCTCCGCCCACGTCACCGTCCGTCTCCCCTCACCTGTCTATTACTCAGCTGCTACCTGTCTCTTACGTCTCTCACTTGTCTGTTACCCGTCTCTCACCTGTCTGTCTCTGGCCTGTGTGTTACTCGTCTCTCACCTGTCTCACTCATCTGTTACCCGTCTCTCACCTGTCTGCAGCCTTTCTCCTTCACTGCTCAGACTCAGTGTGGAGGAAAAGGCAGAATCTCTGTCTCCGTGTTTCCGTTTTCTTGTTTTGTCTCCTCACTGACGTCTTCTCCTCTTCATAACTTTGATATAAACCAAAGAGATTCTTGGCGACAGCTTTAAAATGGGTCGAATCACTGCTGTGCTGCTTCCTGATGGATCCTCCTGCTGCTTTATTCACATATATGGAACATATCTTCTTAAACTATGTTGGCCTACTGGCAGAAAAGCTGCAACGTGTGACCAAAAGTATGTGGACGATCTCATTTGTTGACTTCAATGTGCTTCTTTTGTTTGTCAGTAAATTGATTAAACTCCACATTTCAGTTAGACAATGTTAAAATCCTGTTTTGTTTTTCTTGTAAAATGATTCAAACTAAATGTTTTTACAGTAGATGCTTTGTTTTTAAAGCATCGTGATTAAAAAAGCTTCAGAAATGCTGTTTTTTTTTCTCCTTTTACGATAATAATCTGGATATTTTCCAACTGCTGAGAATAATAACGTCATTATTCACTAGTTCTGCAGCAAATAATTCTTTTTATTGTGTCTAAATATTAAAATGTGAAAAAGTGGAAGCACAAAGATTGGTAAGTAAACCTGCAGCTAGTGAATGGTTTGGTGTGTTTAATGTCAGAAAACATTTTGTTGGTCGAACACAAACACGACATGAAACCGGGACAGAACACTGTTAGAATCATTTTTAAAAGACCTGAAAATAATAATGTGGAAACAGGAGAACAGCAGATTCATGTCCACACACTTTGGGCCACATGTTTGTCTCCAGGTTAAACGCTTGTATAGATTTCTTTTCTTTTTCTAAGATGAAATGCACACGTGCCTCAGGACAAGCTGTAAGAGTTACTGCCTTTGGACATATTAAAGGGTCATTCCTGTGTCTTTGTGTTCACTCACATTAAAATACAAATCCTGTTTATCTCAGAAAGGTTTTTCCCAAAGCAGCTGGACTTGTTTGGTTTCTTGACAACGTTTCTCCTTCCACCCCAGAGGGCGTTCTCCGTCTGACTGACTGGTGTAAGCAGCAGGTTTATAAACCCTGTGGAACCC
>JAUMHF010000007.1:18730812-18748822 GCA_032359275.1 Microctenopoma steveboyesi | reverse complement strand
TCTCTGTCTCTCTGTCTCTGTCTCATGTGCACGTCCTCTCTCTGTTTCTCTGTGTCTGTCTCATGTGCACGTCCTCTGCTCTGGTTCTTTAAAGAACCGGTTTCCTGCTTCACTTCGTAGGAAACTTGCTTCTGCAGCAGCAGGACTGACGTCACCACGTATAGTCCGCCCCGCCCCCCCTCCCCTCCCAGTGCTGGTCTGGGATTCTGGGGGTTTTCCTCAGCTCAGCTACTTCCAGGAAGTGACTGAAAACAGAGCACAAGGGTGGGGGGGGGGGTGGGGTGGGGGGTTGACGACACAGAGGCGCAGTGAGCGAGCGAGAAGAGAGGGAGGGTTAAAGAAACAGAGACGCTGAAGAGACAGAGGATTTTACCTGAAAGTGAAACCTGTTGTTTGTCGTTTCCTCCTTCGTCTTGTTGTTCGTCTTCGTGTTGGGAATTTCAGCAGGGGTGGGGGGGTTACAGTGACTCAGGTCAGAAACATTCCTACTCGCGCTCACACACGGTGTGTTTGTGTCCTCGCTCATCGTCCGTGTGTGTGTTTGTTCTGCAGGATGACTGAAGCTCAGTTCCTCAACGTCTACGAAAATGAAGTGAGTTCAACCTCTTCACATTTCTACACACTTATGATGGAACATTAGGAAAGAAGCAGCTGTCTCCAGCTTCACCCGTTTTTACTTAGTAACTCGGTTGTAATAATATTTTCAGCGAAGTGTTTGACCTTTAGTTGGATTGATTCTATGTGTTTCTAACAGGGACACAGCTGGTGCTGTGCTCTGCGCAAAGGTTCGGACGCCCTCACATTTACCAGCTGTGCTGTGAAATATACAGACGCTGGAATAAACCAATTCTACTAAAAGTCAGAAATATCAGTGAAGAAAGTGAAAGCGAAAAGAGGACAGTGCCACAGAGCAGCTGTTAAACTCCACCGTGGACAAACGGTGTCTTAAATATGTCAAACCTGCAGTGATGTGAAGATTCTTTCACCTCAGCCAGCGCTTCCATTAAATCACTGTCAAATATCACTTAGTGGCTTTAACAACAAAATGTTTGCTCAGAGTTTAAAAAGAATTTCAACAAACAAAGTTACATCTATTTCAGCAAAAAATAGAAATTCTACTTTGTAATTTTTGTGCCGAGAAAAGGACACAGACACTACAGGACTCTGTGTCCTGATTGGAACTTTGTGTAGCTGCTTTTCATTTAGAGTTTGCAGCTTCAGAAAGCAGTAAACGCTTCACCTTTATCTCGGATTAACTCGGATTCAGCTTTTGTTCTCCATTAATCGCTTCCTTCACTCAACATAAGTCAAGAAATCAACATAAAAATTCAAACGCCAGCTGAGACAGACACTGTCCAGATAATAACTGTGACACCTGACTGATTATTATCTTCTTTTATAAATGAATCTCCGTAGAGTTAATCATTTCTTCTTGTTCCCTCAGCTGAATTTGATGTCTCCGTTCGACTACATTCCTCCGGTGGACATAAAGACTGAACCCTACATACCTGAGACAGGTACGCAGACAGGTGTGATCCCCCCTAACCTGCTTTCATTAAACAACCATACAGTGATAAAAGCCTTCACACCTTTTTTTTCAAAATGTTTGATCCATTCATTCCACTGTGAAGCGACGGATCCGTCACTTCCACCGTCCACACTTTCAGAAAGTCGAGACCGGAGTGAACAGGTAGAACAATTACAGCGAGAAAAACCTGTTTGTGTTCATGAACCTAATTTACGCTGTAGTTTAGTTTTTCTTATAAACACATCGCGCCAGAACCTGATCCAAGGAGGCTTCTTCGTTTTTCTCATGACCACTGGAGTTCGTGGTCTTAACTCTAGAGCTGGGGGGTAAATATCGGTCATACTGGTCTAGTCCAGGACTGGGGACCAGATGAGTATGACCGACATTTTCTAGGACTTTATCAATAGCAGTACTTCTTCGGTATTCGGGAACCTCAACTTGAACTTTCCAATATTCTCCGGTTACAAGAAACAGAGACCTCGGAAGCTACGGGTGCATTTTCAAATGTTACTCGCAGGGAAAACACCTCCTTTTACCTTTATACATCATGTCAAAACTCCTGTGATGATCAAATGTGAAATTCAGATGTCAACATGAATGGTTGTGCTGGTGTTGTACAGGAACGGTTTTGGTTCATGTCATTAATTGAACTTTTCTTTGTATTTCAGCTCATGGTCCGTACATTCAAATTATCGAGGAGCCCAAACAGGTGAGACTAGTTTTCCCAATAGAATAAAGGTTTCTGGTCAAATGATTGAGTAGAAAGTGGTTTGGAAAGGTGATTAAAATTCATAGTGGTGTCCCACATGGCTCTGTATTGGGCCCCCTGCAAACAAACTCATAATTTCTTTAGGCTGTGTTTTCACCACAGCGAATGCATAATATGAATATAAATAACTGATAATTCCTCAAGGTGCCAAGAGTTTGGGATTAGTGTGTTGTGTGGGGATGTGTTCTACAGACTGTACGGCGTGAATAATAAAATACCATAAAGTGAATAGAAATGAAGTAAATGCACTATTGTGAAAAGAGTGAGTGCTGTTGTGATGTGTAAACAGGTCTAACACAACACGGTTGGTGATTCCCCTCGTTCACGCTGATCCACGCTACTGTTACAGACACTTCCTTTAATCCTGGGTTTTCCCAACAGTCATATACCAGGGACTGAGCTGACGAGCCTGCAGGAAGTCAGGGAGTTTTTGCTGCTGCAAGTCACATGGCTGCAGCGAGTCCTCTGACTGTCTGTATGCAAATCAGTCAGTTGTGATATGAAGGGAAATGAAGAACCAGGATTACGCAATGAGTCGATGCATTAACCTGAAATGACGTTGACCTCGGAATCGCTTTTCTTCCTCCTCTGTGACTGAATGGTGTAGAAATGAAGCACCGAGACTTGACTGTTTGAACATGTTCTGTCACGTGGCTGATTTATTGCTTTAATCGCGTCCCAGTGTCCAAGTGTACGACTGCTGCGCTTTGTTTAGCAAGCAGCAGGTGTATGAGCCACAAATTATATTAAATACATAAAGTCTGTGGACTAATCTGACGTAGAAGACACCGTCACCGCGCTGGATCCGTCACCAAGTGTCTAAACCTGCTGAAGCTTGTCTGACAGTCAACAAAGACATTAACTACCAACTGTGTCTGTGTTCCCAGAGGGGCTTTCGTTTCCGTTATGAGTGTGAGGGTCCGTCCCACGGCGGGCTCCCAGGGGCCTCCAGCGAAAAGAACAGGAGAACCTACCCGACCGTGAAGGTGGGTACCATCAACATCCGTCAGTCACTAAGCAGGACTCTGTCAGACTCTCACTTCCTGTACTTAAACCCTGCAGATGATGAAGAAGAAGAAGCTTAAAGAAGAAGTTCAAATATCACCTCAGCAGGAAATTTATGTTTGACTAAACGTTCGCTTTAGTCCAAAAACCCACAAATATGATTATTAGCAGAAGAAAATAATAAAACAGCTCCGCTCCAAATGACCTTTACTGTAATGTGTGTGTGTGTGTCTCAGATTAACAACTACGTGGGCCACGCCCGGGTGGAGGTGCAGCTGGTGACCCACTCGGATCCTCCTCGCGTCCACGCCCACAGCCTGGTGGGACGTCACTGCACAGAGAAGGGCACCTGCACGATTGATGTCGGCCCCAACGACCTCACAGCATCGTTAGTATCCAATCACATCGCTGCGTCTTCTCCTGAGCCTGAAGTAACGCACAGAGAGTCAGAGTCAGGCAGCACATTACGCAGAGAGAAAGAGGAAGTCAGACTTTTCTTCTCACGTCCAGGTTCCAGGCAGACATTAGGTCACCTGATTAAAGGACTGTGTGATGCATTCACAGGCGACTCAGTAACGTTTCCAAGGGGAAGTTTTTAAAGAAGTGAGAGAAGAACCTGCTGCAAATGTCTGCAAACATGTCTTTTTAAAGAGAGGTTGACGTGTGACTTAACGATGAAAACCGCTCACGTCTGCAGGTTCAGCAACCTCGGGATCCTCCACGTGACCAAGAAGGGCGTGGTGGAGATTTTGTGCAGGAGGCTGAGAGACGAGAAGATGAGACAGAAGCTCAGGCCCCTGACAGGTAAACACACCCGGACCTCCTCACGCTGGTGTGAACACGCCTGTCGGAGGCTGCAGGTGACACATGTTCCGTCTCCTCTGCAGAGCTGGAGGACAGCGGCTGTCTGAAGGAGGCCAAGGAGCTGGGGAAGGTGATGGACCTGAACATCGTCAGGTTACAGTTCACCGCGTACCTGCAGGACAGCAACGGAGGATTCACCAGAGCCCTGAAACCCGTCGTCTCCAACCCCATCTATGACAGCAGTGAGTCCTGATCCAGAGCAGCAAACGACTTTAATAAGATGCAACAGTCACGTCTGAGGGAGTGCCGACGCGGTTCTGAGCAGCAGCTGTGTCCAGTTCTGTCACACATAGGAAAGTGTTTGTCACAGGAGAAGTAATGACGATGATCAATGATGATGAAGATGTTTTTTTTCTGCAGAGTCACCAAACGCCTCCAACCTGAAAATCTCTCGTATGGATAAGACGTGCGGCTCGGTGCTCGGAGGAGATGAGATCTTCCTGCTGTGTGACAAAGTCCAGAAAGGTAAAAGCTCCGGAACCGGCTCGGTTATTTTACCGTTGACCAAACCGCATCATGCCTTTTTCACATTTTCCCATCATGCCTCTGTGCTGCACATTGCAGATGACATTGAGATCCGTTTCTACGAGGAGGACGACGAAGGAGGCTGGGAGGCGTTCGGAGACTTCTCCCCTACAGACGTCCACAAACAGGTACTGTGTGTGTGTGTGTCTCTGTGCGCGTGTGTGTATCTGTGTGTGTGTGTGTCTTTATCTTTACAGAGCTTTGGATAAAAGCGTCTGCCAAGCAAAGCAAAGTGTGTGTGTGCGTGTGCGCAGACAGTTTTCCCCAGTTCAGCTCTCTCCACCTCCATCTGCCTGTTTTTCTGTTTGTTGTGGTTTTTAATCATTTCCCCGATTAAGCTGTGACGCACACACACGCACGCACAGACACACACGCACACACACACACACACACAAACAGGCACGCACGCACGCACACAGATACACACACGCGCACAGACACACACGCACACACACGCACGCACAGACACACACACACACACACGCAGACACACACACACACAAACAGACACACACACACACTTTGCTTTGCTTGCGCGTTCAACAAACTGGACTCCGATAGTTTCATAGGTTCACAGAGACGTGATGAGATGTTTGTGTCCTCAGTACGCCATCGTGTTTAAAACGCCGCCGTATCACAGCGCAGAGATCGAACGACCTGTCACCGTCTTCCTGCAGCTGAAGAGGAAGAAGGCCGGCGACTGCAGCGACCCAAAACAGTTCACCTACATACCACAGGTCCCAGGTCAGTGTCCAACACACAAGCAGCGCGTGCTGTGAATCCACAGGATGTTTCTGGGGTTAAAGGTCACGGTTTGGGTTTCCCTCCTGCTCTCTTTCAGACAAAGAGGAGGTGCTGAGGAAGAAGCAGAAGCCTCTGCCTCACTATGAACCCTGGAGAGGAGGAGGAGGAGGAGGAAGAGGCGGAGCAGCTGGGGGTTTTGGAGGAGGAGCTGGAGGAGGAGGTGAGGAATTCGACATGATCAGAGGTCGCCGCGGTTTCACAGATCATTCCATTATTAATGAGCCAATAAAAACAGTGAGTCGCTGTGGGGGCGTGTCCTGCCATGAGGGCGTGTCCTGTTAAGCTGTTTTTTTCACCTGTATCATTATTTAGCTTAAAATATTGAGATGAGTTTTTGGACCAGCAGCCCGTCCTCTGTCCACGGGCCACTGGGAGGACTGGGAGGACAGGGAGCAGACTGTAGACTTTGTTTTCCATCTGCAGGATTCCAGTTCAACCAGCAAATGAATGGAGGAGGAACAGGAGGAGTGTTCTTCTCTGGAGGGTTCACAACCTTCGGAGGAGGAGGAGGAGGAGGGACGCAGATGTCAGAGTCTACACCTGAGCAACAGGCCGGGGGACAGACCAGATCACCACTACAACAGCAGCTGTTTCAGATGGGTAAGACGGATCTTCAGGGACGTCTTCTTCTTCGTCTCCTTCTGTAAGTTCACTGACATGTGATCGACTGTCGTCTCCGCCCGCAGCTGCAGCTCTTCACAGCAGAGCCTCTCAGAACGCCAGACAGACCGCCGCCGCCCTCCTGCACTACTGCAGCACCGGGGACCCACGGGTCCTCCTGGCAATCCAGAGACACCTCTGTGGCGTCCAGGACGGCAACGGGGACACGTGAGTTTCTGACTTCACCACTTTTTCATCAACATGTCTCGCCCCCCTTCATTTACACGTCTTTGCTGTCTCAGCCCGCTACACCTGGCCGTCATCCATCAGCAGACAGGGGTCATCCAGCAGCTGATCCACATTCTGCTCAGCAGCCAGCAGCAGAACCTCCTCAGCACAGCCAACCACCTGAGACAGGTAAGACAGGTCATGTACCGCGGCTCGTCGTAAACTACACCCAGTGCCTTCACACGGCTAATCATCTCTCCTCCACCTCTGGTCACTGCAGACTCCGCTCCACCTGGCGGTGATCACCCGACAGGTGAAGGTGGTGGAGGTGTTGCTGAGGGCAGGAGCCGACCCTAGCCTGCTAGACAAAGATGGCCGCACCCCCCTCCATCTGGCAGCACTTGCTGGAGACAACTCCATGCTCAGCCTCCTGCTGGCTCACCTGAGAGAACGCCACGCCCACCTGATCAACACCCCCGACTACCAAGGTGAGACTTGCTCCCTGAAACGTGGCGACGAGTTAGTCCCAATGTCGATTCTGAAAATCGCTCTGTGGTTCCCCCGTAGGTCTGCACCCCATCCACCTGGCAGTGAGAAGGGACGGAGAACGAACCCTCCGCCTGCTCGTGGAGGGCGGGGCCAATATCGACGCTGCAGAGCAGAAGAGTGGAAACACGGCTCTGCACCTGGCCGTCAGAGAAAACCTGTTTAAGGTGGCCTGCACGCTCATCACTGAGGTAAGGTGGAGGAGGGGGCGGAGAACTTCTTTACATCAGCTCCATCACTGCTAACGTCTCCATGCGCCATGTTTACAGTTGAAGGCCGACATCAACGCCGTCACGTTTGGAGGGAACACGCCGCTCCACCTGGCCGCCAGCCTGAGCTCCCCGTCGCTCTGCTCCATGCTCATCGCAGCAGGTCAGAGACCCTGAGCCGAGCCGTGTCTGTGCTGTATTTTTCCCGCGTTTACTCAAGTACTGACGCTGTTTTCAGGCGCCGACAAACACGTGGAGAACGACGAGCCGATCTTCTGCAGCTCGTCTTCAGACGAAGAGCAGGACGGAGACGAGACCAGAGAACAGGAGCCGGCCGCCTCGCAGCCGCTTAACCCTCGCAAGAGACGGGCGGGACACACGGCGCTGGACCTCGCCCAGTGCCTGAAGGTAACAGGTTCTCCCTTCAAAATAAAAGCACAGGACTGCATCAGTTTGGAAGCTCCTCACCTCCTCACCTCCTTTCCTTGTTTCCTCTCCTTAGGTGAGGAAACTGTTAAACTCCAGACACAGTCCGAAGTCGAGTCGCCGCAGCATCAAGGAGCAGAAGCCGAGCAGCAGCGAAGGTTCGTAGGTCCAGGCACATGTGTCCGTGTTTGCTGTTGTGTCACTGACTGTTTCACTGGAACCAGGCTGTGTTGGTGTTGCAGAGGCGGAGGAGTCGGGGCTGGATGACAGAACACTGACCCAGCTGGTGGAGGTGCTGAGCGAAGGAGACGTTCCCTGGAAGAAGTTGGCGGAGAAGTTGGGGATGCTGACGCTGACCCACCTGTACCAGGACAGGCCGGTGCCCTGCCAACACCTGCTGCAGCACTACAAGGTAACAGCACCACAAACACGCCGCTCCGCCTCAGGTGGGGGCTGCGTTGCTTACCTGTCCGTTACCTGTGTGCACAGCTGGGTGGAGGTCCGGTCGAAGGTCTGGTGGAAGCTCTTCAGTCTCTGGGTTTGACAGAAGGAGTCCGGCTACTGAGGGACGCGGAGCTGCGAGCCGACAAACACAGCACAGGTAACAGCTCGTCTCTGTTCACGTGACGTTACTGTCAGTCTGCAGCGCCTCTCACCTCGCTGCTGCTTTCCTGTCCAACCAGACGCCACGGTCGACAGCGGCTTCGGCAGTCAGCCAATAGAAGTCGAGGAGCCGCCTGTGGCCAACGAATGAGTAGGCAGTGAAACCGGACATTGGAGCCTCATCAGAGTGTCTGCGTCCTCCTGGAACGGGGACACTTCAGAACTGGACTTTACCGTGACAGTGGAGCAGTTCACCTGCAGAGGAGACGGAGGCTGCGTCTCACAGCGAGACAACTGTACGTTTACAACACAGCTTTCCTGGATCTTATCGACATGTTGACGTCAGAGAAGAAGAAGAAGAAGAAAACCTGAGGATTTGGGCAGAAAAATTATTTTAAAACAAATGATTTTAGATCCAAACTCAGACAAACCGCAGTTTTAAAAAGTATCAGGTTTTAATTTATATTTTGTTTTCTTGTAATTATTTGTGAGATGTTTTGTGACCTTTGAATTTAACCAAAGACTTTTAAACCTCCTTAAAGAACAAAGTAAATTAGCGTGTTGTGTGTTTGTCGTCAACTTCACAGCCAGAACTTAAATTTTCCATTTTCTGTCTGCTCTTGAATGCATCGTGTCTCACCTGTGAAACCATGACGATACAAACATGTTACATACGATTGTAAATAAAAATGTGTAAAATCCAGCTTCCTGCTCCTGTCACAATAAAAGTATCTCACACATTTTGAAATGGGATCAATTCTTGTTCAGGCAAACGTATGTTAGGAATATTACAAAAACCAACAACAGTTATTGAACACGCTTAACAAAACCGTTGTGTAATTTAGAAAAAACATGATTTCAGGTAAATCTTTGTCCTGATTTAAGCTTGATTCAAGTCAAACTTCAGTTCATTGACGTCGTCTCCACCCTCGTGTTTAAAAAAACAAACGCACATCTTTGTAGGATGTTTTTGTTTAAGACAGCAGGTGGAGCCGGTGAGTCAAACGACAAACGGTTTGGTCCACAGGAAGACTTCCACAAGCTGACCAATAAGAGCGGAGTGAGAAGGGGGCGGGGCCTGCTGCTTACAGAGACCTTAGAAACATGAAGCTGAACTTTTTTAACTTAAACGTTTTTATCAATGAGATTTTTGCTGGTTCAACACAACATAATTAAAAAAGACTCTTTGACCTTCTTGGGTTGTTTTAGGACGTTTTTATTTTTGCTTCTAAGCCTTCAAATTCAACGACCAAACCTCACAGCATTTGGACATGTACAACATTCCTGCCGCAGCAAAACCAAAGAATCTAAACCTTCTGTGGATCCGGAATAAATAAACCTACTGGTCCACGCGACGTGTGTGAGGAGGTTGAGCGCCTGCTCCTGTTCTCTAGTGTAGCCGGGAGCTCGGCCCAGCTTCTCTATGGCTTCTCAGAGTATTTACAGGTTTCTGACACAGAGCTGAAAGCTGTGCTGCTTTATGAAGCACAGTGCGAGAAGCACGCGTCCTACTGGACATGTGAGCAGTAAATAGGACCGTGGACACGTGTCTCACAGCATTACGATGGTTATAGAGGAGGAGGGGGAGGAGGGGAGGCAGCTGGACGGACATGTCCAAGACCACAGAGGGGATGATGGGCGGGACGCGTGGAACCAAGACCACAAATGGAGGACAAGTCCAATGAGACACTGGACATAGTTTATGTTCAAAGCAGCTGCTCTTCTTCAGGAAAGACACCATGCGATGTGTTCTGGTGTAGCGGAGTGCTGCCACTAAGAGAAGGAAAGACGAGGAGTCCCGGGTCCTCAGTGGACACACAAAAACCTGTCTAAGGTTCAGATGTGCTGAAAACACAGGGAGGACGACGTGGGACGTCCACTAAATGATCCTCGAGTCTGGATTCGACAGTGGATCCATCAGTACCTTTGAAATGTGTCCTCTGTGGACAACAACAGCGTGGACACAGAGTGTCAGAACGTGTCCTGTGGCTGCACCCACTCAGGATGACATCACACTCCACAGTCTCTTATTTTCCGTCAGCAGCAGGTTTCACAAACGTGTGACAGAAACATTTAGGAAGTGAAGGCGGTCAGGGTTTGTGTTGCTCTCTGCTGCCACCAGGCGTCTGCTTCCTGCAATTACAGGTGTTTTCTACAAACGCAGGCTCCTTCTGCGGAACGTTAGGAGTCAGAACAAAGACCTGATCATCAAAGCAGCAGAAGCAGGAATTACTCATAAGTAATAGTCCCAGGACACGAGTACGTCCCGAGTCACTGTCTTCGTCACACAGCTGATGATCTGGGATGTTTTACAGACATGCTCGATGCAACTTATCATTTAGAGAAATAAACTGTCACTATGGCAGAAGACCGCGTCAAACGGAAACAGTTAGTGTTGCCACCATCAACTAATCCACATCATTCAAACATGAAACATCAGATGAAATATTAAGTGGCAGCAGGAGGTAACTACATGCTGAAGATTTCATTCCCCAGAAACTTCTGGTGTCAGATAAAAATAAAAAGTCAGAGAAGCTGATGATGATGATGATGATGACAGTCGTGTGTTTTCCTAAATGAGTTTGTGGAGTATTACTGAACTAAAGTGATGGATATTATTCGGCCGATGAACGTCACCTCGTCTTTCCTGCTGAACAGCTTGTAAAAACACTTCTGCTGATTTTCACAGGCTCTGTTTGTTTCATCACATTAACAAACAGAACATTCACAGAAAAGTGAATCTTAAAATGACAAAGTCGTCACATAAACGTTAAGAGAAGAAGAAAACTCTGATGTGTTTCATCCAGGTAACGTGGATGGATTCAAAACAACATGATTCAGATTCCAGCATCGTGTCCTCTCATCACTTTCCAGCACAGAGAGGAAATCTATGGAAGATTATTAACGACAAAACTACTGGTTGAGCACAAACGTAATTGAAACCGTAATCAGTCTTCAGCATTATTCCACTCTCACTTTGAAAATACACAACTGTTAGATTATTATTTAATACACAGAATTAATTTATGTATTTTCTAGATTACATCATATTATTTTAAATGAAAAATGTTCACTTCATCCAATAAATCAAATGAAGTGTTGATTAAAAAATATGTTGCTGCTGTAAGTTTTTAATAAATATGAACTAATGCACAAAATGCAACAACACATCTGTTAACGTGCTGTTTTTACGACACTTTCTTTTTCTTTGTAATCTCACAATAATCTCCAGGAAGGATCAGTCACTTCGTTACTAAACGTCAAAAACATGGAACTGGAAATGTTTTCCAACTTCAGTGTACTGAAATAATTAATTTAATTCAGTCATTAACTGAACTTCTACAAGGTTTAATAAATTGTTCTTCTAAGGAACTTAAGAAAAAAGTTTCTGTGCATTAATAAACTTTTAGTTTAAATAGGAAATTACAACAATGAAAACAGTTTTTATTTATATTAATATTATTTTATTTTGCATGTTTTTACTGTAATTCCTGGTTTTGTATAATATTACTTCCTTAGTTCTTATTTAATGTCCTTTACTCACCTAAACAGAAACTTTAGCCGCAGGTTGATTCCAGTTTTTTTGTTGCTCAGTTTGTATCTTTCAGTCACTAATAATCCTCCATACAACAGCGGAAATGAGAAAAACTACATAAATAAAAGTAAGTGCAGTCACACCCCCATCAGCCTCTGTCCAGCGTGTTCAGTCTGTATTTACATGTTATTGCAGTACTACTGTGTACTCCCAGTACACACACCCACTCAGCAATACGTGGAGGAGGATGAAGAGGAAGAGGAGTTTGTTTGTATGTTTGGTGTTTGGCCGGGGGAGTCCTGACTACAGAGTCTCACCCTCCCATCACTTCCCCCTTTACTCAGTTGCCACAGCAACAGTCCCACGCGCTCTGTATGTCACACGTGGTTGGCATGGCAACCTGCTCCTCTGTCAGTTGCTAGGAGAAGCGGAGTGATGGCGATGCTGGAGGTCAGTCACATAAAAGTACCTACAAAGAAAACGTGATCTTCCTGAAGGTCCCTGAAAGTAAGGCTTTTATTCTGAAACCCAGCAGCTGTTTTGAGCTGCAGAGCTTAATGTTTGAGAAAAAAATAAACTCTAACACCTGTACCCGTCGTCCTCCTTTCCTCAGAGCAGCGCTGGAGGAAACAAAAAGTTCTAAAAGAGGATGTCGGCCTGGTACCCATGATGCTTTGTGTCTGTCTCCAGCTACGCTCTTTGCATAAAACCGGATTTCTCTCCACCTTAAGCCGCCTCCTCCTGTTTGCTGCTCTGTTGCAGCTCCAGCCGCTGGTCGCTCCCGTTCTTCTTCTTGCCCCCGTCTGTGGTGCAGCCTTCGGTCTTGGGGGCTGACGATGAAGAGGACGTAACCTTTAAGCTCTTCGACGTCTTGGCTCCGCGGGTTTTCTCCTTGTTGGCGCCATCTTGAGGCAGCGTGGGACTGGAGTGCGCCCTCTGCAGGCCACTGTTGTCAAACAGCCGAGACTCGAAGGCCGACAGGTCCTCGTCTCCGCTCGACAGCTTGGCTCGAAGCAGCATGGCGTACGTACCGTAACGGGTTTTCTGTACAGGACGACAGCGACGAGAGGGAAATGTTAAAACAAGTTTTCACTCCCACATTATTCAGCAGTAAAAAGCGCTGACTGTGACTCAGAGTCATTACTGAAGTTGTGCTCCCAGGTAAATGAGTTGGCAGGAACAGAAACAGCCTCTGTGCTCGTTACTCTGATCTGGATCCATTCGATTATTAAACCGAGAGGAAACAGGATCTGGAACCAAGACGCTGAAAGACAGCAGCATGTTCCCGACACAGCGTGTTTGTGTCTCTGCAGCCTGTTTGACACCAGACTGACTGATTCACAGAGCGTTTGTGACGAGGACGAGCAGAAACGAGACAGAAGGAGCAGCACAGAAGCTTCAGTCTGTCAGAGGATCCTACTGCACGGCGAGGAGCGAGGAGCGAGCGAGGAACAAAGAGCTCAACAACACCGAGAAAAGGAAACAAACGGAGTCAAAGCGAAGAAGCTGCGTTTCCCTGTGTGTGTGTGTGTGTGTGTGTGTGTGTGTGTTCTATGTGAACCTCCTCACCTCAAACTCCAGATACTCCTGTCGGAGTTTGTGCTCCTCCAGCTCGCGACCTTTGACCTTCCGGTCCGGTGTGGCAGCGGTGAGGTCGACCAGCTCAGAGGAAACCGCCCTGAACCGGTTCTCGTGGGATTTAAACTGCTCCTCCTGTAGAGGTTCAGGTTTCTTATTATTTCTAATCAAAGATCTGCTGTGGACACATCCGAACGGCGAGGTCGTACCTGGGACAGTTTGGTGTTGGATCCCGGCAGCAGAGGACGACTGAACCTCTTCTGGGAGCCGATGGCAGCCGGGAACGGGGGGGCTGAAAACATGGCTGCCACCACGTTGATGCGCGTGATCCACGACTGCATCTGTTCAGCATTTCTGCAAAACAAAAGACTCGCTCTGACTGACGAACGAGAGAAACTGAAGCAGGCGAGTTCAGTGAAACGACACGGGTCTTACGGGGCCTGGAATAAGAAGACTCTCCAGTCTGCGGTTCTCAGGTAGAAGACGTTGGGCCTCTTGCTGTAGTCGGCTGCTCTCATGGCCAGAGAGTGGTGGATGGACACGGCGTTCTTCACGTCGTCCTCCGTCAGCTCCCGCTCTGCGCGGTACTCGTCCTGTCGATCAAGTCATTCTGTAAAACACGTCCTGCTCACGCTGCTTCTAACTACCAACTAAACGCTGCATCTTTAACTCTCACGTGTCTGTTTCAGCCCCGCCGAATGAAAAGTGGGTAAAAATAGGAAAACGGATCAAAGCCATTTAACCCACATGATGTCAAACTGATCTGGGACAGAGCAGAGGGCTGCTGGGAAATGCAGTTTGCTGGTTTACCTTCTGCAGGTAGAGCACCAGACCCTTCAGCATGGCGTAGAAGGTTTTCCACCCTCTCTTACCGCGCGGTGCTGCAAGAAACAAAGACATGACGGCTCACAGGAGCAGGAGAGGCGTCTTTTAAACGTTCAACAATCAGAACATTAGGACGGGAGCTCCCGTAGTGGAACGGAGCCCCTCCCCCTGAATGTTTCCTCCACCAACACCACCTGCAGAACAAAAGCAGAGCTCAGGGTGACGTACTTCTCTTTCCGTCGGGGTCGGCGTGGACTTTGCGAACCAGGAAGCCGCTCTTGTAGAGCTCGCCGTCGGCTTGTTGAGCGACGCCCACCAGCGGGTTTCCTCCGCTGCCGAGACGCTTCATAGTGTGGGAGGCCGAGTCTGTCCGGACGTCTGCCAGCTCCGACATAGACTTCCTCAACTCCTCCTCATCACTTCAAAGAAACAAAACCACAGGAGGAGGATGATTACTCTCATCTTCATCATGCGTTAGTGAGTCATTTAGTTTCAGAAGCTGGTTGAAGGGTTAAAAACACGGAACATCACAGTGGAACATGGGCGTTGGGATGCTGACCTGTAATTACAGTGAGGGAAGGAGAAGGAGGGAATGGTTACCGTGGTAACAGAGACTTAAATAAGAGAGTGAGGGCAACAGGGACACACACACACACACACTCCAGATGTTGGTGCACGAGGGTGAAACCAAACCAAAGAACTTACATGGTCCACTGAAGCTTCTCGTTCTTGATGGAGCTGTAGAGACTCTGCAGAGAGAAACACACACGTTCGTTTCTACAAATTAAAAAGTACGTGGAACAACAGGAAGTGACCACTGGAACGACAGGGAGTTTGACCTTTGACCTTGAGGACCAAGGCCTGGTTCTAACAGGCCCACAGAACTGGACCTTATGTTCTGTTAAGGTAAACCTGCCTGTACATGGACAACGCAGCAAACAGGCTCCGCCCATCAATCATTCTAATATTAAGCGAAGTGAACTGTGAAATAACCCAAAACATCCCCTGAACCGAACCAAGCCGCAGCGCAGTGTCTGCTGCTGTAACCATGACAACGACGTGGGAATGAACACTGAATATCAAACGGTTTCATTTCTGTGGATAAAATCATCAGGTCCAGAACATTAAACTGGGTCCGACCTCTCCGGACCCTAAATCAACCATAAACAACAACCAGTGCACAGAATCGCACCTTCTTCTTGCGGCTCTGCGGATGCTGCTGTCCGTCCTGGGTTTTCCCCAGCAGGTCGGGAAAGGCCAGTGGCTTCAGGGAGCGAGAGCGGGGGGTTCTGGGATACCTGAACGGGTCGTTGTCCCTTGAATCCCGCCCGCTCCTGACCGAGCAGAGCGAGCGAGACCGCATGCGTCCTGTCGAGTGGATGCTGTTGACGCCAATCATTGTGGTGAGGATCAAATGTGGTTCTGGTTCTGGTTCAGTCCAAACCAGAACTTTTTTAACCTAAAAAAAGCAGCTTTTAGCCACACCCACCACGGAGACTGTTTTAGTGACCTCCAGACAACCTCTGGATTAACGGGGGATTAAACAGATGTTCAGCCTCCTCGATGCTCGTATCCAGAGGCCAAGACAAAACATCTGCACATAATCTCTGGGTTCCAGAGGTGGATCCAGCTGTGAAGGAGTTTCCAGAGGTGGAAGATGACGTTTGAAATGAGGAGGATCAAAACAGAAGCCGTTTGTGGACTAAGTCAGGATGTTTCCCCCAGCGAATCATTCACATAAAACACCGACTCGCTCAGGTGCTGAGAGATGAAAAGAAAAAGACGCTGCCAAAAATCGTCCCACAGTGACTTATCAGTGATTCTAATCTGCTGCAGGATTTACTTCTGTCTCAGTTAACAGAGAGATTATTATTATATCTTCACATACAGACTATGTTTCATGTTGATTGTAGAATAATTATATATTATTATATTTTATTTGTGTCTGATCAAGTCTTAAGTTTAGAAACTACGTCACATGTTAAAAAATAATTTACAGAACATGAATTATTAAAAACGAGTCTCAGCTCTGAGTCACAGGCAGCAGGGAGGAAAAACATCCAAACTCTGATCCGAGCGTCCCGACGCAAAACAGACACCGTCGATGGTGGAGAATCCCAGGACTGAAAATAACACGGAGGAGAAGCAGCAGCAGCTCACATCCAAAACATCCACCCAACAGAAGAGGAACACAGGAGGGGGGCAGGGGCGAGTGAGCAACACCCACACATGCAGACAGAGACAGAGAGAGAGAGAGAGAGAGAGACAGAGAGAGAGAGAGAGAGAGAGAGAGAGACAGAGAGAGAGAGAGAGACACAGAGAGAGAGACACAGAGAGAGAGAGAGAGAGAGAGACAGAGACACAAAGAGAGACACAGAGAGAGAGAGAGAGACAGAGAGAGAGAGAGACAGAGAGAGAGAGACAGAGAGAGAGAGACAGAGAGACACAGAGAGAGACAGAGAGAGAGAGAGAGACAGTGAGAGAGAGACAGAGAGAGAGACAGAGACACAGAGAGAGAGAGAGACACACAGAGAGAGAGACAGAGAGAGAGAGACGGGGAGAGAGAGAGAGAGAGAGAGTGAGACAGAGAGAGAGACAGAGAGAGAGAGACAGAGAGAGAGACAGAGAGAGAGACAGAGAGAGAGAGAGAGACGGGGAGAGAGAGAGAGACACAGAGAGAGAGAGAGAGAGAGAGAGAGAGAGAGAGAGAGAGACAGAGAGAGAGAGAGAGAGAGAGAGAGAGAGAGAGAGAGAGAGAGAGAGAGAGAGAGAGAGAGAGAGAGAGAGAGAGACAGAGAGAGAGAGAGAGACGGGGAGAGAGAGAGAGACACAGAGAGAGAGAGAGAGAGAGAGAGACAGAGAGAGAGACAGAGAGAGAGAGAGAGAGAGAGAGAGAGAGACACAGAGAGAAAGAGAGAGAGAGACACAGAGAGAGAAAGAGAGAGAGAGACACAGAGAGAGAGACAGAGAGAGAGAGACAGAGAGAGAGAGAGAGACACAGAGAGAGAGAGAGAGAGACACAGAGAGACACAGAGAGAGAGAGAGAGAGAGAGAGACACAGAGAGAGAGAGAGAGAGAGAGACGGGGAGAGAGAGAGCACCCCAAAACTGACGTCAGCCTCCTCCAGCCCCGACTGCGGATGGAGGGGGGGGGTTCTTTCTCCTGTTGCACTGGAAAGAAAAGAGAGCGAATCCTCCCTCCTCCTCTTCACTCCCACTCTTCTTCCCCTATTTTGCTTTTCTTCCTCCTGCAGGAGAACCCCTGTATCAGGTGAGCTCCTCCTTTCACTCCTCCTCCTCCTCCTCCTCCTCTTCTGTTATTTCTCCTCCTCCTCTGTTATTTCTCCTCCTCCTCCTCCTCTGCTCCCCTCTGCTCAGACTTGAGGACTGTTGCTTGCTCTCCCTTCCTCTATCTTTTTCTCCCCTCGCTCTCTCAATGCGCATTTTCTCTCAGCTGCTCTCTCGGCCAATCAGAGCCCACTGATGAGAGCTTCGGCCCGCCCCCTGCTTCCCTCTGAGCTGTCAATCACAGAGGAGCCTCGGAGCTGAATGTAAAAGCAGCCGAGCGACAGAGAAGCAGAGAAAATCACCTGACAGTAGTGAAACCGTGCGAGTCTCCGCCTGAATGAATGACATGGGTCCAGGAGTCCTATCCCGGTCTGTTAGGGGGAGGACACGGACTCAGGAGGCCCGGCTCCGGGCTGTAGGTGGATGTCGTACAGACTCCTCCCACCACCTGCTCACTGTGCCGACCTGACCGAGCAGCACACTCAGCCTGATGAGAACCTGGGCCGGTTCCTGCTGGAACCAGGTGTGATATATCTGCTCATGTAAAAGGTGCAATAAAGAACCAGAACCAGAACCAGAACCACCAGATCTAGAGCTAAGGTGGCCTGTAACTCTTAGACACAGCGGTACACATTTCTGCGCGGTTCTCTGTAAGAGGTGAGTGATTCAACTTTGACT
>JAUMHF010000007.1:18703735-18727720 GCA_032359275.1 Microctenopoma steveboyesi | reverse complement strand
TGCTGGTGTCTTCTTCTTGTAAGTCGCTTTGGATAAAAGCGTCTGCCAAGCAAAGTAAAGTAAAGTAAAGTAAAGCTAAGCTAAAGGTCGACGCCAAACAAATGGCGACGAGCTGATTTTACCAGGAAATGGAAGAGATGGTTGGTTTTTCTCTCACTGAACATAATTCATGTTTTTCTGTTCCTCTTAGAGTCAGAGCTGCTGCCCACACACCATCAACCGTCAAACCAGACGAGCTGAAGGCGGGAAACACTCTCTCTCACACACACACACACACTCGTTCAGCCTGGGGGTCATGAGAAGTGAAATTACGCATCGCTCCTTTTCCTTTTTCTGGTCTGACAATTACAAGCTAATGATCTGTGTGTGTGCGTGTGTGTCTGTGATACTACCCTTGTGAGGACATTTCTACACTAT
Source organism: Microctenopoma steveboyesi (assembly GCA_032359275.1). Taxonomy (NCBI): domain Eukaryota; kingdom Metazoa; phylum Chordata; class Actinopteri; order Anabantiformes; family Anabantidae; genus Microctenopoma; species Microctenopoma steveboyesi. Next base: position 18,727,303 of record JAUMHF010000007.1, on the reverse strand, counting down.
GCATGAGAAGACAAAACACATGAGAAAAGAGGAAACAAGCTCTGAGTTTGAGTGACAGGTGTGTGTGTGTGTGTGTGTGTGTTTTAGGTTCTGTCTGGACCTGGGGGGACACCCGAGACAGAACCTGCCTAAGTGAAACCTCTGGACCGATGGTTCTGTCTTTAAACCAGCAGCAGTGTGTTTGTACCTTGAGCAGATCTTTGGGGAAATCTTTTCCATCGTTGAGACCTTCCAGGTTGGAGATGAACTGACTGCAGGACATTCTCTTCCCTACGTTCTACACACACACACACACACACACACACACACGAGTTAAAACTGTTCATCTCCTTCACTGTACAAGCATTTCAAGTGTCTTCAGGGGAAACTGGTTTCTACCGGACCTGTAACAAACCAGATCCACAGTCCGTAATAATCAGCCTCATCACAACAACCTTCATGTTCAAAACACGGCGCTGGTCCAGCAGCAAAATATGTTGGGACCGCTCCTCTATCACTGGGTTTGGGTTCTGGTCCTGACAGAACGTGTTCAGCTCAGTCAGCACTGATCTGCTTTTAGAGGGAGGAACAAGGAAAAGTCACACTCACGTTTCCATGGAGATCTGTGTTGAGCAGCATCACGGCGCAGGTCAGAGTGTGGACGCTGTCTGAGAGGGAGAGAGACGGGTCAGAGGGAGACAGACAGAAACACATGTCCAGACGGAGACAGACGGTACCTTCAGTGGTCAGGTTCTGCGGGTTGCTCTGTCGGTACCTCCTGGAGAAGTGAGCGAGGACTCTCTCTCTCTCCTGAGTTTCTCCCATCAGAGCGAACTGTGTCAGGAACGTCCTGAGGAAACAACATTCGCTGCTTTAACTCAGCAGAAACCAGACGGGTCGACACACGGCCTGAGCCCGGACTGACCTGAGAGCCTGGTCGATGGTCAGACCGCTGAAGGTGAAGTTGCTGAGATATTCCTCTGCCACCATCTGACTGAAGTCGTTGCTGCACAAACACAGGGACAAACTGTACATTTGGTTCTTCACCGGGAAACGTCCTAAACACACGAGCAGACACTGACTTCTTTCCGAGGTGTCGAGCCACATCAGACTTCCTGAAGCCGTCCAGGCTGTAGAGGCGTTTGGCGAGACGCTTGGCGGCCTGCAGGTCGGCCTTCGTGCCGTTGGCCAACGCCTCGTCGCTGCCGCCGAGCGCCAGGCGCTCCGCGACGTTGTCCTGTGGATAGAGCAGCTCGGGGGGGCGGTTCACGGGTCGCTCCCTGCACAGACACAAGCAGGACGGCACACGTTAGGACTTTCACATCCTTCACACAGTTTCCTGGCGTCGTCCTGTCCCACAGCAGGAACAGTTTCTGGGTCTGTGGGTCTCACTCAGGTCCAGGAACCTGTTCACACGTCTGACCTGGCGTCAGACACCGTCCAATAAAACCACGGTCAGGGTTTGACTGACAGTGTCGGACTCAGGTTCAGTGTGTCGCTGCTCTTCTGTCGGATTTTACGAGCCTGTAACCAAACAAATTTCACATCTCGCATCAGAATTTACACCGCTAATTCCGTTTGTTTCCACGGTAACCATGCAAACAGGAACTGGGGGGTGTTGTGATGAAGTACACGAAGTATTCATCAGTATCAAATAAAATTTTCACCTCGATGATTTTAAATCAGCTGATAACATGAAGGTTTGAGTCCAGCAACTACAGCTGCTGCGCTTCAGACTCGGCGCCGTGTAGTTTCACAGCCTGAACCGGTTTCTACCTGCTGCTGTCAGGAATCAGTCGTCTCTAACTGCTGTTAAGGTCACGCACCGATCTGCTGCTGCTGCTGCTGACATGTGTCCGTTGTCCATCAGCCGTCCTTCATCGCCGCCTTCCTCTGAATAAACCCAACAGCATCAGAAAGTGAAGTCGCGCTCAGAAAGTGGAAGTGGATCCACTTCCCCTACTTCCCCAGCTGAGCTCCAGCTTTTGTGCAGATCACGTGAGAAGACGCTGAACCGGTTCCCGCTGCTGAGGCGAGTTCTAGGGTTTGACAGTGAGACTATCAAACCCTTACACAGACTAATGAAGGTGACTGTTGAGCTAGTGGCCTGAACGAGGAGAGAATGATTAATCGCCAACTGCTTTTAAAGAAACCTGTGGACGTAGAAGATCGTGCAGCACATCACACCGGATCACGCCAGCGCCTGGGAACAGGCGCCACGCCGGGATATGCTCTGACTGAGTGCGGATGTTTCTGTCGGCCAGTCCTTCCTCCACCAACACAATTCATCCAGGACAAAAATAACCCGGGAAGCTCGCTCAACAGGACGCCAGGAAGCTCAGCTTTTTATTTCTCCTTACCCAGCAGCCACTGGGGCCAGTGCACATCTGACTGCAGCTCCCTGCACGTGTCTGCTCTCACACACACACACACACACACGCACACACACACACACACCAGAGGCTCCTTCTCCAACTAACACAACAGAAGGATCCAGAGTCACAGAGTTAAACTGGAGAAGGAGGAAGAGGAGGAACACGGGTTATTTCCAGGGTGTGTCTGGAGCTTTCATTCATCCAAACTGAAAACCACAACAACCAACACATAGCCTGCGCTGGGTTAAATAAAATGACACGGAATGATTACAGACCTGCAGCCAGACGAGGCTAAAACCGGACACGAAGCGACAGCGAAGAAACATTTAGTGGTGACGAGAGTTCAGCTGCAGCAGAAAAGCAGGGCGCTTCATTAGAGATCGCGTTTGAAGTGACTGGAGTTACGTCTCAGTGTCACAGTGCATACGCCGTCTCCACCGAAACCACGTCTCCAGTTAGAGCATCATGAAGGTGTGTGATAAATGACACTAGTGTCAGCTGCTGTGTTTTGGTTCCACGATCAGAAGAAACTTCTGAGGGAAATCCAGGCTGGTGCAACGTTCACAGAATCAGAATGTGATCAATGATTCAGCTTCTTCTTCTTCTGCAGAGACTCTGCTCACTCTACCAGCACAACACCACAAAGAGACACGCCACAGCAACAAGGACACAACCGGCTTCAAAGACGCACTACAAAGGAGCTGAACAGCTGCAAAGAGACACACACACACACACACACACACACACACACACAGAGAGACAGAGACACACACATAAAGAGACAGACACACAGAGACACAGACACACACACACACAGAGACAGAGACACACACACAGAGACAGAGACACACACATAAAGACACAGACACACAGAGACACACACATAAAGACAGAGACACACACAGACACACACACAGAGACAGAGACACACACACACACACACAGACAAAAGAAAATCCACACAGCTGTAAACACCTCGATAAGCAGACTGACCTGTACACAGCCGGGTAGGGCGGAGCATACAGGTACCTGTCCTCCAGAGTCCCGCCCCCCCAACACATAAGGTAGTTTGTCATGGCGACGAGGCCCCGCCCTCTCTCACACAGTGCCTGCGATGTCAGCGGCCGCCAGCAGCCGCCAGTCAAACAACATCCACATTGAGGTGTGTGATCAAACAGTAGGCGTTACCATGGGATACGCGATGACATCACAGACACACTGAGTTCATGACATCATAAGTTTCCTCTGGTGGAAACGATTCGGACGCAGCAGCGTCTCCACCTCTCTGATCGACCCTCTCGGTCTGGTTCTTCCTCACTCCTCCTGGTTCCTCCTCACTGCTCCTCCTCCTCTTCTTCGTCGTCTTGTCTTTTTGTCTAAACTCTCAGCACCGGCTTTCTTCTCAACAACTCCGCACAACTTTCACTCTCTTCTCAGTCGAGTTGTCTCCTCCCTCCCTTCCCGCTCGTCTATCAGCTGGGTTATTTTCTTCTCTTCACTGAGGGGGAGGAGGCTGGAGTTTCCTCCCCTGTTTGACTGGGGAGGACCCTCCTCCCTCTGTCCTCTCCTTCCCTCTTCCTCTCTTTGTCTCCTCTTACCTTCCTCTCCTGGATGTTTGGACGGCTCTTTTCCGTCACACGTTAATTCTCTGACGACAACACGAACAAACAACCAGAAAGTTTCACTTGATGTTTGTTCACGTTTGATTTAAACTTTATTTTCCACGTCTTAGATTTTACTAAACGACAGATGCTGAATGAAAGTCACGTTTAACAATAGTCAGTGTAAAACGTCCGGCGGAGCGCCGTTTGTTCTCGTCTCTTTGCTGCAGTGAAGTAGCACTTGTTGGTTTAAAACACTTTAAAAGGCTGAATACTTCTTTAATATTTGTATTAACTGATCAGCTGATCAGATCCCAAAGTATCTGGAAGATTAACAGAAACATTTACCGATAGTTTCAGCTCTCAGCAAATTCACGCGTCGTCAGCTGTGAAGTAACTAAAGCTCAGAGAGCATATGTACAGTCATCTGAGTGAAAGCAGGTCAGAGGTCACAGACACCAGATGGAAAAGATCTGCATAAATGCTACAGACGAGAAGGAGGAGGAGGAGGAGGAGGAGGTTTTTTATACGGTAAACATTTCAAACTTGGTGTTCGAGAAGTGTATCCAGTTTTCTGTCTGGAGTGGGAGGTCTCTCTTTCCATCCCGTCTCTGAAACTCTGGCTGAATGAATCCATCTGGAATTTCCCTGAAAAGACTGAGTCTGTGCGTGTGTCTCTGTGTGTGTGTGTGTGTGTGTGTGTGTGTCTGTATGCGTGTGTGTGTGTGTGTGTGTGTGTGCGCGTGTGTGTCTGTACGGCTGTGTGGACATTTAGTTGGGGTGGCTGGGTTAGGGTGGGGGTGGGGTGTGGTCTAGGGAACTGCATTATGACAGCAAATGTCCTCATAAGCATAGAAAGATATTTGTTTGTGCAGAAGAAGAAGAAACTGCAGCTCGGCTGTTTTTCTGTTTTAAATTCCTTCACTGCAGTTGTTTTCTACACACACACACACACACGCACGTGTGTGCGTGTCCACACCCAGTTGAGGGAGTGGACGGAGGCCAAAAAGGAAAACGGTGAAGTCGTCCAGACTGAAGCAGCAGTTTTACTGTTTTCTCTTCGTTTCTCAAACATCTGAAAAAGTTTCAGCTTAAAGTGAAAAAAATCTCAGGAACGATAAAGAAACAAACGGATCATCTAAAACCTGAAGAGGGTTCAACACAGAGATGGAAATAACCGTTCACACAGGCGCCTCGTTCATACGCAGGCGTTTCACGTGAACCTACATAAGAAAATGTGTCGGCAGAAAGCAGAAGGAAATCTTCCTGCTGCTACTGCAGACACCTGAAGTAACCACGGACGCTGGACGGTCCTGCTGGTATCACAGACACGTGAACCTGCCGTGTTTATGAGGAAACAGGTCACAGCTTCTCCTCACGTGACCGTAGCAGCAGGTGAAACACCGAACACAACGGTTCTCAGCGGACGAATCAGAGAACGACACAAGATCTGATTAAAACACGACTGCAGACTAAGTGTTCTGCTCTAAACCAAGTTTCCTGAGGTGAACTGAGAGATGTGGACTGAATAATAAGAAGCTGACTCACAGTTAAATACAGACTTTACACTGGGTGTGAGAGAGCAGCAGCAGCAGCAGCACCAAACCCTCCATCTCTCTCACACAACAGCAGACTGAGAATTGAACCATGTGACACTGTGGTTTGGTTAAAACCAGAAGTACAGTGGGAGTAAAACACGAGGAAGTGGAACCAAGACTGAACCAGATCAGGGACACAATAGGAACATGTGAAGACACTGTTTTCATGTTCACAGAGGAGCTTCCTACACACACACACACACACACACACACACACACACACACACACAGAGAGAGAGAGAGAGAGAGCGAGAGAGAGAGAGACAGACACACACACAGAGAGAGAGAGAGAGAGCGAGCGAGCGAGCGAGCGACAGACACACACACACACACACACACAGAGAGAGAGAGAGAGAGCGAGCGAGAGACACACACACACACACACACAGAGAGAGAGCGAGAGAGACACACACACAGAGAGAGAGAGCGCGAGAGCCACACACACACACACACACACACAGGTAACAAAGACAACTTCCTACACCAGAGATAACTGTAACTATGGTAACAGAGATACAACAATCAACAACTCAATCTGATCATAGCTTTTTTCTGTATGCGACAAAGATGGAGCTGTTGACATGGCAACCATAACAACGGAGACAACTGTAGCCATGGAAACACAGACGGATTACATTGTAACCGGAAACGTAAAGTTGGAATCAAAATGATTTAAAATCTCTTTTTAGGTTGTTGTTGACTAAAATCTGACTGAGAACCAGAACCAGACCTTAGCTGGTCATGTGTTCCGCAACTTCTCGTCCTGCCACTGTCAGAACCAGCTGCTGAACCGTAACACGTCTATTTTAAACCCCGACATCTCACGCTTCAAAAGTTAATCTGATGTTACCATGGTTACCACAGCCAGGCTGGCCGGGCTCCAGGTGACTGAAAACAAAAAGCCGGAAGGTTCTGGATCTACGAGCTACAATGTGAACGCACTGTGGTGAATCCAGTGAAGTCCAGTTAACAAAGGTCACGTCAGCACTTTTACTTTGATGAGCTCTGATCTTCTCTGTGGGCCACGACGGATCAGACACTTGCACACATGTTGTTCTCTTCTCCCCATGAAACAGCTTAGATGAATTCAAAGGTCGCTCAGTGACCCACCTACACACTGTGCGTGTTCAGCTCAGCGACACGTCACACACTGTAATTAAAGTCATGTGTTGTGTTACAGCTCTGTATGATCCCAAGCATCTGCAGCACAGACACACATCTACGTCTGAACCCCAGAACCTTCCAGAGTCAGCAGCAGGAGAAAGAACCCCTCGCTACTAAAACAACAAGCCTTCAGTAAAATCCATCTTGTACCGTCTTCACCTCCTAAACATGAAACTCTGCTCCTGGTCCTCACAACCATGGAGAAACACGAGTGAAGTGCGCAGTGCCTCTCTGGTTCCATCGTGTGGTTGATCTGGGTCACTGCAGCCCTTTGCAGACCCGATCCACATTCAGTCCTCTTCAGTATGTTAGACAATAAAATGTTCCCGTTCACGCAGTCACAGACCACAGAACACAAAGCACGAGGCTGCTTTAAAAAAAAGTCAGAACCGCAGTGTCAGGAGTTCATCAGTAACAGAACCACATGATCCCCAAACCCAGGACTTCACCTGACCCACTCAGAATCACCTCTGTCTCGGACTGACCTGAGGCTGCTGTGGAGGGACGGGGCCGAGCTCGCCTTTCTGAAGCCGTCTTTGAGAATCGAGCGGCGCCACGAATCTTTCTCCGACTTTGACCGGACTGGAGGGGCGTCGTCGTCTTTGGAGCCACCTCGAAGCCCGGCTCCCGAGGCACTGAGGGTGATCTCTGAGCGGGAGGTCTCTGAAGAAGCGGACGGGTCCGGGCGAGCCAGCGGGGCGAAGCTCAGCTCCATGATCTGCTTGGCGCTCTCACAGATCTGACTCTGAACACAGTGTAACAGTCCAGTCAGTTTAGCGTCCGGCAGCCGGCAGGACAGACAGTCACGCGTCTCATACCTGGATCTCCGGGGTGAGTGTCGGCAGGTCGAAGGTGAACACAGACGTGGATCCAGAGGTCAGGAGGTCGACGCTGTCCAGGCTGCTGTACGAGGTTCCTTTGGCGCGATGAGACTCCATGATGTTCTCAAAATGCCGGCTGAAGGAGTCCAGGTTGCTGTCGGAGGGTCGGCGAGGGCTTCCGACGGAGATCGGAGACTTGAGTCCGCCGTGGTTGTCGGACGACGTCCCCGACGCTCTGGAAAGGAAACGAACAGACAAACAGTCTTTGGTAAAGCTCCGAACACCGTCGCAGGAACATGTACCAACTATGTAGATCAGAACCAGGTTGATCCAAACGGACCCACTGGAGACAGTTGAACCAGTGGTAGAACAGAAATGGTGAAACGGGTCTCACCCCCTCAGCAGCAGACTGAACACCTCCTCCTCCTCTTTCAGGACTTTCTGTCTCTGTCTGTCTCCCTGCATCCGAACACTGGCCCAGCTCACTACTCCTTCTTCGTCCTCCTCTTCTTCGTCGTCCTCCTCCTCCTCCTCCTCATCATCTCCCTGCTTGGCTCCACCTGTCCGGGCTTTTGGGGAGGCGCCAGCAGCACTGAAGCTGGAGTTTCCCAGGACGCTGCGGTTACTCCCGAAGGCCGAGTCCACCTCCTCAGTCGCCTCTGCCTCCGCCCGCATCACCTGAACAAGAGGAACCAACGGTGACGGTTCACGAACATTCAAACAGCTCCAGAACAGAATAATCCTGGTGAAACCAGATCACCTCGTCCAGGTCGGTCTCTCTGTAGCAGCGCAGAGGCACGGCGTCCAAATCCGTCTCCGAGTACTGGATGGTCCGGCGGATGATGCCAGTCTTGGGGACGGAGTCTTGAGGGTCAGGGGTCACCAGCTCCACTTCAATCTGCCGCACCTCGTGATATGACAACTTTTGACCCTCTCTGTCCCGCCCCCTCCTCTGACTGGCCAACTTCAGGAGGCGGGAAGAGGGAGGGGTGGGGCTCGGGGAGCCGTTGGTGGGTGGTGCTGTGGGTGGAGCGTCTGCAGGAGGAAAAGCATGTTAATGTGCCAAAGATGGAGAGTGAGAATTACAGGCTGGAGACAAAAAGTTACATCAATCACCAATCAATAATCAATAATGTGTTTAGGTGCAGGAAAAACAAACAGAGTCTTTGACTTTTAAGTAAAGTAACGCAAAGTAGAGCAGAGTAAAGTAAAGCAGAGTAAAGCAGAGCAGAGTAAAGCAGAGCAGAGCAACCTTCCAAACAGACTAACCTGCGACACACACAGGTCAGCGCTCAGTTTGCTGTTGGACACTAAATGTTCTTTAACCTCTTTTTACCTGGTCACGTGCGAAGTATCTAAGCTGTTGTACAAACTCATCTTTGAATAATCATGTGAATTGTTTTCTCCACAGACAGCTGGTCAGAAAAACCCTTTAAATAAAGAGGAGGGAGTGAGTAATACGCGGTAATACCTAGAGTACACTCGTACTGTGAGCTCTATTTTAGCTGATGCTAAGCTGCAGCTAATTGGCTTAGAAGACACTCTCCAAGCTGCTTGTTTACTTCACTGAGGGAAGAAATAATACGACAGACAGAATGGGCCTTTATCCTGCGGTAGAACACACACTTCCACCACATCTGTTCAGTCCCTTCATCATCTTGGAACATCTTTGATCTGGAACTGGTTTTCACTCATTGATCTACAAAGACCTGCTCAGCGTCACTACTGATCAGGTAGAAAGGCGAGTCCCTGCTGCAGCTGAAGCTAGCGTTAGCAGGGACCTGCTGAGGACGGACTCTGGTAAAAGTCCTGACAGTACCTGGTCTGCAGCAGCTCTCCTCCGTGTGGCCTCCAAACAGAAACTCCCACTTGGCTTGGGCGATCTTCTGCGACCGTGAGGACGGAGTCGTCGACGAACCTCCGTCCGACTGCAGGATGAGGGCAAGATTAACGATTCAGAGCACAGAATAAAAACATTTGTTTATTCATTTCAAACAGCAACCACTGACTTTCTTAAACACATTTTCTGGTGATGATCATGAGGAAAGTGGAGTTTTGTGTCAGCGGGATTTTTACCGTAGATCAACAAAATGTTTTGACAGACAGGAGCTCAGGTGCTCCGCAGACAGACACGCCTGCCCTGTCCATCGCACATGACCACACAGATTCAAAACATAACTACTTCCTCTCTCACACACACAGCACGACCCCCCCCCCCGTTCAGCCGACCTGCATCCCGGAGCCAGTGCCTGCCGTATCGTGGCTGGACTGGCTGGAGGTTTCCGGGGACAGGCTACTGTATCTGTCCAGCAGAGAGCTGTCTCCCAAACTGCCCGTCACTCCGCTGGAGCTCTGAGAAGACGTGGCAGCCCCCCCGCTGTGATCCTGAAGCTCCTCTCTCTGACCCATGGACAAGCCTACCACTAGCCTCCGGTCGCACCCTGGCACCGACACCTTTCCTTCGTGGTCTCCATGATACTCCTCGTTGCTTAGAGAGGAAAATCCAGAGGGTGAATGTCTGTCTTCAAAGAATTCATCCCTGCTGCTGTCCGTGTTCTGGCTGGGGACGAGTCTTCGGTACACTTCAGGGCTGGCCTCCGGTGATCGCTCACAGAGGTGATCATACTGCCGTTGCTCTGTGCCACGTGATCTGCAGAGCCCAGTGTACTGTGGTGGCTGGTATCGGTGCACGCTGGCTGCGTCCTTACTAGAGGATGAACTCCACTTTTGCCGTGGGTCCAACACAGGTGATTGACAGGCAAGAGAAGCTCGATGCAACCTAGACAGCGGGACTGGAGATGCCGGTGAAAACCTGGATTTCTGGGACAGGAGAGGGGACACGCGTCCTGAGCGTGTTTGATGTGACGGCTTGTCTGGTTTCAGTCTGGGCTCCTGGTCGTCAGCCTGCAGGTTCTCTGAACAGACCTGCTCATGAAGAGAGGCGTACGGCAGAGACTCTCTTCGAAATGAGCCACCTGTCCTGGGACTCTCTGAGCGCTGGGATTCAGAGTGCGAAGGTGTTGGAGAGGGAGTCCGCCTGTCTGCGTAAATGCTGCACAGCTTGGCAGCCTCCACAGCTAACTTACAGGCCACCTCCCAATCAGAGGATGAGGAGATGTTTCTCCTGCTGCTGGTGGGGCTGACGGCGTCGCTGGCTCTGCTGCTGCAGCGCGACGCTTTGTGGGGAGACTTGCTGGATGAGGTCTCATTGGTTGTGTGTTGTATACGGTCTGTAGCGTTGTGGCTGGTGTTAGCAGTACGACTCCTAGTATTGCTGTGTTGGGAGCACCCAGTTGTGGGGATCTCATGCTGGATGTCTGTTGGTTTCCCTGCAGGCAGAGGTGGGTAAAATTTGCTGGGCAACCCGGGACTCTCATCCCCCACCCATGGTCTCTGCTGGCTCAGTGCAGGAGCCCCTGAGTGGGAGGAGAACCCAGCATGAGCACACAGGTGTTCAGAAGCAGGACTTCTGGGTAGTCCATTCGCTGAACCACGACCCACTCCCCTGTCTAGCTCCAGAAGGCGGGCCTGGGATGGCAGGGTGAGGGTGCTGCGGGGCAGGACAGGTGACCCCCCTAAGGACCGACAGTGAGTGGACGGGTAGTGCCGCGGTAGGGATGGGCTGCAATTCTCTGAGCCACGAGACGCAAATCGGCGCCTCAGTTCTGGAGACCCAAACTCCTCCAGCGCCTTGTGAGTGGCTTGTCTGGCTACTGCATCCAGGGTGGCCCTCTGCAGGTGAGGGGGGTGCCGTGGGGACTGCCTCTGTGATGGGTAGGGACGATAAGGGTACGCATCATCGCCTGGCTCTGGTTGGCCGTTGTACCACACTGGGTCACTCAGCCGTTTCCGGAGGTGGGCGGGCAGTGGCTGACCTTCTACTCTGTCCGACTCGCTCCGGCACGAGGAGGCACGGCGCCCCCCCATGCTGTGAACATTAGCTTTCTCTATGAAGCCAAAGGTCACCACAGACGATTTTGCCTCCTCGTCCATCTTCGGAGACTCAGCAGACCTGCGGCTGCTGGTGGGTGTGCCGGGGACTTTGAGCCACACTGGTTCCTGTGAGGTGCGGTCTCCTGGACTGGTCGCTCCAGGTGCAAAGACGTGGAGTAACTTATCAAAAGTGTCATACAACACATCCTGCTGGTGGAACTGGGTGGGGGAACCAGATGAATCTGGGTTTTGAAGTTGGAAGCTCACGGAGTGTCTGGAGGAGGACTTTGGGGAAGCTAACGCGTGGTTTGCGCCCTCATTGTGATACTGAGCGTCTAAGGAAAGATCTGGACTGCAGCTGGGACTGGAGCGGGTGGAGCTCCTCTGGGAATGAGGGAGAATGTCTGGACACTGAAGCATCAGGTGATTGGTTCCATCATCTCCTCTTCCTGGCAGCGTCCCTTGCTCCTCGGGAACAGATCTCACCTCAACGTACAGGTGGAGGACTTTACCTGCCTGAGACATACTGGCTAATATTCCCAGATTTTCCTTTTCTGCTATTTGTGCAAAAGACCCTTTGATCTCCAGGTACGAAGCAAAGTGTTACAGTATTTGCTGAGGGTCGGGGGCAGGGTTTGGAGCATCAGGTCTGTCGTCCATCTGCTCAGCTGTTCTTCAACCTGCAGCAGGAAGCAGAGACACAGTTATTACGCAATAAAACCCTGCAGTCAGCACATGTACTCACATTTCTCTTCTCAGGTGGTTATTTGTTCTTCACGCATTCAACATACAGGTTTGTTATGTGTTGCATATAAAATAATCAAACCTGCAGCTAGTTCTATTTATGAGGAAAACTATTTGTTCTTCAGCTCATGTGTAGGTCGGCTGCTGCCCTCAGACAAACTTTATTCATCACTTTCACATCTGCAGTGTTAAAACAGGAAGAAGACTATTCAACTCTCACTCCTCCAAACACACGCGGAGACCGAAACGATTACAGAATACAGATGTTTCTTTTACTTCCCAACCCCCCCTTAAAGAAGCCAATGATGAAACAAGGTCCAGTGGAAACAGCTTTACATCCTCATTTCACCTTCATCAGATCGGATCAAGTTTCATTTTTTACCTCTAATCAGGTCAAATGGCTGACGACTAGTTCATTCCTGCTACGCGGCAGCAGGCACCAAGTCCCACGTGAGTTTGATTTGTCTTTTAATAGAAGAGGAAAAGCAGCTTGGAGGGTGTTAAGGTGAGAAACAGCAGCCGTTTCTCAAACTTAAATGTCCTGAGCTACAGGCAGGATCCTGAAATCTGAGCAGGTCCCTTCAGAAACATACACAATGAAAATAAGACACAACAGGAGGAAGAGGTTGTACTGGAACCACAGCTCACAGGTCGTCCAGTTTCTGAAGTGGCCTTCGTCTAGACACTGCACCCCCCCCGCTGCTGTCTGACTGGATGATAACGCCACAGATATAAATTCAAGGGGAAACTGAACGGACAGTGCAGAGTCTTTGTGAGAGGCTGACGAGCAGCAGCTCTGAGACGAATACATTCAAATAAAGTTTCCTCCTGTTTGTGAATCTAGTAGTCTCTTCTATTACGTCTGGTTCTGTTCCTTTTTAGTCTCAGACTACTTGTACAGATGTAAACTGCACGCACAGAACAAGAACACAGAACCAACGCGGACCTGAAACACAACACCAGCTGCTGTAAGACAATCTCTTCGTTTGTGTTTCAGAGCCTGGTTTGTTCCATCATGCTGATTATCTGTCGGGAAACGTGGGGCTGCTGCCAGCAGGAACAGAGCCCAAACATCTGGGCATCATCTGGATAAACAGAGCGAGGTGGAATCACTCTTTAAGTCTCAGTGTGACTGAGGAGAAGGTTCTTCTGAATTCATCAAGCACCAGGAGACAGACACTTCCCTCCTGGTCCTTTCCTTTTCTCTGCTGCTTGTTCAGGACATAAACTCTGCCGGAGGAAAGGTGGAGGCCTTGTCCTTCTCCAGCAGCTACAAACGTCCCAGCTCCTCCACAGAAGAACTGGATGAACCAGAACTATCAGATGCAGAGACGGAGACGGACCCACATGAGAGAAAAGGCATCACTGGTTCAGCCGTGATGTTCAAACAGTAACTTCTGATGATGCGCACGCTGAAGCCCAGTCAAAGGTTATGGACCCGACGGAACCAAACCGGTTTTATCTGACGCTCTGGACTCGCACAGGTGACGTGAAAATATAAGCACTGATCCTCTGCAGGTTCACACTGACAAGCACACCTTACTTTCCTGGACTCTGCTAATAGGATTCCCCCCCACCCGCGCCCCCCCCCTCTCCTCCCAGCATGCACTGCTCAATCCAGCAGCACACACTTAGAAAAGCCCACGTATGCAGACTCACACACATCTCAGCTGTAACCTTACCTGCGTGTCCTGTGCCTTCACTGCTGCAGCGATGTCCCAGGTTGCCGTGGTAACATCCTTTTCCCCCTCTCTCTCTAAGCTGGTTTGATCCTCACTCGCCCTCCTCTGTTTCTCTCCGATGAACACTTGTTGTCTGCAGCAGAGCCGGCTCATCGTGGATTTACAGACTTGACTCAGCTCCTCCTCTTCCTCCACTTCCGATGTCTATCAGCTGATGTCCATGCCTTCGTCTTGCAGGCAGCCTGCCAGCCAATCCCGTCGTCCGCTGCCTGCAGACCTGAGCTCCTGCAGCCAATGATGAGCAGCTGTGACAGATGGCAGCTCAGAAGTGTGTGTGTGGGGGGGCGGGGCCGGGGGTCACTATACAGTCACAGGTTTCTTCAGCATCATCAGCGCAGCTGCTCTGACCCGTGTTTGACGGAGCGTCTCTTCATCATCATGCTTTGCTTCTCGCTCCAGGTTCAGAAATTAAGAAATTATACAGAACTTTTTTTTAATAGAAATTGCAGTTACCGAGACCCACAAAACACAACAGGAGCAAAGCCAGGACCCCCATACTCACCTTCCTCACGCTGAGTAAAGGTGAAACATTTACTTTATGCTGATGCTTTTATTGATTTAACTAAGAATCTGTGCAGATTAGAGTAAAACTTCTCGTTGAGTGAATCTAGGAACCAACTGAAACCTGATCGTGTCTCTCGGAGCCCGGCTCCAGACCGGGTCCTGACCAACAGGATTCAACACCGGCTCCTTTAACAGGAGCCAGGAAAACTCCAAACCCGTGCAGGATTCAACAAATATGTTTCTGTACGTCTGTGTGGACACTGCTGCAGTACCTCAGCCACAGGAGACGGAGTCGGGCAGGACGTCTGACAACAAGAAGTCTGAAAGGAAAGAAGAAGATTAGATCAACTCAAAGCAGGTCATCTAATCTGGGCAGGCGCTGGACGCCACGTTACCTCACACTACAGAACCTGAGACGTCTCCTCTTACCTATCGGTCGATCACAGGACAAAGCCCCCGGTCAGTCAGACTGCCTTCAGTCCTGTGTGCAGGTCCGAGACGACACCCCCGCTGACAGGACGACAGGCTGCACAGTCTCAGCTCTGAAGCCAGCCCTGACCTCCAACCTGAACACCCTGAAGCAGCAGGACACAGACTCTAAACATCAAATCAAACCTACTGCAGAGCGACTTCTGAGACACAGAATCCATCTACTGGGGAGCAGAACCGAGCCCGACAGCTGCTGCTACACCAGACGATCAACGTTAATAAAGCCACGAAACAGCAGAACTGTTACGCTCACAAATGTTGTTTGTTCAGATTTGAAGATTACATTTCATAATCTGTTTACTCAGAAAACCAGGAAATTAGAAAATACAAATGGTTCACTTCCTTCTTTTGCCACTGTCCTCAACAGCCTCTCGTGTCTCGGTTAAGCTGCTGATGATCCAGATCTACACAGTTTACAGCACAATCTAAACAGCGTGACGGTGTCCTACTACATGAACCCACCACATGAAGTGAACTACAGTGTAAACCATCGACACACTGGAGAAAATACACGCAGCCATAAGGACAGTAAGAACCAAGCTCAGGTGGACTGTAGGTTTCTAACTGGTGACATTTGTGGGTCTACAAGCAAACTAATTATTTAATAAAATCACCGTTCAAGTGAAAAACAAACACATTTTCTTCTGTTGTAAATGTAAAAAGGTTAAAGGTTGCTCGACCTTCTGATCCTTCTGAACCTTCTGAACGACCTATTAAATTATCTCTGCATCTAAATGTATAGAACTCACATTCAAACATTAGAAACATGTTCACCTGTGTGTTATTTGGGAGTAGTGAGTTCTCTTTGTGATTGTTTGACGAAAGATCCTTTCTGCCGCCGTTTAAACCTCCGATACCCGCTGCTCCCGGGAACAGCCAGGACGCCTGAACTCCTTTCAGGAATTAGTCAGTTTAATGTTTCTCCTCGCTTCTGTCCACAGAAAATGTCACTTTAAACGCAATTCAAAGGCTGATCTGAAACACGAGCACCTCACTTACAATTCGGGATTAATTTAACCGGTAAAACAAAAACTAATTTGCAGCAATGTCGACTTTTCCCACAGACTCTTGTTGTCGTCAGCCGCCGCTCAGCAGGGTGGACCGTGGTTTTGAAAAGACGACCGTTAACAGACGAAAGGTTGTAAAAGTTTACGTTTTAGTAAAACAAGCTGCTGTTTGCTGCAACACGGTCCCTGCCGATTTAACACTTAGATATTTGTAACTCACGAGCGACTTTCACTTTCAAACAGGCATTTGTGGGATTCCTCTAAAAGCAACATTCATTTTCAATTAAGATTTTTTTCGAAGGCGCTTCGCTGCGTGTTCACTTACCTTCCACGGCTGAGGAAACGTAGCGGGGTTTGCAGCTTCTAGTGGCAGGTACAACACCACAGCAGTGCCGGCGTGGACTCTGGGTCACCGGTTCGCTAACGGGGTCGGTAACAACCGAACCGACGACAGCGAGCGCAGATGTAACGCTGACGGAGAAGTGAAGGAGTGGGGACGTGAACGGCTACGTTACATGCCGTTAGCAGTGAAAGTGCAGCTGGAGATAAAATGTCCACTGTGTTTGCAGTTCGTTCTGATTCTACTTGATCTTTTTCTTTCCTTTCTACGGCTTTTAGCTTTATTTTTGAGGCGGCTGGTTGACATTAGTTTACGTTCTCCACGGTGACTTCAACTTCCGCATCGTTTAGGTGACGTAACGGCGACGAAAGAAGTCGTCTGACCAGGAACCAGCCAATAGAAATAAGTAAAATAATAACAATGAAATAAAAAATAAGACGCAGTTAAAAACAATACAGCTTTTGGTAAATCAAATTATTAATTGAAGAAATTTTAAATAAAAATAGTTTTTAAATAAATAATAATAATGAAACAAAACTACAACAAAATAAAAACAATATTAACACAAAATAACTAAACACAGACAAAAAACTAAAGTTGAAAAAAATATGATGTGAGAATCTGAGTTGAATCAGTTCTGTGAGGAAAAATGTTCCAAACAGTTATGAAATTACTGTTCAATAAAAACATGAAACATCGGGGCTGTTTTATCAGCTTAGAAATACAAATACGGTGTTTCAGGTGACTGTAATAACTTTCTGTCTTTTCATGTGCATATATTTCAATGATTTTATTTTTATTTCAGTTTTTAGTTGGTTTGATCAGAGAAGAAAACGTTATCTGTTGACTATTTTTTATAATCATTTGTTCAATATTTTTTCTAATCAGTAAAACTAAAAACTGTGTTTTCAATGAGCATTTATTTCTTTTTAGACGAGTTCCCGGCAAATAGTTAAATCCAGGAGGTGGCAGTAAAGAGACCAGCTGCAGCAAATTGTAGGACAGAAGAAGAATTTTCTTCTTCGTCTTCTACCTACGTGCAGCTGTTTCTGTGCTCTGTCCGTTTCTGTTTCTTTTTGACGTCTTGTCCTCTGAAGATGTGTGAACACCTGCGCTCAGAGCTGGAAAATTACCTCGATACATTAAACGTCCGGACCACCTGCGTGGACCATCCGCCGGTAACAGAGCTGTTCTGATGTTTGGAAAACTTTTGTCCTAAAAAAATGACAAAGGTTAAAAATGACTTCTGGTAGCTGGTAGCGCTGGAATATTCCACTTTCCGTGGAGAAAAGGTCTCCCGTTATAATACCACACACTTTAAACCTTTCTTCATTCCAGTAACATTGATAAAAATCAGCTTATTCGGTAACAGAGTTT
This sequence comes from Microctenopoma steveboyesi, assembly GCA_032359275.1. NCBI lineage: Eukaryota > Metazoa > Chordata > Actinopteri > Anabantiformes > Anabantidae > Microctenopoma > Microctenopoma steveboyesi. The sequence continues at coordinate 18,709,629 of JAUMHF010000007.1, read as the reverse complement.
AAATTTCTTTACTTCACAGTTTAATTCGGCGCTATGCAGCTTTATGAAAGACCCTTGTTATTATGGTAAAATTACAGCTGTGAGAACTGGTGTTTACGTTATGTTACACAGATTATAGACACTCAGGCGCAATAAAACCTGGTCACTTGAAGGAACGGGTCTGTGCACTGCACATTCCCGTCTGCCGAATTTATCTTCAGATCCAGCGAATATTTGTTTATCCAGACACTGGTTTTTGGACAAAGTGAACCTGGACGTGTTCATAAAGGGTACCAGTTTTTTTCAACCTGAAAAACCCACTCACCGGTTAAATACAGAAAGAGAATAGTCCATAATTAAGGGGGACTTTTCTATTTTTTTTCCTCATTAATAAACTCAAACAGGTTTCTGCTGCTGTGACCTGCAGGAGGCGCCAACACATCATTCAGAGAAACTGTCCCACATGTTTGTTAGTGAACAAAGATCATTCAAGACTTTCACGTTTATCATCACTATCAGCAGTTTTTAATGAGCTTCTGCACATTTATTATTCATTTGAATTATTTAGAATGAGCTTCAGAAAAGCAGTAAGAGGTTTCTAGATGTGATGTACGGTTCTTCAGCATCTCATCAGAAGTTAAGTTAATGTCACTTACTGTCTCAGACTCCTTATGTTTCCACCTGCAGGTGTTCACGGTGGAGGAGATGATGCCTCACCTGCAGGGCGTGGGTGGAGTCGTCACTAAGAACCTTTTCCTGAAGGACAAGAAGAAGAAAGGACTGTGGCTGGTGTCTGCTCGCCATGACCGTCAGGTCAGCTCCCACAGTAACAGATCCACAGTAACCCACAGATCCACAGTAACCTACAGATCCACAGTGATTCACAGGAACAGATCCACAGTAACCTACAGATCCACAGTAATCCACAGTAACCTACAGATCCACAGTGATCCACAGTAATCTACAGATCCACAGTGATCTACAGTAATCTACAGATCCACAGTAATCTACAGATCCACAGTAACCTACAGATCCACAGTGATCCACAGTAACCTACAGATCCACAGTGATCCACAGTAATCTACAGATCCACAGTTACCTACAGATCCACAGTGATTCACAGGAACAGATCCACAGTAACCTACAGATCCACAGTGATCCACAGATCCACAGTAATCCACAGTAACCTACAGATCCACAGTGATCCACAGTAATCTACAGATCCACAGTAATCTACAGTAATCTACAGATCCACAGTAACCTACAGATCCACAGTGATCCACAGTAACCTACAGATCCACAGTAATCTACAGATCCAAAGTAACCTACAGATCCACAGTGATCCACAGTAACCCACAGATCCACAGTAACCTACAGATCCACAGTGATCCACAGTAACCTACAGATCCACAGTAACCTACAGATCCACAGTGATCCACAGTAATCTACAGATCCACAGGGATCCACAGTAATCTACAGATCCACAGTAATCCACAGATCCACAGTAACCCACAGTAACCTACAGATCCACAGTGATCCACAGTTTCACAGTGATTCACAGATCCACAGTAACCCACAGATCCAGAGCACATTAGTTAACGGATCCTGATGAAGAGCTCTAACCAATCACTGAGTTCACTTCTGCTCCTCTTCCTGCTTTGACAAACGCCTCACTGCACCAAAATCACTATTCGTACACTATAACACCCCCCCCCCCCCCCCGCCCGCAGGTGAACCTCAACGACCTCGCCAAGAAGCTTGGCGTCGGCAGCGGAAACCTGCGCTTTGCAGACGAGGCGGCCATGTTGGAAAAGCTGAAGGTGAGAGCCGATGAAAAGTCAAACCAGGAAGGTGAATGACGGCTGGATCAGACTCAGCAGGTCTAAGCTCTGTACAGTCACAGGTTCTGGTTCTGTTGCTTCCTTTAACTTCAGTGACGTAGAGATGAGGTGGAGACCCCACCTGCTGACCTGACGTAGTTCAGTACAAGGTCCAGCTGAGATCTCGCAGTCAGTGACTGTCTGCATGTCCGTCTCGTGTCAGGTGGGTCAGGGCTGTGCGACGGCTCTCGCTCTGCTCTTTGATAAGGACCGGAGTGTGAGGCTCGTCCTGGACCGGGACCTGGTGGAGGGAGGTCATGAGATGGTCCACTTCCACCCCATGACCAACACGGCCACCATGGGCCTGCGACCGGACGACCTGCTGCTTTTCCTCAAGGAGACAGGACACGAACCCGTCCTGGAGAGCTTCGACTAGGACAGACCTGGACCTACAGGAATGGCTGCAGCTGATTTTGACACTTTTTCTAGAGACGAGAGGTTTAATCATCAGTTTTATTTATGTATCAGGATTTCTATAAGAATCTGATCCAGTAAAGTATAAGTACTTCAGAAATGTACGTAAGTAAATGTTTGTTCCATCATTAAAGGACCGGTCTGCTGTTTTTACATGTTTCACGTCTTCACAGTTTTTACTCTGCAGTGATGTCACAGCTGCATCTCCTCAGGTCCTTCTATGATGCAGAACTTCACTGCAGGACGTCCCACACTGATCCACAACGTCATTTTGGGACTTTTATGTTGAAAGGGACACCGGAAAATAATGTAGTTTACTGCAATATGAGTAAATATGAAATATTCCCCTACTCTCTCTGTGAAGCTGTGTGTGTGAATCTCTCTCTCTCCCCCTCTCTCTCTCCCCCCCCTCTCCCCCCCCCCCCTCTCCCCCTCTGTCACTCTCTCCTCCCCTCTCTCTCTCTATCCCCCCCTCCCCTCTCTCTCTCTCCCCCTCCCTCTCTCCATAATGACTTTGTGTGTATTGTTGTTAAAATTTGCTAATGAATAAAAGGGACACACTCAGTTCCCAGGCATTCTTTCTGTCTGTGCGTGTGGGAAACGACCCCCCCCCCAGAGACTGTGGGAAACTGTGAGAGACAGTTAAATATTCAAAGATTCAAAACACTTTATTAATCCCAGAGGGAAATTGTTTTGCCATGAACACAGCCGCTCTCGTTACAGAAAAATTAGAAGACCCACAACCATAAATAGCACCAACAAAATATCATTTTAAAAACAACAACTATAAACGCACTCCTTTTGGTCTGATTGACTGTAACGGTCCAGAGACGATTCAGCAGAACTCACTTCCTGTTACATTCTCCCAAGTCATCATGGGAACTGTAGTTCTAAGACCGGGGCTGTGTGGGAGCACATGGTGCTGGTTCCTCATGATATCACATGTTGTTCTCTGTGTGTGTGTGTGTGTTGATGCTGGTTTTTGGCCCAAACAGGGTTTATGAAGAGTTTACTGACATTTTCAGTAGAAACATTTATTTTGTTCCCACACAGTGACGTGGTCTGAGTGATGCAGAGAGGTCAGAGATGCGTCACACGTTTCACTAATTACTCGGTGTGTGTGTTTCCATAGTAACAACATGCTTCACATTTACATTCAGCATTATTAGATACAGACACGCTTTGTGTTTTCATGTGACCCTGCAGTGAGGCAGCCCAGAGGTCAGAGGTCACAGCAGCAGTCTGTGTTGAGTTCACACACAACTACTACACCTGCTCTGTTACCTTCAGGTGGGACCACCGTCTGACTACACTGATCCAGTCACTCAGCTGTCCTTGTTGTGGATTAGCGGGTCCATGTTTGCTCCGTGCTGTGTGTAATGATCCAACTCTGAAGCTTCCATGTCAGAGTCAGGGTGGAATCACTACAGGTACAGACTCGGCAGAAACCTGTAGATCATCACCAGTTATTTGTGATATAGTTCTTTCTCATTATTACTTTAAATTCCCTTTTAGCAGATTGATCACAGAAAAAGACCTGGAATGGAAACTGCTGTAAAATAAAATAAAATCTCTACTAAAGAAAAACAACAATTTCTGTGTCTGTTTCCTCCATCACTGGAAAACAGCTGGTGCTGTGCCAAAGCTGCAGACACACACTCGGAGATCAGTCGGAGAAGTACTAAAGTAAAAGCTCTAAACGTTCCTTAAAGTAGGAAGAAAGCAGTAGATCTGTGTTGTTTTCTGAGCTCGTTGCTGTTACAGGTGAGATGATGAAATATGACACTAAAACACGGCAGCGTTATGTTACTATGAGACAGGTCTCCGGAGGGTAAACTATCGTTTCATCCGGCATCTCCACAAACACACTGTCATCAACCAGGAATGTGCACGTGCGACTCTCTCATTGGCTGACGCACAGAGACCAACATGTCATTGTGTTGTGGAAAAAGTTCTTCAACGCGGAGTCTGTTTGATGTGAATTCAGTTTTATTACCACCTTTAAACTCAGAGAAAACTTTTCACTGGATGTTAAAAAAACAATGATTCAGTTTATCTTCTGCATCGTCTCTTGTACTGTTTGCCACCAAGTACAGAGGCGCCAGTGTAACAGTGACGTCGTGGGTCCATCAGCAAACAGACAGAGCTGAATGAAAAGACACAATGATAAACCGAAACTAAAGAAGAAATATACCCAGCTCAAAAGTTCAACAGAATAAACAAAGAAAAACAACATAAACACAACTTTACACACACACAAACACACACAGATTCTCACACCACAGGACCACAGTGTGCACCACACTCACCTGTTGTCCCCTGCTGCAGTGACTCTTCCTCTTTAAGAAATCCAGGAAGTGCACAGGAGCAGAGAGTGGGGGTGTGGAGGGGTGGTGCTTGTCGAGGAAACAGGTGTGTGTGTTGACAGGGGTGATGTCATTCTCCGGCTAAGTCACCTGGGAGACAGCTGCTGAGCGTAGCGTGGACAAATAGAGAGCAGACAGAGATAAAGGAAAAGGCAACGAGCTGCCTTCACTGCTTCTGTGTTTCGAGGCTTCAGTGTGAGGAGGAGGAGGAGCAGGAGGAGGAAGAGGAGATCATCTGAATGCTTCTGTTTGTCAAGGTAAGAGAGCGACGAAGACAGCGTGTGAGAGATAGAGAGATAACGTGTATTTGAATGATCACACCAAACTCCATTCAATAATCTGCTCGTTTTAGAGCGTTGTAGCTGCTGCAGAACTTTAGAGTTCATCCCTAATCCAACACACTTTTCAGGCCTGCTGATGCTTCAATGATATGGATATTTACATGTTCCATGTGTGTGAAGGTACAGAGGTGCAGACAGAACAGCAGTCTTGGTTCCTCTAAGCTAAGTGAACCTCTCACAGAATATTGTTGTGTTCTGTAGAGGACGCTTTCTTTTGATTGATGCTGGTGTCAGTGGAAAGACGAGGCGTGTTGGCAGCTCTGCAGAGAAGTGAGGAGGAACTGACTCTGATTTAGTGGTCAGTTTGGCTTTAATACTACATCATTAAAGTAAATGATCTCTGACTCTGTCTGATTCCCGTGGAACAGACAAACCACATGATGATGAAGAGGAAGTAGTCGTCGGTATGAGGCCAATCATCAACATCTAGCTCTGTGTTGTGCACTCATTAGCTGTATATCTAGTGTCCTGGTAAAACTGCAGACTCTGTGTCTGTGAGAAGCAGGAAACAGCATTTATGACATTCAACGTGCCAGTGGTCAAACAGTTTAGGATTTCTTTGGGCACTGTGTTTGTGGACATATGTCGGAGGAGAAGATGAATCCTGTAAGACCAACAAGCTAAAAAAGGAGGTTGGCCTGTCATTATATTACACTGCTTAACGTTACTCTAACCCTAACTACACACCTCACACTATGGTTAAGAGAGTACGGTCAGTAGATTACAGACAGTACATACAGTAGAGTACAGTCAGTAGAGAACAGTCAGTAGAGTACAGTCAGTAGATTACAGACAGTACATACAGTAGAGTACAGTCAGTAGATTACAGACAGTACATACAGTAGAGTACAGTCAGTAGAGTACAGTCAGTAGATTACAGACAGTACATACAGTAGAGTACAGTCAGTAGAGTG
>JAUMHF010000007.1:18684801-18695495 GCA_032359275.1 Microctenopoma steveboyesi | reverse complement strand
CCCCCCCCCCCCCCCCCCCCCCCCCCCCCCCCCCCCCCCCCCCCCCCCCCCCCCCCCCCCACGACGGGAAGTTAATTAGCTTCTACTAAATGGGAAAATGTTGTGGAATTGTCTTTTTGTAAGTGAACCTGCAGCTGCTGGGTCACACAGGTCGCCTCTTCTTCTGTGACAACACGCACCTCATACGTAAAGGTCTCTCCAGAACCCTCCAGTGGTCCAGATTAAACACTGGCTGTTAGAAATGAACGATGTTCCAGACGTAGGTGACCTGCAGCAGATGTCGACTGTGGGAACACTGGAGCTACGGCTGTCGAGCTGATTTGATAACCAGTTACAGATCATCTCCCCGTGTGTGTGAAAGAATCACACTAAACAGCATGTAAATGGTTAAACTCTGCTGCAACATGACAGCGATGGACACATTAGTGCATCGATAATTATGATCAATAACGTCACATTCACAGTCTGCACGCAGTGTGTGTGTGTGTTAGGCGTAGGGTCAGCTCCGGGTGGTGTAACGTTAGGTGGGGAAACAGAACAGGGTCTCATCCTGTGAATGGTTGATGGCTAACTAACGTTAACACCAGCTGTAGTGGTTAGAACGCAGTTCACCAGGTATCAAATACATTTACTCAAATAATCGATGACAAAGTCGACAGAACACTCGACAGCTGCAGCCCAACCAGAGATGAACCAGGACACACAGCAAGTGTTTGTGTGTTTTTGTGCTGCTCAGGTTCTCTTGGACGAGAACGCGCGTGGACTGCAAATGTGTCAAAGTTTCAGCTCAATTATCACATTTACCTTTAAAAAACTCCAGCTGAGATGAAACATAATAGATTTAAATTGGACAGTTAAAGAGTTCTGGTTCTGGTCAACAACTGGAAAGACTGAGATGATTCAAACATCAGCGATTATTTCTTCTCTGATGTAAAAATCTACTGCTTCTATTTGACCAATGTTTTTTTGTTTACTGGGGGTTGGACGCATGGAGACGTCTTACAGGCCTCAGGATGTTGTGATGGGACAATCGTTTCCTCCTCTGCCCACCGTGTCCAACGTGCCTTCGACAGAGACGCTCGAGCCGTCGCCCGGTTGAGCCTCGGACTTGTCTGAGAGTCTCGCGGGGACGCGGCTAGAAGCTAATTCCTCCTTTGACTGGGTGGAATTAAGTGATTGAAGTGCTCCACATTCCCAAAGTTATTTCGGTTCCGCTGCAGCGCTGAAGGACGGCTGGATATTCATGAGCTCTCTTTTTAGTCATTAGGCCCCAAATCTTCCCCCGCGCTAGAGCCAACGAGGTCAGCAGCAAGAGCGGCTCCGGCTCCTGAGCCCAGAGAACATTTTCAGGACACGGGTTGGTGGTTCTCTCCACAGAGCGCCAGAGTCTTCAGCTTCATCAGTCTCACGTTGTGCTGTTTCATTTTTAGAAATATTGATCCCGTTATGATGGAGATAACCGACGTCCTGCTGGTAACCTCGGTTCTAACTGGTTTAACAATTGATCAGAATTTTCCCAGTGGTCCAAACTTAAGACGAGGAGCTGCAGATGTCCTGGTTCTAAACCCTGATCCCACCCCGACTCCTTGATTATCTGAAGCAGTAACATTACAACAGCATGGAGGATGGGGAGGAGAACTAACTGGATCAGTGCTGCACTGTGGAGTCCAGTCCAGCAGAGCCGTGGGATTAGTTACGCGGGGCCGAGACGCTTGGCTGCTGCTGACGTTGGTCGACTACATGGACCAGTTGTTGCTGTTAGTTTCTCAGAGACGCAGATAATCTGAGGAGCAGGAGGAGGAGGTGTCATCTCAGCCAGAGTCAGACATGAATCTGTTTTTATACTGGAGAGGTGAGAAGCACACAGAGAAAGGTTCTGTGTCTGAGCTTCAGGGTCTGGTTTAAACTCACATTTGCCAGCGAGACCTGCAGATTCCGTTTCATTTTCCAGAGATAAAAAAACGGTGTTGGAGAAACTGTTCTTTTCCTCTGTCCGTGGAAATCAACTGAAAACATGGAATCAGACGTAGAACGTTTACTTTAAAGACCAGAAATAAAGGTTCATCTGCTGTTCTCCAGCTGCATCCTGGGAAATGTAGGATCAGGATGTTTGCAATGTTTCAAGTTTCACAGAGACAATGAAAAAGGCCAACGAGAATAATCTGATGTTTTTCTTCAAACGCTACATAAACCTGGAATCCTGGAATCCTGGAACTCCATAGGTCGACATTCCTGCCTTAAAATGGAAGCTTCAATTTCAGGATCCGAGCAGCAGCAGCAGCAGCAGCTTGGTAAAAATTAGACCGAAGATGAAGTGTGACAGTCGTGAACTCGCTCGACGGGCCAGACCGAATCGAATCGGTACAGTGTCAGCGCGCCTGCGTGTGTCAGCGTGTGTGTGTGTGTGCGTGCACGCGCGTAGTTAAACCCGTTATCTCTGCTTCTCCGTGTCTCTGCTGGCTTCATCAAAGTCTCCCATTCTTCCCAGTGGTCCCAGTAGCAGCCAGTCTCGGTTGGACGAACAAAGAGCTGCATGGATCTGGCTCTGAGCCAGCCAGAGAATTACAAGTGGTGTGTGTGTGTGTGTGTGAAGCATTCGTAGGGTTCTGTTATATAACCAGTTCAAATCAGCTTCAGTGCATGAAACGACTTGTAACCAGCTGAACCCATCCCGACTCGGACGCCTGGTTGTCAGCGTTTTGTTCTGATAATATCATGAATCAGCACTTTTCCAAACTCTGAGCATGAACCACAGAAACTTTTTTTAGGTGAACTGACCCTTTAAAACTAAACGGTCCCCTGATTCAGTGTGAATGTCACCAAGGGTCAAGCTCTGGTTCTGGTTCTGCCAGCTGGAAGCTGTTTCTCCACGCTCCACACATGTCACTGGGACGTTAACATCCTCTCAAGGATTATTACAGCATCAGGATCCTGAGCCCAGGTCCAGTCTGCTGCGTGGTTCCATGAATGCATGTTACAGGATGAGCTGGTCCACAGGAACCGGTCCATGTCACAGGACTGTGTCCTGGTCTGTGTCTGCACGTGTGCGGTGCTGTGTGGCTCTAACATGACTCATCGAAGTACTGATGCTCTGCTGCTTCGGGTGAACTTGGACCTGGCGTGTGTGTGAAAGGAGCGCGCTGTGAGCCATCGTTCACGGCTGAAGCTCGCCGGTGATTTGATCTCGCTGAGATTTCTGATACTCGCTTTCTGAACTTTGTGATATGGAGCGGGTTTGACGTCATTGTGATGTGTTACGGAGAAAGTTCCTGAGCCGCCGGTGAACTGATGAACACAGGCCCAGACACTGATGTAAATGTTCTGGCTGCATTGGATCGGGCAGGTGTACCTATTAAAGTGTCCAGTCAGTGACTTGAACACGTACTGAAGAGGCGGCTGGGACGTTTTTCTCTGTAAACGGCGCCTGACTTCTTCTTCTACTGCATGATGGGCTGCTCCACGGCGCCCCCTGCTGTTTCTGGCTGTAACGACACAAACTGAAATGAGTTTTCCGCTCCTACATGTTAAACAGTGACGCCGGGCGTTCGGTTTAGGACATAAATAAACGGTGAGAGGCTGACTCTCCATCATACAGCTCTTTAAAACTTTAATGAGCTGTATGATGATAAAAACAGAACTGAGTCTAAGTGGGACCAGCTCTCATCTGTGATCATGGCTGTTCTTAACTTTTTATCTGCAACAAAACCAAACCTGTCTCCTGCACACGAACCTCAGGTGAAGTGCTGAGCTCATGGAGGAGACAGACAGACACAGACAGTCTAGTCCCTCCTCTCCTCCCTCTGCTCTGACCTGCTCGTTACCTCCTCCTCACTGACTCTGTAATAGGCATCCCTTCCTCCAACAGAATCCTGGTCCTGACCCGGTTCTAAACCCTCTGTGAGAATGTGTTTGTTCCCGTGGTGCAAAGCTCAGTCTGGTCCTCACAGAGATGTGTGAATGATTCATTTAGCAGCGTTTATTTACTGTGGAGCTTTAAACTCTGAGGATTTACACAGAATCATTAAAGATTAATTCAGCTTTGTTTTCCTGATTTGTTCTGAATCCTTGTACACGTGCTGCTCGTCTGTGTCGGTCGGCGGCCCACATGCGGCGCCTGGTCTCTCTCATGATGATCAACCACAGCTCAGTGAGGGGAGGGGGGGGGGGGGTTCTGGAGCCTCGTGATTTGTCCACCTGCCTGTTTCCCTCCTCGGGTCTTATGTCCTTGTAGAAACGGTCCTGAGAGGTGAGGCAGACAGGACAACAGAGAGAACAGAGGAGCTGAGGAGGAGGAGGTCTGTTGGACTCCTTACACCGTCTGCACATGTCGGGTATCTCGGTCTGAGGCCTTAGAGCGGGTTTAAAGGCTTCAGGTTTGAAGTGATCAGAGTCAATGATCCATTAGCAGAAAAATTAAAGTCACTCGCTCAGCTCTTTGTCCTTCTTCTTCTTCTGCAGATCCGTCCTGAGCGGCTTCCTTCAGCCTCTGACCTGCGACCCGACCCGCTGGCTGGGTCCTCAGCCGTCGGCAAGTGACAGGAAAGGTGATGCAGATGGAGAGGGCTCTATCCGTGGAGCCAGTTGTTCACTGATGTGTTGAACTAAATCTTGACCAGAAGAAGCAGCGGATTTGTTTTTTTTTGTGCTGAGAGTTTCACCATATTTTTATTTTCACCCGCGGCTCAGCTGGACGAAATGGCTCCGTGTGTTTTGATGCGAGAGCGGACGACAGGAAGTTGACGAGGCCGAGAGACCAACGAGAGGAGAGGGGGGAGAGATATGTCGTGGAAGAGGAACTACTTTGCGTCAGGCAGCGGTGGAAGCAGCGGCGGCGGTACCGGTACCGGGATGCAGGGGATGTTGACGCCTCGCACCATGACGTCCATTGCTCCCAGTAAAGGACTTAGCAACGAGCCGGGACAGAACAGCTGCTTCCTGAACAGCGCCCTGCAGGTACACACACACACGCCTCCTCTCTGACCTTTGACCCCTGTGTTCCCGCTGACTCACACATGTACTGATTGCAGCAACAGTACAAACACATGAATGCAGTTTAGATCAGAACCAGAACTAGAACCAGGAGATTCACTGACTGTGTTTGTGTGTAAACCCATGTGGCGCTGAGCTGCGTGCAGATGCTGCAGATCCCTGCGGCTCCACCGCAGCGTCTGAGCCAGTCAGTAAATGCTCGTCTCCACCCGTCTCACACTTAACAACCAGTTACGCGTGAGCAGTTAACCCTGCTCCGTGTTTGTGTGATCCTGTAATGATCCTCCGGTGACAACCCCCACGCTGCACATCACTTATTTATGACTCATCAGCTGTTCGCGGGTGGGGTGGGGGTGGGGTGTATTGTCTGCCTCTGCCAGCGCCGACAATAAGAGCTGAGACAGTGCGAGGGACGAGTGAGTGAGAGCAGTAATTATAGGCTGACTCATTAACCGGGGGGTGGAGCTGAAATAAATGACGGAGGCTGAGGAGGAAACACTCATTACTACACACCACAGAGACGGAGCAGCAGCTGCACCCTCCTGTGTCTGCTCCACCCTCCTGTCTCAGCTCCATCGTCGTGCAGCTCGTCTGAAGTTCAGTGTTTGTCTTTGTGTTTGACCGGGAGGTTTTCCAGGATTTTTTCCAGCCTCTCCACAGACATCCACTTTTTTATTTACTTCTTTTCTCTCACTATTAACAAACCAGGTTTCTCTCTTCCCCTCTGTGACGCTCACAGATGATAAATCCGTGTTCATGTGTTCCTGCATGTTACAGTCAGAACTTCATTCCGCTTTAACAGACCGCTGTTCTTTGACTCGGAGTCCCAGACAGACCTGCTGAACCCTTACTTGAGCTCACTGTAGCATGAAGTCAAACTTCCTCATGACGTCTGCACCCCCCACCCCCCCGCCCCCTCTGACGCGTCACTTGTCCTGATGTCAAACCACAGTGAGCAGAGGGAACCTGCAGGACCAGACTGGAGGTTCACCGGCTCCGACGTGCGACCAAGACAAAGTGAAGATGAAGAACATTGGACTAACGAGCAGCTGAGACCTTCACACCTTCATCCTCCTCATCCTCACTGCTGACATCATAATCTGACACTGACCTTCGAACTACAAAGCAGAGGAAGGAGATTGTGGGATTTGACTCGTCCCGTTAGATGTGACTCGGACAGCGACGCTCGCTCTCTCTCCTGGTGCTGACCCCCTGCTCTACCTGTTTACACGTGTACCGGCCTGGTTCTGATGTCACTCAGTTATTTTCAGTATAGTGTGTTAACATGTGATCCACGCTGCAGGGACCAGGGGACGTGTCCCTGCCCCGGGTACTGATCCATCAGTAACTGGAGCTTCTAGATACCAGTTCTACAATAACACTGACATGTCTGCAGTACTTCTTCACCAGGAGGAAGGTTTTACTGCAGGAATGAACCGGACAGACGAACAGAACCTACAGAACCAGATAACAAGCAGATTAAACAGCGTTTGAGTGTTTGTCACCTGATTCGACCGAAGCAACATATTGGAGCTGGTGGGGGGGCAGGAAGAAACGCACCCAAAGTGCTGACTCCACAGTGTGGTTCTGTGCTTTTTATAAACCCGTCTGTCGCACAGAAAATGTGATTCATCATCAGAATTAATTAAATGAATTAAGCTGCAGAACCTCTGATCTGTTGCAGTAACAGCTGATGTGCAGAAGGAGGTGAAAAGCATTTTATTTTCTGATCCACTGAACTTTTTCTTACTTGTTAAAGACAACGGCACAGATTTTTATTATGCTGCTCTTCCTAAAACGCCGTGATGAATAAATTCCTCTGTGTCTGGATTCCTGCCTCGCAGCAGTGTCTGGGTTCTGTGGATTTATCAGTCAGTCAGCGGGGATGGTTTCTGCTCCTGGACCCGTCCCACCTTCAGGGAGAATACGAGGGTTCAGGTCCGAGGCTGACGTCGGCGTGCGAGTTGGCTGCTCGTGGTATAGGAAGGTTGTTTTTTGTTTCTGTCGCCGCTTCATCTTTTATCAGGAGTTTGGTTGTTTTTGCGACGTTGCGGTTGTTTGTTCTGCAGATAGTTTATTTCCTCCTGGCTCTTATCTCCCAACGTCACTCTCGCTTTGACACAGTCCGTCTCATCGCGCAGGAGCCCAGATGTTTCCCTGAAGCAGACGGAGACGGTTTCTGACATGGCGCTCTCTGATTGGCTAGCTGTAGACACCGAACAGCGTTGATCAGACATGCAGGCTGACAGGTGATTGGCTGACAGCTGTGTGCCTGTCAAAGCATCACGTCGTGTCTTTGTTGGAGTCGAGCAGCGGCACAGAGCAGTCAGGTTTTTAGGACATTTATTCCATAGTTTATTCATAGGAGTCATTTAAAGTAGATCTGATTAATAAAACAGCTGCTGGACGTGATTTACTGCTGACTTTACTGTGGATCTACTCGTCCTGTGTTTGTGGGAAAAAGGAATTTTTCATGCAGTTATCCCTCTTCTTATTTCTGCAGCCTGACTGAGTGACGTGACTCTCTGTCTTCCTCTGATCTCGTCCTGTTTCTCCGGCAGGTTCTGTGGCACCTTGACATCTTTCGCCGTAGTTTCCGGCAGCTGACGTCTCATAAGTGTATGGAGGACTCGTGCATCTTCTGCGCTCTGAAGGTGAGAATCTGTGAGACTGGTTTCTGAAGCCCAGCTTTCTTTTTCTAACCTCTGTCTGTGTCGTCTCCTTCAGAGCATCTTTGCTCAGTTTCAGTACAGCAGTGAGAAAGTTTTACCGTCCGACGCCCTTCGCACGGCGCTCGCCAAAACCTTCCAGGACGAGCAGAGGTTCCAGCTCGGCATCATGGACGACGCTGCCGAGTGCTTCGTAAGACGACGCACACACACGTGGACTCATCACGCTGATATTCAGTCACATGATGTTTTTATTCAGCATCAAATTATTTGGTTGAGTTTAATGTCGTCACTTGTTGTAAAAGATATTTTCAGCTGTGCACGTGATTCACTCAGGTGAATTCTGCTCCTGCAGGAAAACATCCTGATGAGGATTCACTTCCACATCGCAGACGAGACCAAAGAAGACATCTGCACAGCTAGACACTGCATCCCCCACCAGAAGTTCGCCATGACGCTCTTTGAGCAGGTGAGCTGGACGCAGGTCGACTCCTCCGGCTGCAGAACCCGTCTGCGCTGTGCAGGACAACTATCAGTGCAACACGAGGCTGTTTTTACCCTGGTGAGGGAACAGAGAGGGTGTCGCTCACAGGCTGCAGTAACACCTTGTGTTGTGTTTGTGCGTCAGTGTGTGTGCAGCAGCTGTGGAGCGTCCTCAGATCCTCTGCCCTTCATTCAGATGGTCCACTACATCTCCACCACCTCCCTCTGGTAAGTGTGCGCCGCGTCGAACGAACACCCCCCCAAGAACCCGGTCGCTAGGTTACACATTTAGGGTTACCTAGGCAACAGACTAATGGCTGTCTCTATCACAGCTCCTGGGGTGTTCTCCTCTCTCTCTCTCTCGTTCTCGCTCGGCATGTACAGAGGAACATGTGGGAACGTCAGTGTTTATGTTAAAAAGACTCAATCAGAAAACGGCTCCTCCTGCTGAACTAACTTAACCCCGGATAATCAATATCATTAGTAGTAGTAGTAGTCGTATTGTAACTCACTCACTAAACCTGCACATCACGTTAGAATTCAGTGTTTTTACACGTACAGCTGAAATGAGCCGAACATGAGCTCAGGCCACCAGATGGCAGTGTTGAGTAGAGTGTCTGCAGTATGTTCAATTATAACCTGAGTCATCAGTTTACTTAATTATTTATTACTTATTTATTTAAATGTAATTGTTTTCTGATGTGTGTAGCGCTTTCTCTATCCTTAAACCCAAGGACAGCGCCCTGAGCTCTTAAATCGTTTTTCCCTATTTAATCTACACAACCCCTTCTAAGTTAAGACAAAGGTAAATTGCAATCTTCTAGAACATACGTTCTAACCTTCCTATATACTACTTACTCTATAATCATGAATGACTTAACGCACACATTACAGAACCATTATTTCCCCAAAGCACATTCAAATTTATTAATAAAATAGAAACTAAAACGTAGTTGAAACAAAAAATGCATTGAATAACTTGTATAATCCAATAGACTTTGCCCAAGAACGTGAAAATAATAAAATTAAAAATTAATTCATTACAGGAGTTAGAATATCAACATGCACAGAATTTGCTTATAATTCCCCTTTATCACCATTTGTAACAATCACCATATTACTCTTTAACTTGCTCGAAACACTCAACAGGTCACACACACAAAAGAACGAAAAGAAAATCAAACACCCCCTTGCTGCAGGCCTGGTCGATGCTTGAGAACGTGGTGGCCAGAAACATGAGATCCCGTTCACTCTGCTGAGCAAACGGAACCATTGGAGTACTCACACCAAAACGAAGTCCGCATCAGCGTCCGTAACCCAGCTGCTCCACACTGCGTGAAACGATGCAACAGTTAGTGCTCAGGTCCACGGCTACACACCGTGAGCCACAGGAGTAGGTTCATCCAGCGAGGTGAAACTTGCTATCCCGCCCTTTTGCCAGAGAAACCGCCAGACACCGTCCCGGCCTCCCGAAGCGCCGCCTGGAACGTCTTGCAGTCTTTGCGCAAGCTAGCTTATCCGTTAGCCTGCAGAGCTAACCCCTAACCACCGACGTCTTGTTACTGATCGGCTACTCTCCCAGCTGTAGCGCGTACACCCCACAATCAAGCAGCACTTTCTTTTTTCTTTCTGCACTTTATCACCGGTCCTTTTCTTCTTCTTTCCTCTCTCTGCTTCATCACCTCGCCACCTCTCCTCTCTCCTGTCCGTCTATTTTTTTTTTCTTTCAAAGATCGTCTCTCATACAACACACCGTTCACTACATATAACAACCCAAACTATCAAACATATTGTCATACACATTAAACAAATCTCAATAAGTAAACACCACATGCATGCACAACCTAACATAACAAAAAAAAATACTTTTGTACTGAACAAACACCCAAAAAAGGGCTCAATGTGAATACAGGGCTACATGTGTATGATTCACACTTTTATTTTAGTCAAAGCTGTTGAATTTGCACAAACTACAAACTGGCGAAAACCTCCTTCTCCTCTTCTTCAGTAGCCAGGCTGTGAAGATGTTGGAGACGAGGGAGAAGGCGACTCCCAGCATGTTTGGGGAGCTGCTGCGAAATGCCAGCATGGGAGACCTCCGCAACTGTCCTGTACGACACCTACAACACGTGTTGGTTACAGTCTGGATTTAAATCACTGCAAAGTCTGATTCCTCCTCCTCCTCCTCTTCAGAGCCAGTGTGGTCAGCAGCTCCAGATGGCTCGAGTCCTCCTCAACAGTCCAGAGATTATCACCATTGGCCTGGTTTGGGACTCTGATCACTCCGACCTGGCAGAAGACGTCATTCACACTCTGGGCACCTGCCTGCGACTGGGAGATGTAAGCAGCAGCAGCAGCAGCAGCAGCAGCAGCAGCAGCAGCTGTAGCAGCTGTAGCAGCAGCAGCTGTAGCAGCAGCAGCTGTAGCAGCAGCAGCTGTAGCAGCAGCAGCAGCTGTAGCAGCAGCAGCAGCTGTAGCAGCAGCAGCAGCAGCAGCAGCAGCAGCAGCAGCTGTAGCAGCAGCAGCTGTAGCAGCAGCAGCTGTAGCAGCAGC
>JAUMHF010000007.1:18644504-18656767 GCA_032359275.1 Microctenopoma steveboyesi | reverse complement strand
ACCTGGTTACATGTCTACCTGTTTACATGTCTACCTGTCTACCTGTCTGCCTGTCTACCTGTTTACATGTCTACCTGTCTACCTGGTTGCCTATCTACCTGGTTACCTGTCTACCTGTTTACCTGTCTACCTGTTTAAATGTCTACCTGTTTACCTGTCTACCTGGTTACCTGTCTACCTGTCTGCCTATCTACCTGGTTACCTGTCTACCTGTTTACCTGTCTACCTGTTTACCTGTCTACCTGGTTACCTGTCTACCTGGTTACCTGTCTACCTGGTTACCTGTCTACCTGTCTACCTGTCTATCATAGTAACATCAGGTAAATGTTGAAATGCAGTTTTAGACGACTGTGGATCCAGATACACTTGTTAAAGTTCAGTACAAACAGTCACACACACCCACCGTGTTTGAAATGTTGCATGTTGCAGGAGGTGATGCATGCCCTGCGGCAGACGTGGCACACCACCTGCTTCGTCTGCGCAGCCTGCGGCAAACCTTTTGGAAACAGCCTCTTCCACATGGAGGACGGAGAGCCGTACTGTGAGAAAGGTACGTCACACACACAGAGGTGAGTCGGATGTTTCCACAGGTGTGTCTGTGAGCTGTCATTCAGATCTGTTTGTCTCTCTCAGATTACATTGCACTCTTCAGCACCAAGTGTCATGGCTGCGACTTCCCAGTTGAAGCTGGTGATAAGTTCATTGAAGCTCTGGGTCACACATGGCACGACACCTGCTTTGTGTGTGCGGTAAGAACCAGAAACTGATCACCTACAGCTCATATCCACATGTGCAGGCTGTAGCAGTTCACTCATACGTCTCTTCACTCATACGTCTGCGTGTGTAACTGCAGGTTTGCCACGTGAACCTGGAGGGACAGCCTTTCTACTCGAAGAAGGACAAACCTTTGTGCAAGAAACACGCTCACGCCATCAACGTGTAGACCTGACAACTATCTGCTGCCCCGGTGCTCAGCGTGGGCGACAAGTTTTACAGATGTATGTAAAAGCTCTTCATGCAAAATACACTCCGAGATGTTTTCTGTCCATGTTTAAATCGCAGCTGCCTGATTCTGCTTCAGAACAAAGTCAGCCACTCATTTTACAGCA
This sequence comes from Microctenopoma steveboyesi, assembly GCA_032359275.1. NCBI lineage: Eukaryota > Metazoa > Chordata > Actinopteri > Anabantiformes > Anabantidae > Microctenopoma > Microctenopoma steveboyesi. The sequence goes on along the minus strand of JAUMHF010000007.1, from coordinate 18,655,658 downwards.
GTTTTTTTCTTCAGTTTTCTACCAGAACATCGAGTGTTTGATGTGAACCCAGTGCTGAGTTAATACGGAGTCTGGACAGTGCCAAATTTAATCATTATAATATTATAATATCAATTATAATATCATTTTAATAAACATATAATTATAATTTATAAATGTTACTTTAAATGTTTATTTCTAGTGCAAATGCAAAAAGGTTTAAATGTCTACACTAATAATAAACAATAATGTACATTTAAATAATAACAAGTGTGTAAATGTCTTTATGGAATATATACACTGGATTTAGACACAAACCAACTATAATGTATCATTTTAAATCTTTTTTAGTAATTTTGACAATTCTTTTTAAATTAAACTTTTAATTCATATCAGGTATTTATATTTTGTTTGTTATGGATAAAAAAAATACAAACATTAGTACATTTGATTAGTAAAAATCAAATAAACCCGTTAATTTTTTTTTTCCTTGATACATGTACAACTTGGTTATTTCCTGATAATTAAACACTGAAGAACTCCATACACCACAGCTGCTGAAATCAGTTCAAACTGGACTGATGTGGTTTGACAGCAGCTCTGTGAAGATGACACATGTGTTTAGAGGTGACACGTCTCAAGTTCAGCATCGATTTTTCTCCACCTCACAATAAAAAGTGAAAATTCAAGCATGCTGTTAAAAACCATCATATTAGATAAGTTATTTTACCTTGACTGTGTTTTTCCAGGTGAACTTGCTCAGGTGTTACCCTGCGGCACATAACCGTGAATTTACTGACTGGGTGATATTTATTTCAAAGCTCATTTTCCATCACTGCTGCGTTCAGGTCACATGATGTATTTAAAGTTTGGATTTTTCTTTTTGTATTCACCCTGTAAATGTTCGTTTTGAACTGTAGGAGCTTGAATGAATATGTTTCACTACAAAGCCCTGAAGGCTCTGTTCACACTACAGGTCTTTAAAGGACAGAAATATAAATATCATCTTCCACAGGACGCAAACGACAGTTCATCAAAATACAAGGCAGCAATAAACGTGGATACTGCTCAGAAACACTGGAAAACATCATCATTCTCTTTTTACCGATTTGAGAAGCTGATATGAATCCATCAGCTGGTGGAGCAGTAGTGGCTCCGTCACATATGTAAATTTGTACAGCTGCAGCTTCAACCGTAGGGATCAAGAAAACCAAAACATATTTTCTGTCAGCTCAGCTGTGACTTGTTTTTCAGAGGAAGCAAACTGGATTCAGTTTGAGGACATTTGTGATCACAGGAAGAATCTGAGGCTCCGTTCACCTGAGTACAGACTCTTTGCACCTGAACAAACCTGGAACTCACACACACATACACACACACGTGAAGTGGTTCGGTTCAGTCCCTTTCCTGATGCTCTAGTGTGAACAGAACCACGTTCTCTGTGCCTTACGCCTCTCTGTGAGGACCGGCACACGGTCTGTGTGCAGTTTTTACTCTGAACATTTTCTACGGTTTGCGTGCTTTGGTTTCCTCAGAGAGTGAATGTGAGTCACGACGAGTCTGTGTCGCTGTCAGGAAGCTCCACTGTGTTGCTCTTTGTTGAGTATTTGAAAAGAGCTGTTGCTTTGTCACCTGATAAGATCTGAGCTGAGCAGTTTAGAGCCTTGATTATGGGAATAAAATAATGTTCATGTTTCAGTATTTCAACACACTGTGCAAACATTCTCAGTTTGATGTTTTTTCCATTTCTAAGTAAACTTAAAACGGTAAAATGCTAAATGTGAAGCAGTGTGAACAAATGTAGAAGCGACTGTTGTGCACGTGTATGAAAACTTTGTGTCTTCGTTTATCTTGAAATCTCAAATTTTCCTCTCTAACAATAAAACTGCAGAGTAAAAATGAGATAAAGCTCATTGCGTTTTCACAGCAGTGAAATCTGGTTTGTTTGGTCATTTTATTCAGGAGAAACTCTCTGTCTTCTGTCATCTCTGTTTCATCCCACAAGCTTCCTCTTTCACTTTGATTTCAGATGCTCAGTAACGGTTCTGTGACACAGTTTTGCAACAGTTCGGCTGTTTTTTTCGCAACGTGTCGCCACATCCAAACTCGTCATGCTCAGTTACTTAGAAATATTATGAAGAGGCACATGCTGGGGGGGGGGTAGTACTAGTAATAGTAGTATTAGTACTTGTAGTAAAGATGAAAAATTGATGTTCTGTTAACAAACACCAGGGGGCGCCTGAGTCACTTTTCGATTTGATTTCAAAATAAAAGTCCTGACGAGTCTCTGCAGGTCTGGGCAGAGCAGCACAGATGAGCACATATTTTCGAAGAGGCCTCACTCTCACTTCGTGTCTTGAGACCAACAACAATCCCAGTCAACGCTCAGTCTTAAATAAACTCAGTAAAATACACAAGTGAACTGTGGAGGAGTGTGATTGTATATCTGTGAAATAATACCAGCTGGGAAATATATCACAATACAGGACATATTTATTCTTCTCTCCTCTTTGTTCCTTCTCTTTTCTGCTCAGACTCCATGGCGTTAACTGGACTACACCTCAGGTGTGGTTCAAACTTAAATTATCGGAAGTGATTTCACTTCTACTTCAGCTGCAGTGCAGATGATAAAACACTACCATACTCATGTATCTGATGCTTTCGTTACTTTGCAAAATCTAATGGTTTAATAATTGATGATGCAGCGTTAGAATGGATGAGGCAGCTGTCAGGACATCAACTCCTCTTCAGGTCTCTGAATAACACAGAAAATACTCATGCTGCAGTAATACATTTGTACTTACAGTACATGCTAGATCATTTACTTGAGTATTTTAAAATAAATTAGTACGGTAGCATTTTTCATACACACAGAAAACAGCTTAACAAACGAGCGCATGCGCGTCTCCCAGCACCCGCACTCATCCAACGGAAACTCTGCCGTGAGAGTGAGCCCTCCTGTCGGTCACAGGCGATCTGTGCCCGGCTGGTATTTGCTCCATCACCAAACAGTGAAAACCGCAGAGCGACCGAGCAGCGAGACGCCAAACTGGGACCTAAAACGCTGGGAAGTAACGCGCTGCTGTGTCGTTCATCTGCGGGGACTGAGGTGGAATAAAGTCGGGAAGGAGCGCCGCGTCCCCGGGAGGAATTACAGAAAGAAGGCAAGGTAAGGCGGGATCAATCCCAAAGTTCAGTCCCAGTCTGCGGGTCTGATCTCTACTTTAAGGCGGCGTCTATGCGCTGGAACACGCGCGTTTCTGCTGCATCTGGGTCGGAATTTGTTTACGATCGGTCGCGCTTAAAATACTCGTTGCATTTTAATCTCCGCCATGTGGATATTTGAAGCCGTAGACGTGTGTAAAACGTGTATATCCCCGTAAGTGTGTGTGTTGTGGAAGAAAGTCATCAAAGCGACCGGAGTTCGGCGAACAGATTTTCTGTTGTGCGTGTTGGCGCCAGGAGATAGACGGGTCCCCCTGGCTGCTGCCGTGGAAAAAGTTGGTTTGACCTCTGCTGCATTCCTAACGGAGTGTGTTTGAGTGTTAGAAACACCACTCACAGCTCGGACACACACTCACGGATCTCATGTGTGTGAATGTTCACATTTTCTTACTGTAGTTTGTCGATAACGGTTTTACGCGAGTGTTAGCAACATTCCTCTGTTAGCATCGGTTTACGCGACTCGTCTGTTTATTAAATTAAAGTAAAGCGTTTCATATGTAATGTTACTACAGAAAAATGACGTAAATACTAAAACGAACACGTGTAGTTTCCAACCGTTTGAAAAGCTTAATGTTTCTCGCTAAGTTAAATGAGCTAGTCAACGGTAAAGTTGAGGCTAGCTTCTCTCTGCTAACTTAGCTCCGCAGCCCACAGAAAGTCCAGAAACGAACCAAACTTAATTTGAAAAGTTGATTTGATTTGTGTTTCATGAACGTTAACCTTTTGTGAGTGTTGCTTTAAGTCTCTTTGGATCATTTCAGCTAACTTGACGAACTTTAATGTGCTTTTTCCTCCACAGTGGAGCACAAATATGAGGAACTTTTACTTTAGGATGAATTAATTGTCCTCCTGGAAAAAGCTGTTCTCTTCATTTCTCTGTACATTTACCTGCAAACTAAAGTTTTTTACACACAAAGTTAATGTGTGTAATACTAGAGAGTTTGACTAGGAGTCAAATCTTTCAGCCTATTTCGTACATAACAAGCCTTTAGACATTATTGTGTTTATATCAAGTCCAGTTAAAGGTTTATGATAAATGTAGGAACAAACCTGTGTCAACTGTTTTCTTGTTTGCCATCATCTTTACCTCAGCCTTTTGGTCCGAGAACCATTTAACTATTATAAATTCACGTGTCCTGTGTTTAAACTGTCAGCAGGAACCTGTGCTGGTTTGTGTATTTTGCATTTGACTCGCCACCACATTTTATATCGCACTGTATTTGCATGGATCTGTAAACCTCACGGGTGGAGAAGCTCATAAAGAAACGTTTATTATTTAATTGAATGATGCAGACGTTGACACCTACAGCTGTCTGAGCGCTGGGGGAAATATTAAAATGACTCTGAGATGAACTTTAGATAAACCTCTAGGACATTTGTATATAGAAGGTGGGTTGTAGAATTTGTCTGGGATGACAACAGCAAGAAAAACCTGTTCTAGCTTCGTTACATACTTTTTAAAGCTTGAGATGAAATATGTTTTTGTTCCACGTGATGGAAAATGAAGACTGTTGATGAAGAGTGCTCTTTCTTCTTTACACTTCTTTACAGCTGCTGCCCCCCCGTTAGTGGAGACTTTAAATGTGTTCAGCATGATAACTGTGGATGAATGGACGTCCTTTTGCTCATCAGTTAAAGTTTGCTTCACACTTGAGTGAACTTGTTGTGCATTGTGTGCAAATGATCCCTAAAGTCACACTCGTTTGCCCCCTAAGCCGAGTCCTGCTGAGCTGCTGACAGCGCTGTCAGCTGGCAGGAGAGGAGAGGACGTTATAGTTGGTTCATTTTAGCCTCCTGGGTCGTCGGTGACCAGCAGGCACGAGCCTCGCTGCACGTCTGTTTTCACCACGTGTCTTCATTTTGTGGTTTGGTCCATTTGTACCCGGTGACTTGTGGTGTTGATGACCTGCAGCCCGTGTTGCTCTGTCTGCCGCTGAATTAATGCAGCGGGACGACTGAGGTGTTGTTGGAGGTGCTGCCGGGTGCTGTCCTTCTCCATCACTGTTCTTACCCAGCTGTAGTTGTTGCTCAAACAGTTTTTACCTTTTTATCTCCAGTGATTGTTTTCTACTGATCAGCTGCAGAGAGATTAATGATCAAAGACTTTTACTTTAGTTCAGCTTGAAAAGAAACTCTGCAGTTCCTCCCCATGAAGGGGAGGGGGAGAGGAGGTTGTTGGAAGAGGGAGGGAGGTGTCACAAATAAAAAACAGTATTATCCATATGTCAGACAGCTGTAAATTCCACAGCCAAGCCCCGGGTCTGTGTTACCGAAATAACAGACCGACTGACCACAACAACAGACGGGGGTGGGGGGGTGTTTGCGAAGAGCACACGCTCTTCAGAACAGATTAATACCAACAAATAGTTCGATCATAGAAAATTTTTCTTCATTAGTTTTTTTAGTAAAATAAAGATTCTTGATATCGTGACACTGTGGACGAGAATTTATTTTCATAAACCGGTTTGAAGGATGGAGAAAGGTTAAAAGACGACTCCCCACACCATCACGCTCACTGCGTGTTCGTAGCTGCAGATCTGTTCTTCTGCACTGGGACCAGTCCAATGTCCAGGAAAAGACCAGTTAATGCAGGTTAACAACAGGGAATATTTGTGCAGTAATTCTGATTATAGCTCATTAAATCCTAGTTTTAGTCTCAGCGCTCAGGGAAACGTCTGAGCTGATGATGTCCTGTGTCTTCCAGCTGTTCCTCTCTCTCTGCACCCTTTGTCATTTAAAAAGCAGACTAAGTGTTTACGGTAAATAACGGAGAAATCTGTGCTCTCCGGGAGAAGTCTGCTTGAGGGAAGCAGGTTCCTCTAATGTAGGTTACACAAAAACGTGCTAAAAGAAGTGGGCTTGTCGGTTTCTAACATTTCTGTCCTGTTTTTCTACTTTTTCCGTGTCTTTACTGGTTGTTTTCCGGTGCAGCTCAAAGCTCAGTTTAAAACCTGAACGGAATGAATCGCTCACAAGTTCTCAGCGTTTCCTCTGATGCTGCAGGTTTCTCTCGTTGCACCTTTATTAGAAAAGCTGTGTGGAAACGAACACGTCTCACACAGACGGCTCTTTCTTCCTGCAGCTTTTCTCTTTTTACATCCTCGCTTCTCTTCTTTCCTTCGCTTCATTCCTCTCCGTTTTCTCTCTGGGGAGGGTTTTCCAGTCTTGGAGGCAGAGCTCAGGGATCTCTCTTTCCTCTGCACTATTTCTATCTCCCTCTCCCTTTTCTCTGACCCCCCCTTCCTTACATTTTTCCTCCCTCCCTCCCTCCCTCTCTTTCTCGGAGTGTGTTTCCAGTCGCGGAGGCCGAGGATCAGATTACTCCGGGAGTCTCTGAGGCTCTCTGGCGAGGTGGCAGTAGTGGAGGTGGAGGAGGGATGGAGAGAAGGAGGGAGGAGGTAGGGAAGGAGATCAGGTTTCACATCTCCAGCACTCTCCTCTGTCTGCCTCGCCTCCCTCCCCCTCCTTCTCTTCACCCAGGCGGCCTGGAGACAGAGTGGCTGCACCGGGGAGGAAAACATGCAATCCCCCCCCCCCCTCCATACGTCCAGCCTCTCTGCTGCAGCACAGCAGATAAATAAAGGCAGTAAATGGGAGCTGAGTGCACAGAGGGACAATTCTTCACCTCCTCCGCCTACTGCACCTCCCCCTCTATCCCCGCAGAGAGATTTTATATCTTGCATCGTGTGTTTTCATTCTCCTGGATTTGAGGCAAAGGTGAAACTGCTTCAGTGATGTTTCAGTTTCTCCAGACGACCAAAGCTGAGAAGTGAACCTGGGCTTCAGAAATCAGAACAATGTGTCTGTGGAACGACTGCAGAAAGGCCAGAGCGGTGGGGGTCGTGCTGCTCCCTGTAGACTATGTAGTTGTGAGACACTTGTCTTTAGCAGCTGTGGTAGTAACCTGTGTTTTTTCCCTCTTCATAGTCTTGGATCCACTGAGGTTTTCTGCTTTATTAAAATAAAGAGGAAAGAGTTTCTTATGTTCACCATCGATTAATCTGTTAAATATTTTCTCCTTTGTAAAACCCAGAAATACGGACTTAATTAAAACGAGCAGCTAAATCTGTTACCGTTGGTTTTCTGTCCGTTGGGTAACAATTAATTCCTAACGATGCTGTTGTTATTTCTTCATGTGAAAATGAAAAACTGTAGTTCCATGAATCTGATTTAATTCATGTTGTCCAAACTAAGACATAGTCTTTGAATATCCTCATTAGTTTACTTACATTACAGTTAACGAATCAGATTTAATTACATGTAGTTGTGTGTTCTTTACCTACACGTGTGTGTGTGTCTGGGGTTGTAGCTGTTTTTCATCATGGACCATCCTTTGTGCTGAAGACTGACTGTTCACATCCTCATACAGGATTCAAAGTTCTGCAGCTCAGTTGAAGGTCGTCTCCAGTGGCTCCAGCTGTCCTTTAATGGTATTGATCTCTACTTTAAATACACCCAGCTCATCCCAGTGAATTATTCAGATGTGTTGCAGCAGAAAACGTTGCCCTTTTTTAATGGAGGAAGTGGGAATGGCGTCTGTCTGGGCTGTGCTCTCTGACTCTGCTAGAGTCTCTTACAGCAGTGAGGATGTGGTTATTTGTGTGTCCAGTGAAGAGGATGACGTTCCGGGTTTTACCAAACAGAGCGGTGTGTTGTAGGCGGCGGACTGTAGTAAGCAGCTCGTGCTGTGTTGTGACTGTACGCGTGTCGCTGAAACACGATCTCCTGCTCCTATAGTGCAGCTTACTCTTTAGGATTTTGTATCCGTTCACGAAACGTGATCTCTGATAATTGAATGTTATCTGTTTGGTGGAGACAGTCACACTCACAACGTAATATTTCTCATTAACATCAGTTCATTGAGGCGAGACACGGACTGAAGTCAAGTTTTTAAATGCATTTTTTCTATGTAACTGTTACAGAAAATAAGCTAACAGGAATTAACCATGGGATTAATTATAGATTAAAACAAGTTTCGCCTTCTTTTTTCAGCCAATTATGAGTAAAAACCTTTTGTTGGTGTCTGAACAAGCAGCTGTTTTAGTTCTGACATGATGATATCAATATTAAATGGCCATTATCATATTAATATCATGATAGCTCAGTGGGTAGAGCAGCGAGTTCGAATCCCAGTCCCACCAGGTTACATGTGGAGGCGAGACACTAATACCTGTAGTAGCTCAGACACGGGTCTAGCAGCTGTTTAATCAACAATAATGTCTTCTTTATTATTATTATTATTATTATTATTATTCATATCACAATATATGCAGCCATAAATTGAATTAGTTAAATGATCATCAAACTGGATGCAAATACATTTCTTTTAGCTTTGTCTTATGGGCGGATGGAAGCTGTAATATTGTAATATTGTAATGCCATAAAAATCATCCAGTAGTCGGATGAATAATTTCCTGCACGCTCATGATTCTGTTTAACACCCCGTTTAATGAAAGCGGCGCTCGGCGTGGACGTTTTCACTGCTCCTGACATGTACAGCGTTGGCCCTACATTCTTGAGGGGGATTTACTTTTCCTTTCTCCGTAATCCTCCTGCACAATGGATGCAGTGAGCTCTCTGAAGTAATGGAGGCCCCTGACCTCCTTCGTGACCCCCAACTCCTGCACCGTGACCTCGGCCTCCTGAACCGCTGTCAGCTCTCGAAAAGAGCTGCCTCCTCCCCACAGAATCCCATCTCCTCTGGTTTTCTTCATGCAGACTGTGAGTTAGCAGGTGTTCAGGATCCCTGTGGATGCTGAGGTGAGGCCAGACATTATGTCTCATTCTATCGCTCCCTCACACAAACCTCAGGGCTGAGCTTCGCCGCTGCACCTTCCAGTCTCTGTGGGTTTACACCAGGTTACTCAGGAACCAGGTTCCTCGCGTGGTCTAAACCTGGTTACTCTGCAGCTGGTGATGAAACTTTCCTGTCAGGGAGCTGACTGACTGACACACACAATCAGAAACCCACCGTGGTAACGATCAGCTCGTTCAAGAAAGGTGCTTCATGCTTTCCCACAGGCCCTGCAGGTTTAGATTTGTTTCCCCTTGAAACTCCCTCAGAAATGTCTGGAAGGTTCCTACTAACGTGGGTCACTGGTTCTACACGAGCGCGAACATGAAGAAGATGTAAACACTCATTTCATTTTTTCACGGTGACTTGTTTTACTTCAGTCATTGTTTGAACGGTGCAGGCATCGGATGCAGGTTAAAATCTCCAGGCCCGTCCCTGTACCAGGTGTGTCTTTGAGCGAGACAGTAAGCTTGTGTCTGTCTCCACACTGAGAGTAACAACAACAGCGCTGGAGCTCTGCTGTCACTCTGTTTACCTCCTCTTGTCTGCGCCCACCAGCACCGCTATCGTACGGTCTTATATTCCTGTAATTAAGCTCCACATTTAAGGCCCAGTCTTCTGGTGATTTCTGGTGAGTGTTCTGCGATGACACACGTGGATCCTCCAGCTATGCGGCCAAACTTCAGTTTAAATAGAACTGCCACTGTTTGCGTCCAGTAAAGTGCGCAGTAGTTCCTGTTTGTGTGTGTCCCGCACAGCGCTGGCTTTCCTTTAAGCAGCTGGTTTCTGTGTGTAAACAGCCCAGAGCCACGTTACTTCAGCTGCCACAGAAACGCGAAGAAAATGTGAAATACACGGGCTGTAAACCAGTTTCTATGCTGCGAACGTCTTTCCAGCGGAGTCAGTTCTCTCTGGCTCAGTGGAGTCATAAACATGTTTTGTCTTCTTGACTTTTAGATCGGCTCATTTTACCAGCTAAAAGTAAGTGAAGTTATGGTGGTAGTTAACTGGCAGTTTGTTTTCTGCCGTATTTGCCCGTCTCACTGCTGCTTCTCTAACAGAAACACTGAACAGACTGAAATAACGTATTCATTGAAAGTAAGCAGCTCTTCAGTCAAACGGTGCTTTAATAAACTTGACAGGAAGTTGCTGGTTGTTGGCGTTAAAGTTTTTATTAGTCATCTCTCTTTTTCTACTCCCACCTTTCTCAGCTCCAACTCATTTTCCAGTGGTTGAAATGTTTTTTCTGTCGTCTTGCCCTTCTTTCCGTGTTCATACCACTTTTCATGTGTGTCCACCTTCTAACGAACGTTCTCCTGGTTACTGTAGCATGGACGTAGCGCAGCAGCAGTTTGAGTTGAACCAATCGTTGTCATGTCAGGAGTCGTAAAGTCATGAAGTGATGCACTACGTTCATTGATTCATTGAAACTAGGAATACACGTTGGTGAAAATAACACATTTGTCTTTGAGGACAGTTTGACCCTCTGTCTAATGAAGAGTCCAACTTTCTTTGAGCTAAGATATCACTGATTTTCACTCGGCTGTTATTAATCGGACTTCACGTAGTTGGACAGAAAACAGAACCGCGTCAGACTTCGGTTCATCCTCGAGTGGGAGAGAGAGCAGAGTCCGTTTTTGTCCTCATCATTCTCTTTTCCTTGGCACTGCCGTGAGTGTGGAGGCAGCAGCTGCTTTTCACCAACCTCGTGACTGCTCTCAGCCCCTCGTCGTCTGCGGACATCTATTTTCTCCCAGTCTGTTCTATAATTACTCGGTCCCCCTGCTGTCCTTTGCATCCTTTGGGGTGGAGATGAACGCGCGCACACTGTGAAGCTGCTGGTCAAGTCATCAACACGGTTTTCCACACTATCCCATCTAAGTGTGTTAGTTATAGCGGCGGGGGTGGGTGGGGGTGTAGCATGAAGCTGGAGATGGATTCGGGTCCTGAATCGATGCTGTGTTGACCTTTGACCTCTGTGTGTCTAGCGTGAGATGTGGTATCTCTGGTGATCTGGATTGAACAACAAACGGTAGTAGAGACCTCAGTCTTACTTAGACTGCTTCTTTCCTGTAGATGACACAGAACTAATTTCAATAATTAGCTCATCTAAATCGTCTACGTGTCTTTTAGACCCCATCCCTACTAGACTGCTC
>JAUMHF010000007.1:18627371-18639329 GCA_032359275.1 Microctenopoma steveboyesi | reverse complement strand
CCGAGCGCCTCCTGTGGCTGCTCACTGCTCCCCCCAAGGGGGAACGGGTCAAATGCAGAGAAGAAATTTCGTTGTAACATGTAAAAATGTGTCAATGGATTCTTCTTCTTCTTGTGTAGCATCATGTGGTTTGTGCATCGCTGCCTTTGTTTCGTGACAAGCTCACTGACAGACCTTCAAACAGAGTCGGCCAGTCTGCAGCACAAAATCATTCCCATATGTCCCTCAGCAGTCATGCCCCCCCACCCCACTCCTCGCAGCCTGGCTCCAGTATGAACTGGCTAACTGAGGGGAGGTGGGGGGGCATCGGATACAGAGAGATTTGCGTGACAGATGATGATGGTGACGTGCAAAGAATACGTGGATATATTTACAGTTAGAAACATCCCAAACTAAAGTGCTGTGACGCTTTCAGAGCGACCTACAGGGAGCCAGCGCAGCGTGTCTGGCTCAGGGACGCACCTGGTAGGGGACAGACTGTTTCACTTAACCCATCGAGCTACCAGGACGCTTTTCTGCAGCATGACGAAGAAAATTCATATTTATATTAAAGTGACACATTAGTGAGAGCAAAATAAAATCCTGGCGAAAAGCGAATAATCGGATAAAAAATGATTTTGGAGTGTTTAGATATTGATGAATCGCTCCTGCAGCTCACTGAACGTTTCCCCGGCCGTCGTGTGGACTGTTTATCACATACTCTGCAGTCGGGTCATAAATTCCTCAGACACTCCTCTGACTGGTTTATGAGTCATCGCTGAACTTTCAGTCACTACTTGTTTGGTTTGTTTAAACAGAGTTTAGCAGCATCTGAACAGATGAATCCTGTCAGAGGCTCAGTCTGCGAGAACCAATCAAGCCAGGATCTTGTGGAACATTAAACAAATCAGTCGGGAAGGAGTCGGCTTTCATCCCACCCCAGATCACAGTTTGGTGGGTTATTAGCTGCTGAAGCTAAAAGACAGATCCTGGAAATCCAGTTTCTGAATGAAAGAGCTGTCAAAATAAAAGTCGTCAGTCATCAGCGTTCCGATGTGTGCTGCTGCTGTACGACAGCTGCTGCGTGTGCAGCGAATGTTCACCACCCCCATCTTTGTTGGCTTTAGCTCTGCTCTTTATAAGCAGAGGTTTGACGTGTGTGTGTGTGTGTAACCTAAAGTCAGACACGCTGTTCGTTCTGGGTTTTTTTAAATGTGGAGGTGAATTATCAGAGTGGTGGCGTAGGATTATTTTCACACACACACACACACACACACACACACACACACACGTCAGACTTCAGACTATTTGTCTCTGATCTTCTGCATGTGAATGGCTGCAATGGTTCTTTTTTATTGATCCATCTGCCATTTATTATCTTACTTCATTGTTAAGTCTAGAAAATGTCAGTGAAAAACAGGAAACCAGAGTCTAAGGTGGTATCTTTATCATTCATTGTTCTGTATAAAATGATCCATTTGTAAATACAGGAAATATATTTTTGCTGTATTTGAAATAATTGACGTGATGATTAGATCAATCACCTGATAATGAGATAATGAGTTTAGAACTGGTTCCTCTGTATTTCTGTTGTCTTTTCTGTTTCTGTTCTCACTCCTTTACACAAAGACGCGCTCAGACTAACACAGGACCACCTATATAGTTGTGTTCATCATGGCCGGTTCTGTGGCCTGGCTGCAGTTTCCAAGGCGACACAGTGGATGAAACCGTCTGGCCTCCCTCCAGAGTCCAGTCTCTGAGCAGGCCACCCACACGCAGTCACTGGGCCACTGTTCTGTCTGCTACACTGTTATATTGTAGTGTTGTGCTGTTATGTCTCTGGGGAAAGTTGTCAGAGCTCCTGTCTCTCCACTTTCCACTCCTTCATACTGGGATCAGCCCAGTGCAGCCTGCAGGCGGCTGCTGCTGCACCAGTCTGATTGGATCAGTGTGTGTAGATGATGGACGGAACCTCGGCTGCAAAATGTCTGTTGGTTCTCACAGTTGGTCCCCAGAGAGCTGTGTGTGTGTGTGTGTGTCTGTGTGTGTGTGTGTGTGTGTCTGTGTGCGTGCGTGTGTGTGTGTGTGTGTATTTTCCATTACCTGATTTCCACATTCCAGGAACAGTTGCAGTAGAGAGGGGGAGGGGAAGAGAAGTGGGGGGGGGGGTAAAAATATAATCACATTTTTACCCTATTGATTGATAATAATTGAAACAAACGTTTAAAACATATTTTTCCCTGTTTTAATGTAGTTTTATTTCACCAGACGTCATTTTCATTTGTTTAGTGTGTGTGTGTGTGTGTGTGTGTGTGTGTGTGTGTGTGTGTGTGTTGGTATCCAGTGGCCTGGTAGCTCAATGGGTTAAGCGTCGGACTGGGATGCAGAAGGTTGCGGGTTCATCCCCTACCAGGTGTGTCCTTGAGCCGAGTAACGTAAAGTACATGAAGCGGATGTCACTGAAGTGTCCCTGGTTCAGAAACAGCTGTGAGGCTCAGGTAAAGCTTGTTTCACTGCAGTTAAAAATCCCATTTAACTGGAACTCTGATGGATGGTTGTTACTGGTGTACGTGCGTCAGTCAGTCAGACGCTTTGCTCTGATGACAGGCGACCAGCAGCAGGAGCCGACTGGTTGAACTGGGAGGACTGTGCTCAGACCCTTCCAGTGATTTATGATCATAATGTTGCGTTTATGGTCTGAGTGTGTTTGTTTTATGACTCAGCTGTCGGGCCAAGGCAACACTGTGCCAATGATGGATGGGTGGTGTTTCTATGGAGATTAGAGTGATTAAAAACACCTTCAGCGTCTGAACCGTGTCGTGCTACTTTATGACTCTGTGACCAGGCTCCCCATCTGTCTGTCCCCACGCTCGTGTCCACCATTCTGTTCCTTCACTGTCATGTCGCTGTCATCTGGACAGTGATGAACCAGAACCAGAACCGGGTCTGGTGTTAGCCTGCGTGATGCCTGCTGCTGCAGCTTCGTTCAGGTGCTTACACAACTTTTAGTATCAACGTTTGTTTCATATTTTTATTTAAATAATTTGAAGCACTGTCAAAGTACATCATGAAAATCATCATGAAAAATTAGCTTAATGTCGCTGGCAGCCGAATTATTAGGGTAATGATGCAAATGAAATGTAAAATAGTTAATGTTATTATTAGACAAATATTCTATATATGTTTGTGTAAGGTCCTAAAAACTTACACTGGAAAGTGACTTGAGATTTACATTGTGATTTGAAACTATACAAATAAAGTTTGATTGAATTAATTAGATTTTATCAACTAACTGTGACAAACTCTATCGTTGCATGTAGCTGATAAACACTTATAAATCCAATGTGGTGAATTAAATATGCGCCGATGATGATGAGGCAGAAGATGCTGGGAGGAAGAGGCCTGCAGCGCTGCTCGCCATGACTCAGGTTGTTGTTGGTATTCTTATGCTAATCCAGTGCTGGGGATGAGGTGCAGAGCAGCCAAGCAAACAATGGCAGTGGAGCCAGAAAGTCTGGCCTGCAGTCTCCCAGGCCCTGAAAGGCATGTCGGGCAGAGCGCCGACACCAACGGGAGGCTGCTGCGGCACCTAGAGGCCTGGCTGCAAGGAGGGGCCCCCGGAGGGGACGGGGAACGGGGCCAAGATGGAGAGGGAGAGAAATGAGAAGCAGCAGGGTAAGGAGAGAGGATGAGGAGGGAGAAAGCCGAGAGATGAAAAAGTGGAGAAGAGAGCCAGAAATCAAACGGCAAATGGAAACAAAGGAGAGGAAAGAAAGAAAGATGGGTGATACGAGCAACGGGGGGGGTTGAGACGGAGAGAAGCGAGGAGTGGGATTCTGGAAAAGGACGGATCTGAAAAGTAACCTGCAGCCTGACGTCTCTCCTCGTGTTGTGCAGAAAACGCTGCTGCAACATTAGACGTGATATTTCAAACATGAATCGTCTCTGATCTTACTTTCTCCTGCGCCTCGGGCTGAGCAGGTGTTCGAATGCTGGAGACGTCCAGCAACATGTGCCCAGGACTGTCTGGGACGTTACACGTTCTCTGGGCCCAGACTGAGCACGAACAGAGTCATTGGTTCTTTGTTTTCAGCTTCTTGTATGTGATCATCGCCATGACGATCGATCTTCTGGGACTCTGCCTGTGACGTTGCACTGACTGGATCGCCGTCGCTCCACGCGCTGATCGGACACATGATGAAGCAGTAGCCTGTAAAAACAAACGGAAACGTGCACAGACTCTGTCACTCTTCAGTTCTCAGCTGCTCCACTAATGTTCTCCACCACCTCCAGCACTGATTCCAATCTCCCCCATGACTGCGTTTGTTTGTGGCGCTGTGGGTAAGCGCTGCTCGGTGCCGCTGTCCTTCCAGAGCAGGAAGAGGACACGCATTAGAGCTCTATTATCGATGTCTGGCCCCAGATGCTGCAGCCTGTCCAACGAAGAGGATTATTAATGCATGTACCCCCCCCCCCCCCACACGGGGTCCAGTGTCACTGTGCAGCGTTTTAACAGCTCGTTGAGCAGCTGTGAAGTTACCAAATGAAGTGGAGAAATAACACATTCTCTGCCTCTTGTTACAACTCTTTAAGAGGTTGGACGTCTTTATGGACATTTAAAGGAGGAGTAGAGACGCTCTTCTACTGGCTGTGCACCTCCCTCAGTCTACAGTCGCTGCTCACGCCCTAGAAACACAGTGGCAAAGCGAATTCCTATTTCTTTGTCACATACACCGTGAACAGCACGCAGTGAAATGTGTCCTTCAGCATTTGACCCCCCCCAGGGGGGGAGCAGTGTGCAGCTACAGACCGCGCGCGCCTGGGGAGCTGGCGCTGGGCGTCACGGCTGGGGATCGAACCTGCGACCTTCTGCATCCCAGCCTCATGCCTCTGCCACAGTGATCAAACTAGAGGACGCGTGGGAATCAAACCCATAACCTTTACAGCAATAAGCTGTATTAATAAAGTAAGCGGAGTGGACCCCCCCCCTCTCTGCTGCAGGATCATCTTACATCCTGGTTTTTATAGCGGCTGCGTCTCCAGACAAATAAAGTTATTCTACCCAGAAACAGAAGGGCTCCGTTTCTTCTACAGGTCTTGGCCACTGCTTGGTTTTTCCTCCCACTGAATTTCTTAGCATCCCGAGAGTGGTATGACCTGGAATTCCTTCCCTGGGGGAGGCGAGCTATGGCTCAGTGGTTCCCTATAAGGGCAGTTTATTCTGTACAGGTGGGACGGCAAACAATGCATCCTTTCATTCCCGTCACCACCAATGTTCCTCCTCCAAGACTCTGACGTCACGTCCAGCTAGCCGGAGCAGCTACGCTACATTACCTGCTGTTAACTGGAGGGGGAGGAGGGAGGAGGAGGAGGAGGAAGGCGACAGGCGACAGGCGACAGGTGGTGTGCACGTAAACAGGCAGGGTCTCAGGCTAAAGGAGGCTGATACGCATCATCTCGTCTTCAGATTGACACAGCAGACGTTTTGGGTCTGATGATGGTCTGAGGCACAAAAGTACTCAAGTATCTGCAGTAAAAGTACACGTACGTAGTGTTTGTTAATCTTTTTATGGTTAGAGCCATTTTATCTGCCTCGTATACACTTTGTTAGTTTAGGGCACCGGATGCTAAGCCTTGGCTCGGGGCCCTTCAGAGGGTCGCACCATAAATCTGATGGGTCCTCAGATAGTCGAGGGAAAAGTTACTGATTATGTGCTCGTTTGAAACGGCTTCCGTGTTGAGCTGGTCTCTGAAGAACGAGTTTCAGGTGTAACTGAGAAACGAACCAAAGAATCGGAGACGAGTCTGAACATGACGAGGAGAGAAGAGTGAAAGTTCACTTAAGCCTCGGGGACTCGAGAAACGACCTCTGACTTTCTCTTTTACCGTCTTTGCGTGTTCATGGCCCGGTGGCTCAGTGGGTAAAGGGTCAGATTGGGATGCAGAAAGTCGCAGGTTCCAACCCCGTCTGAGTCCGCCCCCTACCAGGTGTGTCTTTGAGCCAAACACCCTGCTCCCTGTAAGTCGCTTAGAAAGTGTCTCCTGTGTGACTGCTCTCATTCTTTGTGTGTCAGCAGCGAGACGTGATGAGACGAGTCTCTGTAAGTCGTGTGTTCGTGTGCACTCGTCTTACCTCGTGTTTTCAAAGTGAAATGGATGTGTTGGGTGATTTAGGAAGGGTGTGTGTGTGAGGGGGGCATGCTTCCTGTCTGGGGGGTGACAACAAGTGTTCCTTCCTGCGCCTGCCTCGTCTTGCCCTGCCTTCCTCTGTCTGGTGTGAGTGATCTAATCGAGATGCTGCTGCCGCTGAGCTGCAAACAAACTGAAGTGAACATTCAAACCTGCTTCCTGTTAGCAACAGTGTTTTTGTGGCTTATTTTTCTGTTGCTAAAACACACGTCTTGTCAGCAGCCTGGTACCTCAATGGGTTTAGCGTCAGACTGGGAAGTAGGTCGCAGGTTCGAACCCCGTCTGACTCCTAGACCATCCCCTACCAGGTGTGTCTCTGAGCCAGACACCCAGCGCTAGCGCCTGCCAAGTAAAGTAAAGTAAAGCCTGGGACTTTAGATACTGAAGGTGGATGTTGGTGTAAACTAAATGTTGCTGTGAGGATTTTTCTATATGTTGAAAACGACGGGAATCAGAAACGTTTCTCACAAAGAGGAACCGAGACAAACGGCTGAGGACGGGATGCCCTCGCTGACACAGTCCAAACAGCAGCACAGTGTTTATTATGACTGGTAAAGACGAGCTCCTGTTTTTCTAAAGTCAACCTTGAATTGACCCGTTTGAAGAAACGGCTGCTGAACGTGAGCCTGAAGAATGTGATTTGCATTTTACGGCTCTGTGCTGTGGAAACGGTTTCTGCTGCACAGCCTGATGATGATGATGATGATGATGATGTTTACAGTCGCTCGTGATGTGAAAATGGAAAACGCAACGTATCATTGAAATGAGCGTTTTGCTCAGGACATGATGAGACACAATATTCACACTGTGACCAGAACCAACACGAGCTCGGTGTCGGAACCAGAACTGGTAAGAACTGATCTGGTTCCTGGTTCCTGATTTGGACCAATCACTCCATCCTGTGTCTCTGTTCTCTGCCTTCTCAACAAAACGTGTGAAAACTGGGTCAGAGGTCCAGCCTCTGTGCCCCCACACCCCCCAACCTCTGTGTGACTGACACCACCACACCCACCCCTCCACCCCTCTCCCACTTATTGCAGCATGTCGTTAGTGCTGCTCAGTGTCTGTAATAATCTGGTAGTTACTCGGACTGCTGGAGGCCGGTGCTGGGGTCACAGGGTCACGGAGCACTGGAGGAGGATCAGAGCCCAGTCGAAGCCGTTAACCCGGTCCTGGTTGGTTGGGATGGTTTTGTCTCTGTGCTCTGAAACATTTCTAACTTCCTGTGTTTTTGTGATGAACGTGCAGATATGAGTCGTTGGTGTGAAACCCGTCTGTCACTAGTTTGGATCAAACGTCGGCACTGATTAAATCACTGTTTCTTTCTTCATCAGGGTTTTGGACCCAAAGAGCCAGTGAGACAGAAGAGGACCTGGTGCTGTGATATAACCCCCCTCATCCCTTCTGACTGTCCTCCAGCTGATCAAGGACAGCTCATCACATCCCAACCTCCCCCACGGACTTCTGAAAGAACTAGTGGAACAATCGCAGAGCGAGGCCCGTTCTGGGCCCAGTTCTGGCCTGGTCTCGGTCGAGTCCTGCTGCAGGATGGCAGCTCTGTCCTTCTGTGTGAGCGTGCTGTCTGCTGCTCTGCTGCTGAGCCTCAGAGCTGACGGTAAGTTGTCTCTCTCTCTCTCTGAAACCAGCCGAAGCTCCGTGTGTTTGTCCTGTCGCTGTCTTCATGGCGTTTTTATTAGGCGTTTTAATAAAGTTCACAATAAATAAAAAGGTTATTATAATTTATTCCAATCGCTGAAACTAAACCTGAAAAGTTTCTGGTTGTAGCTTCTCTGCTTTTCTTTCCTTCTTAATAAAGCAGTTACACGTTATTTCATTCCCCAGTGAGCGTCTGCTAAATGTTCTTCTCTTAAGCTTGTGACTGTTGCTCGTGAAACTTTAACAAGGTGTTTTATTTAGAACATGTAGAACTTTAACCATGAACGTGCAGATTTCCTTCAGGTCTGTTTGAAATCAGACACACACACACACACACACTCAGCAGCTTGATAAGAGCAGGGTGGTGCTCTGTGGTGTCGCTGTGATCGACTCTGACTCCTCGACATGTGACACACACACACACACACACACGCACACACACACACACGCAGGCTAATCTGAGCAGGAAAGACTCAGAGACTCTTATCAAACTTTTTCCATTCTGGTCACATCTCGACGCGATACGTTATGTCTGCGGTAATCAGCAGTAATTTAGATGAAAGCAGCAGTGACTTAGTTGGTAGAGTAGTTGTCCATGAACCCTGGGGCCAGTGGTTCTCGGACCACACGGCTCTATTCTGTCCAGGTGAGAACACCAGGATCTATAACACAGCATTTAATAAGAGGTTTTTCAATATTAGCAGCTGCATCGGCCTCGCGCTGTCGCTCTCCTCTCTGCAGGAAGCTTTTCAGATGATTGTTGCCGCTCTCGCTTCCCCTCGGCACATTAACCGTTTCCTGTATGGCAGTGAATGAGCCTTCGGAGGCGCTAAAAGCTCCAAACAGCCATTGTTCTCCGGAAATATCCCTCAGTCCCTCTGGAGACACATTCACCCTCTGAAACGGCGTTCGTTTCCTCTCTCTGGAGCGTTTCTGTCGCAGGCAACAAGAAATCACACCACAACCGCACGTTTCCCGAGCCGTCAAGTTTTTATTCTGGGCCAGAACCAGTATTTGATTATCAGAACCAAGAATCATTATGGTCCTTCAGTTTATTGGTAAATGGACAAATCTGCACATAAGTGTCTCTCACGAAACGGTGAAATAAATCTTGCAGAGCGTGTCCTCTGCTCCATAGAGCAGGACGGCGTGATGGTGTCTGAAACTCGCCGTCCTCTGGGAGAATGCGCCTCATCAGGCCGGTTCAGTTCAGCCGTCTGGGCGTGTGACGTCTTAACGAGCTTTGGGTTGTTAATTACTTTTTGGCTGCCTGCTGTTGCCACGGCGACACAGGGGTGGCCGAGTAAATGTCTCCGGTAGGAAGCTGGCGTAAGAGAGACGGCGTTTGGCCTTAATGAAAAGATCTGGGTTGTAAAAGTGGAAAGCAAACTGCATGTTACTGTTAAACCTGCAGCCTCCTGTTTTAACTCCACACGTGGATCCAGGGGCAGAAACCGTCGGCACAGTTACCCCGAGGCTGTCGTCACTGACCAGCTCCGTCTGCTGAGGGTTCTGTAAACTCTGCTTTTCTGGATCTGTCTGAGGACCTTTACTCGTTTAGATGGATTGTGATTGTGAGTTAAAAGGATTGTTGCAACATCCTGACCCGGAGTTTGTTCTCTCTACTCCCCTGTTTCCCAGGGGACGCTGATCATCCTCTGGAGACTGCAGAGCGGTTGATCCGTCCTCGCTGTCCTCCCTCTTCTCCCGCCGTGTCTCTGTCGCAGCAGGCGTCACTCGGGTATCCCTTTCTCCCTGCAGACATGAGTGAGATCCACTGACTGACTGTCAGCGTAGAACATCAGTTCCAGCCTGAATGATTTTTCCTGACTCGACTCGCCTCAGCAGGGTGAAGGATGGACGACCTGCAAACTGAGGCGTCGTTGGTTCGTTCATATAAAGCTGTGAAACACCGAGTCATCGTTAAATAAAAGTAATGTTGAAGCAGAGTCACCGTGATGAGGTCGTAGCTCGGCATCATTACAGCACTGAATGAAGTTCCCTCACATCAGATCCGTGTGTGTGAGGAGCCGCGTAGAGACGAGGCAGGAACGACGTTTACATGGTGTCAAATGTCCCTGTCCTCAGGTCCGAAGTCTATTTCCCTTCCTGGTTTTATATTCTTATTAAACCAGCGCGCTCCTTTTATCTGCATCTAATTTCTCTTTACTGCAGCAGGGAGTCGTTAAGTGTCTGCTTGAGACGAGAAGAAGACGGCTGTAGATCGTTGTGATCACGCACGTCGAGGTCACGTCCGTGGGAGCATGTTACTTTTCTTCACGCGTGTCCTTCCTGTGCATGGACACAATCGGAGACATTAGAAAATACAGCAGACGGTGACTCAGTGTTGGCTCACAGTCGTAAAGTGCACAAGAGCAGAGCGGCTGGTTCTGTCTGCAGACCACAGCGACGCTGCGCCAGTCAGATGTTTAGATGAGTGCGGACGGGAGCTGAAGGACGCTTGGCTGCAGATCACACGGTTTTATCAGGCAGCTGCTGCTGGATCCTCAGATGGCTGCATGTAAATAAACAGCGAGAAGGTCTGAGGCCACGCTGTGACTTTAAAAGTACGCGCAGAGTCGGGTTACCCAGCCTGTTCTCTGCCAGACCTCAGTCTCCACTTTGACTGCTGCCACAATTAAGCACACATGTGGATGGAGACTGAGAAGCAGAGCAGCCATTTCCAGCCTCAACACACCCACTGCCCCTCTTCCTCCTTCCTCCTCCTCGCTGCAGTCAGTCAGGACCAATGCGCAGCCAATCGGAGCCCTGGTAGTCTAAGAGGCAGGCGGAGCGATGAGGAACTGTTTGTGAGGTTTTTCAGGTCTAGACACTGATGATGTCATTGCTGAGTTTTCATGCATTGGAGCATTTTAAAGCTGAAACAGAGTTTTCATCGGTCTGAGGCTCGGTGTGCTGTGAAACCCGTCTCCGAGTCACCGGGCAGTAGGTGCAAACTGTTGATAAACCACTTCATCGACCTCACCGAGTCTGCAGAGGAATATTTCCTGTAGCTCTGAATGAGACACGACTCTCTGACCTTTATCAACCAGTGGTGACTCGCACTGCAGAAGATCCCATGGTGCTTCTGCCCTGTTTTCCATCACTGCAGCCTCTAATAAACCTAATAGTAAAGTCTGCTATTGAATAAAACCAGAAAGGCTTTTAACTGCACATCTATGAGGTTTGGACTGGAAGGACATCCTGGTTTTAACATTACTGAGTGTAAGAGAGAACGCTGACTCTGAGTCGGGCGCTCAGTGCTCAGGCGGGTTAATGTGTAGGTGTGCAGCCCGTTCATGTCCAGACATGACGACGAAGTGTTTTAACTCTGAGCTTAAGAGGAGGGAAGGAAAGAAGGCTCGAAGGTATCTGTAGTAGAAGATGAAGTACAATGTGTTATTGAAAGATCTGAGAGTGAGCTGTGGACGAAGGATCAGTTCACCTGGATGAAGTCTTCCTCGTTATCGCTGCATGAATGTTCTGTGTTCATCTAAGATTGATGTGAGAGGAGCAAACGGAACGGATGAAAGTAAAGATTAGAAATGTTAACCTGCATGCTGTGACCTCTGACCTCTGTCCATATATGATGCATTACCTCCCCCGCCTGTTGTCCTGCTGATACAGGAGGAATGTTTCGCTCCGTCTCTGACGTTTACACGCTCGCTGGAAACATTGTGTTTGTCCATCCAGCTGCAGGGCAGAACCCAGACCATGTCCTGCAGGGGACGGGGGTGAAACCGGGTGACCGGCGGGCCGGCGAGGACTCCACCATCGCACCTGAGGATGCTGCTCGATTCCTCAGCTGCTACTGCTCCGGACACTGTCCTGAAGACGCCACGAACAGCACATGCCAGTGAGTAGAGACGGCTCAGTAGAATCAGATTTCATCAAGTTTCTGCAGGTTGAATATTTTTAGTCAAACAAATCTGCACATCTCCTCAGAACCAACGGTCAGTGTTTCGCCATCATTGAAGAGGATGAGCAGGGGGAGATCATGCTCACCTCCGGCTGCATGAAGTACGAAGGCTATCACTTCCAGTGCAAGGTACACACACACACACAGGTGTACACACACACACACACACACACACACACACACACACACACACACACACACACACACACACAAGA
>JAUMHF010000007.1:18591748-18627271 GCA_032359275.1 Microctenopoma steveboyesi | reverse complement strand
CGGGTACAGGTGTACACACACACACACACACACACACACACACACACACACACACACACACGGGTACAGGTGTACACACACACACACACACAGGTGTTACACACACACACACACACACACACACACACACACACACACACACAGGTGTGTACACACACACACACACGCACACACACACACGGGTACACGGGTACAGGTACACACACACACACGCGCCCGCACACGTGTACGTCACATGTTCTGCTCGTCTCCTGCTGTACACGTAGATCAGCTGTGTGCTGCTGCTCTGTTTTCCGGCGCTTGTAGTAGCTGACGTTGAGCTCAGAGTTAAACTCACCTGTTGGTCCGGTTTGCTTTGATTGACAGGACTCTCCCAAAGCTCAGATACGGAGGACCATCGAGTGCTGCAACACTGACTTCTGCAACAGAGACCTGCAGCCCACCCTCCCCCCCCTGGCTCCCGCCGGTAACGTTTGACTGCCCTCAGCTCAGGTTCAGGTGTGTCTCCAGCTGACCATAACCACCGTAATTCTTTTGTCTCCAGAAGGCAGCCCCCACTGGCTGGCTTTCATCATCTCTATGACCGTCTGCTGCTGCACCCTGATCTGTGTCACCGTGGTCTGTTACTACAGGTAGGATGCAGGGTTTCTCCTCCACACACGTGATATCAGAGACGCGCGGCTGGTTCAGCCGGAGGCTCTCTTTAGAACCCTCACACTGTGTCTGTGTGTGTGTCAGATACAAGTGGCAGACGGAGCGGCAGCGCTATCACAAGGACCTGGAGCAGGAAGTCTTCATTCCTGCAGGAGAGTCACTCAAAGACCTCATTCACCAATCTCAGAGCTCAGGCAGCGGTTCGGGGCTCCCCCTGCTGGTAAGAACACCACGGTACACCCAGTGGATTTTACATAGACCTGGTTCTAACTAAAATCCTAGAACCAAGTCTGAACCTTCAAACATGAGTTTATTTTTTCTGAAATAGAAACAGAATTATTATTGATAAAACTACTGATTATGAAATCACCTCCAGGTGCAGCGGACCATCGCCAAGCAGATCCAGATGGTGCGTCAGATCGGTAAAGGCCGGTACGGCGAGGTGTGGCTGGGGCGCTGGAGGGGAGAGAAAGTGGCCGTCAAAGTGTTCTTCACCCGAGAGGAGGCCAGCTGGTTCAGAGAGACTGAGATCTACCAGACGGTCCTGATGAGACACGAGAACATCCTGTGTAACTTCCGCATTCTTCGCTCACTCATTTCTTCCAGACGTCTGATTCAAACAAACGTGTCTTTAGCTGTGACACGCTCACAGACGTCCCGTTAACATCAGTGTGGTTTCTTCTTTACATTTAACTGAAAGATGTTAAAGGACAGGTTCACGGTTTATGCACGTTAGACATCCAAAACATCTAATGAACCTTATCCCGGCAGGACAAGGCTCCGTGGCTTTTGATTGGATCGAGCAGACTAAAGTTTGATTTCCACGTCGGCCCCTCGCTGCTGAATGAAAACCTCGTCTTGGAGATCAAAGTGTCATTTACCTGAGCCGCCTCCTCTTCCTCCCGCAGGCTTCATCGCAGCCGACATCAAAGGCACCGGCGCCTTCACGCAGCTCTTCCTCATCACCGACTACCACGAGAGCGGCTCCCTGTACGACTACCTGAAGCTGACCACGCTGGACACGCAGGCCCTGCTGCGCCTCGCCTACTCTGCCGCCTGCGGCCTCTGTCACCTGCACACCGAGATCTACGGCACGCAGGGGAAACCGGCCATCGCCCACCGAGACCTGAAGAGCAAGAACATCCTGATCAAGAAGAACGGGACCTGCTGCATCGCCGACCTCGGCCTCGCCGTCAAGTTCAACAGGTGCGTTGATATTTTTGTGTTGTTGGATTGT
This sequence comes from Microctenopoma steveboyesi, assembly GCA_032359275.1. Taxonomy (NCBI): domain Eukaryota; kingdom Metazoa; phylum Chordata; class Actinopteri; order Anabantiformes; family Anabantidae; genus Microctenopoma; species Microctenopoma steveboyesi. The sequence continues at coordinate 18,625,380 of JAUMHF010000007.1, read as the reverse complement.
CTGGAGGCTGATCGGTGTCCTTAGCACCTGACTGACGGCCCTCTCGTTTGCGTTGCCGTAGCGACACTAACGAGGTGGACATCCCCCTGAGCACCCGTGTAGGGACGCGGCGCTACATGGCCCCCGAGGTTCTGGATGAGAGCCTGAACAAGAACCACTTCCAGGCTTACATCATGGCCGACATGTACAGCTACGGCCTGGTCCTCTGGGAGATGGCGAGACGCTGCGTCACCGGAGGTAAACGTGCAGAGACGCACTCTAACCTTTGCAGTGTTGTAAGAATATAAGTCACAGAGTAACTTGTGCTCAGGCATCGTGGAGGACTACCAGCTGCCGTACTACGAGATGGTGCCCTCTGACCCCTCCTACGAAGACATGTTGGAGGTGGTTTGTGTGAAAGGACTTCGACCCACCGTGTCCAACCGCTGGAACAGCGACGAGGTGAGAACCAGCTCACGAACTAACCACAGAGTTCGGGTTCTGTCACTTTGTCACTCACAGCTGATCGTGTGTGTGTGTGCGCGTGTTTCCACAGTGCCTTCGGGCCATGCTGAAGCTGATGTCAGAGTGTTGGGCCCACAACCCGGCCTCACGCCTCACCATCCTCAGAGTCAAGAAGACACTCGCCAAGATGGTGGAGTCCCAGGATATCAAGATCTGACCGTCCTCATCCGCCCCCCCATCCCACCCCCATGTCGCCGGATTCATCTGAACACAACATTACCGGGTCCTGGACCTGGATTCACCCTTCATGGGGAGGAGGAAGAGGAGGAAGTTGGGAGCTAAAAGGACCCGACTCTGGGCTGAACTGTGCGTCTCCTCCTCCTCTTCCTCCGTCTTCATGCTCCTCGCTGGTCACAAACAGAGTCCCTCCTCCTCCTCCTCCTCTGTATGTGTGGACGCAGCCCGTCTGACGCTTTCTGTGAAAGCCCAACAAGGCGATAAGTTTGACTTCCTGTGGAGGGGGAAACGAGGAGGAAGGTGGGGGCGCCTGACGGAGGCACCACTTCACCAGATGCTAGTTTTTACTGTTTTTATTTCTCTTCAGGACGACTTTTCCTGCCATATTGAAATATATCTCCGCTCTTATCGTAGAGTTAACTATAAAAATAAGGTACTATGATAAATGAATTTTTAATGAATTAATTGTGACGTGTAAATAAATGTTCTCGTTTGATGCCCTGCTTCCTCATAAGAAGATTCAAAACCAGGACACACTGAGCTGCAGAGACGTCTACCGTCCTGTTTATCCGTCTCAGTGGGACAGCTGCTCGTTAGGAGACGTGAACCTCAGTGGATGAAGCTGAAATGTTTGAACAGGCAGCTGCTCTGTGAGGCTGCGACTTTTTTACAGACTGGGTGACAAATAAATGAGCAGCGAACACGATGCAAACCTCCCGCAGTTAGAGAGAGAGACACGTGATTCTTCTTTTTGCTCCGTGTTTGGTCTCCACCACCTCCTGAGGAAAACCTCTGCTGTGTTTCACCAGCCCTGTGAACTTTTCAGGCTTTTATTCTGGAAAACTACTGTAAAGCTACTGATCAGTCATCATACGACATTAACTTAATAATTCATCTGTGTAAAAATACTGTTACATCTAGGTATTTTGATCAAATTCTACTTCCAGATAAAGTAAAAGTACCGTGCTGCAGCAGAGCTCCACCCACTGAGGTTTGATGTCCTACAAAATAAGTCATGTTCTCATTGTTCTGCAAATCTACACACAGATGAAGAAACTGTGGAACTGCTCCTTTAACCTGTTTAGTGTTGGTTGTCTCTCCTCAGCAGCAGGTGCACGTGTTGGCTTCAGATATGTGTGTGTGTCTGTGAGACGCTAACCTTCGTACAGTAGCTATTTAAATGCAGTAACGCCACCAGTCAGTACGCGTGTAATGTGCAAACCTGTCTTTTGTACAGCATCTGTTCGGTGCCTTATGAGTTTACCAAGAAAATGAAACTCTGTATTCAATCTGTCCAATGTAACAATTTTTAAGTAAATAACCTTATTTTAGTACACAACGTCACTTCTGCTTGTTTGTTTCTGTTGATCCTTTTTCTGAACCCAGTTAAACCTGTTTTGTTACTGAGAGTTATGACCTCATTTAAAATGGTAGTTACTGTATTTCACATCTAATTGTTGAAAGTTTAAATTTTGGACACAATTTTATTTCTGGCTTAAAACAAAAATGTAATGTTTCACTAATTGCTTCAGACAATGAATTAATGGATCCTGCAGGTGTTTCCAGATTTCCTAAAAACAGAGCGCCACCTGCTGGACAAACGCTGGTGTTTTAAAAGAACCAGCTGTCAGTTTTTTTTTGTGCAGCACAAAGTGAATAAAAATCAGGCGTTTCCAAGATGTGAAGTATTCCACTTTATCGCAGTTTAATTTGGCTGCTTAAGATAAAAACATTAACATGGCTGTAACTAATAACTACATATTTCTCTTGGCACATTAAAGAGAATCACTGAGAAGGAACTAAAGCTTCATACTTTAAAAGTATAGAACAGAAGCTGCTGACCATCTGCACGTTATTCAAATTTTTCTTCATGTCTTTACTTAACTGAAGTAAATTCATTTTCACACAAAGTTGTGGCTGAATTCAAGAGTCAGTAAAAATTCAAGGTGACATTTTTTCCTTCCTCAAATCGACGGGGCCTCAATGTACGAGTTAATTCTGGATTTGTACTACACAGCTCTTTCCAAGTATTAGCGCTGCTGGATGGATTGAACATTACAGCCTCCGTAGTCAGGAGTAATACGATGTGTGCGTTCGTTTTCTGGCTCCTGGTCATAACATTCCATTTAACGTGCTTTAAATACTGAAACACACGACTTATTCCAAGCTACAGTTTCAGAAGTGAATGTTTGTGCTGTTAAGACGCTGACAAACAACATGGAGCCCGAGTTGTGTCAAAGGTTTTCGTCTTTATTTTTCCATCTACTTGTCCTCACGTTTGTTGAAGCAGTAGGTGAGGCAGCACTTTCCACAGTAGTGACGGTCAAAGTGGCTCGCCATGAAGACGCCGGCGCCGCACTCGTCGGCCGGGCACTCGCGCCTCAGCCGGTGGATTTTACCGTTCTCGTCCACCTGCAAAAACGAGACAGCGCTGAAGCTTCTGCAGCAAAACTGGACTTCTAGTGAAGATGAACATGCTGCAGACAGTGTTCCTACCTTGTAGTACTTGAGCACAGCGAGCTTGACCTTCTTCCTCTTGTGTTTGTTCTTCTTGGGGGTGGTGTAGGACTTCTTCTTCCTTTTCTTGGCACCACCGCGCAGTCTCAGCACCAAGTGCAGGGTGGACTCCTGTAACAATACGATCACTGAGTTTAATTCCATCATTCATTTCTGACAGAACAGTACGTCAGCAGACACTGTTCTATATACAAAAAACTGACTTTCAGAATAAGAGCAGTAGCAGGTCTGAGAAGATCCTTGATTCTTTCCTCCCTGTACAGCCACATCTGAAGGGTCAATAATGCCGACTACTCATACAGGCACCAGTAACGTCTGTGTCGTCTCTTTTACTCTTTCCACTGTCAGGAGCAACTGAGACCTCATCATTTCCTCAGGGATTCTGATCCACATTCACTGCACAAAACAGTCTCATGTCCAGAAACAAAGTTAACCTGGACATATACACAACACTGGGAAGCGTGTCCCGTTACTGGTAACGTTTAACGTCCTGACTTCATTAAACAGACCCACAGACGAGGCTGAACATGTTCCTGCTCAGTTTCAGTCCTTTTCCGTCTCCAGCTCACCTTCTGGATGTTGTAGTCGGACAGCGTGCGTCCATCCTCCAGCTGCTTTCCAGCAAAGATCAGCCTCTGCTGATCAGGAGGGATACCTGCAGAAAACAAGACCGTGTGTCAGGAGATCAAAGGTTTGAGTCGGGCTGAGATTTAACCACAGCAACAATATTTGTCAATCTTTCAGTTCAGCTGTCAAACTCAAGGAAAAACTGAAGTGTGCTTTTATCACGTTTACGGTGATAAACTGTCAAATCTCCACCTCAGAAACTGGATCCTCCTCTTTTCAGGTGTCAAACATGTTTGACTCATTTTCTGTTAACTCATTACAGCAAAGTTTCTCATCTATGAAAACAGTTTGCCTACAAAAACCAGGTCTGGTTCCTCACTCACCCTCTTTGTCCTGGATTTTGGCCTTGACATTTTCAATAGTATCCGAAGGCTCAACCTGCAAAACACAGAAGAACGGGTCAAACAGGCCACGGTCAAATCAAACTTCGCGTTTCTACAAAGCAAAAACAATTTATTCCGAACTCCGGGCGTTGTTTCATTGCGTTAAACACATTTTGGGTGTTTTAAGTTGAGACTGCTGTTTCACACGTGTTTACGGAGTGCGGAGGAAATGTTAGCTTAGCCACTTAGCTTCAAGTACGAAGCGCAACGGAACATCGATTCTGCCCAAATGCTCTAAGCATCACAGCTGTTAGCGTTAATATATGAATTATAATGTGCTTTAATCTTTGATTTTCGGCCTTATTTGATAGTAAAGCATGTAACGCTCGGAATAACCGCAGCCACTGAACGCCGCAACCCTCCATCACAGTCCGGCTCACCCACCTCGAGGGTTATGGTCTTCCCCGTGAGGGTTTTGACGAAAATCTGCATCCTGGCGTTCAATCCACCTACACGAAAATACACAAAATACTTTAAATGTATTGAATGTGCTTAAAGATGTTTCATAGTGTCGTTATTTCATGCGAATTATCGGTTAAAACACAGAGCACGATCTTACCACCGGTTCACTCCTAATGGCGGATCATGAGAAGAGGGCTTTCGGCTGGAGCGACGGGGTTTTCTTCACGCGTTTGCACGGCGAAGGTAGCCTGTACTTTGCCTGACCAAAAATATTTTCTCCCATCCAGGGACTAATAATCGTATTTTTGTCAACCGTCCGCCATTTGTGTTCGTTTAAAAACTATACGACATATAACCCAAACTATATTTATATGTCCAGGAAATAAGAGTCTGGGGAAAGACCTCATTTCCCAGTCACCCTTTGGCGGTAACCATAGTAACCGTCGTGTTTGGGATAGAGAAGCTTACCGTGGAAGTTAGCATTAAAATATAAGTGAATAAAAATGTCTCAGACACAAAAATCCAACAGTTCGTGTTCAAGAAGAGAGGAAAGGCAGCCAACACCCGAGATTTTGATATCTGAGACTGATGAAAGCTTTTTCCAGTCTCTGTATGACTTTATTGAACACGAGAAACGGTGCTTGAAGTGTCCAGAAGAGGGACCAGAGGAACTCCGGTACATTATCTACCGCTCCGTGTTCAACAAGGTATTTACCACAGTCTGTTAACCATAGCTTTACAGAGGAATAATGGCTGTATTAACGGGTAATAAATACTACTAATAAAACCCTGAGGCCAAAGACAGACACAGTGACTAGACAGGTCCAGAAAGACAAGAAAGAAAAAACTAATAGAGTCTTTAAAAACAACACGAGGAGAAACAAGGCAACTTCATATGAACAGAAAGGTGTGATCCAAAATGACCAGAGCAACACTACACATTATACGGTGATGAACAAACGCCCTGCTCACAGAGACAGACGCAGAACATCTGAAGAGAAAGCTACCAACGATGATTTATTTCCTGCTTGTTCTGACAGGTGATCGCTCGATCCACGGCCTATAAGAGACTGCTGCTGACCATAAAGTGTGAATATGATGATACCATCAGGGAACTGAAGAGGAGGGAGGAAGAAGCCAGGACCACACAGCAAACTCTGGTGTCTTTGACTTCACATCCGACGTCACTGGAAACCTGCCGGAGACGAGCAGCTCAGCTGAAGGAGCGGTGTGTCTGCTGCTGGCCCGTCTTTGTGAGGACGGGTCAGAGAGTGGGACCCTGGTCTTAAGATGAGTTCAAGTTTAAATACACACAGTCCATCTTCTGACTGCAGCCATCTTGTTTTTCTACAGAATCTCTGCACTTCACAGGGAAACAGCAGAACTTCAAGAGGAGATCAAGAGACGAAGATCACTGAAGGAGCAGCGCACGTGGATACCTGGTACTGTGTGTTTGTTACCAGGGACTGTGAAAGCTCTGAGGCACTGACAGAGACTCACTGTTTCAGGTTTGACGGTGGCTGAGTCTGAGGATGCTGAGGCTGTGGACAGGAGCCTGCAGCGTCTTGAGGCTCAGAGAGCTGCTTTACTGGACAGAAAGAGTCACTGCGTCTCTCTGGAGGTCACAGCTGAGCTGGACTCCAAGCTGCAGGCCGCTGAGCACCACAGAGTCCAGCTGAGCGCTGAAAACGACCGACTCAAAGTCCTGTAAGAAACACGGAGCTCAGTGCTAGAACCACCCACAGTTTAAAGGTGGTTTCATGTACACGGTTGTTGGTGTGTGTGCAGATACCGACGCCTGAGGTTTGTATGCGAACGTCTGTCCAGCTGGGAGGAGGACGGGCAGCCGGCTCCTCTGGAGGAACTCCTGGGTTCCACACTTGAGAACATGAGACAGGCCGGCGGTGAGACAGTGATGAAACCTTCATATTTAAATTGAAGTCCGTTTAGGAGGTCTCAGATTCCTAAAGATGAAGATGTGGGATGATGTTTTAATGTTCCGGTGGTTTTATCGTGTCGTCTATAATAAAACATCTTTGATTTTCCGGACCCGTCCTCCTTTTTCAGCAGCGAATGAGAACGGACCCTGCATCAACGCTGAGCTGTTTGAGGACGACGAGCCGAGCGGAGTCGATGAGGCAAAGTTCCTGACATGTTACCTGCACAGGTGCTCCCTTCACAACCAAGAGTTTTTGTCACATGAGGAGACTCGCTCGACCTTTTCCTCCTCTCTCTCTTCCCTCTCTGTCAGGTTCATCGAGTTCTTTGATTCGGCTCAGTATGAGGACGCTGCTCTCCTTGCTGCCAGATCTCCTCGAGGAGTCCTGAGGAACCTCGACACCATGGAGATGTTTAAAGGTGTGCGCTGCAGAGGGATCCCTGAGGACTGTCTCAGGATTTAATCCCAGAATCCGATTGATCTGCAGATTTCAGTCTCAATGCACAGTGACCGTGTGAACTGGACTCTGGACTGAGTCCACCTTTTCTCCTGCATGTCTGTGAACATCACTCAGAAACTTACATTAATCTTCTTCATCATCATCATCAGCCATCTTTTCTGGAAAGCTTAACAAACACCTTCTCTCTCTTTTCTCCCCCCAGATGTGAAGGCCCCCCCGAGGTCGGTCCCCCCTCTCCTCTTTTTCTCCCAGGCCCTGCTGATGACCGCCCCGGCCGGTGGCGAGCTGCCGGCTCGTCTCTCTGTGCAGGTGGTGTGCTGTGCCCTGCAGCATGGCGCCTCACAACTCGTCGCTCACGCCGTCACACAGAACAAGTAAACGCCACAAACGCTCTGAGTGATGCTTTTATGGTCTGCTGGTTTTTACTGTCTTCATCCTCTCAGACTGACCTTCTCAGAGGAACTGGGCGACATCCTGACTGAGCATGCTCAGAAGAATCCCAGCGTGGCCGACGTCTGTCTGGCGTTGGCCACCACCATCTACGAGGCCTGCAGGCTGAGCAGGAAGACCACACTGAGCATGTGCAGGAGAGGCCTGATTCACAGCGCAGCTGAGTTGATGAGCAACTCCAGGGACCTCACAGCTGGTGTGTGTGTCTGTGTGTGTGTGTGTGTGTGTGTCTGTGTGTGTGTGTGTGTCTCTGTCTGTGTGTGTGTGTGTGTGTCTGGTTGTGTGTCACAGACTGGTGTTTGGCTGGAACCGTTAACCGTGGGTGTGACTCTCTCCCCGTCTCAGAGGACTGTTTGTGGGTCCTGCGTCGCTCTCGTAGCCTCACTCTCCTCCAGCTGCTGACGAAGCCTCAGCAGGGCGGAGCGGCGGTGTTGTCAGCGGGCGTGGTCTGTTCCAGTCTGCTGGCTGACCCCGAGCAGCAGGACGTAGCTCTTCAGCTCCTGCACAGCTTCATCAGTAAAGGACGGGGTGAGGTGATCTATTGACAACATCAGTATCTACATAAGTGACCTCTGACCTCACCGTGGGTCTGTGTCTTCCTAGAGGTTCTGGAGGAGGTCATTCTGGAGGACCGCAGATCCTCAGTTGACATTTGGACCGACGTGGCCTCTCTGTGCTCTGGGCTGGACCGATCCGATCTAAGCCGAGCCATTCTGTCCATCCTGCTGGACCAGAGCGGAACCAGAGTGTTGTCCCCAGACCTGGAGGGAGCTCGGCTCATGGAACACGTCTTCCTGTGAAAGCTGAACCTGCCGGTTCTCAGACAGGTAGAGTGAATCAGAACCACAGCTCGGTTCTGATGACAACATTTTATCCACTGAGTTATGAGCAGACATTGGTCACAAACACACCTGTCCTCCCGCTGACCTCTGACCCACGACGGGGGAAATGACACACACGCACACACGCACACACGCACACGCACACGCACACACACACACACACACGCACACACCAGGCTCATTCCTTCTGTAAGGGTACGAAGAATCTCAGTCTCACAGTCAGAAGCTTTAGTCATTACTTAACCCACGACTAAAGCTTCTGACAACATCAGCTGGATAAATGAGAATCTTCACAGACAGTCTCAAACAGAGAGTTCCTCACTATGTCTGATCCCGTAGTTCTTGTGATTCTTCTCCTGGTTCTGATTGGGCCAGTTAGAGAGCAGATCTAAAGTCACCTGGACACAGTCGTCCCACATGTGTAGTTCTCTGCTACGTCCAGTAGGTGTCACTGTGGTCCAGGCGCCGTGTTTCATTAAGCCTCACTGTGGTGTTGCTTCTGTTACTGATGCTCGGCGTCCGTACTGACAAAGAATCAGTGAGACTGAACGAATCCTTTTTTTATTATCCAAAAGCTTCAGTCCTAATGTTTACATGCGAACAGAGAGGATGCTGGGTAAACAGTCGGCCCATTGTGGTTATAGACTGGTGGGAGTGTGTTTGTCCACTGTGTGTGTGGCTCAGTCTGAAGCCGACACAAAGGCTCCTCTGTTGGACCTGCTGTGTCAGAACCAGAATCAGTGTGTCTGTGCAAAAAAGGAATTTGACTCCAAACTCACAACAACGTTCACACAGATACACATGGACACGCAGGCAATTAGGAGAAGCAATTAGCACGTAGGCATAAATGGAAGAAACAGTTAAAGAGTCTGTGTTTGGGCACATTTGGTCCAGATTCCACCTTCATGTTCATGTCATCTTCCTCCAGGGCGAGGAAGAGGAGACGCTGACTCACGGCCGCCTGGCTCCGTCACACATATTGATCCTGTGGTGCTGGCACAAACTCCTGCCTATTAAAGGCTCATTTCACTGTGTTTTAACACAGGGAGACCGTTTACAACCAGCTTCTAGTTCCAGGAAGGTTCTTTACTCACTGTATAGAAAAATAAAAACACTTATCTGTGACTTCGCTAACTATCGTGCTATTTCTAAATCCACTTTGATTTCCAGAACCAGGCTATAACAGAACCAGGCTATAACAGAACCAGGTCCACTACTGCTCTGTCAGATTTGACCCGCGTCGTCTCTCCCTCGTATCCCTCCCTTGTATCAGCACTGGCCCTCCTAACTCAAAGCTGGGGGGGGGTTCTCCACTGATGTGTGAGTATTTATAACAGAAACACGTGACTCATGACAGAGCAAGTTACACCAGGAATGAGCATCTGTCATGTGTTGTTTCTGTGGATTAAACGTGTTGTTGCTTCTAATCTGATGGAAAATATTCTGCGGGCTGCAGCAGGTAATGATGGGAAGTATTCCTGGGGGGGTGAGGCGGAGTCTTGAGTGTCGACAAACTGGAAGAGAGATTCATCTTCCCCTTAGATGAATCTCTGCACTCTCTTGCTGTTGTGTGGCAGCGTTTCTTCCTGGGCGACTCCTCCAGACCGTGACTCAGCTCTCTGCCGGCTGCGCCAGAGGTCACGACGTGACGCTGCAGGCTGCATCAACAGGAAGCCAAACATTCGCGGCTCGTAGAGAGGAGTCTGATGATCACAGTGGGTTCAGCTGCTCCGTTGTTAATCCACTCACTGGGTCCAGTTTGGGTTTTATACATCTTATAAATAGCATGAAGCTTTATTTCCACCAACAGTGTGACAGACGTTTAGTCCAGCTCAGTCTGTCGGTGGGCGCCTGGTAACTCAAACACACTGTAAACACAACACACTGTTGCTGGGCAACCGCCGCTCATTAGAGCAGATGCAATCATCATCGGCTGCCTACAGATAACAACTGGGCCAACACACACGCAGAATTTAGACCCAACACAATGATCGATTGATGGAAAATAAAGGAGGAAGTTTGGTCAGAAATGAGCAGGGGGGGTGTACCTACGGTAGGGTGTGGTAGTAACAGGAAACAAAGGAAGCAGCAGCTCATAGCAGTGACTCGGTCCTCTCAGGGAAATTTAGAGCCTCCTGCATCGGTGTGGAACAGGAACCAGTCTAATAATGATTCAGATTTTCGACAACGCGTCAGTGAAAACACTGGTTATGTCGAGCTTCCTCATGAAGTTTCACACACTGAGCTTCAGAATTTCTCCTCATGAGACGGAGTTGTAATAAAGACTCGCCTGAGGTTCCGGGGAGATCTGTAGCAGAACGGTTTATGGTTTCGGGCGTGGAACCTGGTTTACCTTCAGTTTCTCAGTGATGTTCAGGGGCAGAAACACAGTATGTTTGTCCAGGAATGCAGCAGGTTCACCTCATTCCTGCAGATATCCACACATCAGACAGTTTGTCTCTGTCGGTATCTGGTGGTGACACCGTCACAAACACAGGACCCCCCTTTGAGGAGGAGACAAACACAGAAATACAGAAGCACACTGGTGCTCCTTCTCTGAATGGTCACATTTCATCCACTTGTCTTCCAGCACTAAAGATGTGAACACACACACACACACACTTTCACAGAGACTGTTTCTATACTTTATCAATGTAAATAACCCCCAGTGAAGATTTTACCATTGTGATAATACACATGACTTTAGACCGTGGTCTGCTGTCATAGATGAAGCGATGTGTCTCATCTAGGTGTCAAAAATATAACATGGTGGCCCGAGCAAAGAACCCTGTGGAACTTTGCTTTTCTTGGCAGACGCTTTTATCTAAAGCGACTTACAGGGAGCTAGCGCTGGTGTCGGGCTCAGGGACACACCTGGTAGGGGATGGACTAGGATGGAAGGGATTCGAACCTGCAACCTTCTGCATTCTGTATCCGAGTGTGACGCTTAACCCAGCCTCCAGGAACTCCATTAATAATATTCATATTTTGTCATATATTCTGAATTCATTCGTTTAGATTCTGCAAGTTTCTCTGATCTGTCTTCAGAACTGTGGTGAAGTTGAGTTTTCTTATTATGAAAAAAATACATGTGAGTGAAAGTGGAACATGTGATATTTGATGCATCAAAACCAAACATGGGCAGAAAGTGTTCGGTTTGTGAAAATAAATTTGAGCTAAAGGAGAAACGTTTAATCTTTTTCTTCTTTAAATAAAAGCTGCACAGGCACAGACAATGACTCCTACATTCATGAAGTTATAATAACGTAACATATTTTCACATTAAGTATTATATAGCCTTGAGCAGCTGATTATTTCATTGGTGGAGATCCCTGTTGCCTGTTTCTGTCTCTGTAACCTATTATTAAAGAGCCATGCCTACACACACGTGTTATATTTAGAGCGTGGTCTGACCCTGTATCTCTGCTGCTTCATGTTTCTCTTTAAAACCGTGTTTTATATCCAGAAACAGCTGTTTAGCCTCATTTTACAGCAGGAGCGCCTGCATCGCATGATTAACACAGTTCAGCACAGAGTCACATGAAGTTGGCTCCGTTCACGCTCGCCCTGCTGCCCTGGAACCACCGGGCGATTTACTCCCGCAGACAGGCACCGTGTTCGTCTCTGTGAGTTTCTAACACTCAGACACATTTAACGTCTCTAAATAAAGTGAAATAGAGCTCAGACTCTATTTCACTTTATTTCACTGAACACGGACCAACCATTAAATACTTCAGTCCCTGACTCGCTGTAGCTTTAAGTAAAATGATTCAAGGTCTTGTTACTTCCTTCTTTTCTCAGATGTGCGCACGTGAAGCCTTTAAACCTGGATATATTTCCTACAATCCCCACGAGCCCTGAATGCAGCATGTCTCTGCGTTGTGAAACCATGTGGTGTGGTTGAGTCAACTGTGATGGATTAGTTAGACTTGATCTCACTCTGACTCCACAACGTGTATCTAACAGCTTCAGTCACTGTGCAGAAAAATCCAAAGAACATCAGTCAGAACCTTAAAAAAGTAAAGTTCTGCTTCACCTGAACCTGAATGCATCACGTATAATGCAGTAAAATAAATATGATGTACTTCCACTTCTGGTACTTCAGGAAACGTTTCCATGCAGAACTTTCACCTGAGTATGTGTCGGTGTGGTACTGATACTTCTAGCACCACTGAACAGAACCAGAAACGTGGGCTATCTGTTGGACTATTTCTACTCTGACTTGTAGCGCGGGACTTTTGAGACTCTGTTAGGTTCGGACTAACTTAACGTGGTTAAAGACACAGTCCACGTCCTAGTCTGGAGTCGCTGGGGCGAACGGTTCTGTTGCTGGAGACGCCTAAACTCTACTGGGCGTGGCCAGTGTCAACTCCTCCGCGCTCTGATTGGCCACAGCCGGTGTCACTCGGGGTTAAGCCGCAGGTCATTGGTCAGTAGAGCTCCTTTCTTCTCATCCTCCCCGTGGGTCCGGAACTCGGGTCCGACTCTGTGGCTACTGTCGTGTGGCGCACTTGTCCAACTTTGCCCGGTGTCAGAAGCAGATTTACCGGAGGGGGGGTCCCGGTGCGGTTTCACAGCTCGTCCCGTGGAAGTTAGTTACAGAAGCGGAGCTGAAAAGTGAGCGGGTCAGAAACTTTTCCACCTCAGGAGACACTTTGGAAGAGAAAGAAAAATGGCAGACAGCGACGAGCAGCACGTTTCCTCCACCACTCTGTTCAGCGAGGAGCTGCACCACTACCAGGCCGAGCCGAGCTCCGAGCTCGGTCCGCCCAAACGGGACCTCTTCGGGACCGACGACATTGTGGACCTGGTCGGCGGCGGTTACGACGCCCTGCAGCGGCACAAAGCGGAAGACAGCGCGCCACAGGAGTTCCCAGAAACTTCACCGGTAACGTCACCGGAGCCAGAACCGGGGTCGGTGCCAAAAGAAACGAAGCCGGAGCCTGAGGTGGAGACGGCGAGTCCCGACTCCACCAGCTTCTCCTTTGTCCCCGAGACACATCTCGGTGCAGCGGAGCCCGAGGTCGTCGCCCCCAAAGCGGAACCGGAGAGTACGAACCTCGTACCGGAGCCACAGGCGGCCCGTGAGCCGGAACCTGCGCCGGCGAGCGACGCCCTCCCAGCGGCTGAACCCCGGAAAGCAGCCGCAGCCCCCGTGAAGGCAGCAGAGCGACCTGCGGTGACGGAGGAATCGCCGGCTCCCGCGTCCTGTGAGTATCTGCCCGGGGAAACGCGGGGAACCGACGCGGACACGTCGGTCCAAACGGCGGAAACGATTAAATCAGACGATTTAGTGTTTTTTGATGAATGAATTTTAGCCGAGCGGCGTGTGACGGTGATTTTCCGTTGAAGTGCCCGTGAGCCCGGTTAGCTTTGTGTGGATGTCTGGGCACCGACACGGAACTGGGGAAACCGGGGAAACTCCACCTTTTGTCGTTTTATTCCCCTTTGGCCCCCGGGTTACGGTAAACTACATTAAACCGCGTTTCAGGGACCAGATCGTCGCGGTGACGGTTAGCCGGTTAGCCGATGCCACCTGGGGGGGGGGCGAGGCTCTGTCATCCCGGGCTGCGGTTTGACAGCTCGGCCTGAGCGGGGACCCACCGTGTGGGCCGCGGGGCAGCACCTGGTCCACAGAGTGACCGTATTTGTGCGGGTATCAGGGGGCGGGATGGGGCTAACGCGTTAGCATGTTAGCAGCGGTTCCGCTGCGTCGCGCCGACGCGGCCCACCTGTTCCGACTAACGGCAGGAAGCAATGAACTGTTGCACGTTGCACCATTCACCCTCCAGCCACGTTTTCACAACCTGCCCCGGTAACCACGCGTCTGGCGCCTGTTGTTACCACATTAAGGCGAATAAACGTGATTTCCTGGACTTCATATTTGAGACAATTGGACCGGACCGAACGGCGCCCATCTGCTCCTCTCTCTGCCGCTAACGGTAGCTAACGAGTTCCATTGTCGGACGTGCGTTTTTTGCTTTGTATGGACACAAACGAAAAAGCGAAACTGCGCCAGTCACTTATCTCTTATACATATTTCTCACAATACCACGAAATCAGGGTAAAACACTCATAAAATCCGGGTTATTTTCCAGGCAAGCCGCCTGATTTCCTCGCTAAGCTAAGGTTATCGCGCACAGTTTGATAAAGTGGAGACAGGTTATCTGATTTAATGTGTCTTGTGTCCTCTGTCACACTGCGCTGAAACAAAGAGAGAAGCAGTGGCCTGTCCGACTATGGAAGCCGCACACCCAGAGATTAGTCACAACAAAGGAATCCGCTCCCTGCCGGTGTCGGCGTCACCGCCATGAGCTTTCTGTAAATCTGTGTCGTATGTGTTATTCTAGTCTTCCTGCTTCAGCCATCCACCCTCCTCCACCCAAACCAACACCACAGAAACCCGTAAACGACCCCGAGGCCTGTGTGTGCTGCTGAACGGACCGTTTTTAGTGTGTGAGTCAGGGAGTTAATGTTCTGCTGCTGGAGCTGAGGAGAAAGCAGGTAAACGGGCCTGTCTGGGCTCCTCCGGGCTCCAGAAGCAGGCAGCAGAGAGGCAGGGTGGGGCCGCTTGGCACAGCCACTGATGGAGGTGGAAACATCCTGAGCTCCAGTTAAAGCTCCAGAGTCTCTCTGAGCAACAAGCAACCAAACCAGTAAATGTCGCCTGCTTAGAAATGAGTTCTTGGTTTTAAAATGAATCTCCACTGTAGGTCATTTTATCTAAGCTCCGATTCTTTGGACCATTTTCCTAGATTGATTCTGTCATTTATAAAGTGTCCTGAGTTAATAGATCTTCTTTGTCTTTAGCCCAGAGCTGCTAACTTCTTCTAACACAGCCAACGTCCTGTAAACAGCCTGCAAATCAGAACTATCTACAATTTACCAGACATTATTTAAATCCCATCGCAGCACTGACGGTGTAGCAGGTGATGAAACCGTCTCACATCAGTTTCACTGTGTGGTATTTAACGGAGTTAGGGTCCGACTGGACTCGACACCAGCGTGAACCCGTTTTTAAGGATCAGCACATCGCTAATGTCACACATTGTATAATTAGAATAGTCTGTGGGGAACCTGAACGGGACGGGTACAGCTGGACATATCCTGACTGTGTTGTCTCTCAGCTTCTGTCCCGTCTCCTCTGAGCGTGATTCTGACCCGACGAGTCCTGCTGTGACTTTACTTCACGCCGCCGCCCTAAAAGAAGCTTCTTTTTGTTCCCTTCAGACCGTGTGACCGACAGGCTGCTTAATTGTCCGGCGCTCAGCGGTCGGACAGCCTCTGTCTTATTTGTGGGTCACCTACATCCGTCAGTGTGTGTTTGTGAAGAGCTGGTGATGTGGTCAGGTGGATTAGGTGGAGAGAGGAGCTGCCAGGCACAGTGTGGCCGGCTTAAAGCTGCCAGTGTTGTTGTTGTTCTCTGTATCCCGGTGAAGGTGGGGTTAAATGCTTCAAAGACAGACTGCTCCACCCAGACTAACACCACCAGGCTGCTATGTGCTACAGCAGCTGGATCTCCGTCCAACAGTGAGACACGCTAATAAAATGATGAGAACCACATGTTAATCTGTTGATAAGAGCAGAGGTTTGCAGAGCGGCTGTGCTGAGTCATCGCATTCATGCTTTAGACAAAACCAGGAGCCTAAAGGCCCATTCAGCCCGGACCAACGGTGACGTCTTCACCGCGCTCCTCTGTGCTTTAACCCACTGTCAACGGGTTAAAGTACAGCCTGGGAGACGGGGACAGATGTAATATTTGGAACAAACGGTCGCGGTGTTTGAAACGCAGCAGGCCACATGTCTAACGCGTGTCCACCGTTGGAGTATTAATCTGCAGACTGATAGAAGTGTTGTTTCTGCAGCGGAGGCAGTGAAATCAGTGTGAGGGGGGGAAGCAGGACTCGAGCAGGAAGCAGAGTTATGGTTCATTCTTCTCTTTAGTTTACAGGGTGGCAGCAGGTGAGTGTCATAGATCTGTGTCAAACTGTGAAGCTGAGACACTTATAGCTCAAGCAGGAGACAAATATCTCAGCACGAAGTGCAGGACTGAAAAACTGCTTCGTTAACAAGATTCAAAGAGGCCAAAGGTTAGACGTGTAGCACTGGACAGATTCAGGGTGACTGAATACTTTTCCTCTTATTTATTATATTATTCTTTTCTTTTTCTGTCATCACTTTGTTTTCTGATGGGAAAAAGCAAAGTTCAGGTACAAAGAACAAATAGGCCTAAAAAAAAGTAAAACCTGCACCTGTGTCGACCTGTGTGCTACTTGTAGGTGTTGCTCCAGAACCGCTCCACCCCTAAAGCTCTGGACACTGACTTTCAAAGACAGAACAGCTCACACTTAAAAAACCTGTCCCTGCTTTCTCAACTCTCTTTCCATCGTCAACGTTTGCCTCCACACTAAACACACACGTAATGCTTTTCTCTGCTGAGCGAGCGCGGCGCTGCTGCAGCCTGATTTTAAATGTGTGTTGTTGGTTCCAGGTCCTCTTCAGCGCTGGAAGCTAAACCTCGACAGCAGAGGTAACAAAACAAAATGTTAACAATCATTTCTGACTCATCGTCAAAATCAGAATAACGATCAGCAGAAATTAATTTTTCAATAATCATGTATAATACAGTATTTTATCATCACTTACAATTAATGCAGATTTTTGATTTTTTTAAATTTCCTGGACTGATTTTCTTCTGGTTTAAACTGAATCTAATGTTCACATCACAACTTTCCATATATGTTGTAACTTTGATTATTTGCATTACAACAGAAAATTATCATTTTGTTTTTTGCCCTATTCTCTTTTTGATCGATTCTCACGTGACTTTGTGGACGTTTTGTGTTTGAGGGACAGTTTATCACGACAGTGTTTTTGTGCTGTGGGATCCAGTGCAGGAGACGCTAGATAAACGTTTGGTGACTCATTCGTTTTAAGTTCCTGTACTGTTGAGTAATATGCGTCTTATGGAATAGAGTCAATTTAAAGTCGGATTCAGTGAAAAATACTACTCGTAATAATCTATGTTGAACTTGGCACTGTGGTGTTGGACTCCTCGGTCCAGAGCATTTATCCAAATCTTTGTTTGAGTCTCAGCACTCTAAACACAGTAAAAAATATTTAGTAGATGAGTCTGAAATGTTGTTTTCAGGGTGACGTCTTTACTTTCGTTCAACTGAATTTGCTATAAGCTGGTGGTTATCAGCTCAGCTTACAGCTCAGAGTCCAGTTTCAGCTCTGTAGCTCATTTCAATCAGAGACCTCCTGTTTGAACAGATAACTTGAGGGCGTTTTGCTGTTCTGCTGACGGTCCTGTGTTGCTGTCGCCTCTGTCACGTCCGAGGATTATATACAATTAAACATAATCTCTCCCTCCTGATCAGAGACAGGAATTCTTTCCATTCCTGGATCACCTCAGAGCTGCCTCCCTGTACGCTTCCAGCGTCTTTATCTTTGTCTGTCACGTGTGTGTTATGTCAGTCTGTGACCCTGATGTTGAACCTGTCTTTAACAAAACTAAAAGAAATGCAAACGGTCCACTTTCACCAGCTTATGAACGACTTAACGCTCCGAAAAGTGTTGAGTGATCCTCACACAGATGGGGGAAGTATTCATATCCTTAAGCACTCAATCAATCAGAACTTAATTTGTGCCTTTTGTGCAGGTTAATGCAGTTTAAAGTGTTTTACTCGTAACTGACAATCACCTCATTGTTTGAATTGCTGCATGTTTTATATGCAGAAATGTTAAGTATAACAAAATATATAAAGGAGTCAGATAAATGTGGTCAAGTAATAAATACAGCATTTCTTTGAAGTCAGTGTAGTTCATATTTGTACTGTGTAAATGTGATTAGCTGTGTGCTGAATGGTGGCTAAAATCCTACAGGCGCCACATGTCTCCCTTGTTTTTTCCTGAAGCACTGAAGCTGTAATTAAAACTTCCCAGTGAAGAAATAAGCAGAGAATGACGTACGAAGTCGGGTCACCGCGAAGTTATCATGTCAGTCGAAGTGTAGGGAGGGGACTCTGGTATGAGCTCTCAAACTCTCACATCTTCTCAGTGGTGATGATTCTGTCACTTCCCTGTGGTCCTGACTTCCTCCTCAGGGCTTTTACGTGCTGACTAAACTCTCTCTCTGCTGCTTTCTCTCATTTCCTCCACAGATGTACCTTCTCTTTCTACAGCTCAGCCTCATCCTCTGATGCAATTCCCTACAGGCAAGTTCTCTCTGCTCGCTGTGTTTCCCTGTCCTCGTCATTTACTGTATCTCACCTCTTCTTTAGTTCTCTTCGTTTGTCATTCTTAATTTAAGTGGCAAAAATTACCCAATGCATGTGAAGGGATTTTTGTCACCTGTAGCATTTACAAAAGATGCTTGTGAATTTGTCTCTTTTTATCGTGTTGCATTGTGACTCACGTGATTGTTGTCGTAAAGTAGACTGGCGTGAACTCACACAAGTAGTTTGTAGAGCTATAGTGATTCTCCTCTGTGCCTGATCAGTCTGGCACAATATTTGTGTCTGCTAAACTCATTTTCTTTGACAATATTTGCAAAAGGTTGTTTGAGAGGAATCATTATCTGCTACCCCCTAACAATTTGGGCATGATGTATTGGCACCAGACCTGGGGCTGAAAATTATTTTACCACCAGACTTCAGACCCGAGTGGTACACCAGTCAATGCTGCTAAATGCTGATGGCAGGTAGTCATTATTGGTGGTTCTGTTTTGACTCCCAGAAAGCAGAACCAACTATAGAAGCTATTAGTATAAATAACACCAAATACCCTCCTTCCCTGCTTGAGCTAAAAAGAGATAAAAGTCAGTAGCCACACGTAATGACCCACTTTTATAGGAATAGAAAGAGTTGTAAGAATTCATTTGCCTTTTTTTATTGTCCATGCAACAAGCGTAGAGGATAAAAAGTCTTTTCTCACACCTAAGAACTCCAGTTGCCATGGTTTACCTCTGTATTGGGAAGTGTGATACTGCTCCAAACAGACCAAACAGAAAGCACTCACTAGCCTAGCAGCAATATTTAGGCTATAAACTAGTACTGCAACGCTCTGTAAACGACGGGGTTAGGCTGATAATCCCTCCCTTTAGGATGAGTATTAGAGATCAACTACATGGCTTTATCTTCAAATATGAAAAATTATACTTTTTCAAACCAGATTCAGGATGAAATATCGTCTTTTATGCGGGCCAGTGTAGGTATGCCCATCTTGTTTTCAAGAAAGGGCAGGTTTTAAGTGTGTGGGTTGGAAATTATCTACCAGTCAACATTTTAGCAGCATTTTTCTGGTCTTAATATTTGATCCTTCCTCAAAATGTTTGCAGTAACCTACCCAGGTATGGTGGGCA
Organism: Microctenopoma steveboyesi; assembly: GCA_032359275.1. NCBI lineage: Eukaryota > Metazoa > Chordata > Actinopteri > Anabantiformes > Anabantidae > Microctenopoma > Microctenopoma steveboyesi. The sequence continues at coordinate 18,605,714 of JAUMHF010000007.1, read as the reverse complement.
CTGTAAGGAATGGAGTATGTCTTTGATATGTGCTGTATTGCATTCTCCCTCCTCCCTCTCTACTCAAGCATTTGGGCAGAAGGGTGATTCCCCTGCTCCCATCTCTCCTATCTCTCCTCTTCACTCCCCCGACTCTCTGGAAGAGCTCTCTCTGACTGAGAGTCCCAACCAGCCCCCAGCTTCAGGATCTGCTGCACCCTTGGGCTCCTTCTCTACTGAACCCCCCACTGTCCATTCCAAGGACATGCTTTGGGAGAGTGAAGAGGGTGACTCTGGACTAAGCCATAGTAAGAATAAGGAAGACCTTCTAGATCCGTTAGCTGGTCCTTACCTGAGTTTAGGGAAAGACCCAGGGCCTCATAATCCATGTGAAGACAGCGGAGTTTCCTTCTCACCTGACGAGAAGATGATTAGTTCAGACAGGTCTTCAGAAACTGGTCCCTCCCCTGTGAACCCCCAGATGATGGTCCCAGAGTCTGACCCTGCCTCCTCTAACCCAACAGAGCACTGGGATTCTCCACTCCTTGCATCCCAAGACAACTCCAAGGTCTCAATGGATATCTTCTCCAAGGACACAGCTCCTATTAGCTCTTCCAGTTATGAGCCAGACCTGCACAGCAACCAATCTGATGAAGACGATGACTTGATGTATGAGGTGAAGAAGAATAGTAATCCATTCGAGGGCTTTTCTCCACTGGCAGACAGTGGCTACTCGCATTTTGGGGACTCAAAGTCTGACAGCAGGGCCTCAAAAATGTCAGAGAGTCCAACACCAGATCTGGTTCAGTATGGGCAGACTGGGGATTCCGAGGATAGCCCTCCATCTTTCTTAGATGAGGGGAAAACTTTTGAGATGGGCAAGGCGGCCACAGAATCACTCGTGCAGTCTGTCGAACAGTTCTCATCCATTCTAAAAAATGATGACGAAGAAGAAGAAGAGGAGGATTCTCTTCTGCCGCCATCTCTTCCAGACATCCTGAAGTCTTACCCGCTCAACCCTGACAAAATAGATTCTGGATCCTCTGAGGGAAGCCCAGAGGAGCAGAGCCCCATCCTAGAACGAAGGATGATGGAGTCCCCCAACCCTCCAATCAATCTGTCTGCTAACAATCCATTTGCTTTTGATGCTAAAGTGTCCCTGCTGAAGGAGATGGCTGATGAGATGGAGGAGAGAGCTGCTGACAAAGCAAAAGACGAAGATGATAAAAGCTTTGGAGCCTTTGATCTTGTCAAAGAGGCAGAGGAAACTACCCCGACTAAGGCCAAGGAAGAGAAACCCATCAAGATTGAGCAGAAGGATTGGTTCTCAATGCTTGATTCTCCCAAAATCACAGAAAAGTTTGAGCCACTTCACTTCAATAGCAAAAAGAACCCTGCTGAGGATTCAGATTCTGAGTCACCAACAGCAGACTCTCTGTCTCCAGTCTTGGAGGCTATGGCTAAAAACCCTGCAAGCTTCCAGGTGGAAATGGAGAAGAATGAGCTAAAGATGGAGGTGGAGGAGGCAGAGGTGGCTGAGGAGGTTTCTGAGCATGAAGTGTCCTCTGAGGAGTTTGAATTTATTGAGCGACCACCCAGAGGTGTTATTGATGAGTTTCTTGAGGCTTTGGATACTTCAAAGTTTGCCTCCCCCAAGGCACCAGAGATCCCATTGGATGATGACCTTAGCTTTATGCAGAAAGATGCGTCTCCAGTTTCTGCTTTACCGCCAAAAGTAACCCCACCCTCACAGGTTGAAGAAGAAGCACCAAGTCAGAGCTCCTACCTCCTCCTCACCCAGGCCTGCACCCAGAAGAGCAAGGCCGAGCTGGAGAAGCTTGATATCCAGCCGCCCACACCCCATGTTCCCCTCACCCATTCCCCTGTTTGCAAACCAGAAGAGGTGGTCGCTAAGAAGAGTGTGGATGGCGGCAAACTGTTTAAGATGCCAAACGTGAACATAAGAGCAGGTAAAATAACCCAGTTCTGGCATGGAAACCATCCCCTCCAACACCACACCCTCCAGTTGTCACTGGCACCTTCATGATCATTGTCATAATTTTCATCGTCATTCTTTGGTTCTCCTCGTTATGTTCTCCAACCCACCAACACGCTGCTACTTAAGATCCTATCACATTCTCCTTATGCTCATCTTTACTTTCCTGCATCGTCCTTTGTTGCTTTTCTTTGAAAACTAACCGTTGCATTTTGTAATGTGTGGTTTCATTTGTGTGGTTGTGATTTCATTGTGGTTTTTTGCTGAATTTTCTGGATTACTGTGTCATTATAATAACTTCTGTGCATCTGATCATATTTCATTTTATTTCCTCATTTAAAGATGTGGCAAATAACTTCTACTAACATCACGGATCCTCTTTGTTTTATTCTTCTTGAGCATATTGAATAGGTTTGAAATATTTGGTGTGGTTACAGCCTTGGTCAAACCTGTGTGCAGTCGTCAGGCACCTACAGACACATGTGCAGCCGTCTTAGTTTGCCCACTGAGCATTTTTGCTGTCGAGCTGAATTCCTGTCGTTCTGGTTTTAGCTTCTCTCCACTCTGGAAATAACTCAACATACCAATCTGAAACTGAACACCACCTTATAGACCCCAACACCCACTCAGGACTACATATACCGAGACACACAGTCCCACCCTGTTACTGACTGCAAACACTGCTGCTCAAATCATCGTTTGCTTTACAATATCTTCCACACCCTGTTACACGCTTCATGTACCTTTGTACCAAATAACTTCAGAGGGCGCTGAACCACCGACTACATGAGAAACGAAGCGAAGGCCCAGTGCACTGGTCCATTAGGTTCCAGGAGATTGCTGTGACCCAAACATGAGGTTCTGGGGTAAATAGAAAACAATGGAGACAATACCAACAGTCCACGTGTAGTGTAGTGATGTCACTCTTTAAATTTTAATGTCTCTGTCGCCAATAATAGACGGACGGGTCAAAATAGTATTTACTGATATCGATCAGTTATTGCGCGTCAGCCCCCCCCCTAAAAACATTCAGCTGCTGTGTAACTAAAGCAGAGTGGAACAGACTTTGCTCTTTGGGACGAGCAGCTGAGGATTTAACTGTGTGTTAATTAAAGCCTCCTCCTCCTCTTCCTCCTCCCTGCATTGCGACACTGGCAGACCCAGACCCAGAAAGGGTTCTCTGACCCAGAAACCACTCAGCAAATATTCATCATACAACTTGAGGTGCATCGCTGCGATCAAACATTATATAGGTTTTATTCAACATAAACAAAACTGATTAGATGGACTTCTGTTTCTTTCATATTATTCTCAGTAATTTTCTTCCTTATTTTAGTTTATGAAGAAGTCATATATTATGAATTTATGATTGGGTTTATAAACGTTTTTATTTTGATCTGGTTACTGCTGGTTAGTCATCATCAGTAGAATAAAACAGAATAAATGATGTCGATATGAAGCTGATCAACTCAAATTATCCCAGGGCCTAATTGATCAAAGACTAGATAATCTTTCAGGATGTTAATTTCAGTGAAATTAAATAACAGGAAAGGATTAATAGTCAGTTTAATCAGTTTGAATCACTGTGTAGAAAAAATACAGAAGTTTTTATTTCATTTCTTAAGATAATTCAACTTAGTCTGTAAAAGTAAGACCTCTTTAACAGACAGATTTAAAATGTGCTAATGTTTTTTAATAATTAGAAAACCCTCCAGCTGCTGGATTATTATTAATCTGTGGATTAAACACTAACCTTGTAAATGTGACTCTCATGCTGTGTTTTATCCAGTGGACAAAACGCGAACGGTTGCTCAGCTAATTTGTAGGATTTAATCTTTTTCCAATCACATTGAAATGAAAAATGTCTCGTAGCTAATTATACATTTCATTAGAAAATAAGGCAGAAATCGTCTGTGAAACTATTTGTCCAGTTTTATAACTGTGTGTGTGTGTGTGTGTGAGACATTTTCTCGGTGTGTTACATCAGCAAGAAAACAGTGGAGGAGTCATGTAGGGCCTTGAATCTAGGTGAAGCGTGACTTTGTCCTCGCACTGACAAACTTTGCTCTTTTCTTTATCTCAGTGTTTCACCACAGTTCATAGAATCATAAACTGTCGGTCAATGTTTATTTTTAGCTCGACACGTTGGTCAGTTCTGCTGGTTCAACTGTGTCTAAAACCGTAATAATCCACAAATCATTCAGTTAAACAGAAAAGAGCAACATTATCTCTGGGTTTTTGTTTTCTGGAGTCAGTTAAAAATGATAAAACCAAGTTCCTTTAATTTTCTGCTTCATTTAACTGTAACCGTAACAAACCAGATCCTTGTTCTCAGAATAGCGCCGATCTAGTTTCCAAATGTGACCTGTTCATTAAAAACAGGCTTTTCATGAATAAAATCAAACTAATGAAATATTTTATTCCCATAAACTTCAGATCTTAATGTTTTTAAAATTCACCATTTTTTATTACGTTTCTCTACTGAAGAGTGTTTTTATTGATCAGAGCCCTTAAATCAAAGATTAAACATGGTCAGTTTCTCTGATAAAGGGATGAGAAGCCTCTTGGAGACGCGTTTCTAAAATGAGCGCGGTGCCCTCTAGTGAAAGACGTCGGTTATTACCGCTCAGATGATCCCAGTCAGACCAGTAGTCTCATTCCGTCATCGTTTGTTCGCTTGACACCAAATACTTTGGATTATTTCAGCTTAGTTATCGTCTGTCAGGAGAAGATGTGTAAATGCTGCTGGGATGAGCCAGTTTGTCAGAATGTTCTCTTGTTGTTATCCCTGAGGGTTTAGGCCCGTTTACCGGCTCTAGGGTTTCTACGGATCCAGAATGATGGTCTGAAACCTGAAAACAGAAACGGTAACGCGAATTTAACCAGAAATAATAATACCACCACTGACTGAAATAAACCGGTTCTACTTGCTGCATTTCTATAAATAAATATCACAGTAAATTGAATAAATTTTGGTTTTGGATTGTTGAAAACATCTGTCTAGATATTCAGCTTTCACAGCATCGGACCCTGGACGGACATGAGACAAAGAGACAAAGTCTTACAATATCTCTGCAGATGACGTCATGAGCTTTTCAGATATTTGGGGATACGTTCAGTGTTTTTAGTGTCGTTGGACTCGTCTGTTTAGTCTTTTACTGACCGTCACACCAGAAACGTTGACTCTTGTCGTGTAGAGGTTTCAGCCCGTTCATCACCTGCTCACGTGTATTTTTATTTTTAGAGAACGTTGTTTTCAGGTACAAACGTACAGACGATGTCGGCCAGTGTGGTGATGTAGCAGCACAGAATGATATAGAAAAACTATTTCCATTCATTCAAATGTCACGTTTGAGAAACGCTGTTGATAGATTCGTGAGTATCCTGCCTCCTTTTTGGTTTCTGGGCTGAACAGGAGCGAGATGAATCGGCAGCTTTAAATTCTGCAGCAGACGGACTGAAGCTATTCATCGTCTGCAGATTTTAAAAAGCATTACATGACGAAGGGAAAGTGTGGGGAGAAGGGGGGGCAAGGTTGGGCGGTGTTGAGGGGGAGGAGGAAGCGTGGGGGGCAGAGATGTTTATAGTTGCTGCGTCAGAGCGCTGGCAGCAGACAGTCAGCTAACAGCTCGCCTGCAGTCACCCCCCCTCCCAGAGGAAGCCGTGCTCGGGTTCTCCCCTCCCTGTGCCTCCTCCTCCTCCGCCTGCAGCCCAACACACATTTACATTTACTGCCTCCGCCTGGTCTCCGTGTGTGTGGAATGTGTGTTTGCTGATCGGACGGCATGGAGAACAACTCTGTGGACAAAGGAGGGAGCGAGCCTGCCGCCCAGCACTGGAGACAGCAGGGTAGACGTCCACCTTTCTGCCTGGGTCTCTGCTTGCTTGTTCTTGTGTGGGTTTGTCCAGCGACTGTGGGACGAACACTCACTCAGACTTTCTCTGTCTGTCCGTTGATTGAAATGCAGCTTTGGGACCTCTGAGGCTGACAGAGCTGTGACTCCTGCCGTCTTCGCCTCCGTGTGGTCGGGGCTCTCGCCGCCCGTTTGTTGCACTGACTTCTCGTCCTCGGTCAACTGCAGCAGCTTCAGGTCATTTTCTGGCAGAGAGGACAGTCAGCCACTATGACCAAAGGTGGAGGAGGGGGGGTCTGTGTGAGCAGTGACGTTATCTAGCAGCTTAATGATTGGCTAATGATATGCTAATGAGCCGGAGGAGTCAGGTCGGTTTGTTTAAGTGACGTGTCCTGAGTTTGTGGATTCATCAGCTGCACACGTGCAGCTGTTCTGTTCATGTTTGTAGCACATAAAGCAAACACGCTGTGGTTGTTGGGCAGATTTCAGTGAGTTTCATTTGTGTGTATGTTATCAGCTGCTGTTCCTGTAGTTTCCTCGAAACGTTTGGGAGCACTGGGATAGAAAGTTTCTCGTCTGATGTTCATGCAGCTGCTGTTGTGACCACGAAGGGTCAACGTGTCTGCAGAGTTTGAACTGAAGCTGCTTTTTCTCTTTTCTCTTTGTGGTCGTTTTGAGTCTTCTCTGGATTGTTTGTATCTCGTCTCTTCGAGTCCGTCTTTTACCTGAACTTGAACACAGCAGTCACCTGAAACTGGCTGAGACTGTTGTTCAGCCGTTCGCTGCAGGATGTAAAAGCTGTATTGGTTTATACGTGTTTAAACGTTGCATGCAACACAGAGACTGTCTGCATTAGCCAGTCATCTCACACCTCATTCTGCTGATCATCGTGGGTCCTGCGAGCTTCGTTCCGGTCTGTGGGCCGTGAAGCCGTGAGCGTCATGGTGTCAGGAGACATTGTGACTGAGCAGCACTGGTTTGGTGTGTCAGGGACACTGGTTGTGAAATAATCGAGCTTTCTGTTGCAAGTCAAACTGAACCGTGTCCAGAGATGAGAGACTTTATCTATTTCACCCCTCACACATTTTCACCAGCAGAATGACTCATCTTCTTTCTGTTTCCTGTTCAGCATGAGAAATTAGAAACGGCGTTTTTTACCTTAAACTGCTTCAGTGTGTGTAAAGCTGTTTTCAGCGTCTTAGATTCTGCAACCTGCTGCGTTTCCACGTGAGGTTTACTGAACTGAATAATGCTGTAATAATTCCTCTTTAATGAGAATAACAACTAGCTGCAGCCCTGCTCTGCAGAGTGAATGCGTGAGTGATGATAGTCAAATGATTTACTGTCAGTAAAAGCACCACAGGGACTCGAGGGCCGGTGCTGATATTTAAAGTATATCTGCATTAAAAATGCAGAATCTGCTGATGCCCTCCCAGCATGCACCTGGAGAATCCTGGACAGACCACAGCTCCTTACATGGATTTTTTTCTGTGCTCTGTTGCCGTGGTTAAATACCTTATCTTAATCTTTTCTGCTTGGCGTCTCCGTTATCCTTTTACAGCCTGGTTAGGGAATGAGCCCCGCGCCCTCGTCCCATCATAATCCTCATCAGATACCTGGTGGCCTTTCACTCACCTACACACCTGTCTCTTCGTTGACCTTTGAACGGGAGGCGCTGAGCGCGTGCTCGGTTCAACCCATCTTCTTTAACTTCTTTTATTAACACGAGCCATTCAGAGCTCAGTAACACGGGTTCACAAAGAAACGGAAAAACCATCAGGAGCACGGGACTGGGCCCTGAACCCGGTGAATAAGCGGTTTTTTACACACGAGCGCTGATCCCAGAGACCGGCCGAACTGCGCATGTCTCTCTCTCTCCCAGTCCTCCTGCGCGTCTCTCGACCCCGCGCGCTGCTGCGTGTTTAGCGGAGGTTCAAGATGGACGCCAAACGGGGTCAGTCTGCTCCTGGTCTTTCCTTCAGCGCCGCGGCTCTTGTCTTTCACTCGCGTTCGGTTGTGTGTCTTTTGTCCGGTGTGCTGTGCTGTGTCCGGGCGTGTGTCTGCGTTCCGCGCGGGGACATGGCGGCGGACCGGGCCGCCAGCCGAGGTCACGCCGAACGGTTTGACGTTTGGTCCCCGCGGTGCGGGCTGGTCTGTCCGTCTGTCGGTCCTCCTCCCCGGACGGAGAATAAGGCGGTGTGAGACGCGGGTCTCGGTCGGAACATCGCGGGCGGTGAAACGGGCTCCAGCGATGCGCGCTCTATTTTTAGCTCCGGAGCCGCTAGCACGGCTGCTACCATATGTAGCCAGGCGGCCGCTTCTGGACCACGGTCCTCCTCCTTCCCCACCTCCTCTCGGTGTGTTTGAAGCCGAGCAAGGGCTCTCTGCGCGGCTAACGGTTCGCTCCGAGCTAGCTGCGAGCTAATGCGCCAGCAGACGCCCACAGCAGCAGCACGAGTCCCGGGTCCGGCGAGCACGAAGCTCCGCGGACGGAGCTCCACCATCTCTGAGAAGAATCTGTTTCTGGGCTCAGGTTGACCCGGTGATTCGTGCGGTTCTGTGTGTACAGAAAGTTCTGGTCAGCAGTGGACTGAGAAGCTTTGTTTGTTAATGACTTTTTTAGACATAATTTGATCATAATTGACTTGTTTAAAGCTTCACGCGCAGGTTCTGATCCAACTCTGTGTTGGTCCAGCTGTTCAGTGTTACAGCTGCTGGTTCTAACCTGCTGGGTCGCGCTCCTCCTCCCTATTTCCTGTCATGTTGGATTTAACCAGTAGTTTCTGCTGAACAGAGCTCTGCTCGTTCAGAGTCGGAGGAAACCCGGGACGCCTTCATGTCTAATATTGTCCACTGACCTGCCTGGAATTCCCTGGTGAAACATAAGGACGCAGGTCACGGCTCCGACCCCGCCTCCTCTAGAATCACCAAAAGAAGCTTCGTCAGAACGACCGAGAACCTGCTGTTAACTGAAGCTCAGTGGGCAGCAGCACTATTAAAACTGCTGCTGCTTGTAGTTCTGTGGAGCTGTAGGGTGGTGTAATGATATCACGCTGCGGAGGCCCAGAGATGAAGACGATTATGTGCAGTGAGTTTCCTCCTGCAGGGTTTTCTCTGAGCTCTGGATGAGCCTGTCAGTGGACGACCTCTGACCTCGTAGCGGAGACAAACTTAAAGATGCTCCGCCCGCGCGCACCAACCAACCATGTGACAGTCAGTTGAGTAGTGAAGCAAAATGTGACTCTGGTTTCAGCTGTCGGCACAGTTTGGTGAGGAGAGCGTTGAAGACACTTTGTCCCCGAGGACACTCGCCAGTGTGACCATCACATGGTCTCTGCGCTCTGTAAGCGAACACATTCTGGTTCTGACCGACAGACAGTGATTGAAACGGGTTTAGATCCTTTATTTGTTGACATCAACACCCACAGCTGATGAATCCTTGTCTGGTTCCAGGGTGTTGAAGGAAACAGTGAGAGTCGTGTATGTGATCAGAACGAGCAGAGAGATGCTGCGTTCAGGGACCTAACTGTCTTTGCCATCGTTCCGCTTTCTCCTGCAGTGGTGGATCTCCTCTACTGGCGCGACGTGAAGACCACAGGTGTGGTGTTCGGCGCCGCCCTCCTGCTGCTCCTTTCCCTCACAGTGTGCAGCATTGTGAGCGTCTCCTCCTACATCGGCCTGGCTCTGCTCTCGGTCACCATCTGCTTCAGGATATACAAAGGCATCCTGCAGGCCATCCAGAAGGCGGACGAGGGACACCCGTTCAAGTGAGTCCTGTTTTCATCTCTTTACCTCACCCAGACCAGTGGTTTCTCTTCATCATCATCATCATCATCCTCTCTGCCCTCCCCAGGCAGTACCTGGACCACGACGTGTCACTGTCCGAGGACTCGGTCCACAAATACAGCGACGTTGTTCTGGCCAAACTCAACAAGGTCATCGTTGAACTGCGGCGCCTGTTCCTGGTCGAGGACCTGGTCGACTCCATCAAGGTGAGAACTGCCCCCACTCACACAAACCTGACCCAGAACTGGTCTAAGACCCAGGACCATGTGTAGTCGTCTGTAAACTTACACTCTGTGCTTTCTAAGCCGTGCAGCTGTCGGAGGCCTGTCGACACCTTCCCACCCTCCAACCTGCGACCAAATACAGACGTGCAGTCACTTCATCAGAGAGCGAGCGCACAGATTCCCTTAGAGGGTAAAAGCGTGCGATTGCTTTAATCCCACCAGAGGAAGTTTGAGCCTCGGGAATGTCTAAAATCCTCCACAGATTACAGACTCTAGATGTTCCTGACGTAGTGAATAGCGCTGCCCCGTTGAACACGTCTAACCTGCCTCCCGGCAGGAATCCGACTCTTCAGTCTCACTCTGAGACACGGGACGCGCCGGTGCCTATCGGAGCGTCACGGTGTCAGAGCTGCTGTAGCTGGGTGTCTGTTCATGGGGAAACTTCAGAGAGAACTTTCTAACGGCGGTTCTTCCTCCTTTCTGCAGTTTGCGGTGTTGATGTGGATCCTGACCTACGTTGGTGCCTTGTTCAACGGGCTCACTCTTCTGATTCTGGGTGAGGAACCAACAGCTGTAGAAGCATCAGAGAAACGTCCTGTTGTTCCACCGTTCGTCCATCTGATGATGGACTAATAATCTGTTAGCAGCTGCTGAATCTTCAAATGAACAATCAGACACGGAGCAGAAATATTTAGAGTCATGAATAATATAATCTTTTAGGTTTTGAAGTGTTGATCAGCCAAATATAGAAAATAAATCCTGTTTCCTTTTCTCCTCCTCGCTCAGGTCTGATTGGAGCCTTTAGCTGCCCGATCGTTTATGAGAAACACCAGGTAGGAGCCTCAGTCTTTACCCACAATGCACTGCTTCCTGCGCTGCAGGAGAAAACCGGGAGGTTGGAGATGATCACTTTTAAGCCTCTGGTCTGTGCACACGTTACCCTGAACATTTTCTCTGTGTTTCCAGGCTCAGATCGACCACTACCTGGCTCTGGTCAACAACCAGGTCAAAGACGTCGTTGGAAAGTGAGTAGACGTGCCTTATGATGATGATGAAGTCTGGTTTTATCTGGAGGCCAGATCTGTTTCTCTGCCGCATGTTTCCTTCAGCAGCGGGTTTATAATGTTTCCAGCAGTGAGCGTCTCCTGCTGTTTAAAACCAGCTGCTCACATCACGCCGTGCAGGACGAGGACCAGTGATGACAGCAGCAGCTTAACGTCTCCTTGTTTACCTCTGCAGGATCCAGGCGAAGGTGCCGGGAATGAAACGCAAGACGGAGTGAAGTTGACGCCAAGTTGGAGTTTGGAGCGAGGAAGGAGTCGGGGTGGAGGAGGGGGTGTTGGGGGTCAGGGTGGGAGGAGAGGAGCAGCCCTTCTCACTTGATATGTCAGAAATAATAAACACTTTTTTTCCAGTTCAGAATTTCTTTTTTGTGTTTTGTGGAGAAGCTGAAGCCTCAATGATTTTTACGTCTCCCCTCATTTGTATTTTTATTTCAGATCAAGCTTTGAGATGTTTGTTTCCCTCAGAAACAACTTCTGCTTCTGAACGAAGGCCGTCTCCACCCAGTGCATCGTGGGAGCTCAGATGCTCCCTCGTCAAACGTTTTCTTTTTCTCTCGCTGCACACAGAAAGCTTCTCACAGCAGAGACGCCATGTTTGTTTCCTTTAGAAGTATTTAGTGAGTCCGATTTTTTCCTTCTTACTGTCGTGTCCTCGGTGACGTGCTGCGTGCTTTCTGAACGTCTTTGACTTCTGATGAGGCAGCGAGGGGGTGGGATGGGGGGTGGGGGGTTGTACAACCATTAAAACTTCATTGCTTCTGAGTAACTAGCTAGAAACATCTAGAAAACCTTTACCACTCAAATAAAACGCATAAATTCCACCCAAGTGGTTCCATGTCATTGCAGCTGTCTAGTACAGAGAAGGGAAACGTTTACATCCATCACGTCACAGAAAAACAGAAAAAGTACAAAAAAACAGTGATTTAAAGAAGTAACTGTAGTGTCTGTGGAGCTGATGTGTTCTAAAATTGCAACTCGATGTGACTTTTAATGGAACTTTGAGCATCTGTTTGTTATGCAAGTATAATTGTGAATGATAAACTTCATACTTCAATTGTGACCATAAATCGCTTGTTTGTGGAATGCATTGTGAGATGTGAACAGTTATCAATAAAGCTTCTAGACGAAGAAAAGTCCAGAGTCCTCGTCTGTCTGTCTCCGCCTGAGAGATGTGGACGCTCAAAGAAACAGTTGAATCGAGTCAAGCTCGAGGTTTGTCTTGGATTATTAAAAAAGAAAAATAAATCGATATGTTCCATTATTTACTGCAACCAAAAATGGGTGTGATGCATTTCCTCTTCCTCTGATTCAAAAAGCTTTACCATGGACCTACGCTGTAACTGGAGCACGTGGAACCACCTCCAATACAAAGTGTAGGAGACATGGAGAGATTAGTCCTGGCTAACTGTCCTGAGACCAGATGTTTTCATGGGTCCCATCGACTCCAACAGAGGAAAAGGGAGCAGCTGCTGTGATGCTTTTGTTTCCATATGTAACATACTGACACGCCTGCAAATAACGTCACTCCGAAGATGTTTCCTGAATCTGCTGGGGGTCAGTCCCAGGAAAACAAAGGTGAATGGCAAATCCTCTGTGCTGTTCGATGCAGCAACAGGCAGATCATCATGCTGGGGTGAAGCAGGAGGACAAGAGGAAAGGTGGAAGAGAAGCCAGCACCTGCTTTCCCAGATCCAGCAAGTGTGTGATTCGCTTACGGTCTGTGAACGGTTCATCCTGCCATTAAGGAATTAAGTTAAAGGTCTATTGTGCAAAAAGAAACCGAGATAAAAGTGAAGCTTATTTAAAAATATAACTTAGCCTGGTGAAATGAATTTTTGACAATCCATCAATGCTTTAGTGCAGCATGTTTTTTCATCATGTCTTTTAAGGCAAGACTTGTGTATTTTAACAGGACAAAGCTACAACTACACAATGCATCTAAGACAACAGCACGGCTTTGTGGGAAAAAAGTCCTGATGCCGACCTTTCATCAACTGAATGAATTTGGCACATCCTGAAACTCAAAGTACGACAGAGAAGACCTTGGACAGTTGAGGATCAGACACGAACAGGACGTTTATCTCCAGCAACTGTTGCTAACATCAATTTGAAATTTGACACATATGTTTTTTGTGTTCCATTGTGAATAAATGACAGATTTTTATTTGACTTTGTCCTGTGAAATAAAGCAGCTTAGTTCATTACTGGTGCTACACTTCTAATTAAAACAACATTTTCTCTGGGAATACTTTGGGCCTTTATGTCATGTTGATTAAATTATGAAACGTGGATGTCACAGGGAAATTTGTAGTTTGGCTGCTTGAGTGCAATAATATGAAGTAAATAAAGGTAGCAGGTAGTCACTGTTAGAAGATACTTTTATTGTATTTAAAATATTATAAATATATAAATATAGGTTACTGTGATGACAGAGCTGCTAAAGTATTAACATCATTGAAAGAATTTTTAATGGCCTAAGGTAAGCAGCAGTTGGTCTGTTCTGTCATTTTCTCTTTGCTTGTGACCATCAGCTGAACTTATTTTTTATTAGACACCAGACATTTAGCAGTTGCTTTGTAGACACAAATATTATCGCGACATTTTAATCGCGGCTATATCGCGATATGATACAAGTCGCGATATATACGCCATGCATGTTTACAAATTGAGTGCAGACGACGGACTCCGCAATTTTTTTCTTTAAAAAAACCGAGAGATTCCGACGAAGCGCAGACCGCTCTGAGTGAGCTGCCCCTCAGAGTTTCACAGTTTATACTGGAATACATCAGTTATATTCAATATTGTTTGGCAGACGCTTTTATCCAAAAGGAGCCACTTTCTGCATCCCAGTCTGACTAGAATGAACTACGTAGCTAATGAGAGAAATGTAACGCAGACTGTTTTCATGTTGATTTAATATTTCAAAGCAGTGTGATGCTGAAAAACCTCCAAACTTTCTCTCCACACTTGAACAGGAACAGTTGGTAAAACGCGGGGGTTACGGTGTAACCCCGGTTCTCTGAGTGAAGAGACTGTCTCTCCAGCTCGACGCCGCTCGGTGTC
>JAUMHF010000007.1:18549812-18571262 GCA_032359275.1 Microctenopoma steveboyesi | reverse complement strand
AGAAGGAGATGAAGGAGAGAACGAGATGAATGAGAGAAGGAGAGAAGAAGAGAAGATGAAGGAGATGAAAGAGATGGAAAGAAGAGAAGGAGAGAAGGAGATGAAGGAGAGAAGGAGAGAACGAGATGAAGGAGAGAAGGAGAGAAGAAGAGAAGAAGAGAAGGAGATGAAGGAGATGAAAGAGATGGAAAGAAGAGAAGGAGAGGAGATGAAGGAGATGAAGGAGAGAAGAAGAGAAGGAGATAAAGGAGAGAAGAAGAGAAGGAGATGAAGGAGATGAAGGAGAGAAGGAGATGAAGGAGATGAAAGAGATGAAGGAGATGGAAAGAAGAGAAGGAGAGAAGGAGATGTTGTCACATGTGGACTTCAGCAGGTAACAGTTCAGACATCATGTGGTTAATGTCTTTATGTCTATTTGATATGATTCCAGCTGGTTTTACTAAACTGTTTAGAACCGTTCATTTAATGGTTCTAAAACAATAATAAAGAGAGTAATGAAAGTCAAGTAAACTTTATTACTCGTTATGATGGAGGTAATTCAACTTACGTCGTCTTTGGCTTGGAACAGATACTCGTTTCCATCGGTGACCCTGAGGACACAGTACAGAGTCAGCGGGACACAGACACCGTGCAGGTAACGTCTCGCCATCAGTGACACTCACTTGAGCTTGAAGACGTGTTTCTTCTTCTTGTAGTCCAGCGCCACCTCGCACACGGCGTCCTTCAGGCTGACTGGAATCTCGCTGTGGTAGGGAATTCCCTGGCTGGCGCTCTTCTGGTCCTTATAGAAGCCCATCTCCTGCTGGTTGATCACACAGTACACGTTGTGCCACGACCTGCGGGGACACGAGAGTCAAACACCGCCACAGCTCCTGAAACTCCGGAGGCGCCTGGGAACCACATTCCCACCTGCTGGAAGCCTTCTTGTTGTGACCCTCCCACTCGTGTTTGCGGTGCAGGACGCCCTCCAGCTGGGACGTGGGGGCGTCCTGCAGGGTTTTGGCCGGCAGAGTTGCTGCCTGGCTGGCCTTGCCCTTGCGAGACGCCCCGGGAGATCCTGCAGGGCTGGGCTCCGACACCCCATTGACCACCTCGCCCCCTTCACCGTTGTCCTGCAAAGAGACGACAGTCAGAGGACGACAGAGGACGAGCGTCTCACACTAACACGGCAGCTGTAGATCAGAGTTATTAGAGCCGCAGCATGCAGAGCGGAGCAGAATCACAGTCCAGGGTTAAGCTGCACCATTAAAGCTCTGAAAGGGTTTTCCATTAGTTCCTGACTCGATGCACTTTTAGATGGAGACGAGCTGAGTCCAGGTTTCACTGATCCAGACTTTAGATCCATCCAGTTTAAGGCTGGTATCAGTGTTTAGGTTTTAGCTTCTCGCACTGATTAATCTGCATTAAACCTGCATTAACCAACGCGGTCGGATCAAACACTGATTATTTTGGAGCATGCAGAATAAATCCCAACACCACTCCATCACAAACAGGACACCCGGAACCAGGAGAAGGACAAGCCAGCAGGTGGGAGGACACAACACACCTCAAACAATTATTCACAGAATTGCTTGGAAGTCATTATCGGTGAGGGGAGAGTGCGTTCGGCCTAGTATCAAACAGATTTATGTCTCCACACCACACCCACTCCAGGCGGACACTGTTACCCCGTGACGGAGCTGGTGGCGGCTGGATGCACGGCGGGAGCCGTTCAGGCTGGAGCGATCCTGGAGCCTTAACAGCACCGATCCCTGGACCCTCGCTTAGTGTGAGGAGGGGGCTCAGTACAGCTAACTGTTGGAGGGTAACATGCACGCGACACGTTCTGGGCACGCGTCGTCCTTTTGTCTCGTCTGCTTGGCTTTACACACGACCTCACAGTGAGTCTCACGTTTAGCAACGTTAGGCTGTGATTGGTCCATACAAAGGTGAACATGATGATGAAATGAAAACATGGCAGCAGCAGCGTGTGTGTGCGTAGAGTAACACACGGACAGAGCTGCTTCATTCCTACAGGGTTTATTGGGGAATGTGTTATAGTCAGGGAATGACTGAAGGATGTAAACAAGGCTAATACAACATGATGATGATGATGAAGATCAGAACTTCCTAGATATGACAGAGGAGACTCACACACTCACATGACGTTTCTGACAGTAAATGATGACATCACATCAAGAATGAACATGAAACCATGCTACAAACGTGTTTGAAAAGTTAAAAGATCGTCAACATGTTTAAATCGTTAGTTTAGAATGAGCCTGTGAATCAGCTGTTAATTAACGTCACACAGACGGCGCTGAGGGTCACATGACGGAGACGTGTGTGACATAAAGATGCACTAGTTTATAGTTCTAAATGCATTTTAATATTATTTTCTAACAATGTTTTGATTAATTAAATATAAATTAAATACAGAAGAAAAAGAGAACCATACTTTAATACATTTAATGAAGTGAAGTATTTTATTTTAAGACTTGAATCTGTTTAACGGGATTATTTCCTGATTCATCTGGTTAATTCCATTAGAGCTTAAATCAGATCTCTAAACGTTAACGGACCAGAAGCAGTGCGTGTCAGGTGTTCACGTTCCACAGACTGAGTTTATAAATGATGACGTAAAGGAGCAGAAACACAAGGAGCTGAGGGGAGAGGACGACGGGGGAGTCGAGCTGGGGGGGAGGAAAAGGAGGGAAAAGGAGGGAAAATGTCTGTTTTTCATACAGAACTGCTCACAGGCTAAAGAAGAATGTTTCCTGTGGTCAAAGACACAGAGACGCCGGTAAAGTCACGGTGTGTGTGCGTGCGTGTGTGTGTGTGTGTGTGTGTGTGTGTGTGCGAGAGAGAGAAAGAGAGCTGAGACACATTTAAAACTGAACCTAACAGAATAAGTTAGTGTAGAAATATCACTGAGTGCGAGGACGAGGAAGAGACACAACAACAGTCACCGTCTTCCTGCGTAATGTTAGGTGTGTGTCAGTGTGTGGTGGGGGTCCTGCGGCTCTGCAGGGTGCTGCTGTATTTCTGGTAGGCTGGAGAGCGGTAACTAACCCTGGGCGACTCCTGATCGGACGGCAGCCCGTTCTGAGACCCCGGCTCCCCCGCTCTGCAAACGCACAGAGGTTAGAAGCAGTTAGACACTGGATGACTGTCACACGCAGCATGTAGGTGCAGCAGGGCTCAGCAGGACATGTGGACGTCACACTGAGTCCCTGCAGGCGTCTTTCCCCAGCTCTGTCCTCGTGTGACCACCACGCCTGATGTCCTGCCCCACCCCCCGGCCTCACACACTCACCTCTGCTGTGCTGCAGCGTCGGCAGGCTGAGCCTCAGTAGACGGGGTTTGTCTCCTCTTTTCTTCCTCCTCTTGCCTTCTTCTCACTTCCAGTAACTCCATCTGAACACACAAACACACCGTCAGCGTCTCTGACCTTTGACCCGTCTCCGCTGCGCGTGTGTCCTCGAGGCTCTCACCGTAGTCAACCTCTCCAGCGCGGAGAAGCGCTCCTCCCAGGTGGCGGCCGACTTCTCGAAGGCCTCGTGGCGCTTAATGAGTTTCTCCACCTCGTCCACGCTCTGGCCGATCTCCCTGCTAGACAGGTAGGGCTCCTGACCCAGCAGCCACGCTTCGGCCACCCCAGCATCGCGGGAGAACTGGTGCACCTCCAGGACTGAACACACACACACACACATTCACACGTTAAAGCACGAGGACTCGGCTGATTCTCTGCTGTGAGTATCTGCACGTGTCTGAACCCACCCAGTCTAAGCCACTCCCATCTGTCCTCCCACTTGTCAATCATGTCTTTCCTCTTGTCCGTCAGCTGTAACAACTTTTCTTTAATCTGCAGCAGAGAAAAATGAAAATATGCAACAAATTAGAATCACTTAGATTTAAAGTGTCATGTGAGACAGTTCCAGCCAAATCCAGATCCTCATGCATTTAGAAGGAGGACTGTTGATTCCAGAACTCGGGGAGTAAATGGATGTAATCAGAGAGGGTTTATGTTCCCACCTCCTCTGAAGCGTAGTGCTTCCTGGCCAGCAGGGCCTTCCCCAGCTCGATGCAGGCCGTGAAGCTGTCGTTCCGGGCGTCAATCTCCGCCTTGATGCCCTGGTGGTTGTTCATCAGCAGCTCCACCGAAGACACGTCTCTGAGAACAAACACACAAACAAAGGTTAAAGGCTTCACACTGACTCACCTTAAGAAACGGATTTTAAAACGTCCTTACCTGGGCTTCTCCTGGGCCTCGATCAGGCGGATGACGTCCTCCATCCACAGCATCAGGTCGCGAACCATGCTGAAGAAGCGGAACTTGTCTCCGGTGTCCACCAGCTTCACACGCCGACCCTCCGCTGCCTCCAGCAGGTTCTTCCAGGCGTCCAGGACCTGCGGAGGACGAGACGACACGCAGCAGGTTTCAGACCAGACAGACAGAGGCCGGTCCACAGAACTTTATTAACAGCAGCTACAATAATGATCTGCCTCCGTCCATCCGAGATCATTTTCTCTAAAGTCTGCAGAGTGCAAGACGGGCTGTGACCTCACGCTGCGTCTCGGTCCACAGGGAACCACGATGAATGTTCTGGAGGGGCAGTAACAGTCCAGAGAAACAGAGACACAGGATCATAGCAAATGAAAAACACACACTGATGCGTGCAGACTGCAGAGGCAGAAGCAGCCAGCAGGAGGGTTTTATAAGTGGACCATGATGAAGAATCGGATGATCTAGAATAGACTTCTGCAGATTAAAGTACAGCAGCGTGGTTTTAAAGATAAACGTCTGCAGCATAAATCCACCTCGCTATAAACCAGCACGGCGAGCAGCGATCATTTTCACAGCTAAAGAGCCCTGAAGCACAGAAACATTCACCCGAGGACAGCGAGACCTGTGTCCAGCTTCACTGACTCTCCACAAACACCCAAACTATCTGCAGGCTACTGGCAGCGTTAGCTATAACCACCTGAGAAGACCAGGCGGGTGGAGATGACTGATCAATGATCAATTAGAGGTGAGTTGTGTTGTATGCAGAACTCCACCCACACAGTAATCTCAGCAGTAAATCCCCACGTCTGCGACTAAACGGCATGAATGCGACTAAAATGCCAGAAAGTTAATCGACATTTTAGTCTAAGTCTAAAAACTGCAGCCAAAATGAAGACTGATGCAAAGCCAAGTGTCCGGTAAATAGGGTCTCACCTGTCCCTTTCTCTTCTGTGAGGACGGGGACGGGGGACAGGCAGGGAAACGGACATACAGGGAGTGGTCAAAACACAACGCCATCAAAAACATCATCAACAGTCTGAGGAACATCATGAAAATCAGAGATAAACAGAGTCCAGCGGCCGCTCAAAGCAAAGGCAGCTGACGTAAACTTAACTCATCAGACCTTTAACCAGCCGCAGCTTCTCTGTCGTTTCTCTTTTACACGTCATGAGAAGAAGTTAAAGGAAAACGAAGGGCGGGTAAATATTCGGACACGGGTCTTTGTGGACTCGGGGGCAGAGTTCCCAGTGTGGTCGTCAGGATCAACACCAACGTTCCCTGAGCAGCGAGGAAACGTTCCCTAGTGGTGTCCACAGTATTTTGACCACGCCCTGTATGTTTATTGATCTGTCTTTATGAAAACAACGCTAATTACTCAGGTTTATTCTCTCTGGGCCATGTGGCAGCAGAGCAGCATGCAGGAAGGCAAAGAGCCTTTTACAGTGACGTCATGAACATCAGTGCTGGGTCGACGCACGCACACACGCACACACACACACACACACACACACACACACACACACACACACACACACACTAGTGCCGTAGTTCTCGAGACCAGTTTTATGAGGTCATTATTTCTTAAGCGCCTCAATTCAAATCGTTACTTTGTAAATAAATCTAAACGGACACTGCACGTGACAGATCATCGCATCATAGTGAAGTCGGCAGAAATTAACTTTGGCTTTAAAGAGCACATATTTAGAAAACGTCCCAGAAGAAGCATCATTCTGCTGCGTGAACCAGCTTGACGGAGACAACGTCTACATTCGCCAGACATCTGGAGAGAAAGCTCCATGAAAGGTCAGATAACTACCTAAAGATCGTTAGCTAGCTCTGCACTTCTTGTTATGAGGAAAAACTCCTAAATCTGACAAATAACCTCGTGTATTTGACGAAGACAATGTAGTCAAAGTGTCAGTGGACATTTGAGAGCTGGTGCTATCTGACAGACTGGAACCGTCATTTTATGAGGCATTACATTTTCGCGTAACTTTATTTACCATGGGTTTAGACTTGTTCGTTTCAAATAGCCGATGTCTGTGATGCTAACGTCGCACGTTTGTGCTGAAACACAAGGAATCGCTGTGTTCAAGTGTTTAGAAATTACGTAAGATAAGAAACACGAGGCTGTTTAGTTCAGTAAAAGAAGACGATATAAACCTGACTTCTGATGTGACCTGGTGCTGTTTAGAAAATGAAGTTAAATACCATTCATTTCCTACTGTGATGCTGGAGGAAAGATTCATTTAAACATTATGACAGTGGTGTTTTTTGACATAATAAATCATTATTGATTTAATATAGCATCTGTCATAACAGCAGTCATTCTATGCTTAAAGGTAGGTCATTTTAGTGATGTTGACATGGATATGTAAAGATAACAGTGGGAAAAGTCCAGTTTGTCTATAAACAAATACAACATAGCATCTATAGCATAGTTATAATTCAAATTAATTAGTTATTTTACGTTCATTAGAAAGCATGGTCTTAGAGGTGCAAGTCAATCTGGAGTCTCATTCTCTTCAATTCAAAGCAAGGGATCATTACATAGACCTGTTCATAGCTCACCCAAGGCCTCTGCCCCTGGACTTAATATGAACATATTTCTGGTTCAGCCCATCTCTTTTTCTTGACAAGCTCTGATAAAGTGTCTATAGGAGAAGATTGCTGAAAATA
This sequence comes from Microctenopoma steveboyesi, assembly GCA_032359275.1. Classification (NCBI taxonomy): domain Eukaryota; kingdom Metazoa; phylum Chordata; class Actinopteri; order Anabantiformes; family Anabantidae; genus Microctenopoma; species Microctenopoma steveboyesi. The sequence goes on along the minus strand of JAUMHF010000007.1, from coordinate 18,564,316 downwards.
TTATTTCCCTCAGGCCTTGTAACTATGACAAATCAGGGAGATTTTAAATTAGAAATAAATTATATAAGATATATATATATATAAAAAGATGAACGAATCACTTGCAATGCCTTTTTTCTCTACAGTTGATCTGAGTAATGTGATGTCGGTTTGAGAGCTGGGTCTCGACCAGCTTTGGTTTGGTACTCTCCGCTCTCCGTAATATCTTAGTCTCGGTCTTGACTACGGCAGTAACACACACACACACACACACACACTGAGCCCGGCCCTGATGTCACTGCTGCCTAACAGAACCTCACCTCTCCTTCTCTCTTCTGGATGTCGTCGGCTTTATCTCCAGCGTAGGCCGACTGCAGACGGACAGCGTCCTCCTGCAGCTGCTGCACCTGAAGGAGGACCAAGAGAAGCAGGTTCAGAGTTGATGTTGGAGCTTTGACCAGCTAAACGTGTCCCATGTCCTCCTGTGACTGTCCTCAGCTATAAACGCAGCTACCTGTGTTCCCAGAGCCTGGATGTCGTGTTCGAAGGTGGTGTGCATCCTCTGCAGGGTCTCCACTGTGTTCTGGTCCCGGCCCAACTCCTCTGGAAGCTTCTTGTGTTTGTCCAGGATGCGGTTCAGGATCTCCTTGGCGTCGTGGTAGAACTTGTGGAGCTCGTAGGACGCGGCAAGGATTTGCGTCCGGGTGTCAATGAGCTCCAGAAGGTCGGCCCAGGCTTCGTTTAGGCCGTCCTTCCACTCGGCGACGGTGGCAGCGTCACTGTGGCTGGAGTTGATCAGCTCGTCCGCCATACGGTTGACAGCGTCCACGCGCTCCTGGCCGATGTTACCGGTGTCACGGGCAAATTCTCTGAAACGCTCCTGCAGCATCTGACGGGCAGAAGTAAAAGATATGTTGAGACAGTGAATGTGTTCAGCTCAGGGTGTCATGATGAAACATGACTTGTTCTCACAGTGACATGCTCGTAGTCCTGTCCCAGCTCATGGGATCCGGCCACCACCTCCCTCTCAGCAATCCACTGCTCTAGGTCGTCCACCTCCCTGTTGAGCTGGAAGAGACGGAAACGCTCGTCCAGCTTTCCTCGGCGTTCCTCTGCCAAATCTTTCAGCCCGGCGTACAGCTTATCCACCTGAGACTGACGCATCCCGATGCGCTCGCTGCAGGTAAAAGACAGAGAATAAGGAACTCCGGCTCGTTCGGGTTACTGTACGACGTGACCTTTGACCTGTGAGCCCCCTTCACCTGTCAGGGTGTTCAGCAGCCACCAGACCCCGGCTGGTGCTGGACAGCTGGTGTACGGTGTCGGCGTAATCCTCCACTGCCTGCTCCAGGATCTGATGCTTCTTCAGCATGGCCACAGAACTCTGCTCGTCCTGAGAGACAACACGCACACTTTATTCACACTTTTGCATTTTTATTTTGGTCCACGACAACATGAAGGAGGAAGGAAATACTGCACTGTGAGTGTAGGTGGTGTTTGACCTCTGACCCTCCTCACCTTGGCCTTCTCCTCTGACATCATGTACAGCTCCTGTTCGCTCATCCAGGCCTCAGCTTCAGCGCCGTCAAAGTAGTACTGCTGAGCCTTGTGGGCCTCGCTGAGGCGCAAGTGACGCTTCTCCGTCTCCTTTCTGATCTGCTCCCACAGCGACTGGAGCTCGGAGAGCCGCTGGCGAATGAGCTCAGCCGTCGGGCCGTCCTCCCTCAGGACGTGCTGGCTGCGCTCAAAGATGTCGTCGTAGCGAGGCTGGTGGCCCTGGATCTCCTTCTGCAAAGTCTGCAGAGGTCAAAGGTCACGCAGGGTGTTTGTTAAAATAAAAAAAAAATCCATCAGGTTCCAATCTTTGACGTTAATGTTACATGTTCATGTGTATTTTGGTACCTGGTTCTTCTTGATGAGCAGCTGCACAGTCTGAAGGTTGTGACCGTGGTCAGTTGATGTGGCCAGAGCCATCCTCTCCTCCACCCATAGCTACACACAAAGAGAGAGAGAGAGACAGACACACAAAATCATTCATTTATTCCTGGTGATTTGTCTTCGTTCAAAAACTAACATTATTGTTTTAAATACTATAGTTATTAGTAGTACTGTTAGTACAAGTACCACTAGTGTCCTGGAACGGTCAGTGCTGCTCTCATACCCTTTTCACTTTACACACACACACACACACACACACACACACACACACACACACACACACACTTACGATCTCGTCCTCCACGTCTCTGTTGAACTGGTGAATCTCGCGGGAGGCCATGAGGTTGTCTCGTCTCTTCTTCAGTGGTTCCTGGAGGGAATGGAACTTGGTCTCCACGCTGATCCTCTGTCCGTCCACCTCCTCTGAGCCTTTCCCCTCCTGGCTGAGCGCCTGTGACTGGCCCTGCAGCTCCCCCACCTCCTTTTGCCGGACCTCCACCTGGCTCTCCAGGATCTGACAGACAAACGGGTGTGAAGCTAATTAAACGTTCGCCGTTGGCAGTGAGGGACCATGGTCAGTGAAGACCATGACACACAGCTGGAAGCTCCTGTGTTACAACTGTTTTTGGTAAATCTTTCAAATGTTAATAATGCTACTGAAGAAGCAGAAAATCCATCATGAGAAAATAACACTAAACAAAACTAGGATTCATTGACAATAAATTAAATTGATCCTTCAAAAGCAAATAACCACCATGTGGATGTGACCTGTAACAACGACTTAACTCACCTGCTGCTTCTTGAGTAGGATGTTGACGGAGGTCAGGTCTTTTCCGTAGTCGTCTGACTGCAGCTGTCCTTCCAGGCTGACCATCCACTTGTCCAGGTCGGCGCAGCTCTGCGTGAACAGTTCGGCCTTGTTGGCGTCAAACAGACACTTGGCCTTGGTCTGGGTGGTCGACTCGAGGTCCTCCCACATCTTGGTCAGAGACGCCAGCTTCTCTTTAACCATGGCTTCGGTGTCTGGTTTCTCCGCCATCAGCGCCTTCCCGTCCTGAGACACGGAATTTATTCCAACACTCAGCTACATGTGTCCAGTCATTACATGCTGTGATGTGCATGAGACACTGAAGAAAAACTGAATTTGTATCAATGGAGTCCTTGAGTTTGCTGCCTGAAGCACCTGCTGGGAGAAGCAGGGAGCTTTTCTCCAGTCCTACCTTGTTGATCTTGTCCAGCCACTCCTTGTTGGACTGGAGTTCGGCCATGAAGGCCTGGTGTTTCAGCCACTTGCTGTGGAGGTTTCTGGCCTCGTCGTACGTCATGTCCTGCGCAGTCAGCATCTTCTCGTTGATCCACAGGGATAGCTGGAGATGTACAAACAGCACAATCTGTCACATCTGAAACTCCATGCTCGACATGTTGGCGAAGCTGCTTGGAGCCGTTTTACCTCCTGACAGTCCTGCAGGAACTTCTGCAGGTCTCTGTTGTCCTTCAGCCTCGTCAGCAGGTCACTCGCTGCTGCTCGGTTCTTCTTGTGTCTGCATAGCAGTTAGCAATATTTTTATCAGGACTTCTTCCTGCTTCCTTTTAAGCCTGATTTTAGGCAGTAAAAGTACTTTTAACCTGCTGCCCCTTTAAAACGGATGCATATTCTGAAAACATCCACCACATGGTCACAAGGGACAGAAAATATTTTTTCGAGTAATTCATGAATATGAAAAATGACTAAATGGAAAATGTATTCATTGATTTTCTTCAGTAATTAACTTCCATCATCTTGTTACCTCTGGTCGATGGAGTCCACCTTCTCCTGAATGCGCTCGGCGCTGATGTTGCCGTCGGTTACCAGGCGTCGACCGGTGTCGACGATGCCACTGATCTTCTCCTCGTTGGCGTCCATTGTGGTCATGAAGTCCTCCTGCTTCTTGATGGCAGCCTCAGCGCCCTCCAGCGTGGTGGGCATCTCGGTGTGAGCCAAGACGTACTCCTGCCAGAAACAGGGAGGAGAGTAGAGGTTACTGTAGGTCAGAGGTGGGCATTCCTGGTCCTCAAAGGATGATGTCCTGTCTCTACCCTGCACACTGCTCATTACCAGGATCAGGTGTGTTCAGAAGCCACAAGTGCATGGATGTTTGGAAAACAAGCAGGACAGCTGCCCTTGAGGACCAGGAATGCCCACCCCTGCTGTAGGTCCACACCAGAGAAGAACCCTTACTGAATCTGATCATGTGACTCCATGTAGATGACATTTAAACATACTGTTGTAAAGGTCCGCTGCCACTGGATGGCAGCCTCTCACATGATAGAGTGTTCTGATTGATGGATGAATACCTGGTTGTTGAGGAAGGCCTCGGCCTGCTTGGTGTCCCGGAGGAATAGCTGGTAAGCGTGGGACTGGGACAGCAGGTTCTGACGGTTCTCCCACATCTTGTGCAGTTCGTTCCAGCCAGTGTCGAGCGCCTGCAGCCGCTGTCGCAGGAACATGTACTGCGCGTCCGTCTGGCCCCGCGTGACCATCTCGCCCATGTCCCGCATCTTCTGGTAATCCTCCTCGTAGTTGCGGATCTCGTTCTTGATGCCCTCGTGCTGGGCCAGCAGCTTCTCTGCCTCAGCCAGCGTGTTGGGCATGTCCTCGGAGGCGATGGCCGTCTGCGTCCGTGACAGCCAGGACTGGAAGTCGTCCAGGTCACGCAGGAACTGCTGCAGCTTGCTGGCCTCTCCCAGGGACTCCTCCCGGTTCTTCAGGCTGTCCTGTAAATAGAACAGGTTGTTACAGAGATCAGTGAAGGACAAAGCATCTCTGTGATCATTCTCTGTTGTCCTCCCACCTTCATGTCGTCCCAGACGCCTGTGATCTCTGCCAGACGGCCTTTAATGGCCTCTGATTGCTCTGCGTGTTCGGAGGCCAAACGCTCTGCCTCTTTCCCCAAGTCGCCCAGCTTGTCTTCGATGGCGACCAGGTCTCGCTCCATCCCCGTCAGCTTCCTCTGCAGAGCCATGACACCAGCCAGGTCGTTTCCGAGCTCCTGGGTCGACTCGATCACCTTGGTCTTCTCTTTGATCCAGGACTTGGTCTCGTTACATTCCAAGTGGTAGTTCTGCACGCCCAGAGCTGAATTCAGGCTGTCCTTCTTCTGGTCCACCAGGTCTCTGAACTGACTCCACCTGGACAAACACGATTCATTTCATTCTAGTTTAAAGTGTTTAAAGTTTCCTGTTTAATCTGTAAGATCCTCAATCATCATATTTATCTCTAAGATTATTAGTATTATTTATTTATTATGTGCACAGTCATTAGTGATTTATTTCTCTTCTTAATCACTTTATTTAGAATATTTAATCCAAGTTTATTTTACCTTCACATTTTGTCTCATTTGTCACGTCTTTAATTTTGTATTATTCATCTGACCGAGCTGTTACATATTAAATCACAGTAATAATCCAGCTCTGTTGTCTGTTTAATCTCTAATTAATGATGCCTGCTTAGCTCTCATTTTAATCTCAGTTTGGAGCGCTGCCCTGTTCCAGTTAATTATCTGATAAACCACAGATTCATCTTTTATACAGTCTGTAAATTTTCAGTCAAATCAGGTTTCATTGTTTATTGCGTATCTTTTATTCTTTTTCCATCTTTTCTAAGAGTTCAGTCAGTTATTCCCGCTAAATTACCTGGTGTTGAGTTTGTCCTGCTGGGCTTTGATCTCCTTCTCACTGGGATGTCCACTGTGGATCAGTTGCCTGGCAACCTGGTTCACCACAGCAACCCGGGATGCCTGACTGTTCATCTCTGGCTCTAAACTCTCGAAGCTGGATGAAGATGGAGAGTTACAAAGTGTGTGTCGGATTAATGCAGAAGAAAAAAATCTGTTTACACGCGGTTTTATTTCTACACTCACAGAACAGTCAAAATAAATGTTGTCACTCAGGATTCAGATTAATCAATTATCAGTTATCAATCACTTGCTTAGTGCTCTTAGCTATGATGCAATGGACAGCAGAACAAAGGACTAGTGATGTGACCTGATAAGAGACCTGATGTGGAACAAATGACGCTTGACTGACTGACAGCTGTGTCAGTGCCCTCAAACGCTGGCCCTTACCGGTGCTGGACCACCTCTAGATCCTCCAGCTTCTCAGGGATCTCCATGCTGTTGAGCCACTGCTCCTTTTCGTCGATCCACACCTCGCAGGAGTTGGCTTCGCTCAGCATCTTGTAGAGAGACAGAGCATCCTGCAGCGCCTGTTTCCTGAGCCGTGTCAGCTCCACCACCTCCTTATATCGCTCCTCAATGCCCGCCAGTCGGCTCTGCACCTGCAGACACATGACACGAGGCCGTAGGCGAGAGCAGAGAGTTCCAGAGCATCTAAAACCACTTCTTCATATTTGACTTATCCAGTTTAAATTCTTTGGTCTTAGTAATGAACTACACAGATCAGACACACAGTTCTGACCCTGCAGAGGTCCGGCAGCACTCTACCTCATCAGAGTTTGCCTTCTCTGGCGGCAGTGTGCGTGACTGCTCGTGCAGTGCATCAATGCCAGGCCGGTAACTGGCGATTTCCTCGGCCACGTCCTTGTGCTTCTTCACCAAAGTCTGGGTGGAGAACTCGTCGTGTCCAACATCTACGCTGGAGACGATCCGCAGCACATCCAGCATCCACGTATCGATGTCATCGGCGTCAGCCTGCAGAGAGGAAATCATGTTTTATACAACTCAACACAACTAGAGATTCTAATTTTCTGGTGTCAGCATTTATTCTGCAGACTGGAAAAATCTGCAGAGAAAAACGAAGTGATGCAACACAATCAGGTTCTACAACACACTCCCACAGATTGTATGTGATCTCACCTGGAACTGGTGCTGGTTACAGGCCTCCTGCAGACGAGCTTTACGGACGCCACTTAGATGCTCCAGCGCGGCCCACTGCTCCTGCAAGACGTGGGGAGGGAGGAAAGGAAACAAGGGAAGGTGTTAGTGAATGTTCAAGTCATGTACAAATTGCAAAGGTAAAACAGAAACACAACAACAACGCGTGTGGGTTTGTGTGTGTGAAACATTAGGTCACAGCAGGTCCAGCTTCTCTTCGGGGGCAGCATACCTGGATGTCCTGGATCCGTTCTTTAATCTTGTCGGCTCCAAAGTGCTTGTCGGCCACTAGCTCCTCGCCCTGTTTGATGGTCTGCTGCAGGTGGGCGGCTCGTCCACTCATCTCGTCTTCGAAGGCTTTGTGCTGACTCAGCAGCCGCACCGCTCCTGTCAGATCCTTCCCATAATCCTCGGACGACAGGATCTGCTCCTTCTCCCTGATCCATCCCTCCTACAAACCACAGACAGAACAATTCATTCTGATAAACACGAGCATCAGTGTGCAGCAATAAAAACAGACGAGGGTCGTAAATTGTAAAGTAGATGATCCAAGATCATCCAGATGATCCTATCAGAAAAATAAGAAGGTAAGAAAATAAGAAAAAAAAAAGAAGCTCAGAGCCGAGAAGCTTATTCGTCATTTCATCTCCAGACAATAATGAAAGTACTGATAATAACCTCCTCTGCCATTTCCCAGAAGAACTTCCAGAGGCGCCGGGACTCCTCGAGGCGAGCTCGCCGCTCAGCCGCCAGCTGGGTCAGCTCCTGGTAACAGAAATCCAGGTGAGCGACTCGATCCCTGATGATCTGAGGATCACAGGGTTTATAACCTGAGGAGGAAGAGAAGAAGTCAACACTGTCCCGATCGTCTCTTCTGACCTACTGCACATACTGAAACGTGTCTGTTAGTCTCACCCTCTGTGTCGATGGCGAACTTCTGAGCGTTGCTGTTGACGTTTCGGACTCGGTCGACCTGGATGCCAATGTCGGTCTCCACCAGAGCGTGTTTCTGCAGCAGGTCCTCCACACCCAGCAGGTGTTTCCCATAGTCTTGAGAGAGCAGCAGCATCTGCAGAGACAGGAAGCAGGATCCTCAAAACATCTGTTCACAGATGAATCTGCAAAACCTGTTTCTGGTACGACTTTGTACCTTCATCTCGTCCATCCAGTCCATGATGTAGAGCATCTCCTGGAAGACTCTCTGCAGCCCCAGGTTCAGCTCCAGCCTCAGTCTGCGGGCCTTCAGCAGCTCCAGCAGGTACTCCCACAGACGGATCACGTTGTCTTTCCTGGCCGTGATGCGTTTGATGTCATGGTAACTCTCTGCCTCTAGCTCCTTTGCCACGGCAACCACCGCCTGCACCAAAGAGGGAGGGGGGAGATGACAAAAGACAGATTTGGACTCTTTTTGGTTTCCTACACTGCAGATGATTAATTTTACACCGTTAGATCCCATCATTGTTAATCATAGTTAAAAATCATCCTGAGAAGTCGTCATCAATAAGATCATTAAGAGAGAAGTATATAAAACCGGCGATGAACCGACCTGAACTCGCTCCTCATAGGCTGCGATGTCCGTTTCTATGGCCTCATGTTTCTTAGTGGCAGCTTCTACTGCCTGGAGGTCAAACCCAAAGTTATCCTGGAGGAGGACAGAGGAAAGGAAATGAGTAGAGGAAAGAACAAAAAGGAAAGAGAATGAGAACAGACAGAAGAGAGAGACCGTTTTATTTTGTGACCACAAGAGAGCGCTGCTGTGTTTCAACCACAGCAAACCAAACCTGTGACAAGTTACCTGTGAAACCAGCCTCTGGTTCTCACTCAGCCACGTCTCCCTCATAGCGGCCTTACGATCGAAACGTCGCGCGAGCTGCTCCAGCTTCTCCTGACGAATCAGCTCCGTCCTCAGAGCCAGTTCCCGCTCGTGCTCCGCCTTCTCCAGACGCTCCCACGCCTAAAACAAACACACCCGTTATAATGACCTGTTCATGCTCTGTGCCCACAGACATCAGCACAGGTCTAGTTACCTTGTTGATGTCAGAGATGAGTTTGCCCTCGCGAGGAGTGTAAACTTTCTGATTGTTGGCTCTCATCTTACTCTGAATGGTGAACAGAAGAACCTCCAGGTTTCCCTTCTCTGTGAACCTGACACACAGAACAAAATTACTACAGTATTAACAAAACACATCGAGTTTGACTTTGAGTTGTTGTGTTTGTGTTGAAACTAACTGGACTAAATGTTGTTTAAGTTTCACAGAGTCTTAAGCTGGTAAAGGTTTTTAAAAGTCCGACTACATCTGAGCCTTTTCTCAGAGTCAGCTTCAGCCGGTATGCTCTTTGTTCGTCATCGTGGGAAAAGAACTGTGGTTTATCACAGAAATGACTCCGGAGAAACACACGTGTGGTTAAACATGTAGTTTTTTGGTTTATAATTCTAATAATAATTAATACTTTGTTGATTTGAACAGCTGCTAGACCTGTGTGTTACTACGGGGTATCAGTGTCTTGTCCAAGGACACCTCCACACGTAGCTTTGTGGAGCCGCTGACCCTTAGGTTGAAAGGCGACTGCTCTACACACAGAGCTATCGTGCCGCCCTGGGTCTGAACATACTTTATTAGTCCGCGCGGTTCAGGGTTCAGTCCTAACGACTGACTCCCTGTTTGTTACCGTGATTTGGACCTCCACAGAGACGGTACTGACTTTGGTGGTTTCTCCACTGTGCGGTAGGTGTTGAAGGCCTGCAGCTGCTGCTGGACTCCCACCAGAGAGTTGGCGAACTTCCTGTTGTTGAGGATGATAATGGTCTGCTCAATCCACTCCAGCAGGTCGGACGCCAGAGACTCGTACTTCTCAATCATCTTCTCTGTCTCGATGGCGTTGTCCAGAACCTGGAAAACAGCACCAGATAAAACAGGTTCAGAAAAAAACTAAAGCCTGGTCTTTAATCCCGCTGAGGAGAGGATCTTCATCACCTTTCCAATTCTCTTTCCCTCCACCTTTAGTGCCTTCATCTTGGAGAAGTAGTGGTAGTAGGTGACAACGTAGGTGATGATGGACTTCTCGTCAGGGTGGTCCACGCTGATGTCTGCGCACACACACACACAGAAACATGAGAAGGAGGAAACCCTGCAGCAGGCGACCGTGACTGTGACGTGTCAATGCTCACCCTCAGGGTCCAGCAGCTTGGTGAGGCCCAGGTGCTGCTCGGCCAGGTTGAAGGCATTCTGGAGGTTGTAGTGTGCGTTTGATTTCTTCAGCTTGTCAAAGTCGATCAGGTCAGGTCTGAAAGAGAGTTAGACACACAGCACATCGGCTTCGTGCACGTCCAACAGCTGCTTCACATCATTCACAGCACGTCCAGGAAAAACATCGTGCTGGAGAACCTTTGTTTTGTTTTGTTGGGCTATAATTAGTCAAAATAACATGAGTAAGACCCACTGGAAAGTCCCAGAGCTCGTAGTTGAGCCTGCTCCTCAGCTGTCAGCCTCACATTTCACAGATATTTTCATGACTTTCCATTTCTGTCCCTCTGGGCCCAGAATCATTCCTGCCTGCTTGTAAGACTGATGCTCTAAGATACAGAGCTGAGGACATCGGAGACGTACGTACGAATAATTGCAGTTTAAGTGATGGTTTGCACCAAACACAGCTTGTTAGTGTCACATGTGAGACGACGGAGAGAAGCTGCCTGCTGACTGTGGCTCAGCTGCTGCAGGAACCACACGTCTGCAGGTGGATGAAGATCTCCATAGATCTACACAGTGTCCGTGCTGCTGGTTTCCCTTCGTCCCTACCTGTGTTTGTGAATGAGAGCGTTGAAGGCCATCCCGTCTCTCCAGCTAGTGCTGAAGTTGTGGATGTTGACGTTCGGATATCTGGGCAGGAAGAGGAAATCACAGGTCGTCAGGTTCTTACAGTAACGAGCGAGAAGTGAGAACACGTGCAGCTGATGTGGTCTCTCACCCTGCAGTCTTCATCTGACACCAGAGCAGCAGAGCGTCTTTAGCCGACTTCTTCTCCTTGTTGTCCTCCGTCTCCACGCTGATGTCTTGGATCTGAGACACACACACACACACACACACACATAGACACAGTTCTTCAAACATCCTAAACTTTATGTCACCACCATGAGTGAAATGTGTGGAAAATGAAGTTACACTGGTTAAAACAGTCAGTTGTTGCCGTCATCCGTTTTTCCCAGGGCCAGTGAAAGCAGCAGTGGATCACAGATCAAACTAAGCATTAACTAACACACTTAGTTAATTTCTTGAATCCATAATAAGACACTGAAGACGATTAGTTATCGCTCACGCCGCTTTTTCACGAGCTGCACGCGTCCATGAGCATTAAGTCTGCTGCTGACATCATACTCGTCCTGCTCTCCAGAAACGCCCTCACTCCCAAAATGATGTCCTCATCTCTGTGAGAAACATCCTTCGTTTCTAGGACTGCTTTCATTTTTCACCGGACGGAATCAGACTCTCACTGTCCAAACACGTCTTTAGTTTCCAGACAATGTCGTCACGTTAAAACAACAAACACACTACATCACACTGAAACATCTCACCTTCATCGCTGGATGAGTTTCAGCATCAGCACACGGACGTCGTGCTTCTGCTGTCACGTCGCTCCATCTCGTTCCACCACCGCAGGATTTAAAACCACCGAAGAGTTTTTTAATCCTGGCGGCTTATAAAACCTAAATCCCTTTCACCCATTTTCCCAACTGTTCCCTGGTGGTGACGTTATCACAACAATGCCGCGGACATGCGGCCCTCAGGGCTGACGATGAGGCAAAGGGGCAGTTCGATGGTTGGGTCTAAATCTTTCAGTTCATTATTAAACGCGATTTGACTTTTACACCAACTCTGCAGAAATTAATTTAATAATTCATTTAACATCTTATGTTTAACATATGATCTAAAAGATACAGAATATATAATTATTACATGTTTTGTGAGGAAAAATCCGCCAAATACTGACCCAAACTGTCCTCAAAGAGACCAACTCAACTCATCACCTCAGTGGATTAGTTTCACTGGGGTGACGTTAGATCAGATTCAAGCTCATGATGGACAAAAAGCCACAAAGAACATCTAGACTCCAATGGACAACGTGACCCACACCAGACTTGGGCTGTTCGTTAGTGAAGCTCTGATCCTGTTGGGATACAAACGTGCGCAGCAGCCTCTCACCTGGAAGCGGAGGATGATGGTCCAGATGAGGCCCAGGGTGAGGCGGTGGTTTCCGTCCACAATGTCGTGGGAGCCCATGTTCTCCAGGTGAACCCTCTGCTCCTTCAGGAACTGCAGAGCCTTGTCCACATTCTCCAGACAGTGGATACGCATCCGACCCTTGGTGGGTTTGGGCTGACACAAAAACAGAACTCTGTTTATTTACAACCTTGAAAACAGGAAGTGTGAAGCCGTCACATAAACACGGCGGAAAAACTTTCACTAAGCTGCTTTTATATAAATAATCAGAATCCCAGAAGATTTCCTGAGAACAAACATCCACAAACAGAAACAGATGTTAAGAGTTAAATAAATATCACAAACCGTCACCTGCTCATTAACTGGTCACCAAATATGAAAGATGAATATTTCACTTTATTAGTAGCATTTACTTGACTTTATTATGTTATTATATATTATGTAGGAGGCTCAGAAACACCAGGAGCCTCCTTCAGCAATAATACAAGTATAACAGACAGACAGGTGAAGATGTGTCCTGTTACTGTTATTATTACAAATAGGTGTTTCATACGTCCTGTTTTCTGTCTGAGCGACACACACACACACACACACACACACACACACATTAGAAACCAGGACTTCCTGTGTTTCACCTTTAATGATCGTTTTACATCAGGACATTTCACTGAAACACCACATGTCCTCATGTCCTCTGTCCAGCGCTCCGACCAGGAGGCCGTCCAACAATAACACTGCTGTCTTTACACATAAACACCGCCCAGTGAAAACTACCTCAGTGAGTCAGGGTCTGGACTCGAACCAGGACTGTTCTGGCCTGTGGCACCGATCCAAACGGGCCACACGGAGATTTAGCTTCTGATCAGCACCGTGTGCCACGAGAACACAGTAAGAACAACCCGGTAACTCTGTGTATCACAGCCCGACTGATCTTATTCCTCTGAGCCCAGTCACCAAATGTGGATTCATCCGCCGCTGAAAATAGTCCCTACCCAACAACCAGTGTTTAAATAACATTAAACGTTAAACACGTGTATTTTTAATCCTCACTGCTCCAGATGTTTTTAACCTGCAGACACAAACTCGTGTCCTCGTATCTTTGTTTAGATCCACAGACTCTAAACTGCGTCTCTGCAGCGTGGAGACAGCTGCTCGCTCTCAGATTCTTCCGCTGCTCCTGGAGGCGTTTTGGCTCCGTGTAAACCCTCAACGTTACTCAAGGACTCCTTTCACAACTCAGACACCCCCCACTCTGCCTCCCACTGTCACCCCCCCCCCCCCTCGCTGTTCTCTGTTTTACTTCATTTTATCTCTCGTCACTCCTCTGTCTCTGAATCTCTGATCTGACAGAGACACAAACACAAAGGACTGAAGCGTATGAGGCATAAATGTCACGCCAACAGCAGACTGGGCTTCCTGACGCGCTGTGTAGCTGCGTCTCCTCTCTGTGTGTGTTTGACAGGCTGTGAAAAGGCCGGATGAAAACAGAGCAAAGAGATGAAGAGGCTGGACACACGTCCAAAAACACAAAGAGGAAGAAAAAGCAAAAGAGAGTTTGGCCCGTCTCACTGGAAGTGGGGGGTGGGGTGGGGTGTGAGGAAAAAACAGTAGGATAATCAAAATGCTTGGGGTTAGCAGTAACTTCTTTCTGTTGCCGTAGTGACAGCAGGAGTCACGGCAACAAGACGCCCGTTGTGGCCTGGTAGCTCAATGGGTTAAGCGTCAGACTGGGATGTAGGAGGTCGCAGGTTCAAACCCCGTCTGACTCCTAATCCATCCCCTACCAGGTGTGTCCCTGAGCCAGACACCCAGCGCTAGCTCCCTGTAAGTTGCTTTGGATAAAAGCGTCTGCCAAACAAAGTAAAGTAATGTAAAGAAACATTTAATAAGTTCTTTCCTTTTGTCAAACACCAGCTGAGGAAACTCCTGCAGCCTTCACCACCAGGCGGTGAAGCAGACGGACTGTGTCATCATCTCCTGCAACGAGCAGAGAGAGGCGCGTGTCTGCCTCCATCCTGCAGGCCGGTCACAACATACAGACCAGTGGATCCAGTCAGCAACAACAGACTGAACCGAACCAGCAGACAGGCGACGCACAGCTGTTTAAACCCGCTAACACGCTAACAGGAAGTCATGTGCACATGCTCGTCCTGCGCCGTGACTGAACCCACCAGTCTCTCTCCGGACAGGACCTCCAGCAGCTTGATGAGCATGCGTCCGTCCCTCAGGTCCATGTACAGGTCGGTGATGCGGCAGGAAACTCTGGACAGGTGTGAGTTGACCCACTTGGTGAAGGTCTTCTTCTGCACCGCCTCACGCTCATCTGGGCCACAGAGAGGGAGAGAGAGACACTGTCAGAAGTGAGCGAGAGCTTCAGATAGAGGGAGTAAGCGGACGTCGAGTTGTGTGTGTGTTCTCAGGAATGTCAGTGTGTGTGTGTGTGTGTGTGTGTGTGTGTGTGTGTGTGTGTGTGTGTGTGTGTGTGTGTGTGTGTGTGTGT
>JAUMHF010000007.1:18476244-18517276 GCA_032359275.1 Microctenopoma steveboyesi | reverse complement strand
ACACACACACACGCAACAGAAAGTACACACAAGTGTAAAATGTGTGTGGTGTTCAAGAGGACACACAACAGTACACACACACACATACACACACACATACACACATACACACACACGCACACACACACACACACACACACACGCACACGCACACACACACACATACACACACACGCACACACACATACACACACACAGACACACACACACATACACACATACACACACACGCACACACACACACACAGATTATCTTTCTGTATGTGTGTGTGTGTGGCCGCCAGCTGAACCTGCTCCAGATGTTAAACTGACTGGTCACCCCCCCTTAAGCATGTGCACAGGGAGACCCCCGTAGAATCACACAACTCGGCAGTTTTCACTCTTTCCCTTCAGCTGACGTAAAACTCCAACCTGCTTTTAGAACCAATCAACATCTCTGTGTATGAATCCAGCTCTCGATCCTGAACGTGCCTCAAACATCTTCGTAACGCCAGAGTCGCCGCTGATCTAATAGTGTGGTGAGAAAAATCTGTTGCTTGTACATTTAACTAATTAAAGAAAATAACAAACTCATATAAAGTATTATTGCTGTTAATGTGGCTCAGGAAGAAGAGTGATCATCTACCAATCACAGCTTCCGTGGTGTAGTGTCAGAAGACAAATCCCGAGATTTAACAGGTTTTACCGATAAAACGTGTCAGACGCATCAGGACACTGATCCCAGCAGCAGACACACACACATACACGCACACACACACAGTGTTTGTACATTTATATTCTTCCATTCAACTGTGTTAATTCGTGTTTATGTATCTGCATCTGCTCAGTGAGTGTGTGTCCACGTGCTGCGTGTGTGTTTACACTTGGATGAGCCTTCTGTTCGGCGTGCAGTCGCTCTCAGTGAGCTGGGTTTTTAGGTCGCAGTGTTCTTTCTGCTGCAGCCACACACACACACACACACACACACTCACAGAACCACGTTGGGGAAGACGCTGGGCGCTATTAGGTGCCGGGCTGCCGAGTCTGTGGTGGATGGGGGTGGTGTGTGTGTGTGTGTGTGTGTGTGTGTGTTTAGGGGGTCTCAGAGGTCTTGTCATGCATATGGGCACAGAGCCAAGCTGAGAGGCTGTGTGTGTGTGTGTGTGTGTGTGTATGCACGCTGCAGGGTTTAA
The DNA here is from genome assembly GCA_032359275.1 of Microctenopoma steveboyesi. NCBI lineage: Eukaryota > Metazoa > Chordata > Actinopteri > Anabantiformes > Anabantidae > Microctenopoma > Microctenopoma steveboyesi. Next base: position 18,516,104 of record JAUMHF010000007.1, on the reverse strand, counting down.
AGCCTCCACTGCTGTGTAACATGTCGACTCTTTTTAGTAATGTCATCCAACGTGCGCAAAAACGCTCCAGCACACACACACAGGATGACACAACACACACACACACACACAGGATGACACAACACACACACACACACACAGGATGACACAACACATACACACACACACACACACACACACACACACACACACACAGCATGACACAACACACACACACAAAGTGAAACAATAAGCAGTGAGGATTGTGTGAGTTGATGTGAGTCGACAGCTGCAGCCTCACATGCTTTAGGGCTGCAGGACGTATATTACATACATTACGTCACACTTCACCCAACATCACACTCGACTCTGACACACGGACCTTCATCACAAAAGTTGTCGTCTTCACAGTCAGTGATAAAACTCCGGTGGCCAAGTTGGAGGACGAGGATCAGGATGCTGGACTACGATGGTGCAGTAGAAGGAACCCTGAGGAACTCCAGGGAGGCACCCGAGACCCGCGCTGTACCAGCCCTGTGGTTTTAGCTGTACCAGGATCAGGACCAAGCGTCAGAAGAGAATCTAACAACGAGCTGAGTCCTGCTGTCACATAAACACATAAACTCTGGTGCTTTTTGATTTCATTAATAATATTTGAACCATTTCCTGTGAAAAGCTGCACAGTTAGAACCACTTCAAAAATCTGCATCTTACATCCGCACGTTGGACTTTTTCCTGTTTTACAGTAAAACACTGCAGCGCATTTACACACACACGCACACACACACACACACACACACACACACACACACACACGCACACAGACACACACACACACACACACACACAGACAGATACAGAAAAACGGGTGGATGATGCAGTATAGAACGGTTGACTTCACACAGTAGAAATGTATACGTCCTGTAAGTGTGTGTGTGTGTGTGTGTGTGTGTGTGTGTGTGTGTGTGTGTGTGTGTGCGTTGCCAACCCCAGTTACCAAATTGACCTTAATCAAAGGACACAGGAGCAGTGGGCCGCTATAACACACACAGACCTGCAGGGTGGGAGAGAACTGACACACACAGTCAAAACACACATTCATACACATGCACACACAGAGCTGAGTGTTGGCCAGCGGCAGTGTTTAAGAGGAAAAGCAAAAGAACATTTGTCCGGTCAGTTGGTATCTGACTCCAAACAATGGCGCAGAGGAGGCACACGTGTGTGAGAGTAGGTTGGATGATTTTCTGTCAAATTAATATTGGGTTTTATTCACTGGGTTAAACCTGTAAAGTCAACCGAACAGCAGGACGACAGCAGACCAGTGATTTTCACAGGGTGGGGGCCGGAGCAGGAAAACCCTCATACCGAAGTCTGGTTGAATGTGGGACCGGAAGCTGGAGGAGGTTTTTCAGTTCTTCATCAGTCAGACGCTCTGATGTCAGCAACTCGTTGCTACCTGTAACTTTACTCATTCAAAAACTAATAATGCAGCAGAGGACAGTAGAAAACTGATCGTGGATCACTCTGATGTCGTGGCCTCCCTGGTTGCTCCACCTGGGGCATCTCTGTCTGGTGAAGTGACGCAGATGGCCTGTAAGGCTGAATAAAACCAACGCACCTAGTGTTGGTGTGTGTGCTCACTGTTGGAGCTCGAACTTCTCGAGGCGCTAACATGAGGAGACTTTAGAAAACTTAGACCACCTAGATGTTTCCTAAAAGAGAAGAGCTCGATATCATATGAAAAAAACTAAACCTGTGTCTGACTGGTGCCACTGTTCCTCACACGTCATGTATCTCACATATTTGTGTAAAAAGCTCAGTGGTCCTCCTCAAAATCCACTAACTGAGGGTCAGTACGTCACCATGTGACTCTCCAGACCTCGTGGTCTCTGTTAAACCCTGCAGCTAAACTCTGATGTGGGAGGTCAGGAAGCTGCAGCAGCGCTGAGCCGCAGCGTCGCCTGATCTCAAACTGGATGGTGATAAATTAATCAGCGCCGATCACACGTCCCGGCAGTGGCCACGCAAACATTGCTGCATAATTTACTGCACATTCAGCTTAAGTTCACAGCTGTCGTCCCCTTTCTGGACAGTTACACACACACCTGGTGTCGATGGGTTCCAGGAGACAGATTAATCCCGTCACAGCTTTTTTAACATAACATATAACATAAATGAATGTGTTTGGTGCGGCTCACTACTTTAACTTTCACTGACTCACACTCACTGACTCTAGACCTCTGACTAGAACAACCATTCACTTCGTTTGAACTCTTTCATAATATTTAGACACGTTTCACTAAATAACTTTAGTGACGCTCATGAACAAAATCTACTTTTCTTACTAGTTCATTTACAGAAGAACATGAAAAACGCTGGATTTGTTTGAGGTTTTTGCTTCGTTCAGTAAACTCTGTGACTCTGCTCTATGTCGTATGGTTCTATGCTTTTTCTAATGTTCTGCTGTGTTTTCTATGATTCTATAATTCCTATTCGTCGTCCATCTGTGTGTTCGTGCAGAGCAGCTCTGCCCCCCCCCTCCGCTCCGTGGCTGCTCGGCTGAACTCTGCCTGAACTTTAACTGAACCCTGGCTGAACTTCACTAAACTGACCCATTAATCTACTTTGGGTGTAATGCGGGCTATACCACGGCCCATGAGGAACACCTTGAGCTGGTCCACAGTCAGCAGAAGCAGAACCACCTGCTAATCCCCAAACACGTGCATTTCGGGCAACGACATCCCAAATGAGGGCAGATTGCATAAGTAGACGACGGAGCGAGCGAGAGAAGGATGGCTGGTAAACCGCGTGGTCACCTGACGAACACGAGCTCCTTTAAATTTCACTAACTTCTCATTTTCGCTCCCTTTTTCTGATAGTAGTGAGAAAACATGGGGCGCCAGGGGGTTCTGACATGCAGCAAACATCAGGACTCTGAAATGTGGTAAAACTCTGCAGCTGGACCCTGAGCGCTGGTTACTCTGCTTGGAGCTGGAGTCCACCCGAGGCCCTCTAACACTGCCTGTTACTGCAGCATGTTTTTGCCTCGCTGTTCTGTAAATTAAATATGAACTTAACAGATGTGGGGGGGGGTCACTGCTGACCTTCCATTTGACCAGGAAGTAAACTGCTGTGTCCAAGTTGGTTATAAACGTCAGGAGGAGCGAAGCTGTGTGATGACATCACTCTCACTGCACCAACTGTTCTACACACGACGTGTGTGAACCCACAGGTTCAGTCTGAAAATCCACAGACATTAGGTGCAGCTCGGCGGGGGGTTGGGGGGGGTACAGACACACACACACACACACACACACTCTCTCTCCCACAAGCCCCATCACTGTTTTGTCGATGTAGGTCAGTGTGTGAGAATCCCAAACACAACACAGAGTGAGGAAGAGGGGAGGAGAAGGGAGAAGGAGGGATGGAGAAGGAGAGGGGAGGGTTAGGGGGTGTGGGGGGTGCAGCAAAGAAAAACATCCCTGAATGAATCAACCAAATGTTTTGATTTGTAACGGACGCTTGGTTGTCTCTGTGCCTCGTGGCAACATGGATGCTCTGTCACTGTGCCAACCAGGCCTTCCTCCTCCTGCTCCCCCTCCTCCCCCTCCTCCCCGCTGTCATTCTGTCAGTGACACGTGTACATGTTTCCCTGCACTGTACCGTGTGTGTGTGTGTGTTTGTGTGGGAAAAGCCTTGTGGGTTGATGCATGTATGAATGTACTTGGAAATATATTCAGTGTGTGTGTGTGTGTGTGTGTGTGTGGCAGGAGCGACGAGTATGTGGGGGGAGGAGGGTTTCTACTCCAACACTCAGTGCTATTAATAGCTTTAAACTCTGAATGACCCTAAAGCTCCAGCGAGTCAGCCTGATGTAGCTTGGCGTCTCTCTGTGTAACGGCTCGGCCTGTAATAATATCGCCAACACGGAGGACCGGGACCTATTTCCTCCCTGTACTGTACTCTCCAGAGGGAGTCAGCGAGGTACAGTATGACGCCTTACTCTTAATGTGCCTTGACAAGAGGCAAGTTCCACTGTCCTCATATCTCCAGTGAGCTGAGACGCCCCCATCCCCCTCTTCATCGTGGAACAGTTTGGTATGAACTTTAAACTGTTTGGAGCTGGATGATGTCGGCACCGATGAGCGAATATGATGCTGTCATATCTGTCACACTCTGTCCTAAACGAAGCGAGTGACAAAGCAGCGCGGGTACCTGGAAAGGAAAAACCCTAACCCTAAACATACAGCAGGAGCGTCTGCGGTCCTGGAGGTCCAGCTGTTGACGACAGCTACGGCTATGACTGTATGACCTTCAAAACTGCAATGACAGAGGTCAATCAAAGACCCAGCACTGAGGTCAAAGACACGGCGACTGCGTCAGCGAGGCAGCTCAGGCTTGAAAAATAGCGTTGGTTGTGCTTCAAGCTGACGGACGCGTTGTCATATCTCATCATCATTGTCCACAAACTGTCGATGAATTACTTGACATACTTTTCCTGGTTCACAAAATAATGTGAACTCGATCATAAGAAGCAAAAAACACTGTAGCAGTAGATCAGGTGGTTCAAGAGGGGGCAGGGACGGAGAGGCAAAGACCCTGGTGAGGTCAAAGATGGTTAAAGAACTTTACGTCAAAGTCCAATTCCTACACCTGAAAACACAGACCCAACCCTAACCCGAGGACTTACACATAACAAACATCCAGAAACCAGTTGAGTCCAGGACACGACTTAAGCCGTGTTCAGTATCAAACTAATCCTGTGATAATCGTTTGCACATTAACTGCTAGCGGCTCATTTAGCATGCTGCTAATGGTTGTTGTACCCAGCTAACTTAGCAACATTAGCATTGTAATGCATCGTAGTTGTATTTCTCACTTTCTTTATGTCAGTATATTTTTAGGTTTGCACCACAAAACAAGCTTTGCAGAAGTGTCCTTTAGATGTGTTGGCACAGAAACAGTCCCTGTGAGTGCCCAAATAAATCTGTCTTAAACAGTTTTATGTTTCATTATTGGAATTAGAGACGGAGTGGAGTAAATAACCACAACAGTCTAAATTCTACTGAACATTGTTTCTATGCAGTTTGCTGGATGATTTCATGACCTGTCGGATCACATTAAGGCTGTTAACACTTTACAAACCAGCTGGTCTCACTGGAATCTGAACCTATTGTTCCTGCTTTGGTCCAGCGCTGATGTTCATTCGAGGATTAATGTCATTAGTTTTACTCAGCGGTTGGCAAATAAAACAGGAGCACGTGGCTCAGGTCTTGAGGTCTTGAGTAGCCGTTATTCACCTACAAACTTTAAGCTGAACCAAACGTGGATTAGGAAAGTCCAGCTGTGTTAGGAAAGAACTTTTTAGAAAATGAAACCATTTATTTTTTAGGTGTTTTCAAATGTTCCCAGTTTAACAGAACCAACAGTTGGACTTAAAATAAATGAAACCGTACTAGTTGTTTTACCTTCCAGTGTGTAACCACAGAATGAGAACATCTGCTTCTTGCCCCTAAGACGCAATAAAAAGATTTCCACAAGAACTAAACCCCCACTCTCCATCATACTGAGCCTCACTTCAGTGGACTGAATCCCTGCAACAGCTGGAGATTTAAATCTATTTCCTCCACTATCTCCTCTGCTTGATGACTAAAGTGGATTTCACAGGTGAAATCAATAAGAGATCAGACCGTCAATGTGATTTAGAACTTCCTAGAAAACAGCAGTTGGTCCTGAGGCTCAGACTTTGGTACAGACCTCTAGAGAGTGACCTCTGGAGTGAGAACAGTGACAGAAAGATTCAGGTTTCTCCTCAGTACAGAGCGCCTGAAAGCTGCTGAGTGAACGAGGAGTCAGCCAAGTTCATGTTTTGAGACCCGACTCATGATAATGTAACTCTTAAAAAGCTGCTCATAAATACCTGGGCTGTTTTGGCAACAGAGCTGCGATCTGTGCAGCTGGTGGCGAGCTTGGCCAGTGGAAAAACTGACTGTGCAGAAGATGCAGGGACTCTGCACAAGGAGGACAAGAGTTCGGCAAAGGAGAAAGTTGGTATGAAAGCTGTGGACCAAAGAACTGGACCCTGTTCTGTCACCTTTCATTCAACTCAGGGCAGTTGAAGGTGTGAATGTTTGACTACATACGTCAGTCCTCTAAACAACCTGTCCATGGTTTGAACCCTGCGCAACAGGCTCCAGACCCCCAACCCTGCACAGGATAAGCAGATAACGAGCAGGAAAGATGGATGGAGTTCCCCCATACGTTGCAAGATCACAGTATAGGCTGCTTACACTAAGTGCTTAAGCCCCTAATCGTTAATGTAAGAGCACAGTGATGGTTTAAGCAACATTTGGGACTCACTGAATCTGTCTGATGAGGACCTCATTAAACTTATATGCTCCTTCGTTGCTGACCCAGTGTTTAGTAACACGTTATGAAGTCAGAAGGTTTGTGTAGAGAAACTGTCCAAAGTGACATATTAAAGCTGTGTTGGCTGCAAACACCTTTAGTGGCTTGTGTCGTGTGTGTGTTTTTAAGATCACTTGTTTCCTGGCTGGTATCTGAGTCCTGCAGCTCTCTGAAGGACTGCTATCAGAGGAAACAAGACCTGGTGTCCCCCAACTCAGTGTCGGTTTAAGAAAAGTCCTACAAACTTTTACGTTCACAGATAAACGATCTGTGTGTGTGTGTGTGTGGGTGTGGGTGTGTGTGAGGTTTTGTTTTCATGCTTGTGAACGCAGACCAAACACAGCTTTTGTTGGACGTTCAGATCCAGTTAAACAGAAACACCATCTGGCACTATAACACAGCAGAGATTTAATGCAGCAGATTGGACTAGGAGGAAGACCTATGTGTGTGTGTGTGTGTGTGTGTGTGTGTAATCTGGATTTTAGCTCTGTTGTCATACCAAATCTGCAGTGAGTGTAAACAAACAGTGATCACTGAGCTAACATGTTTAACATGTTTTATTCTGCATTAGCGGTTGAAACCGTTTCACACACACACGTCAGGTTTCCTGTTTTTTAGTGTGATGCCGAAATGAAATCATGTAGTTTAGAAAATATATTTGGAAGAAATAGTTTTTTGTCTCGTGAGCTGATTTACTAAAGGTCGGCGTAAACTAAACGATGTTCAAACTTCATTACGTCCACAAAAAATGGCACAAGCAAACAACAAATCTACTCAAGATGCTCGAAGGAGCAAAGAAGTCGCACAACGTTGCCCTTTTGTCTTCAGAAGTTGCAAAGTGGGGCTTTTTTGCCAGAGTTCACAAAATACAGGGAGGAGGAAATGCAAATACAGATTCAGCACATGCGATGTAATTCATTAATACTGAAAGTGCCAGAAAATGTTTTCAGTGGCAGCTGGATGTTTTAGTTCCATAAGCCTGAAGAGGAGCTCTCTGACACAGAATCACCTTTTGAAATGACCCTGACATCACACAAAAACTACTGTTTGTTGCTCTTCTTCCTCCTCTTCACTGTGAAACAGGAACTCTTCAGCTTTTACTTTTTTCTTTTGACTGCATCAGTTTTCCCCATCAGGTCCATGTCCTTATCCACCTACATGAATCTCTGACGTTCTACAGTCACACAGCTCTTCCAGCTGTCGTTTAGATCAGCGTCTTGTGTAAATTTAGCTTCACTGATGACCTGGAACATGATCCAGAATATGTGACGCTGCCACACACTGATTTTGCTGCATGGATTATCCACAGAGAATGTTTTGTTTTTGGAGCCATCAACACTCAAAATAATCAGGTTTATGTGCTGCAGTACTGACAGTGATCGACAGGAGGCGCTCTGGTTACAGCGTCAGACCTGCCTGTGTGTGTGTGTGTGTGTGTGTTTACTGCCTCGCCACAATGGTTTGTATTACTAGACAAAAGCGGCGCGCTCAGAGCTTCACCCCCCATGGATACACACACGTGCGCGCATACTGCGCGCGCGCGCTGTGTTTGCCGACATGAGTTTAAACCATTATTGTCGTTGGGAAAACAAAGCCCGCCCCCCTCCCCCCGCCTGGGAGCTTTTACGCACACGCGCGCGCACACAGTCCGGTAAACGTGCGCATTTACGCACAAGCTGCGAACGGGATTTTAAACACACATATATGGAAAGGTGAGCGCGTGACGCACTCTACAAATGTAGATAGAGGTGCACGCGCACAGAGAAAGATTAAAGCGCGCAGATAAAAAAGGTAAAAGATAAAAGGTTTGTGTTGTTGGAGACATTATTGGTTTGGAGACGGAAGGACGGAGAGGAGGAAGCAGAAAAGAGGATTTGTTGACAAAATCACCAAGTTGGAGAAGCTCCTCCTCTCCGTGATGTCGTGGAGTCGGAACCTCCTTAATTACTAATTTCTCCATATCCAAGCCACGCTCCCTCTCTCTCCCTCTCTCTCTTAGTCTCTTTTCTCTCCCTCCACTCCTCCATCCATGCATCTCTCATCCTGACCCTCCTTTCTCTTCCCTCTGTCTCTCTTTCGTTTCCAGCCCGGATAGCGGAGGTGGACGAGCTTGGAGTTGCTGTTATTATTTTTTTTATTATTATTTATTTCACATTTTTGGGAAACCCGCCACCGGGCATGGAGGATGTAAAAGACCCGCCGACCGTTCACCGGTCCTCCTCCTTCAGCATCAAGAGCCTCCTGCTGCCTTCTAAGTGCGACAGACCGGACTCCGCCGCTGCCGCCGCCGCCGGTTTCCCGGAGAGCCTCTCACCCTCACCGGGCTCTGATTCTGAGAAGTCGCTGGAACCACCGGAGGTGGATTCCACGGCCGCGGCTCTGGACCCGGTGAAACCGGGCAAGGAGGAGCAGGAGGGGGAAGAGGAGGATGAGGACGGAGGGGGAGGCGGAGGTACCAAGGCAACAGCGGAGCAGAACAGCAACGGTAACAACAGCGGGAAAAACGGGAAATATGACAAACCTCCGTTCAGCTATAACGCCCTGATCATGATGGCCATCCGGCAGAGCCCCGAGAAGAGGCTCACGCTGAACGGCATCTACGAGTTCATCATGAAAAACTTCCCGTACTACCGGGAGCACAAGCAGGGCTGGCAGAACTCCATCCGACACAACCTGAGCCTCAATAAGTGCTTCGTTAAGGTGCCCCGGCACTACGACGACCCAGGAAAGGGCAACTACTGGATGTTGGACCCGAGCAGCGATGACGTTTTCATCGGGGGGACCACCGGGAAGCTCCGCAGACGCTCCGCCACCTCCCGGGGAAAGCTGGCGATGAAGCGCGGGCTGCGCTTCGCTCCTCTCGGCCTGGGGATTAACGAGCGGGCGAACAACCCGCTCTACTGGCAGATTTCCCCGTTTCTCTCCCTGCACCACCACCACCATCATCACCCGCACTACAACGGATCCTCACCCGGCTTTCTGAACCAGGCGACCGGCTACGGGTCGCTGCTTCCCGCCGTGGAGCAGCTGAGCAACGGGGATCTTGGACGCTCCATCCTCGGCGGTTCGGCCGCCGGCGCGTTAGGGCTGACGAACAGTTACGGGATGAGCACGTCGCCGGTCGGACTCCTCTCCGGACAGACTGCTGGGTATTTTGTCTCAGGGACACAACACGCTGCCGCAGCACCGGGGCAGCCGGGAGGAGGACCGCCGGCTCCGCCGCCGCATCTCCAGCAGAGCGCGCCGGGTTTCGGCGGCCTGGGGACCAGCGGCTCCCCGCAGTCCCTGCTGTCGGACTCCCTCAGAAACAACTCCTTAACACCCTTCTCCTCGGGCGTGTCCACGGGCTTCCCCGGGATGCTGTCCCATCAAAAGAGGGTGGCCCCAAACGCTTTCCTAAACTGAACTCGCCCCCTCCCTCCTCCGTGGACGGCGCCGGGGAGAGGACGCACGACAGCGCAAAGAATCCGCGGTAAATATCAAACTCTGGTCGCAAAAATATATATGAAGTGAAACATTTGGGCCATATTCCTCCCCGAAGTGCAGCGGGTTTATTTTGATGATTCTTTGGCATTTTGCTGAAAAGGGACGAACTCTGTTACCCGCGGGCTGAAACTAGACTTTGCCAAAGGTAACAAGTAGATTTCAAACTATTTATATCTTGTACAAAAATTTCAGTATTTCCGTTGAGTCTTTTATTTATGTTTTGTATTTATTGTACAATGTATTTAAATTCTATTCGTGTGTTCACCGTCAGTATTGAGGAGGGGGGGGGGGTAGAAATTATTTATGAGTTTTGAGACAATCAAGAAGAAAAAGATGAAAACTTTTTCCTTCTCTCTTGTTGGGTAGAATAAGTAAGTGAGGAGCAATAAAAGCCTTAAATAAGCACAAACAATCAGGAGCAGGAGGAGGAGCAGGAGGAGCCAATCATATCTGTGAGGGTAAAGGAGCATTTAAAAAGCTTATTCACGTTCATGGAACAGAAAAGTTCACGAAATTATGCAAATAACACGTGAGTTATTAATATGTGTGTGTGTGTGCGCGCGAGGGCCTGAGGAGCGTAAACCTGCTGCGCATGTGCGTCAAGGCCGCAGCTCAAACAAACAAACTTAAGAAATGAATACATTCATTTTAACGCAACAAGCAGAGAGAAACGGATTTTTCTTTTCACCGAGCAGCTCCGAACAATCAGCAGGTCATGCTAACACACACACACACACACACACACACACACACAGAGCTGGTAGCAGGGGAAAAAGTTGTATCTCCAACAATCTACCTGCTACTGATCGAACTGACTCTTTTTTTCAAGTGAAGATTCATGAAGGTTTATTTTTGGGCCTGAAAACATTTTCACTTCTCCAGATCTTTCAGCCACTGTCCTGGTCTTCCTCCACACTGCACTTCCTGCACATTCTGATTGAACAACAGAAAAGATTTAGCTCCAGGGTTTAAGGCCTCTGTTGCTCAGAAGCTGAAAACTCAGAGCAGCAGGTGGAAGTTGGAGATACAAGGTTTTCAGGCAACTGCGACAACGTATATGCAACTCATTATCATTATTAGTATTATTAGTATTTATTCTTTTTTATTTTTGGGAGCAAAACCTGCAGCCGTGTGACGTCAGCAGGAACAGACGACATTTACAATCCGATACCGGTATTATTGTGTGACCGTGATACCGATACACAACTTCCTCTTTAAAGTTTCATAATAAAATGCTTCACCGTGTTTTTACATATAATATTAAAACACATTTAAATTTAAAACACAGTCATCAAACGCAACCTTTAAGCTAAAATCACCAAGATGTATTTTCAGGCTCATTTTAAAGTGCTGGTTCCATAAAGACACAAATGTCCTTTATTCAAACTCTAAATAATGATAAATTCCCTCATAAACAATCAGTTTAAATATTTTATTTTAATTGTTCTGCTGCAGAAGCACAAATTCAGAGAGAACAAGAACACAAAGTTTATGTGAAACATTTTAGGTATGAATTAGACGCACAAACATGTGAGAAGCATGTTCCTGCCGAGTGTGGAGTAAAAACATCATACGAGCTGCGTTTGACCATCAGACCATCGATCGCTGTGACACCGGTCGATCAAATGAACGGTGCATGTGCAAAATGTTGGGGTTCAAAGGAAGAAATTCAGGTGTAAACTGATTGTATGACATTGTTGAATATTCAGATAAAATGATCTGTGATTTTTATTGGAACACAAACATGTGAATGAGCTGCAGGTTGAGTCAAACAGAACTTGTGTGTTTTTTACTGTCAAACAGGAAACAAGCAGCTGAACAGCAACATCTAAGGTTTGTCACGTTTCTCTTACAGTCACAGAGAAACTTTTTTAACCTCCGACCACAATAAAAGCCCCTGACCCCCCCCCCGCACGCACACACACACGCACACACACACACACGCACATACACGCACATACACGCACACACACACACACACACACGCACGCACGCACGCACGCACACACACACACACACACTCAGCTACATTGGGTTTTGTAAAAATATTGTTTTGGGGTTTTTTGTTTCTAAGTTTTTGCACTTTTGTCGTTAGCGTTCACTTGTACGACGTCTGTTTTGTCTGTTTCGTTGCTGTTTGTGTGTTTTTCTTTTTCAGAGAAACTAAACTTGATTAAAAAGTATGAAATAACCTGACGCAGAGTTTCTGCCTGACTCCTGTGAACAGATGAATAAAAAGAAATGTAGAGAGGACAAACTTTCCGTATCTGAAAAGTTTATTTATGTGAGTTTTATTAAAATTTTTACTTCAAACTTTTTTAGTTTCAGTATTTTTTGAAAAGATTTCAAAAAATGTTTTTGTTTAACTGATATTTTAGTTTATTCAGTTTTACTTTTTTCTCATGATTTTTTATTTTTAATCAGTAACTTCAGAAAAAGGAACGAATATTTTTTGATGTGTTTCTTTACAGAAACCTTTAAAACAGCTCTACGAGTTCTTTGCAGCATCACGGATCCGTCATGTTCACTCTTTAATGCACTGATTTAATTTAACAGTTGATTTTAGCCGCTTGCATTTTCATTCAAATATTTCAGGAGGGTAAAGTTTTACGTGGACGTTTATCGTGCATCTTTCCTTCTAGAGTCTGAATGTTCCGTTTTCTTTCTTACATTATGACTTTCAGTGGTGTGAAGCGTCACTTTTTGAAAATCTTCGTGCAGTTTCACTCTGAGTTTCCAGAACGCTGGAGGTTTATGAACATTGTGGTTTTATTTTGCTCTCTGAATATGACGTTCACACACAGTTTGAGCTGCTGGGACCCAGCAGTGTGTGAGGATATCATTATTTTATCTAATATTATTTTGCTCAGCTAAAAAGAAAAAGTAAGGTTTCACATCCATGAAATTATAGCAAGTCCAGCATTTCAATGGTGTTTTATTCTTAGATATTTAATAAAAACACTAATTTATTTATTATCTTTTCATTCTGTAGCAGAGACATTACTAATACTGAGGTATATGCTTTTAAAAATCAACACAGGAAAGTATAATAAATATTAATTTCAGTGTAAAATAAAACAATGAACTCGACATCTCTCGTTAGGTCAATACAATTCATTGGTTTTGGTTAAGTTGAATGATTTTACTACTGAAAGTTTAAATTAATTTTCTGAGCGAGAGCAGTTTAATAATAACTTTATTAATAATAAAAACTACTTGAATAAAACAAAGTCCTTTTCATCAGCTCCTCATGTCAAATTTTACTTTGAAAAAACTGAGTAATATTTGAGAACTAAGCAAAAACTGCAGAAATAAACCGTCAATGGAATATTTAAGCAGCAGTGGGAGTGAAATGTTAAACAAAGTTATATTTCAGTGTTTTATTTTAAAAGTCTGAATATATATATATTATTCAGTGAAAAAATAATCAGGATGTGAGTATTTACAAGGATTTTTTCCTCCAAAGAGTCTTTAGAGGAGCAGAAAAGATTCAGCACCAACCGTCCTCATGGTTCGCACCGTTTTTATGAATCAGCCTGACTTTGAGAAAGATTTAGAAGCCCTAACTCTCTCACAATGCATGATGGGAAATCTCCTGCCATGGTGGTTTTTGTGAAGTTTCACCAATTTAACTGAACAATTTAAATTAACTCTCAAAAATCTGACATTAAAATGTTTCTGTTAATCTAATAGACATTAAATAAATAGCTAATAAATATCATCTGAAGCTTATGAGATGCTGCGTCTCAGGTTTTACTTCTGGCTTCGTTTGTTCGTGTTTCTGCAGCACAAAGCATCAGACGAAGATCACGAACTAATGCAAAGCGAAGACGAGCGAAGAGACAAAAACATGCGCAGAAATGTGACGAGTTATTCATAAACCAATAATTAATCACACGGCTCAAAACGCTGGACAGAAAATGTTTGTGCAGCTTTTTACTATCTCTGTCCATGTGTCCCTGTCTCCGCCTGTCCGTCTATCTCTCTGTCCTCTCACATCTCTGATGTTCATCTCTGTCTCTTTCTATCAGTGCTGGACGCTCGCTGTCTCTGTCTCGTTGTCTCTGCCTCTATTTCTGTCCATGCACGTCTCGTTATTGTCTCTCTGTCTTTGCCTGGATCTATTTTTGTCTGTCCACCTGTCTTTGTCAGTCCTTTCCTGCGTGTTCTCTTGTCTCCGTCCTGCGTCTTTATGTCTGCATGTGCATTCATTTTTGCCTGTCTTTTGTCCATGTCCTCTTCTGTCTCTCGCCACATCTTTTTGTCCTGTTATTTCTATCAGTCTCCACGTTTTGCTCTCTTTGTCTTGTCTGTCTCTCAGTCTGTCCTCACGCACCAACGTGTCTCTGCAGCTTTAAGAGTTTTCTGTCCCTCTCTGCACTCTAGTCTGTGTCTCTATGTCTCTGTTTTGATCTGTCTGTGTCTCTGCAGCTTTAAGAGGAGTCTCTCTGGGAGAATTTAGGTCAGCGCAGCGCTTCAGTCGGCTCACTTGTTTTGGCAGCTGGGGCAGCCCAGAGGGGTGGGGCTGAGTTGAGGGGGAGGGGGAGTAGTGATGTAATTTTGTACCAAAGGCAGTGATGTCAAACGTCCCACAGACTGGTCCAAAAACCACTGGTCAGCAGCAGGTCCACACGCCTAAAACCTGGACCAACATGGAAACCACGCAACACCCAGAGCTGGCTCGTGATTGGTCGTCCTTCGCCAGCAGAGCAACAGGGAGTGATGAATAAGTCAGAATGTTTACACTATTAAAAACTATAAATTCAGTTTCTTTAAATGAGTGAGAGCAGCATGTCAAACACTGAAAGATGCTGCGTTCAAGACCCAACGGTTACTGACTGAACGCTGCAGCATCCACACGAACACACACTCGTTGTCTCCCGAGTGGGGCTCGGTGTGTTTTACCCCAACATGTCCAGGTCGGGTGTGTGTGTGTGTGTGTGGGGGGGGGCACGCTTGCCCCGCAGGTCTGATAAGTGCTGGTGATTGAACATTTGGACTGCCCCCGTCCCCTGCAGGGACAGAGTTTTACACTCTGTCAGCAGCACACACACACACACACACACACACACTCTGTGTCCTCCTGTTAAACTGCAGCTGCTCGGTCTGACATGGAACCAAACTCAGAGAACCAGCCGCTGACTCACACAACGAGAGGCATCGAACCTGTCAGACGATAATCAGGGTTTTTACAGTGAACGTGAAACTTTAGCTCCATTTATAATATCTACTGTGTGTATTTAGCTTCTTTTGGATTTTCTCTGTCAAAGCAGGAGGTTCATTTCTGAACTGAAACCAGTCAGGTTCAGGTTTATCTGCCAACAAACTAAATTCTGCACAGAAAGATTTTCCATCTGTGCGGGTTTGAGCCTCCTCCTCTGACCTCTGACCTACGTTCTGCTGCCTGCTGAGTCTGGGATGCAGAAGCTGAACAGACTGTACTCAGTTACTGTGGGTTCTACTCACGGCGGAACCTGAACCTGGTTCTCCCTCATTCATCTGTGTGGCAGAGCTGTGACACGTAGCGCTGCGCTAACGTTAGCATCGGGCGTCGTCTTAAATCTGCATGATATTCCAGCTCTTGTGCTGTAAGGTTCACGCTGACACTCTGAGGTCACCAGTGTCTCCTGAAAATCTGTTTCTATAGCAGCAACCTGAAACCTGATCTCACTTTAAGTCTTGAACGTGATGAGACGTTTACAGGCAGCAGGAAACAGCACAAACACGGGGCCGCAGCTCCAGCCGTGAGCATGTTAACCGTTAGCACCGAGCTAATGGAGCTGTGTTGATGACGTCAGGATTTTCTGTGGTAAAGTCGTGGTGCATCTGCCTGTGTCTCAGGGTTTTTAGTTCCTCTTCTGAAGCAACAGTATTTTAGCGAAGGCGTCTCATCGATCAGTGTCATCAAACTCGTTTCCATTCAAAGTCTGTGCAAATTTGCACCACATTGTCAAAACAAACCAAAAATAAAATTTGGTTATGGGAACGTGAGGAGCTTTCCAGGCAAACGGAGTCTGATTCTCTTTTGTCTGCCGTCACGTCAGGTATTTCTGTCCATAATCTGTTTGATGGGGGTGGTCTCCGAGATCAAAACATGAGCCTGCAGACGTGGTCTCTGCTGCTCAGCTGTTCACGGCCGACTGAACCACAAAAGCCTCGTGGACGGACGCACACACAGATGCCACTGTACAGTACTACGGTTTAGGTTTGAGCTGAGCGAGGCACGTGTGTGTGTGTGTGTGTGTGTGCGTGAGACACTGCAGAGATCCAGCCACGGAGTTTAAAGACATAACATCACATCACGACCCGGTTTCCTGCACGAGTCAGTCCTGACACGTGTTCTGATTCGATTCAATCATTCAAGAAGAAGCTCAGTGCACAGCATTAGGTCACATTTCAAACACCTCAACTTCACCTACTTTACTTTCAGCTCGTGTTTGGTCTCATCCAGCTCCTGAGGAACGTCTGTGGTTCTGTAGCCGCGGAATCTTCCACCGACTTAATGATGCTGAAGATTTCCACTGTGCCATCCTAACAGGTGACGGAGAGACAAACTCTGTGAACAACATGCGAGCGATGGACTGTCTGCAGGACGCTGCCAGCTGCAGGAGTGTGTGTGTGTGTGTGAGCGCGCACATCTGTCTTGTTTTTCCACCAAACATTATTTCGTTTCCTTTTGCTGATTGTCTTTGAATAAGTGACACATTCGCATGATGGAGCGAGCAACGTGGAGCCACGTGCAGTGGTTGATGGGAGTCGTTTGGTTGCTGGGTCGTGACTCAGTCAGACATTTCTGATTCCTTTGCTCCGTCTCCATTTATCTGGAACTTTTACTCCTGCACATCACATTTCTTTAAGTAGATGAGCTCGAACTTTCTTCTCAGAAACCTCACAGTGAAGGAGAGCAGGAGCGATTTTCTCCCGTTTTCAGCTCCTCCGTCAGCTACACCAGCCTGACCCAGGAGGAGTACTGCTCCTTCCTGTTGTTACTGGGCTTCACTGGTTTTTATCTGCATCATTAAACATGGGTTCACCTGGATCCTTCCCTCTGCTGCTCGGTGAACATCATCCCTGTGAAACTCAGTGGCTATGGTGGCCTCGAGGGCTCAACACAGGTTTGACAACACAGGTGCAACATTTAGAAAGAAGAATCAGCAGAACAGTCTTTGTGAGACGTTGAGCTCTCGGGAACGTCGCGTTGGTTTTTAGGAGACAGAGCTGCTTCAGTGTAAAACCACGTGTCAGTGTTTGAGGGTTTTTCCTGGTTTAAAGACAGAAAACAGATCCAGGTCACTCATGCGTTATGATGCATAACGTGTGGTTGGTGGAGGGACGCTCCACATGTGCAGCAGCAGCGCTCCAAAGTCTCGGTTCAGCTCTGCAGGGTTAGAAAGCAGGTTTGGAGTCGATGGTTTTCCTGCTCAGCAGTCTTTTGAGCCTCGGGGTTAAGTGGCATCTAATCTGCTGCAGAGTTTAAAAGGTGAGAGGCGGGGCCGTTGACCTCCACGCCGCTCAACAAAGTCCTTCCCAAATCATCAGCCGTGACTTCCACTCAGCTAATCCCGGCCCACACCGGGACGGGGAACGAGGCGGCCGCGGCCGCAGAGTCAGGGGAGAACGGAAAGGCTTAAAAATCAGGACAAACGTAAAAGGGATGAAAGACAAACTTTGGTTGAGTCGTTGAAACAGCTGAATACTTCTATAGTTTAGATTTTTAGATTCTGAGGAAGCTGGAGACGCATCGTCTCGTCTCTTTTCAGCTGCAGAGCAGAGAAGACCATAAAGTTCACCTTAAATGTGGGAGAAAGTGATGCATCATTTAATTCTGCTCGACGTGGTCCAAACGTTAGAACAATACGTTTCACCTCGATCTCGTTTCTGGTGAAATCTAAGCAGCTTCTTCAAACTCAATAAGACTGAATTATGACTGAACTGGATTTTTAGATGGAATAATTGTATCCACAACATCAGGATCCACTGAGCGAGGAAAGTCATTTACAGACTTCTCAGCCAACCTCCTTTATTGACTGTACATTACGTCGTACTTTAAAATACAGAACCATGTCAGCTGACATCAGGTGTCCAGTGTTTGATGCATTTAAGGTCACTGAGAAATGAGACGTCAGCTGGTTCTGAGTGGTTTTAAAAGCCTTACGGTTCCTTTGGAGGTTTTCAGCTGCAGAGAAGGAAAAAAGAAGCGTGAACACGTCTCACTTTGGAGAACGATGTTCAGTGGAAGGAAAATGAAACAAACTTTAACACACAGACAGACTTTAGAGCTGCTGTCGCGTTACGGGACGTGTGCAGAGCTGCGAGAGACGGAGAGACGCTACTATGTCTGTGTATGTGTGTTATGTAAACCTCATTATCTATATCCCTAAATCACATTCCTATTATTAAGCTGCACCGAGATCATCGAGCATTTGGAGAAACATCAAAGTTCTACTCAAACACTCACACACAAGTTAGACACAAACATGTTAAATGTCTATAGCCCGGAGACAGAGGACAGGACAAGCGCTTCTAAACCTGTTAGAATTGAACTTGTTTCCTACTTTTTCATACTGATAAATGTTATTTTAAAGTCAGTTAAAAAAAGAAAATATGTTTTAGAAACTAAAAGCTTCGTTTGACATGTTTTTGGTTATAATTTATTTGTTCTTTTAAGTTTTACTGTGAAAATGTTTTTAAAAGCATGTTTCTCAGGATGAAAATAATTTCCCACAGTCAGTGAAGGCAGCACAATATTAAATATCATTATGTCTCAGTCCTATGATGGATTTTTGTTATTTATTGGCTCCTTTTGTGAGTTTAGATTAAATTTTATTTAACGTTTAACGTTTGTTTCTGAGTGTGTTTTTTGTCATAATATTTTTCACATATTTATTTTTCGTTAGTTAAAAATAGAGAAAAGCCAAAATCATCCATTTAAACTTTTTCCACCCCTGAGAATCGATCATATTTTCTGTGTTAGTTCTGTTGTTTTCACAGCCGGAGCCTGATGCTTCACTGCACATGAAAATGTTACACACTTTATATCTTAGAGAAATAAACAGTGACAAAAACTGGGAAATAAATCCTGCAGAAAGTGTCAAAGAATTAAGATATTAAATATAAAAAACACATAGTTAACAGAAGTTAATTAGAAAGGTATCATCACTGATAATTTGATTTATTTAGAAGAACTATTTGTTTTACTTGTGACAATAATAGTTAATAATAATTGTTTAGAATATTTTTTTTTAATTGTTTCAATCATTTTCAAATTGATAGAAATGTTTGTCAGAAATAGATAATAAATAAACTATTAATAATAAAATTTAATGCAACATCAATAATTTTATAAAGTTTTTGTTTGTAGAAAAAAAAATTTGTGTTTTGATCCACAAATAGTTTCACACTTAAACAATAAAAATATTTGTAAAAGTATTTAAACTTACTTATTAACTGAGGTCAAACAGATGCTGTAGAAAAAACATCACAACAAATAATTTAAAACTAATAAAATGTTATTATTAATATTAAAAACTAACGGAGCGACGTCACGTCTGAACGTTTCCCACTAAACTACAGACCTGATAATGTCTGAACCACAGAAACCAACACACACACACACACCCTCAGATATGTTATCTTAACAAACGGAGCTTTAGGCCACTCAGCAGCTCGCTCTCGTTTCTCACGTTTTCACTCTCAGTCAAATCACGCGAATTATTTCAGTCACAAAAAGATTTCATATTTCTTCACCAAAGTCTAAATGATTCCTTAAACCTGTGAATTTCTGTTCAGCTGCTTCAATGAAGAACAAACGAAGGATGTTTTCAGCAGGTAAAGTGGATTTTGGGGTTTGGATGGCGGACGTCTTTCCTACAGCGTGAAGGTGAGACACGTGTTTGCGTCACGCTGGAGCCGTTCGGACACATCAGATGCTTTTGTAACGTCACGCCAAGCTTCGACGTTTTTATTCTCCTGTCTCTTGAGCTGCGTTAAGTCGGCGAGCGCCGGGTTTCCGTGGCCTCGAACCCTTCGTGACCTCTTTTAAGGCCAAAACGCAGCAAAGCTGCGCTGCAGTATTTTCAAACAAACAAAAAAGCTCTCGCTCCCACCCCGCCCCCCAGTGAAGATCGCGTGCAGAACCCAGGCAACCCAGAGCGTGCTGAGCTCTCTGCTGCACACCCAGGCGACGTGACCTTCCCTTCGCCACACAGCGGTGAGGGGGCTGCCCGACTCACTGAGCATGCCCAGTAGCGTCCGCAGAGTTTCGTGACAACACTAATAGTCTGCATGGATCACTGGCACGCACAGTCACTTCTAATTAGAATTATCTCAATCTTCCACCAGGGTTTTGTGTTTTTTTTCCTTTCGTACAGCGCCGCAACCTGATTGGTCCGTCAACGTGCCAGTTCCTCTGGTGGCCCCGCCCCTGTCCCCTCCTCTTCCTCCTTTCTGCTCAAACAGAGGCTCCGCCCTCGCGGCTCCTCCTCTTTTCTGCGTATGATGAAGGGCCCGTCCCGCCCCGCTCTTCATCCTCACCTCGTGGCTTCACGCTGCATTATGTATGCTTACTTTCATTTCTGCCGCGTGCTCCCTGTTTTTCTGCCTCCCCTCGCACGCTACACACGACCATATGCTCCGCGCGGCCTTCATATAAATCGCCGCGTGGTTTCCAGATGTGCGCGAAAAGGTGGCCTGCGCCCTGACGTCGGCCATTTTTCACCCAATTTCTCTGGGTGACTGTGGGATCGCAGAGCTAGGCTGCTGTGGGGGGGGTCGAAGGGGAAGTGGAAAGTTGGGGATGTCACCCAACCAGCTCTGATTAGAGCCGGGACATGGTTGAGTAACTGACTTTGCGCGAGGAAGGAAGCCGTCATCCTGCTTCGTTTGGTCGCCGCCGTCTTCACGCGACTGCAGATTAACCAGAAAAGCCGAAGAACAACTTTGTTCGGGTTTAATCCTCGTTTCCTTTGCTGACACTCGCCTTTAAAGCGATCTGCACCCAGCGTGAAAACACAAAAAGCTTCCACCTCCGGGTCTGTCAGGAGGTCAAAGGTCACAGACCCGGACCGACAAAAGGAGGAGCAGACCTTCCTCCTCTTACGTCTGAAAGAGAAAGTCATTTTCCAACAGGCAGGAAATCAGAGAGAAGCTCGAGCAGGTTTCACAGGAAAAGTTCAGCAGAGTTTCTCGAATTTGAGCAGAAATAAAAGAGGGGGCAGACGGAGGTCAGAGGAGGAGGTGAGACCGGATTTAAACTGCACGTCGACAGGCCTGACAGGCCGCCACGACCCAGATAGACAGACAGGGACGAGGAAGGAGACAGAAACGAGAAGAAAATATCAAGTCCGACAGACGGTCGGTCAGTCAAACAGACAGAGAGACAGACAGGTGTGTGCTCCGAACAGACTGCTGGGCAACGACGGCACGATTCAAACGGGCAGGCGTTTAGTGTGGGCGGGGTCGGGGGAAGCAGGAGTTTATGTCCACGTTAGAGGTTTGCTCTAAAGTTCCCATTAGAGACGAACACTGACTGCAGCACAGAAGACGGAACAATCCTCCGTTTGCTCCCGTTCAGCTGCAAACGAGGAAAAGCAGGAAAGCTGCAGACAGCACGGCGAGTGAAACAAGTGCTGGTTGCTCTGGAAACGCGTGTTTGTGTTTCGTCTGTGTGTGTTGAGCTCTCAGAGACTCAGAGTGACTTATCTCGTTTGTTCTTCACTCGAGGTTTCTCCGAGCAGCAGCACCAACGATGGAGTGTGTGGTTCCTGTGAGGTGGAGATGATGGCTTCAGCTGAACAACGTCAACATGTTGTCCCCTAAACATTTATCACCTAACATCTGCTCCTGCTCCTGCTCCTTCACTGAACAAACACCGAAGATCCACTACGACTCGTTCCATGCTGCTGTGCCATTAATACGAAGGTGTTCAGGAGATATGGACGATGTACAGAACCACTAAAGGACCATACCACCGTTTTCACAATGTCTTAATCAGCCGTGATGTCCCACTCATCTAAACATTATGAGTCTGCTGTTACACTCCCTGCATTAGACTGCTAGACCACAGCTACAGACAGCTACAGACAGCTACACACAGCTACACACAGCTACACACAGCTACAGACAGCTACAGACAGCTACACACAGCTACACACAGCTACAGACAGCTGCAGACAGCTACACACAGCTACAGACAGCTACACACAGCTACAGACAGCTGCAGACAGCTACACACAGCTACACACAGCTACACACAGCTACACACAGCTACACACAGCTACAGACAGCTACACACAGCTACAGACAGCTACAGACAGCTACACACAGCTACAGACAGCTACACACAGCTACACACAGCTACAGACAGCTACACACAGCTACACACAGCTACATACAGCTACAGACAGCTACACACAGCTACACACAGCTACACACAGCTACAGACAGCTACACACAGCTACACACAGCTACACACAGCTACAGACAGCTACACACAGCTACACACAGCTACACACAGCTACATACAGCTACAGACAGCTACACACAGCTACAGACAGCTACACACCGCTACAGACAGCTACACACAGCTACACACAGCTACAGACAGCTACACACAGCTACAGACAGACTCTGTAGAGGATATTAGAGTTTGTTAGAACCTCTGCTTAGAAGTTTTATCCTGTGTTTCATCATTTTGTGGTTTTGTTTGATCCACTAATAAGAATAAAACGCTGTGTTCGGGGAAACAAACGCTGCCGTTGGACATTTACTGAAACAGCATCACCACGAGTGAAGCACGAGTGAGCGGAAACGTTTCACGGGACACAGTGTGGAGCTGAGCAGTGACTGCAGGAGGTGCAGCAGGAGGAGAAAGACATGAAAAGGAAGTGAAAGAGAGGCGGGGGGAACGATGATGAAGATGAAGATGTATGAAAGGTGATGAAGTCGAACCGGGGCTAAACCTCCGGAGTTTAAAGTGGGCGTGTCTGCGTGACCTTCCCCTCACCTCCTCCTCCTCCACTTTGGGTCAGTCACGGAACCCAGGCCAACCAATAACCATCCAGCCCGCGAGCCAATGGGAAACCCAGAAACCACCAGATCATCGCTCCCTCCTCTTCATCGTCCTCTGCGTGTTTCGGCGGAGGCCCATGGCGTGACCACTAATCACGCCTCAGACCAGCTGATCCGCTCAGAGATGTTTTATATCGAAGCAGGATCCACCCAGTTCCCTGGGGGGGGGGGCGCTGCCTGAAAGGTCAAAGGTCAGCACCTTCTTTGCTGTGTAGTAAACAGAATCACCTTGACTGGGCTGCTTTGCTGCAGGACGAGCAGGTGACTGAAGGATCACACGTCTGTAAACTTACCGTAGGACGAGTCCGTTAAATGGAGGCGGCTCCTCTGAGCCACTGGGTTAATTATGAGGGATGCACTCATGATGATGATGATGATGATGATGATGGAAACTCGAGGCTGCAGAAAAGAAACAAACACATTTGAAAAATCTGTAATTGTAGAAATCACGAAATGCTCCTTTAATGATACTGAAGTAATATTGTTCTTTAACCTTTGCGTGAAACATCTACTGGTTAATGTTTTACGAACCGCAGTGAACGTGGATCATCTTAACAATAATAAGAAGAAGAATCTTCTCATAGCAGCTGGAACATATTAAATAAATCTTAAAAAATGAAGCGAGTTAAAGGAAACAGAACGTCAGCGCGCACACGCGTGAACCTGCGGGTTGATGCGGGTTTTGTTCGTCTCCGACCTCCCCGCAGAAGATTCCGTTTGATTTTTAAAAAGGAGGAAACCAGAACATTTAATTATATTTTTATCTAAGCTGCAGCTCCTGTTTTTATTATTTAGATTTGATTTCACTGCGTGAACGGTTGGTTTCTGTATTATCGCGGAATAAACTCATATTTTCACGTGATTTAAAAAATCTCCAAAATCTTCTTAATAATAAAGACGTAGAAAAAAACACGATGAAACGTGTAACCCCCCCCCCCCCAAAAAAAAGCTGAATGAAAATAATTATCGTTTTTATCGTATCAGCTGAAAATGAGCCGTCACGACATAATTTCTTGTTTTATTATTTATTTCTTTGTTCGTTTCTTATTATAAAATTAAACAGAAATAAAATAATTTAAAGTGACTCAAAATGAAACAGTGCTGGAAAGTATTTTATCAAAAGTCAAAAAGAACAAGATGTGAAATTTATTTTTTTAAATTTTAAAATACAAAGAATAAATATCTAAAGAAGAA
Source organism: Microctenopoma steveboyesi (assembly GCA_032359275.1). NCBI lineage: Eukaryota > Metazoa > Chordata > Actinopteri > Anabantiformes > Anabantidae > Microctenopoma > Microctenopoma steveboyesi. Next base: position 18,491,966 of record JAUMHF010000007.1, on the reverse strand, counting down.
AAAGATTTCTGTTAATAAGTTCTATAATCAGGGAGTGTGTGGAGTTTTATTTTTTATACTTAGCAAATTTAACTTAAAGAATTTTATCTATAATAATTTATCATATATGTTTTTTAATGTGTAAAATCTAAATTTGTTATGAGACATAACTTTAAAATGAAACAGTGTTAAAGTACTTTCCTGTATGTTAAGACACAGGAATTTATTTTAAGTTACTCAAAAGTAAAAACCTGCAGCAACAAAGTGAACAAACGTAAACACCTGTTGTTCACGTGTGAAAACCAACATGTGTTTCTACGCGACTTCTAGTTTGTAGTCGCGTGGCTCTGGGCTGTTGGTGGTTCTGTCACTGAAGCTTATTCTAGAGCCACAGTCAGTCAGAACAGATAAAAAACACCAGCTTCACGCCTACGCAGGGAAATGTTGGTGAAGATGAGCAGATAATTAGGCAGAAGAAGAAGACGGCAGTGAGGAGGAGGAGGAGTGACCAGCGGCTGTTTACTCACATCTGATTCTCAGCTCAGTGTGACGTGAGGAAGCTGCAGGACACACTCAGCTGACTGAGGCTCAAAGTTTGAAGAGGAAATTAAACCACCTGTTATCACAGTAGCTGCTGCACCGACCCTCAAATCATCACTGTGGCTAAGGGTGAGGATGCTACCTGCAGTCAATGCCCCGGGGCAGCATCCATCACACAGATCCATCACTCAAACCCAGACTCCGTTTAAACTGCTGGACACCCAACAAGTGTCCTGCCCCCCCTCAGCAGGTGCAGCAGTCTGGACTGTGCAGGTCAAAACTAAGCAGGAAAACCTGACTGTGAAAAAAGGCACAGTGAAGCATGAGATTTCCCTTCAGTGGCACTGCAGCGTAACCTGGAAAGGTTTCCACGGAAACTGGGAGCAGAGCTGAAGTCTTACTTCCAGACTCACTGTGTTTGACACAGTCAAACTAAGTCACTACACAGCTCAGAGAAACTTCTGCTTCAGCCTGGACATTTTCCATGGAACTGAGGGAAGCTGGACGATTCCCGCCCCTTCTCCTCTACGGCCGTGTTGTCTGGATGCTGCCGTTTTAAGTCCACTGTTTTTTTTCCAGAAGCTTTGCAGGGTAAACGAACTACATATTAAAAAAACACAGAGTTAGTGTGAACGAGCATACAACTGGGACACAGTGTGAGCTGGAGGAGGCAGATGGTGGAGGCTGAAAACAAATCCAGTGAGGGGCTGATGGGAGTTGTGGTCCCAGCAAGTGAGAGTAGACGCTACAGACTGTCAGTGTTACATTGCAGCGCGGCGGCAGAGGCTCACAGGTCACGCTCGGCGCTCCTCAGGGATAATGCTGCCAGATAACAGGAAGCTTTGCTGTTCAACCTAATCTTGTGTGCTAACATTAAGAGCCACGGCGAACAGCTGCGCTAGTAAAAGACGGGAAACAGAAGACGAGTGAGAGGTCATGTGTTTGTGAGGGGGAGAGCAGAGACAGAGAGGTCCACACACAGGCCGAGGTTCACGCCCAATGAAGCCTGAACCTGGTATTTCCGAGCACTAAACGATACGGTACGGTACGGTGTGTGTATACAATGGTCCACATGTGAGGAACCAGAGCGAGCTGCTCCACTGACAGCGTGGTCACCCGCCAGGTAACGGTCAGGTTTAGATCTGAAAGGTTTGGAAACGGTCAGAAACACCATGTGTGCTCAGACAACAAGTCATCACACTGCATGAGATTAGGATTACACACACACACACACTTTCAGGTTCTCATAGAGCTGACCATACATCTGGCATGATGGAAAACCCGACCAGCTAAAATCCCTGGCGTGCTTGATGACTTGTGATGTAATCGAGGTAACAACACTCGTGGGAAGTGACAAGAGGAGAGCTTCATGAGAGCTGGGGGGAGGACGGAAGCAGCAGGAGACCAGACAAAGAAGAAGGACGAGGCGAGGAGGAGGGCCGGCCGGCTACCTTGACCTCTCCTCAGGGGTCGGGTGAAAAGGCTAAGCAAACAGGTCGCCGGCTTTGACAATAATCCCAGCTGGCCCGTCGCTCCTCGGCCCTGGATGCCAGCACGCCGCCCGCCCACTAATCAGCAGCGTTCCTGAAACACCACTGTTGTTCTAAGGAAGCTGGGAGGGAGTCCGGACCCTCCCCCCCAAACCCTATCACCATACTACAGAGCGACTCATGCCTACATTTACAAAATCAGTTAAAACTGTGTCGACAAAACAACGTCTGAACGCGACGTTCCCCGTTCATTCGACTCCGCCCGCTGTGATCAGGTGATAAGCTCTGAAGACGTGTTGTAGAAAACGTGGGATGGACGGTGCAGCTGTGGAGCCGCGCCGTCGTCATGCTTCACTGAGCGGGCTAACGTTACTAATGGTCAACTTTTCTTTCAGTTTACTCACTTGGCGTTACGGGAATCGGAGTCTGACCTCCCTCTTTTGTTTTCTCCTCCTCTATGTGACGTTCCATACCCGCATCTCGGTATTGTTTCTTGGAATTACAGAGCATTAGGTTCGACCTTTGTCTCCCGTTTTCTCCCCTTTGACAGCTTCCTTTCCTGTTTCTTTCTGAATCCGCCTCTTCTTTCCTTTCTTTGCTTAATTGGAGTCTGTTCCAGCTTCTGATGTCTGACCCAGGTGAGGAGGTGGAGGCGGTTACCTCCTCCTGGATCAGGGACCTGTGAGTCAACGTACAGACCCGTCTCCAGATATATGATGAGTGTTCGGCTCCACGTTATCGCTCTGTTTCTGACCATTATCTCTGTGCCGAGGTGTTTAGACCCGGTCTGAAGGACCTGAAACAGCAGCGTGAGCCCGAAGTGTTTCTATGTTCACACAGTCATCGTGGACCGGGCCTCTGATCGCTGCCTCCAATGGAAAAAGGAAACAGGAGTTTTGGGTCCAAAGTGTTTCACCTGCTTTGAAACAGCAGACCCGATGAGCCCGGATCTACGTAGACCTGCAGTTACCTAGACCCGTTCACAGCTGTCCAGCAGTAGGAGAGAACACAAATACTGAAGGACTACGAGACGTTACCACGTCTCTGTGGCAGCGTGATGACTCAGGCTTCACTGGAATTCCTAATAAAGGCGTTCGCTACGACGAGAGCCACAGAGGACACAGCTCGGTGAAGACTTTCTGGATATATGCAGTACGCACCACGTGGCCAGAGCTGAATTAGCTTAGCGTGACAGTGGAAGGAGAACCTACTGAGTATAATTCATTCATATAATTCAAAGTATAATACGAGCACTGTGGTAACGACCATCAAAATGCGTGAACGGAGCTGAAGCCAGTTGGGTTCAGGCCTGAGGTCGAGTTCTTGTACTTACATGCTAAACTCATCTGAGCATCCACACACACGGCACCGTGTCCGCTGATATTACCGTGTGTGTGTTCATCCTCATTTCCATAAGAGTGACTTCACCGCGGGCTGCGCGTTGATGGTCTGTTAGGAAGAGATGGGTCTGGGCCACTGTGGTTCCGAATGACGGCTGACAACACGCACTCGCTTCCCTGCTTCCTGGAAAAACATTACAGAGTCAGACTGTGTGAAACCAGCAAAGTCCTGGTCCACGTGCAGACACAAGGAGAACCACATAATCTCCACGTTGGTTTTGGTTTGTCTCATGATATGGGACAAACCATCACTACTCTTCTGTAGAACAGAGTCACTGTGCGTCTTTAAGCAAGATGTTATTTTATTCATTAAAGTCAGTCAGTTACGTTCATTCAAGTTAAAAAAATGAAGTAGTTCAACAAAAGTTACACAGAGCTGAATATGAAAGTAGCTCCTGTTCCCTATCAGTCAAATATCAGTTGAACATTTTAAAACATAATCTTAATCTGCTACGCTACACGTGCTAACCTGCATATTCTGTCATGTTGATACGAAAGACTGCATTGTTGTTTGTTTGTTTGTTTGTCTGAGCTAAGACTAAATCGGCCCAAATAAGAGTATACTTGTACCTACTCCTTTTCAAACATAAGATATCATATTATTAATGATGAAAAAAGTATTTCAGGCTTTTCGTACACTCGCTGTTAAACAGAGTGTGAAAGAGACAAGTTTTGTTGTTTTTCATTTTTAACAAACAATTTTTTTAACAGTTGTTAAAAATAGAACTGTGTGAATTTGTAAGCATAGACATCATATTGTGATCATATCGCATTGAACTTGATCTGCCAACTCATTTAAGAAGACACAGGCTTAGAGCTCGAGTCTGGCGCAGAACACCGACGTCCTCCACTCCTGTGAGTCCTGTTCACCCTTCCTCTGAAAGTGGTGAGGACACCGAGGGTCCTGCCCATCCTACAACAATGACCTTAGGCTGAGATGCTGCGCTACCTTTATTCACCCCCCCGATTAACACCAGGACCCACGGGATGGGCCGTATCAAGATTACGCAATGCGAGGTTCTCATCCACCTCTTATGATCTTTCTTCGCCTAACAGAGAGAGAGAGTGTGTGCTGCTGGAAACAAACCTTACTAAACACACACACACACACACACACAGGCACACACACACACACATACACACACACACACACGCATGAATTTCATGCATCTGTCCACAAAGAGAAAATGGTTGAATCTGGTGAAATACAGAAAAATGGCAAATATCACTCATTGATTCAGAAATAAATGCAGACATTACAGAATTCATACTGGCAAAATTGGTTTCAATGGAAATCTATGCCTCTTTTTTGGCCACGAAGATGTTCAGAGGAAGTATTTGATACTAAATAACACTAATCTACAATAAATCAATTTTCTGCTAAACTTCGACATATGCAAGACTCTAAAAAGCACCGAAGTCCCGTCTCCCTGATGTTTCTTAGGTGGAAAATATTAGTATTTTTGTGATAACAATAAAATATAATCTAAATAATGAATCCAACATTTAAAGTGTTAGATCCTGAAGATAATGTTTGGTAGTTGTGAGCAGGGTGGAAGTTGTTCAAAGACAACTCTTTTGCCTAAAGAGAAAAAAGATGCAGCACAGCTGTGATTTTAAAAGTCCAAAAAGAGATCATGAGGTGTAACATGGAGGCTTTACAACAGAGGGAGCAACAAGTCACAAGTCTTTCACAAACAACCCAAGTGATGCGGGTCCTTGGAAGAAATTATGTGAAGAAAGGGAAATGCTCAGAAGAGAATTTGAGAAGAGCAACAAAGAAGTGTAAGACCAACATCAGACCTTGATGCGTACCGCCGAGGTTAGGGTTACAACAGAAAGACCAGACATTCACACAACCTCTGCAAGAACTGGAAAAACCTGAACACAGCTTTAACATCATCACTCAGCAAAACAGGGCTTAAGTTGGCTGTAATTAAATTCAATTCAATTCATTAACTAATAATAATAATTTAGTTAAATAAAAAATCTATTTGCTAAACTAAACAAAGACCTTTTCAAACAAACCTTTTCTCAACTGAAATGATTCTGAATCAGGTTACGTTTAAATTAATAAAACATTGAATTAAATAAAAATACAATATCTAATAATTTTGATGTATGTTTTTATTTCGCTTATGTGGGCTTAAAAAGAGTTTCTTATTTCTTTCTTACAAGGCATGTTTTACGTTAGAAGCATTATTTGCTTCTGATATTATCTTAACAAACAGCAAACTACAACAATGTCCCTGTAGATGAGGAAGATTAATTTTCCTATCTACCTATAATTATGGCACTAACAAATCTCAATTCTAAAATCTTATGGAATGACACTCAAGTGAATGACAAGTTATTCATCTATTTCTTCACATTTCATATAATTACTGTTAAAAAAATAAACAGCTCTGTTATTATCCAGGATGTCCTTCTCTCGCCCAGTGACGAGGAGAGTCTGCAGCTCTAACTTTTAAATGAATAGTTCTCCAGAGCTCTTTTCCACCTGCTGCACAAATGAATTAATTCAAACATACTGAACATGGTCAAATCACTTGTGTATGTTATTAGATGAACCGGCCCATAATGAACGTTCACCAGCTGAGAGAGAGTCTAAGTCCTGAGAATTCATGAGTTCCAACAAAAATTAAATTGTGTGTACAAATTACAGTTTCCATGAGTGTTAATACTGGTTGAATAACTGAATTATGAAATACATTTAATTTAAATTTAATCTAATTTAATGTCTATTACTGTCTTTGAGTGGCTGAGGTATGGGGGTGTGATATTTCTAGTTGTTTGTCTTTTCCTTATGTGACAAAGTTAATTTTAATAGATGTTGCATTGTCCACCATGATTTCAGACTCCACCATCCATCCTTTAGACGGAAAGACTAGCTTAACTTTAAGTCTGTGTGACAGATAAATTAATGTAAATGGAACTACTCCTTTAAGACCATTTTAAATATTAGAAATAATTATATTGCTTTACTAACTAAAGTCTAACTTACTGGACAAAGAGGAAGTCCAGTAACCAGTAATTCAGATAACCTGAATGTAACATTAAATTAATTTAATATAAGCTTAGCTTGCTGTCATTTGTCTCACGGCACATTTAGAAGAAGAAGAATCATCTTTATTATCATTAAATACATTATTACACGTTACATTGAAATTAGTTCTCTGCATTTGACCCATCCCCCCTTGGGGGGAGCAGTGAGCAGCCGCCTGATATGGGGATGGGCTGGGTGCTGCAGCTGGGAATTGAGCCTGCTATCTCTGCATCCGGGCCCTCTGCTCAAACCACTGAGCTACCAGGCTGAAATTATTATTGGCTTTATCATACGAATTGACAAAATTTTTATCTGCTTCTTGAAAGATCCTTTAAAGAAACATTATGCATTCACACATCACCTAAAGTGAGGCCACATCGAATGGCTACACTAGACTACAAGACAGAGTTAATCTAACTAGCAAGATAATATTAGTTTCTAATGTTTCTAATACAATACTGGAGTATGTAACATTAGGTGTAGTTATTAGCTGTTATCCAATAGTACATCAACAATTTGTGTTTTTGCTCTGTTTTAGAAGGTGTGTGTGTGTGTGTGTGTGGCAGTATTAGCTAACCTTAGCAAGTTAGGGTTATTAGCTAACATTAGCGCTAACGGCTAGTCTACCTACGAACTAAGAGTTTTGACTTTAGTCAAATCGTACATATTTACCTTTTACTAGTTAGGAACCTTTTATACCTCAAAGATCTAAAAATAAGTACAGGTACAGTAACTGTAGCATAGTCTGTACCTCTGGAGGCACCCCTGCTGTACCCATATTTCTGGGAATGGAACTGTAACGTGCATAATTTGCACAGGGTTTAATTACAATAATTTTGTTTGCTTGTTGGGCATCAGTAAATGTTACTGGTTGTTGATGGGGCATCCTGTGATACTGATAATGGTAGTATGTTGTTGATATTACACATTGCACGTCTCTGCAGTAAATGTACTGTAACTGTTATAGGTGATGAGCCTTGTGTTAAATCACTTTTAGTTACTGTCATTGTAAATATGGAGTAGTTAAATCAAATGACAATAACGTGTAGATATAATGTCCTGCTGAGGTTACGTTAAGGCCATTTCATTTTCAGAGTGGAGCATTGACGGCCTAGGTAGAAAATGCACAGCCCACTACTGTGGGATATGAACTTTTGCTCCGTATCGCCCTAGTTCGGAGGCTAGTCCGCTCATTGTGTGCGTGCATGCCTGCACACAGACACGCAGTGAATCACAGTGCATGTGTGTAGGCGAGAGAGCATAACCCCCCCACCCAATGGCAGACACAAAGTTACGCCCCTGATCTGTGGTTCTGAAGACACAAGATCTCTATAATTTATGTCTGCATTTTGAGACTTCGAGTCTAATGTTTGGCAGGATGGAGGCATCATTTTCAGGCAGTGTTCAGTGGTCAGCATTAATATCACCATCTGTCCTGCAGGGATTTACTGCGGTTAACTGATCAGGATTTTACAAGCTGTTAGCAATAAACATATTCAAACATTTTCAAACAACTGCAAGCTCTTGGTTTTTAATGCGACCTAATGCATCTAAGGCATAGACGGACCGTTGCATGTTGCTGTGTTTCTCTTGCTGTAATTATAGTGAAGTTTTCAGGACGATTGTCTCTGGTTACAAAGTGCTGCAGGAAGCAAAGGCAGCAACTAATCAGATGTAATACACGAACAAGCTGCAGAGTAAAGACTGCTTGTGATTTGTACGGCTGACATTTTTGAATATGTTTCCACGTTTCATCACTGCTGATGAAAACCACATTAGCCCAGGCCGGGTTTTAAAGCTGGGCTGGGAACATGAGACATGAACAATCATTTTACATAAAAGTAGCAAGGTACGTTTACACAAGTACTTTACTTTTACGATTTATGGTTTTAACATCATTAGACAAGATTAGATTGTTATAGAAACCATGATAATAATAATAATAATAAAACACTGATGTATCATTTATGGACTAAACCCCCCGTTTCTATATAAGATGATAAAATTATATTATTATTTATGTTCCAACGCATTTTATCAAAACAACTAATCTGGACTATACTTAACGTTAAGTACTGTTGTACTCCAAGTGAATTTTAGATCATTTACTTTAGAACTTTTTTCTGAGTAGAACATTTTACTTGAGTATTTTTCAGGGCACATACTTGAACTTAACTTGAGTTTTGAGTTTTTGGACTTCGTACACCTCTGGTGTGTATTTATTTAAATGTGCCGTGTTTCACAGTCTACCCAGTAACTGGTGATTCATCCGACCAGGAAGGGGAGCGATGGCTGATAATCAGGCATCTGGAAACCATGACAATCAGAGAGCAGGAAGACCTCAATCAATGAGACGGCACACACAGTGTACACATGGAAAATAATAATATGCAAACAGTACAGCAATTACACACTCAATAAATAGTACACACACACACACCTGGTGTTTAATAGATGCATGAGGTATGGAAACAGTGAAGTAATTTCTCGACCTTTGTACAATCACAGCTCGATATAATTTAGTCCTGATGGTTAATAATCATAATGAGCAGCAGATCAGTCTGATGATCAGAGTGGAAGAAACCACTTCGTTCAGCAGTTGTAATAAACACACAGGAACTATGTCTGTAAACGACAAATGCAGCTGCCACACTTCATCGCATCCCTGTAACAATTTCCAAATGAGGGATTCGCATGCAGAACCGAGTTACCTGCTTGCTACAGCTGTCGTCACATCACCTCAAATCAGTTTCCTGATCGATCCCAAAGACAAAAGAGGTCTGAGCTTTAAAGTCAAACTGTCCTCCAGCAGAGACGACTTTACGCTTCACAAACCTACAGATGTTAATACATTACAGATCCCACGTGAAGAGCTGGTGCCAGGGAACCTAACACGGATGAGGGGTCAGATGAAGCTACAAGATCATTAAACACCAACCTTTCCAGAATACAAGTCTTTATGGTAAAGCACATAAACAGGGGCAGCTGTGGATCAGGAGGTAGAGCAGTCGCTTTACGATCCGTGGTTCGATTCCCCGCCTCCTTCAGTCATATGTCAAGTGTCCTTGGGCAAGACACTGAACCCCAAGTTGCCCCCGGTGTGTCAGCTCTGCCATCGGTGTGTGTGTGAATGAGAAGCAGTGTAAAGCGCTTTGAGGACCAGTCTATGCAGAACATTTATTATCATTTACCATGAAATACACATTTAATCTTGGACTGAAATCTTTGTTATGGACTTTTCATTGTGCGTATTTATATTTTATCACCAATGAGTAAAAAGGTTTAAGCACCACGAACATCGTTTCGCACTAAGGACGGGGCTGTACGTTACTTTCATAATTCCAAAGGAACACAGCTGAAATAAAATGACCTCTAACGTAGACAGACAGTTTCTGCCGGACAGTAACACACACACAGATGTTCTTTACCTCGGCCCCAAGGGAAGGAGACTCGCACACAATTGCTCATTTCTGTGCACACGCTCACACAAACACACACAAAGGTGCGCACACACATGTGTTAATCATACACTCACTCACTCCAAGACATGCAGCCATGCAGACAAACATGCAGAAAGTCACTCACAGCTGTACGTAGTACACAGACAACAGTGTGTTACATTGACCCACATTCACTTCCTGGAACAACGACGGCCATGACTTCTGGAACCGAAACGCAGCATGTCTGCTTTGGGAACCGGCTTTTTGTCCCCACAGTGTGAGATTTCTGTTCCACTACCATGAGTAACACAGACACGGGCGATGACACACAACATGTCAGATCTGAGCAGAAGAAGAATCGCAGGCCAAGACATAACAGATGAGTCCTCTCAGGCAAAAAGACAGATTAAAGCTGAACAACACTGTGCTAAGAATAGTACTGCTAACGCTAAACGCTGCTACACTACGTTAAACTGGGACAGAGCTCTGCGCTGCGGTTAGCTCACACGCGTCACGACTCATATTCCAGGACGTTAATCAATGAGTCCAAGAAACTGTCTGTCCCAGAGACGGGAAGGGGACGAACATGAGGTCACAGATTTAAGGAAGTTCCCTCCTGAGTCGTCCGATTCACAGCAATAACTGAACATGAGGTTACTATGACCTTTCACCTTTGACTGAAAAAACTAATCAGCTCATCAATGATTTAACCAGTTTTGTGTTAACATATCGTACTGAACGTGAAATGACTGTGAACTTTGACCTTTAAAGTCTAATTAGTTCATCGCTCAGGCCTGAAGTTGACCCCAGGGTCAGGTCACTGCGCCGTCAGACGGACAAACATTTACATGCTGACAGCACGGAGGCATAAAAACAAGCAAACGATCTGCGGCTTAAAGGGATAGTTCACCAGAATATACTGTCACTGTGTGTGTGAGAGTTGGTGTATCTAAAGTCCCTGAACCTGAACCTCAGTTGTCCTAACAGGTTTAGACCAAAGAAAAGGAAGCGACAGCTCTCTGGTGAATCTTTATCTTTCTTTCCCTGTACAGCAAACAATAGCTAAATACGACTACTTCTACTCTTTCTTTAGTTTGGCAGCAGCAGCAGCAGCAGCTCACACGCCCGTCCTCCGTCTCTAAAAGTTTCCACTGACTAACTTTCTCTGCTGCTTCAGCTATTTCGTTGTTTCACTTGCAGAAAGATTACAGTAGAGCTTCTGCATGGTTGTTCCCACAGACCGGGTCATGAAGCCGACTACGAGGGGCTGACTGGACCCTAACGACCAGCGGAATTAGTTCACCAGCACAAACAAAAACTGAGATGATGGAGATTCATGTTGAGATAACGACATAACATTAACTTTAGAAGGATTCAAAGTCATTGCTGAGTTCGTTTCGTCTCAGGATTCTCGTTTCCTTCGACATTCGAACCAACAGAGACGAACTTTCCAGCAAAGGTTCCGTGTTTTTAAACTCATTTCATTTAAACCTCACAACATTTATCTAAAACTGGTCAACACTTCTCATTGTGGACATGTTGATGTACTAGACAATAATTCCAGGCCTAGAGCAGATCTCTCACACACACACACACACACACACACACCATTATGGATCAATGCCAGAGTTTCCAGTGGTACCAGCCGTTAATGACCACTGAAGCTCTGACCACCAAAGGACTGTTAATCAAATCAGAACTGAGCCAAACAATAGATGACGCTTCTGCACCCCCACACACCCACCTCCACTACCCACCCCCCAAACTATCCTGTCCCCCCCCCCACACACACACACACTTACTTTACAGTCTAATGAAGCAGGATGGCCGGTGCAGCAGCATCAACAGGGAGGCCGCGGGGGGCCTGGAGGCTCTTAGGTTGAAAAAATGAAAAGAACAAAAAGAAAAGGAGTATGATGGGGTGGGGGTGGGGGGCGTGGGGTTTAAGGAATGAAACCACACACACACACACACACACACTCTTTTTGAGCAGGTGTCAGCTGTTTCTGTGCAGAGGAGGCAGCAGTGAAGTTGGGAACCTGAGTCCAATTTGGAAAAGTTCGATATTTCCAAACTGATTAGATGTAAATTAAACCGGGTCGGGGACACAAAATGGCCGCCGTGGAGCATTGTCATGGTAACGCAGAGCGAAGTAGGTGACGCTGTAGCTGCGCGACGCCTGTTTTTACTCCTTCAGTTTGTCCTGGTGTCGAGCTCCATGTTAAACCAGGTCCTGGTTCTGTTCAGGATCAGATTCTTTATTGTGTTCCGTCTTTATTTTAGCTTTTACTCTGCATGTTGCTCGCTGAAGCATTATCTGTTGGTCTGTTTCTGATACGCGTTTGTACCCAAACAACGAGTTGAAAAAGGAGAAATAGTTCAGATGTTTCATTTAAGAAGTGTTGTTTTCAGCTTCTTTTATTTTCAGTTCAGACTGTGCAGCTTCAAACTAACAGTGTTTACGGTGCAGAAAACTAATTCATCGTGACTTTAATGTGTTTGGATTTTACCTTTCACACTTTCAGTTAAATCGCCGCTACACTAAAATTGTTTTAGCAACAAATTTATACAATCTTTAAATATATATTTATATGTATTTATATACATAATATTATTAAATACAATTTAATTAAACAAATTTTGTATTGTATTTAGAAAATGACAAATAAATACTCTGTTTAACATTTATAAATTCTAACTATTATTTTGAAAGAGTGTCACAAATAATAAATTAAATAAAAGAATCAATTTAACGTATTTAATATTTTTATTTTAATTATTGTAAATGTATTTTAGTTTTTTTAACAGTGGTGTATTTTTAATGATATCTTTTAATTCCAGGTTTACAAAATTAAAACATTTGTTATATAACAGTGATATATATTTTTGTCCACAAAGTCAAAACATTCAAGGTTAAACAATTTAACAAATAAAAATATTTCTGGTCATGCACGTAAATTAGTTGGATATGATGAGTCTTCATAAAAACTGGAAAAATGTGAAAGCTTGATTAAACAGATTCTGATTTCGTCTTATTAGAGCCACATCGTTTTGCTGCAGCTGCACCTTTAATTCTGAATTTACGTCCATTAACTGGTTCAGATACGTTTGACGGGATCAAATTTGACAAACAACAAAACACAATTCTGCTTTTGAGAAACGGAAAATACATATTTCATCGTGTTGCTGATGGAAACATGCAACTGAAATTACATCATTTCATTTATTATTCAGCTCAGCACAGTAAACATTTCGACGCCTGCAGACTTTTCCAGCACGCAGGAAGAACATTGTGTCTTGTTTTATTTCTGCAGTAACAGATCTTTGTTTCCGTGAGTAAATCAAGAGTCAGAAGGGTTTAATGTTCAACACCTTTAGGATTCTGTAGTAAATATGGGAAATGAACGGAATTCTTTTTATTTCTAAATGTTCTTAGGGCTGATAATTGTGGATTTATTTCAGTTCTCCAGTAAAATAGAGAGTAGTGAGGTTTCATTTAATTTCAGTCAGAGTTTGTTTGCTCCCGTCCTGAAACCAGCCGGACGGTTCGGCCTCTGTCAGGTTATGTAAAGATGAAATTCTGTTTGTTTAGTGGTGCACTGCTCTTCCTGGAGACCACCTGTCAATCAAACCGAAGGGGCAGACAGGACACTGGGACATCATCCTTTGGAAGCAGCCGTGTTTGTGTTTTCACATCAACGATGTGCCTCCGGACGTTAACGAGCTGTTCTCTTCTGTAGCATCTGTGTAAAACCTCAGCACTAACACTCAGGTATGTTTGAAAAGTATAAGTACTCGTAGTTTTATCGTTTGATTAAACTAAAGACTGAGATGAACATTGATTCAACACACATTTACTGTTTCTTCATAGTAAACCTGTTATTCTGTACCTGCTGCTTCTACTCCCGTCGTTAACCTGAACACACCTTTATATTTGTTTTCAGTTGTACTAAAGTTTATTCTGTTTATAAAACTACCAAATGCTGACACTGATATCATCAGTATGAATATTAATTGGGTGTGTTTGCATCTTCTGCAGCTGAAATCAGTGTAAACACACACACACACACCCCCTGCTGCCACATGTCGCCCCCTGCATGTACAGCACTGAATGACGCCCTCATTCATCCTTCACCCCGAGTTTGTGCAGAGCTCACTTTTTGTGTAGCGTTAGAATGAATTATTGTAAACACACAGCTAATAACGTTAATATTATATATATGTTATATCTTCTGTGTTAAATATGTGGCAGCAGCAGTGTATTGTAGTTTCACTCATTTTGATTTTAGATTAATTAGAAAATGTAAATATTTCATATTTAAAGCTGCATGAGAACACAAATACCTAAAAAATAAACTCAATACTTTAGATGAAGATTTAGTTTTTAAGGCTCTTGTTAAGGCTCCTTCAGCCTGTAACGTTGTGTGGAGCACAGCGCCCCCATCAGGCTGTCACTCAATGTAATACTGTAGTTTAGAATATCAAAGAAGCTTTCTCTCTATCTTAGTGTTTTCTGATCCAGTTTTTGTGGCTAAAGATAAAATAATTCTGCTGTTGCCTGTTTTACATCCTGGCTGTTAAAAATAAGAAAATACAACATTATGATCTCATCCGAACAAACAGAAACATCAGAGCATTAGTTTGAGTCAGTGTTTGGATGCTTCATCTCTGACCAGCAGGAACTCTGCTGCCCCCTGATGGATCCCAGACCACATGATTTTTATGCACACGCACACACAGACACGCACACATGCACACACACAGACACACACACACACACACACGCACAGATCTGCTGAAGGACGAATGCCTGTGAGCTGGGGAACAACTTTCTACCACGTTTACTTGACTGATAATAATCAATTCAGCTACTTCACCATAAATTACTAAAGCATGTTAAATTAATCCAGTAGTTACAGTGAAAACGTCATGTTCTCCTGGACCCAGTTCACGCCTGGTGTTAACGTGTCTCCTTTAACATCAAACGCTGATTGTCAGATGTTGTTAGTGAATCATCTATGAAGCACATTTTGTTAGATTTCCACCGTCACAGGAGTCCTACTCCTAATTAACGTCTCACTTACAGACGTTTGCTTTATTTAGTCTGAGCTGTGCCTCGAGAACTTTCTCCGCCGTCTCTGTGGACCCTCAGGAAAAGTAAAAAATAAATCAGTCACCACCTATTAACCCTGAGTGCTGAACAGCTGGCAGATGTTCTCACCGACATCTTCAACATCTCTCTGAGCAGCGCCGTCGTTCCCACGTGCTTCAAGGCCACCACCATCGTCCCCGTGCCCAAGAAGTCTACCGTGTCCTGTCTCAATGATTACCGTCCCGTTGCACTTACACCTACCATCATGAAGTGCTTCGAGCGGCTCGTCATGAGACACATCAAGACCCTGCTGCCCCCCTCACTGGACCCACTGCAATTTGCGTATCGCCCAAACCGCTCAACGGACGACGCCATCTCCACTACACTCCATCTTGCCCTCACACACTTGGACAAGAAGGACACATACGTTCGAATGCTGTACATAGACTTCAGCTCAGCATTCAACACTATCATCCCCCAACAACTGATCGGGAAGCTGAGCCTGTTGGGCCTGAACACCTCCCTCTGCAACTGGACTCTGGACTTTCTGACCGGAAGGCCTCAGACAGTACGGATCGAGAACTGCACCTCCAGCACCACCACACTGAGCACGGGGGCCCCACAAGGCTGCGTGCTCAGTCCCCTGCTGTTCACACTGCTGACTCACGACTGTGTAGCAACACACAGTTCGAATCACATCATCAAGTTCGCTGATGACACGACCGTGGTGGGTCT
>JAUMHF010000007.1:18448603-18460233 GCA_032359275.1 Microctenopoma steveboyesi | reverse complement strand
CTTATAGTTAGAGGTGGATCAGGTAACTGAACCATCTCTTAGTTAAGCTGCTATAGGTTTAGTCTGCTGGGGGACTCTCCTGACACTCTGAGCTCCTCCTTTTCTCCCTGTCCACTTCACACTATCATCACATCATATCAACTTTTGTCTCTCCATCTGTCC
The DNA here is from genome assembly GCA_032359275.1 of Microctenopoma steveboyesi. NCBI lineage: Eukaryota > Metazoa > Chordata > Actinopteri > Anabantiformes > Anabantidae > Microctenopoma > Microctenopoma steveboyesi. The sequence continues at coordinate 18,460,071 of JAUMHF010000007.1, read as the reverse complement.
TCGTAGCGGTAGTTACTGGTCCTGTGTTGATCTGTTACCTGCTGCTTGTTTCTCTCTGTCCACTCACCCCCACTAGTCATGGCAGATGCCGTCTCCTTACTTTGGTCCAAATAAGACAGATGTACTTTCTGTCACTTTAGGTTGTTGGTATATTTGAGTAATGTTCAAACGCACTGATCCACAAACATCTGTGCTCCAGCTAAGTGTATTTTTACTAAAGACTACTCTGGTATCTGATATGGCTTCGGTTACAGCGACGTTTGAACTTTGACCCCAGGGCCAGTGGAGGTCGGGGGTGTATGAGGTGTGTGTTTGCTCTGTTGTCACTGTGCTCATTTGAAAACTACAAGAAAACTGATCTTACAGCTGTTTCTGAGAAGCTCAATCGATTATCCGATCTGTTCCTGCAGCAGAACCGCGGCCCCACAGCCACGCTGACCGAGGGTGACCTTTGACCTCAGAGGAGGACTCGCATATGCACGCACACACAGATTTGCAGTATAATCAGCGACATGCAGGATGTGCAGTTTCAGCACCATCAGGAGTGTGTGATTAGCGCGGTGTAGGTGGCTCCTCCCTGCTCCGACCTGTGACCGATGCAGGAGCGAGACGGGCAGAAAGAGGAAGAGAGAAGAACAGTGAATGACAAGTTTTTACCTGCGGCTCAGATCTGCCACATGCTCCTGAAGCCAACTGCTGCTGGCCGCTAGAGAGAGGAGACACAAAGAAACAACGGTTCAGCACACACTGATGCACAGCGTCCTCTGCTCACTGTACTCACACAGTTTCACACTGCGACTGGTGTAAAAACAACCCACAGGTGAACAGTCTAAAGACACCACAGAGATCCCACACCTGACGGAGCTGAGCTGACGGTTCACAGAGAAGAATGATTTCAGTGTTTAACAGTCCGACAGAGGTGAGCAGCAGGAAACTGAAGGTGTGAAATGTTAAGTCACAGATGTTTCACTTAACTTTATTCCATCAACAGAGACGCAGCAAGCCCCTCTGTTTTAATGAGTCTGTGGGGGTGGGGGTGGGGTATCAGTCACTCGTAATAAAAGATAAATAAATAGATAAAAATAAGCAGCCTCGCTCTGCTGCACCGTCCCACCTTTAATGTGCGATGACATCAAGAGGCCTGAAGGCTCAGCGTCGGGTCAAAGGCTCTTCACATCCCATCCTGCTCAGACCTGAGTGTGTGTCTGTGTGTGCACAGAATATGGGGTGTGTGTGTGTTTGTTTTGCTAGCAGGGTGAGTCAGTCTAAACAAACATTTTAATGGAGTGACTTATTTATGATCTGTGTGTACAACGAGGACGTGCAATGTTTATGAGTGTGCGCGTTTGCATGTCTCCCTGCCTGCGTGTCCCCCTGGCACACTACATTACCACTGTCTGGAACATCGTTGCGTAATGCACTTTTACTCTTACTCCGGCAGAGAGAGAGTGTGTGTGTGTGTGTGTGTGTTTGCGTGTGCAGTGAGTGAGGGATGTTGTGCTTCGCCAAAGTTAAGTGCCCGTGTTTGTGTGTGCAGTTTTATCCCCCTCCCATTCCAAAATGTCAGATGTTAAGTGATGTTGAGACTGCTCCGAACACAAGAGCAGACAGCTGACAACACACACACACACACACACACACACACGCACACCACGCACGCACACACACACACACACACACACACGCACACGCGCACGCACGCACGCTGACCTCATTCATTAGTAGACTGTTCATGCAGAGGAGAGGAGAGACAGAGAGGAGAGACACAGAGGACAGGAGAGGAGAGACACAGAACAGAGACAGAGAGGAGAGGAGAGACACAGAGGAGAGACAGACAGGAGAGGAGAGAGAAGAGGAGAGACACAGAGGAGAGACAGACAGGAGAGGAGAGAGAAGAGGAGAGACACAGAGGACAGGAGACCAGAGGAGAGACAGAGAGAAGAGGAGAGGAGAGGAGAGACAGGGAGAAAGGGGAGAGGGGAGGGTGTGGAGAGGAGAAAAAAAAGGAGAGGAGATGATGAAACAAGGACAAAAAGATGAGGCCAGAGAGGGAAATAGGAAGAGGATAAAGGGGAAAGAACAGAAGTGGAGTGGAGGGGACAAGTGCAGCGGAGAGAAGAGGTAACAGGAGGAGGTTCACCTCTAGAGGTTCACCTCTCAGCTCCGTCCGCTGTTATTCCAGAACAACACGAGTATTTGTTAGGAAGGTTTTCTGGATGGGGGTGTTGGAAAGATGCGGGTGTGGGTCTGATGATAATTGAGCCAACAGGAGGAAAAACGTTAGGGTTAGAGGTTTGGCTGATGCGTCTCCTGATGAGATTAAAGTTACTCTCGTCTTCTTGGTGCTGCATTTAAACACTGAAGGAACACGACCACCAAGATGTGAAGCAAAGGGAAATCTATTTAATCTGTTTCTACTTCCTCAAACATGTGGATTTGATGCTCTGATGTTATTACAAACCTTTTTATTACAAAATTATTTGAACCCAAAGAGGGATAAAAACACGAGTATTAGTAAGTAGTAGTAGTGTTTCATCTCAACTCTTATCAAACATATTTCATGCCCCTGGGTGCTTCCTAAAAACACCCAAAAAATAATCTTTCATATTTGAAATAACCTACTGATTGACTGCAATTAGGAAGGGGCTAACCTCTGACCCTGCTGCTGCTGCTCACCAGTTATCTACTGACAAACAGTGAGAAAGCATTTCATCTTACTCCTATAATCCCCCAAAATAAAACAAAAGCCAAATTGTCCCCGCTCCCCAGTGAGGGTGAGGATTACCAAATCACAGGAGGAACCCGAAACACACAAAAAGCACTAAATCCATTTCCCCTCTTAGAAGAAAAACAAAAAGACCGAGCGGCTGTGTGACTGTACCTTCGGAGACGTAGGCGAACGGTTTGTTCCGGACGGACATCAGGGTCAACAGGTTGAAGAACAGAGCCACGAACGTCCCGACCAACAGACGCCCGCTGCAGAGACACACACTCACACGTCAAACATCTTGTTATTGGACACACGACGCGGCGTAAGTTGACTGAAGCTACGCAAACATGCGGTGAAGAAACAGCAGCTGTTCTATGGATGCTCTTTAAAGTCTTTAAAGGTTTTCTCCAGTCCTCAAAAACTCAGTCACTCAACACAGTGGTGAACATTAACCTTATTATCAGGAACCTCTAAATGAACACAACAGATGTGTAACACAAAAAGCACACACACACACACACAGTCAATCCTTTTAAGAGGCTAAAACAATCAGTGGGAGGCGACGGGATGTCTAACAGAAACCTCCCGTAACCCCAGCCCAGCGAGACACACAGACAGACAGCAGACACCTGTCTCTGCAGTTAGTGACCATCTCTCATGTTGACCAATCACACAGCAGGAAGGGGAGGAGCTGAGGAACGGAGGTGTGAAAACAAGTCTCCTCCCTGATCGATTTATAATGCAGAGAAGAGCACAGGGTGGAAACATCACGGTTAGACTGACCCTATGCTCACAGGTAACTGGGCTACGGTCAGGAACACAAACGTCAGGAGGCTTCCTGGAAGACCTCTGTGTGTGTCTAATATGAAGCTATCAGCGCCAGCATGTGAAGCTAAAGGTCGGTTCCTGAACAGGCTGAGAACGAGCAGATCGGGTCAAACTCACTGACTCTGTAACTCAGGATGTTCTGTTCCAACAACAGCTGGCATTTCTGTGTGTGTGTGTGTGTTCTACAGGGAGACAGGAACATATTATGTTGTGTTTATCTTAGAACGTGGAGAGGGAATACGCGCGCACGTGTGTGTGTGTGTGTGTGTGTGGAGGTGCAGTACTTACGTATGGACCTCAGGCTGCTCCATTAAGCGCTCCACACTACCCAAACAGAAACACACACAGTCAACAACACAGGCCAGCTGGGACACCCCCGAGTCTGCACTGTAACATACAACTTCAACTCAGATTCAATAAAACTTTATTAACCACTCAGGGAGTTTACTCTGACTTGTTACAGCTGTTCTGTTGATCATCCATTAACTACAAATTTAAAGAATTATAAAAATCTAACGATAGATAAAACAGGTGTGAACAGTCAGAAGCAGAGCAAAAAATGTGATATTTATGAATAAATACACAACAAGTGCATGTTAGTTTAGTTATTACTTATTACGAGATCAATTCAATGAACTCATCACTTTAAATCAGAAAGTTGTTTTTAAGATTGAAAATATATACTTATTTATGTTAGTTAATTGTAATTTAATAAAACAGTGAACGCACTTTGACTTTTACAGACTCACACCGGCCAATCAAAACGCTATATTTCCTGCTTCCAAATTTCACGTATCAGCACATGGGAAGTCTCGCAGACAGCATGCCAACTGCTTGACCTGCGTGTGTGTGTGTGTGTGTTGTTATTCTGAAAATTCACCCCTCCCATTCCAGAGACCTGACCACAAAACAACCCCACACAGGCCGCCTGGAGGTGTGTGTGTGTGTGTGTGTGTGTGCACGTGTGTGTGTGCGCGACTCAGATCCAGACAACAACAGATCCAGCCTCAAACCTAAAAACTCACACACGCCTCTTCCTCCCCTTTAAGAGTAATTCCAAGGCCATCCCTTTAAGCACTAGTGTGTTCACAGATGGCAAGTTGTCAACAGATTTTATCAGACGTGTCTTTGAGGTTAAAAAGGTTTAATGTGTTAAACTCAGAACATCTTATTTGAGCTCTGCTAAAAAACTGTTGGGTAATCTGTGGAAACTCCTGTTGTAAATGCCACTAAACCTTCCCGGGGTCCAATTATTGCATTTCCCCAAACGGTCTGATGTCAAAGCGGAGCGGAGGCTGCAGGAAAACATGCACCCCGTGTGGAGCAAAGCAAAGTAGTGAGATTAGTAATGGGGGGGAAAACAAAGACAAAAGAAAGAAACAATTGGGAATATTTTGTGTATTGCTTTGGAAATATCAATTCTGTTGTTGCGCTGAGTCACGCTAAGAAAATAATTGAAATTTTAATCGAGAGAGACAGACTGAGTGAGACAAAGAGATGCAGGGAAAGAAAAGACAGACACAAACAGAGACGCGGCAGACAGAAGAGAAATCTAATTTTGTTTAATTCATTACACATTTTGTCTCGAGTATTTCTCTCTAACAGGAGTGTACACACCTCTCCTTCAGGATGAACAGGGCTCCCAGCTGGACGAGAACAGTGGAGGCAAAAACAGCCAAAACATCCATCCTTTCAAACCTGGAGACAGAGAAACATCAGAGGTTTTCATCTGGGATCCAAAGATTAATGATACAACAGAACACGTGCATGTGTGTGTGCGTGTCAGGTAAATGTTTAACCTCAACCGAAAGCGGTTCTAGTCTCGACACAAAAACAAGAACTGAACCCATACAGAGCTGATTCAGGTCACCTGTCTGTCCGGTGACACACACACACATATTTGTTGGCTGCACGTCTATGATGTGAACCTCCCGTTCCAACACATCCCAAAGCTGCTCTGTTGGACTGAGATCTGGTGACTGTGGAGGCCATTTGAGTGCAGTGAACTCATCGTCATGTTCAAGAAACCAGCCTGAGATGGTTGGAGCTTCATGACATGGAGCATTATCCTGCTGGAAGAAGCCACCAGAGGATGGTACACTGGTCATAAAGGATGGACACGGTCAGTACCAACGCTCAGGTAGGCTGTGGCGCTGCAACGATGAGTTAGTACTGAGGGGCCAAGAAAATGTCCCCACACCATTACACCACCACCAGCAGCAGCCTGAACCGTTGATACAAGGCAGGATGGATCCATGCTTTCATGTTGTTGAAGCCAAATTCTGACCCCACCATCCGACTGGCAACTTCTTTCTTTACTTTACTTTACTTTACTTTGCTTAGCAGACGCTTTTATACAAAGCGACTTACAAGAATCTTCTATCATCCAATTTCCGTGCGCCTGTGTGAATTGTAGCCTCGGTTTCCTATTCTTAGCTGAGGAGTGGCACCATGGGTGGTCTTCTGCCTCAAGCTTCGACGCAGCGGTTCGTCTTGACCATGTCAACATGTGATTGGCTGATCAGTAATTTGGACAGGTGTGCCTAATAAAGTGGCCGGTGAGTGTATTTACTACTGCCTTCGCCGTGTTTGTCAGACTCCTAAACGAATGCTGGACACTGCTACAGCTCGTCTCTGGTGCCTCTCTGATTCTCTGAGCATCACATTCTGTGGCCTCCAAAAACATTCAAGTTCATTGAAATCATTACTTTTACATTTCAATCAGCGTAAACGTATGTTGGATGTTATTTAGCTGGACTCACCCGAACGAGTAGACCTGACTGGGTTTCTTCATGGTCACCCAGGAGCTGATGAGACAGGTGATCAAACTGCAGGTCACAGGAAGGTGAGGGGGAGGCGAGGAAGGGCGATGGCAGGAAAAATAAGTGATAGTGATGGAGGGATGGAAGACACAGAGAGACACAGACAGGAAAGGTGCACATAGAACAGAGTTAGTGACACACAACAGAAGTAAAACCAACAGAGGTCGGCTAAAGTTCACTTCTTTTAAATGTGCGATATTTTATTCATTATTATCTCACAATTCATTTTTCATGAGTGGAAATTCTCACATCACAATGGTAGACGCCAGCAGAGGTGAGCAGATGTGGTGTTATCAGACTGTTTCTTTAAGACAGAGAATAAACCTACCGAATGTTTTCATGCGGGACTAATGAATAATTCAAACTATGAAACCAGAGCCTCCTAAATAGGAATTAAACAAACTTCTCTCATGTATGTGTCCTCATCCAGGAACCGTCTGTGCTGCACGTTAACAAACACTCACCTGAAGAGGTCGAAGATGGTCAGGTACGTGTAGGCAGTTAGGGCTGGAAGGACAAAACAGAGAAACAGAACATCACACATCGCGCTCAGCACCGTAACACAAGAAACATGCATCAGATCAGGGTTGGACTTTCCAGTTTAACCCAACACTATTAGCCTGCTTTACATGCTGCTACGACAAACTAGTGCAATGAATACAGTGGTCTGACGTGGCATTAGCTTTAGCATTAGCATTAGCATTAGTCAGGCAAACAGAAAGTGAACATAATAGATGATTCAGCTGCTTTTAATGGGAGCACGTTAGTGAAATGAAGAAACGTGGGCAGGAATGACAGGGGTCCAGCAGATGGACCTCTGTCATACAGGTGTAACAGAGATCACCTGAACTGACCCACAACCTTCGTCTGCTCGATTGAGCATCACTATTTTTACCAGAGCCACCACCTGGACAGCAGCCGAATTCCCAGTCAATTAGGGAGTCAACAAGCCGATAAACTGGACACTCCACTCTGGAAAGGAAGGGTAATTCAGTTGCTTTGGATAAAACCATTTTGAGCTAACATGACCTGGATGACTGAGAACCTGCTCAGATATTAAGCCGATAAACTAATCGGCCGGTGGCTCATTAGCTGCAGAGAGCTCCCAACTAACCTGTCTTAAATACTCGCTGACACCTGCCTGTCTGTCATCTGTCTATATTTCTGCCCGTCTTAATGGCCACCAACCAGCTTTCTGTAATCAGGCTCTGCTGTAGGGGGATGAGGAGAGCGGATTAGAGCGGCTTTGTGCCGAGAGGAACATTTTGTTTCCCCACCACTAGCGTCCATGTTGGCCAACCTGACGCCATGTAATCCTGACAGAGAGCCCCGCGGCAAAGACCCACAGAGACAGACGAACAGAGGAAGAGAGAGAGACGGGCAGGGGGGCTGAGGCTGAGTGACAGATTGATGGCCGGGGAGAGAGAGGGAGCGACTAAGAGGAAGACAGATGGATGGACGGAGAGATCAAGGCACAGAGAGGTGAGAAGGAAGATAGACAGGATGATGGACACGTAGACAGACAGGTGAACAGAGAGAAACTGAATGAGAGACAGTGACGGACAATCTGGAAAACAGGCCGAGCCTGAAACTTGAGGATGAACTGAAACATTTTAAAAACTATATCAGACAGAATGCATTTCCCCGCACATTGACGGGGAACTCGTGTGTCCGGAGCTGCTGTTCCGGTCCTGGAGGTTTCCACTGACTTTGGTATGATCACAGAGACCAGAGCTGTAGGTGGTTCATAAGACTCCGTTACGTCAGGCAGGTCTAGTTGCCATCGAGTAAAATCTTTATTAGATTCGATTCGATTATTAGATTAGACGCACTATTTTAGTACCTTTGAGCATTTTAAGTAAAATCACAAAGGAAAAGCATCAATATAGTTGATTCATGGTACGAGGTGCTGAACATTCGTTTGTGTGTTATATGAATTACATCACAGTAGAAAAAAGCTGCTCATCACAGCAGCAGCCTGGAGATCCGTGTGGTGGAGTAGCGTGTTGTAGAGGTCTGTTCTTCTGCTGCATCCTGTCGTTATTGTGATATGATATATTCTGATACATCAGGGATCAATGTGCTCTGAAGTTGTGTTGTGCTGAATGAAAAACAGCAGACAACACAAGCGCTGACATCACAGTGACCCTGACACGAGCGGGACCGGATCAATACATGGGCTGAAATGTCCCCTCAATGTGCTGGGATGGGTTTACATATACAGTCCACCACAACACACACACACACACACACACACACACACACACACACAGAACCCACTTCAATTCCTTATAAATCTCCTGCTTACAAACACTGACACCCAGAGGACACGAGCATCTGATACCAGAGCAACAAACCGAGCAGACGGAACATTACTCATCTGTAACACAGGAGAATATGATACACGCAGAACACATGCACAAATACTGACGCAAACATGACAAAGACACACACACACACACCCCACAAGGCCCAGAGTCAACACCCAGAACAGACGGAAGGATTCAAACGCCTGTGTTTGTTAGAGGAGAGGAAAGAGGAGAGAGGAAAGGAGGACGGAGGCAAGGAGGAAGGAGAGGAGAGAGTAAAGGAGGAAGGAGAGGAGAGAGTAAAGAAGAAAAGAGGAGAGAGGAAAGGGGGAAGAAGGAGAGAGGTAAGGAGGAAGGAGAGGAGAGGAAAGGAGAGAATAGCTGAGGAAATGTTTGTCTTATTTCTTTTAATCGATACAGTTTGATGAGATTTTTGGGAAGAACAAGGTCAAAGAGGAAAAGGAAGCAAACCTCGTCACCCTCACGTAAACTCAGGCCAAAGACAGCTTAACGTGCGGGGGTGAAGTTCTTCATAGATCAATGGTCTAAAAGCACAAACTAAACCAAAAATCAACCAGAACCAAACATCGCGGGACAAAAAACATGTCCAGCACATGTACACGACAAACTTTTTCTCGTGTTTAACACGGATCCAACTCTGATACTTTCACTAAAGACAAAAAGTCTGATTCTGTTCCTACTCTGCACACACACACACACACACATACACACACACACACACACACACACACAGCTGGATGTGCTAACCACAGCGAATAGCAGCTCAGTGTCACTGGTTCCGGTAAACAGTAAACTGAGACCCCGAAGAAACACACACACACACCAACCGGGTCATGGTGTCAGCTCAGCTCTCCTGTGCTGCAGATGTAAACTAAAAGCTTCTATTGAAAGCCTCAACTGCTGCGGTGAGGAGGAACCCCAGGGAGGAGGAGGAGGAGATGAAAGATAGGACAGGGACAGTAAAGTGAGGAGAAGAGAGGTGAGGAAGAACAGAAGGAGGAGAACGATGAAGAGGAGGCTGGGAACACTGCCCAGTACTGAGGGCTTCTCAATCACACACACACACAGCTCGTACGTCAAGCAGCTCCTGTCGATATGATACTTGACCGAAGCACCACTGCGTCCATTTACGAGGTAAAGCGGATTCTAGTTTCTCCACGTGGGACGTGAGAGGCAGCTGGCAGTGATACGTTAGACCCAGCCCACCGCTAACCACCCCGTCCTCGTGCCCCCCGTGCCCTGACCCTGTAACGATAATCAATGTAACATCATCTGTTAAAGACAAAACAGTTCTCCGGAAACTAGGTCTCGCCATGTTAAGTCTGCTCCTGCAGCAGCGAAGATGATCAATCAGACTCTCAGTTTTCAAGTGTGTGTCTGTTCGTTGGACAAAACGAGTCACCAGAAGTCATTTCATTAGCTAAAATATATATTTAATATCTATTTAACAAGGCGGGACCCCACAGAAGCAGATCCCCAGACGTCAGCACTGAGAGCAAAGCAGATGTGGTGGTTGTTTGGGGAGGAAGAGGAGCTGATCTCACACACACACAGTAACCCTGTGTGTGTGTGGACTGCACTGGAGGCCCCGTGGGATGGGTCGCTTCACCAGCTGTGTTCTGACACACAGGAACACCGAGGGCCTGGGGACACCACACACACACACACACACACACACACACACAGACCACATGTGCACACTCGACCATCTCTGGATGAGAAAACAAACAAACAAACTAATGGATACGCACACAAACACTGATGACATGATTGTTAATTTAACATGTGTCATGATTCTTTACTGTGCCTGTGTTGTGTGTTTTTCTCTTCAGTGGTTTCTTAATACTAAAACAGAAACGTCTCTCTCTCTCTTCTCACTGGTTCTGTCCATGAGAAGACAAAACCACACGGAGAAGATGACGCGGAGGAGGACGACGTGCGTTTATTCATCAGTGGAGCAGACACTTGACCTGGTTTCTCAGCACTGCTCTGGGCCGCATAACAGCTGGATGCGCGCGGGCACACACCCACACACACACACAGAGGGGTGTGTGTGTGTGGGTGTGCGCATCTAAAAGGGGGGCTGATCATTTTAAATCATCTTTTCATTTCTCCTGACATCATTTCCTCACTTTTCTGTAAAATGTTTGAACTGAAACACACTAATGACAAAAGGATGAGATCACGAATGAGAGCTGGCCTGCGGCTGCATAGCCCCCCCGCTCACCTCTACACATTCAACAGGAGATGAGATACTCGGAGTGTGGTTGGTTAACCTAACGTTTTTAAATTCTAAAAAAAGAGGGTCAAACCTACAGAGACAGGCTGTGGACATGGAGGAGGGTCTATCCATCTGTTAGCATGGAGGACAGGAGGAGACAGGAGGGGTCAGGTGAAGAGCTGGGAGTCAGACAGAAGTGACTGACAGGACAGAGAGATGCGATAAGGTGAAAGACCAAGCTGAGGGGTGTGTGTCAGAGAGAGGCAAAGAGACGGGTTCAAGTGACACAAAGAGGTGGGCAGCCTGTGTCCTGTGTGCTTAAAACACACACGCACGCACACACACGCACACGCGCGCGCAGGAAAAGATGCCTGGAAAGTGTGTTTGTGTTTGTTCAGTCCAGTGAGACAAAAAGCTGATGTCTTTATTTTGTAAAAGGCTGAAAGCTGATCCAGTCGCCCCCTGCACAATTTGATACAGGACCACACACACACACACACACACACACACACACACACACACACACACACACACACACACACACACACACACACACA
>JAUMHF010000007.1:18427437-18447224 GCA_032359275.1 Microctenopoma steveboyesi | reverse complement strand
ACACACGCCTGGCAGGAACCAGACTGGGAGCCAAACTCAAATATGACCTGTACTGTCAGTAGGAAGCGAGGGGAACAAGGGAGTAAGGAAATGAAGGAAAGAGAGGCAGGGAACATGTAGGAGAGGAGCTAGGAGTCACACAGGCCTCAAATCATTCTTTGTGTCATTTTGACTGTAACATCAGCCTTTGAGGTTACTTAAAACACTGCCTGGGAGGCTCAGGTCAGGGCTAGAAGTGCCCACTGTCGAGCACCAAGCATAAAGTTACATTAAAGTTTGGTTTTTAACTCTAATGTTTGAAGTTTTGTATGAAAATCACAGAGAAGCTGTTTGACATTTTGAGTGCAGCTTAAAACATCTAATTACTAGTAAACAATTCAAATGTTATCTGTTAATTACAGCATGTTAAAGAAGCTGTGTCCAAGTTTCCAGTCTGTAGCTTTTAAACGATCACAAACAGATTATGTTTTTTTCTACATTAACCTATACTAATAACAAAATAAAAGTCAGAAGATGCTTCGCTGTACTGGGATTTAGAAAATGAATGTGGTTTAATTTCATTCTGATGTTAACATCTGATTAGAACATGCTGCTATCTGAGCTCATGCTGAAGGAAACACTCACAATCATATTCTGCTTGTTAGACTGTGGTGGTGAAATAATACTGTGATAAGATTGTGGGTTGGTTTAAAGATCAGCACTGTTCGTGTAACTTACAAAATGTATGTTCAGTTCTTAGCATAACGAGTTTACCCTGTTTGGAAAGTAAGGGGATTCTCTTATAGTCAAAATGCCTGTTTAATGCTCATTTGTTCATTCAAATTCGATGGTCTAAAATTTAGTTTTGTTTTAATGTAGGGGATTAATTTTTGCAACGTGCTCTTGAAAGACTTTGTTAGGATATTTACATTTTTTTGTGCGCAAATGAACAATCACTGGCCAACATTTGTGGGATTATTTTGTATAGTATCCTGTTGTTGATTCTGAAAGGAAACTTAAAGGTTTTCTGACAAAGTTGTTGGCGTGTACTCATTTATGTTGAGCATTGTATACATATCTGATCATGATCGAAAATAAACACATTTTCCAACAGAGCTCATTTGATCTAATTTGTCTTGACTTTCATACTGTTCTAAACTCACATCGCTGCACATTATTGTTGTGTAATGTGATATCTGTTTGTGTAGAGGTATTTTCAAATAAATTAAACAAGTTATCTCTTAATAATTTTTGTTGTTTTAGTTGCTATATTTACCACACTAGATTGTGATATTAGGGTTGATATATTTCACAAAAGTTTGCAACACAAAAATATCTTAGATGGGGAGTTTTTTATTAGTAAATGTAACAGTGTCATTTCTCGTACTGGGATCCATTAAGTGTAATTGCAGCTGCAAAGTCATTTTTTCTATTACATACTTCCACATACCTGAGTAACTAAAAGAAAATAAATAAATAATACAACTTCTACGGGAAGTGACGCTACACTTCATCCCTTTATTTTGAAAGAGCGGGCCGGATATGGTGTTGTTGTCGTCATGTGGCTAACCTGACGCTGGTCCTCTGGTTGAATGACATCATGCGGGCTCCTGTCCGTCTCCATCTGCGACATGACACCTACACCCAGTAACGACCGGACGGTTGTTCGCGGTCTGTGTTAACTACACCCGGTAAGAGCCGCACGTGTGACCTGCGCGCGGGTAATGATTCAGCTCCTTTTGGCTAAGCTAACGTTAGCAGAGCGGCGGGCAGGTGCAGCCAGCGGTCGCCGTAACGGTGTAATTGGCTGATGATGCTGAAGGCTGCGGGATGAATTCACCTGTTACTCCGTTATTTAGATAAAAACGAAGCAAACGGACACTAACCGGAATGAAAAAGACCCTGTTTGTGTTGTGAGCGGGTACTAATGCCGAGGTTTGATGCTCAGGTCACCTGCTGCCACCCAATCTGTCCTCCTGGCTTCCTCTGGGAAATTAGCACATTTTCAGGTCTAATCTCTGTGGTGTCACCTGCCACATTTACTTCTTCAATATGGAGATAATTCACAGGGTAAAATGCCCTTATCTGTGTTAATTAAGGATGACAGCTATGAGACTCGCAGTTAAAGCCCTGTACGTTCACATCCATTTATGAGAAATGTTTTTAAATCTCGAATAGATGATCACGAATTACAGAGATAAGAATCAGATCTAACACTAAATCTGAGTTGATATGAGCGAAAGTTTCGAATCTTTTTCAATATACAAGTTGATTAATCACCTAAATGTTTCAGACCGACAGAAATGAAATAAATCACTTTATGTCAATAACAATCTGTTAATTAATGAATTGGCTCCTTGATGAGTTTCCTCTGTTTTTTTGCAGTCCAGGTGTAAAGTGATGCAGCAGAAGTTGTGCTCCAGAGGTTCTGGTTCCTTCCTCTTGGAGAGGACCAGCCAGGCCTGCGGTGCCGTCACAGACCCCGTTACCTCCTGCGACCTCCCGTTCCGCTGCCCTCGCTGCGGCGAGCAAGAGCGCTTCTGCAGCTTGGCCTCACTTCGCGCCCACCTGGAGTTCCGCCACTCGTACCTCTCGCCTGACGTGGACGCTGGAGGCTTCAGCATCACTGGGAAATTTCCAGACCCACTCACAGCGGCGATACCCTGGCATGACATGAGCCTCCCGACCCGCAGGGGGCAGCAGAGCTCGAGGCGGCCGCTTCATGCGCGCTCCCTCAGTGACAGCAGAGACAGTGGATACCTCCACTCCTACAGCTCCGTAAGGAGGCGCACCCAGAGTGTTGGGGTGGGAACACAGGCTGAGGAGGGAGATGATGAAGATGAGGAGGAAGGGGGGACAGATGATGAAGATGTAGAGGAGGAGGAGGAGGAGGATGAAGAGCGAGATGGAGGTACTCATGAGGCGGACATGAAAGTGTTCACTAGAACATCAGACACAGGCCACCGTCATCTCCCATTTCCCCTTCCAGCTTCTCTTGGCCCCCCTCCAGAACCAGACCTGGACCTAGACCTGGTTGGTACGTCAGTGGTTACTTACTAACTCATTTTATTGTGTTGAGTGTTTATGAGTCACAGTGGTGTTTGCCGTGTCAAACAGTGTGATCATGGTTGCTTTTCTTTGTTGAAACCACAGAGCAGAACCCCTATTCGGGTTTGGAGACAGCAGCAGCATCGGCCGCAGTGCGGCGGCGACTGGCCAGCATCCTGCGGGCGGCTGACAGCACCATGCAGCGTCGGCTGGCGAGGGTCAGCACCGAGCTGGCCCAGACTGACACGGAGCTCCTGTGTGAGCGCGCTCACTCGCAGCATCTGGCCCAGGAGAGGCAGGAAGTGGCAGAGAGGGAGCGGTCGTTGAGCCGGCAGGTGGATGTGGCTGTCATGGTGATCGCAGCGCTGAGGGAGCAGCTCAACGCCTCAGAGAATGAACTGGAGCGACGAGAGAGGTAAACGGGTCGAGCGCAAAGCCTTCAGGGGGAGAGTTTGTTCATTCTACACGAGCACATTACACAGTATTCAATGTTCTGATTGGATTAGTTTCATGCAAATGGCCTGTTCCAGTATTTTGTTCAAACACCGACAGATGAATAGATTCTTTATTCGTCCACAGTTAAACTTTCATTTCAGGGAGGTCATAACCATCCAGAAGTTTCTGGAAGCGGCAGCTCGACAGGAGACCTGCGGTAAAGTTCGAATCCAGCACTTCATCGAGAACCTGCTGAGACGCATCGCTCTGGCCGAGAGGCTGGTGGAGTATTACCAGGTCAACGGCAGTCCGGCTCAGTGCAGCCACTACAAGGTACAGTGATCAGTGATCAGTGGATCCCCGTCCTGCTGCTTGGCCTGTGATTGATGAGCTCTGCAGTGAAAACTTCTTCTGTGTCTGCAGCAGCACCAGCACTCAACAGAGAACGGACCTCACAGAATCAGTAAAAGCAGGTAAGCACCCGACGGCGGCGTGAAGCGCTCGCATTAGGCTGGAAAGAGGCTTGTTGCTGCTCTAACAGGTGACCTGCTGCTCTGAACCAAAGCCAAAGGTGACGGAGCATCTGCTCAGTCATTCATGACGACTCGTCCTCCTGCACCATCGGTTTAATTCACTGCTGAACATGTGACGTTTCTCTTTCTCCTCCGCTCTGTGTGTGTGTGTGTGTTTTAAATGTTCATCAGCGAGTACACACTGTCGTCGTGGTCTTGCTGCCATGTAAACCGTGTGTATGTTGTGTGTTGCTCCCAGGTCAGCAGGAGGGCAGCTGTCCTCATCCGGTCCACGCGATAACAGAACCCACTCGTCCTTTCAGTTCAGCAGTCGGCCCTCGTTCTCCAAGTCAGGAGGAGAACGAGACAGAGAGCGAGAGCACAGGGAGCGGCTGGCTCAGTCATCCAGACTGTTCTGCAGACCGGAGCACAGAGACGACATCTGGAACCACCAGCGCCGCCGATCCACAGGGTACGAGGCTTAGAGCTGTGGAGGAACAGCAGGTAGAGGAGGTGTCAGCAGGTCCCGCTCACGTCACAACCATCAGTCCTTCAGTGTGAAATAATCAGATCGTCTGCAAATGCTGGAGAAGAAAAGCATAAATCTTGTTTTAACCTAGAAACATTTTCTACATGAAAAAGTTGTTGGTAAGAATCATTTCTGAGCTAAAAAACGTTTTAGTTGAAAGTGTCACAATGTTGCAGCAATCAGTCAGTTAATACATGCACATGAAAAAACATCTGTGGCCGTTTATGAATCCGATAATAAACCCAGAAACTCTGCTCCGGAGACGTAGCTCAGTTCCTGCTTCTGTTGAAGATGTTGAAGTTTCGTTTGTTCAGAGAATCACACAAAGTGTCATAGATGATTTTTTTAGCAATAATCCAGAAGCTGGAGGAGAAATCTCACCAGCTTTTGTTGGAGGGAACCAGGGTGATGCTAAGGTTACGTAACGACCCACTGAATTCTAAACGTTTAGACCGGCCGCGTTCCATTTAGTGTGCAACAGGGAGCGTCATGCAGTAACAGACACTCTGCATGATGTGCTGTTCCCGTTCCTACGGTAACAGTGACAGTTCCACTGGGTGCTCTGTGAACGAGGACAGTGTCACAGGTCTGTATCTGAATCCTTCGTGATGCTAACGTGTCGTAGATGTGGCTACAGCTTAGATGTGGAAACAGTTTCCCGTGATGGTCGCTGACTCTGGTGGAATTAGTCCTCTTATCTCTAGCTGTGCTCACATTTAGTCCCAGTGTTCCAGCGTGACTCTTCCTCCGCTGCTCGATTCCTCGTTGCAGCTCTGGATAAAACGAGGGACGTAAAGGACTCATGTGGTGTTGATGAGTAGCCGTATTCAGCTAAAATGTCCTGATAACCAGCCATGAGGGGGCGGCTGTAACAGCTGTAACGCTCCAGGAGCCGGAGGCCCCTCTTTCTGTTCACGGGATCCACTGTTGGCCACAGTGAACGTAAGTTAAATGTCGTTAGCGTTGCTGAGAACAGAGGGGATTATGGGAAATTATGCTGTAAAACAGTAGATGCTGAGATCATAGTTTGTGGTTTTGAAGCCGCGCCATGAGTAGCACAGGCTAACGCTAGCAGCTCCGTCCTGTCACATGACTCTGTAAGAACAAACGTGTAACATGAGGTAGTTTTTCTTCTTCCTCCACCACCAGCTTCCTCTTAGAGGTCGGACACACACACACACACACCTGGAGGCTCGATCAGTGGATCAGTAAAACGTTTTGTCAGTTCCAGCCACAGTGTTGTCAGAAACGCACAATGAGGACGAAGCTGTTCATCTTAGAAGTTAATAATTACTGATCGTATGTTCAGGAGCGCTGTGCGGTGTGGAAAGCACAGACCTGGGTCAGACACGTTGTGCTCTTCACTCCTGGATGGACGTTCAGTAGCAGACGGGCGGCGTTCACCACATCAGCTCCAATCCAAACGCTGGTACATGTACAGATGTGCTGGGAGGGACAGCTGTGGTACTACTCACCAGACCCAAAGGAACAGAGCAACAGTTGAAGAAGTGTTCTGAGTCATACGAGAGGAGGGGTCTGCTTCCACACAGGTCCAACATGAAGCCACAGCCTTCTACTTCTGTCCTGTCGCCACCATTTGCTTGCTTAACGTAATCAGAGACTTTGTGGAATTAAGGAAGGATTTCAGTTTCATTCACTATGTTTGTGAGATATTTAAAATGTTTGCGGTAGGAACATAAATAAAGTGAAGCAGCTGCGGGCTCCGCCGTCATCATGGTGTTTTACCCTCAGCACAGACAGCGAGCCGTGTCCATGTAGAGCAGTTTGTCCCGGGTCTGGAGGGCCACACACATAACGAATGTACTCTGAGATGTTGGGCGTGTGAAGGCCTGACTTCAGGCTGCAACTCGCACTCATTCACACAGAACGGGTAGAGCTCCTCCGATCGCCTCATCCAAAGTGACTTACAGCGGCCGGTGGCGGCTGGTTTGATAGAATCATTCCTCCTGTTTACACGCGTGTACATAGAAAAGATGCTATTTGGTGTGAAGTGTATCTTTGCTGTTGTTGGTTAATAGGTATTTTGTGTTGTGTCTTTACCTTGGCAGCATCTGCTTCCTCCTGGTGTCTGCAGGTTCTGGACATTTCCTCTAACAGTGTTGCGTCATTAGTTAGAAACTCTTTAAACGCATGTTTTTCCACACGTGCGTCTGGACTCAACGTCTCCGCTGAGAGGTTCTGCCATGCAGACTCTGCTCTGATGGGTCGCCCTCACTAAATAAACTGATCTCATTCAAACTTCTGTTGTCGTGTGACATGGTTTGGAGCAGGAGGCGGTCGATACACGAGCATACACGGATGAGCTGCGTCGGTTTAGCTTCAGTGAAACGCGGTACCACATGTTCAACATCTGTACAGTATGTTGTACCCAACCCAGAGGAATGTGGGACGTATCTCCAGAGATCGATCTGTGACCAGACGTTGTGAAGTTAGGTAGCAGTGATCGTGTGGTGTGTTACTGCTGCTGCTCGTTTCAAACGCCCTTCCTGCTCCAATCAACATCCTCGCACTCAGTGATGTGTGACAGGGCATGCAGCATGCTGCCCCCTGCTGGTGTGGAGCCAGACTGTATGCTCTGTGCACATCGCTGGGACAAATCTGACTGAGGAAGGAAAGTCTCTCTGCTCTTATTTACACCAGGTTTACGGCAGACAGCCGACTGGAGGCTGGTTACTCGGAGACGGATCAGTGTTGTGGTTAAGAGTTGGAATAAATATGTCTGAACATGTGCAGCACTGCAGACTAGCCTCTGGGAGCTGCTTGTATCAGCTGTTTCTGGTGCTCAGTCATTGGAAGGTGGTCGAGGATGCATGACGCAGCACTACCACCACTACTACTAGTACTAGTGCTACTACGACATATGTAGCTTTTGTGTTACTGTGAAAGCATGCCTCATACGTAGCACCAGGAATAATCTATGAACCGTTCTGCGTTCTTTGTGTACTTCTGTAGCAGACGTATGTTGTGACGGTATTTGAAGGAGACTTGCAGTAACCCGCGCCGCTGAGACGGAGCGGCGTGGGGCACACAGGACAATCAGCAGAGTCTGGGAAACAAAGGTGATGACGTTCTGTGAGAAGGCGTGACATGAGGGAGAGAAGTTATGACGCT
Source organism: Microctenopoma steveboyesi (assembly GCA_032359275.1). Classification (NCBI taxonomy): domain Eukaryota; kingdom Metazoa; phylum Chordata; class Actinopteri; order Anabantiformes; family Anabantidae; genus Microctenopoma; species Microctenopoma steveboyesi. The sequence continues at coordinate 18,439,589 of JAUMHF010000007.1, read as the reverse complement.
GCTACCTTCCTCGCCGTACGTCAGTAGAGAAACATTTAGGTTCACAGCTCATCATGTTCGTCTGTAGGGATTCATTTGCAGAAGTAATCTCTAGTTTGTGCCTTCACTGAAAAACTCTGTCGTCTGTATAACACTGTGCAAAATGCAATACTGTGAAGAACTGGAACCGTTCTTATGTTGAGACGTGTTGGTCTGTGTGATAACCGCTGATTAAAGAACAAACATGACACCAACTTTCTTCCCGTGGGTTTTCATTGACGTTTGACGGAGATGTTCTTCTTCTCTGATCGTTCTAACGGTGAGAGGCGTGAAGGCTCCAGCACTGTGGTCGCTGCAGTACTCACACATGTCCAGTCGTTGTCGCTCCGGCTCCAGGAACAGGAAGGCATCGGGTTCCATCCAGAACGTCCTGCTGGGTTGGAACTGGACGTACAGGAACTAAATCATCATGAGATGTGATCAGACCCAGAAACACAGCGATGATCTTTCATGTGAACAACGTTACTGCTGAATCTGGACGTTCGTCCTGCAGAACTTCTGGGCTCTGTGCTGTGTTGTGCTGCTGGGTCGCCCTGTGTCTGCTGAGCTCCAGCTTTCAGGCGTGATCTGCACCATCTGGCGTCAGCAAATGGAGTTTCTCCATCCATCCATCCATCCATCCCGCGCTGTGAGCAGCACACTGACACATCTGCTTCAGTGTTTGAGCACTGTGCAGAACCCAGACACACACCGGTCCTGAAGCCGTCGGCTTCCTCTGGGTCTGGTTCTGTTAAGTAAAAGACAGTTTATCATGTGTCACGATGACTGGTCTGCAGGACTGGTGGCGTCCTGTTGGAGACTATTCCGTTTGGAAATGTGCTCGTTGTCGATGTGACGCGACAGAAAAACTCTAAATGAAATCATTTGAATACATGTTCATGATGCCTGATCCAGTTCATCGATGAACCAGAACCAGCTGAACGCGGTCAGAGCGGACTGTGTGAGGTCATGCAGCCTTTCACAGTTTGTTTGTTCAGCACTCATAGATGTTATGTTGACTCTTAATTCCTCCTGAGTTTGTATTTAATGAAGAGAAAGTGTCTTTTTTCCCGGTCAGCATCAACCGTAGGGGCAGGGAGCGGGTGCGGAGCGGGGGTCATCCTGAACGTCTCCTGGCGGGTCGGTGTTTGTGGAGAACAGGATGAAGTGATTACCATGGCAACACAGTTTCTTCTTCATGCCAGGCGCTGGTTGTCATTTGTCCAAAAGTGTGAGTCGCAGAAGAATGTTGAGGTGGTAGAAATCCTCTATTTCAGTGGTCACCGAGGCTCCACGCTGGAAAATGTGTGATGAGAAGGAGACGCACTCAGAGAGAAGAGGAACATGTAAACATCTTCTTCCTTCTCCGACCATCTCTGGATGAAACCGTGCAGGAGAGCAGCCTGAGGCCGGTGCAGAGTGTGTCCCTCCAGTGTGTAAACACTGAGGCTGCTGAGAGAGTCAACACGATAACGCGTCTCTTTGACGTCACAGCTCACTGTCGGTCCACACGCGGAGCGGAGCAGAGCAGGAACCTTATCAGCGTGAGCATCTACAGCAGGCGGAGGCCGCACACAACAGAGACGCACGGAGCAGCAGACGTGGAGCTGGGTTTAGGGTTCAGATGAAACCCCTGCTTCTTCTCACGTCTCACCCTGAAGCAGAAATACTTGTGCACAAAGCAAACGTTAATGCTAGCGAAGGTCCTCGGGGACAAACTCAGCACTTCCAGAGTAAAGCTCTGGGTTTGGTGATGTCAGTAGCTGCATGTGAAGATTCCCTGTGGGACCCGTCGGCCTCCAGCTTCCTGTCTATCCCCTTCAGACCAAACCCTCTGTTGAAAACACATTTGGATCCACTCAAGCTGAAGTGTTTGAGGGACAGTGGCACGCAAACCACAGCTGAGCCAGAGTTTCTTTCTGCTTCTCTCCCACGAGGAGAAAATCACTCACTGAAGCATTTCTGCTAAAATGTGTGAAATCCTCAAACGTACACATCCTGGTTATTCAGCCTCGATAAGAAGCCTGTGTGGCGTACACACACAAGACGCGCGTGCTGTTTGCTGTTGTCACGCTCGGTTGTGCGCGTGCTGTTTGCTGGACAGCGACCTCCTGTCGCGGAATAATAACTCATCCTGTTTATTTGATGTAGACGCTCAGCAGCAGGGCTCAAACTGTCTGAGCTCTGAATCATGGCGGCTATTTTCAGCCTGCTGATAAAAACACTGCGTTGCTTCGGGAGAACTGCGACATCTCACACACACACACACACACGCACACACACACTCTCTCACTCACACACACTCACACACACACGCACACACACACACACTCACTCACACACACTCACACACACACACACACACACTCACACACTCTCTCACTCACACACACTCACACACACACGCACACACACACTCACACACACACACACAAACACACACACACACACACTCTCTCTCTCACTCACACACACACACACACACGCACACACTCACGCACACACACACACACACACTCACACACACACACACACACACTCACACACACACACACACACACACACACACACACACACTCACACACACACACACACACACTCACACACACACACACACGTCTCAGACAGGGTTGAAACGTCTGGTGGCTTCAGACCTGGATCAACACAACGTGATGGAGATGATCTGACTGCTGTAGGTGTAGGTGTAGTACTCCACCTATGACAACAGGTTAACAGACTTTCCGGTTGGTCCTGGCGGTAAACACAAACACATCTGATAACAGGCTGACAAACCCCACCAAACGAAGTCGGCTGTCATCTCGCTCCTTTTATGAGCGTATGAGGTGTGGGCGGGTGTTCCCCAGTAGAAAGACGTCCAAACGAACGGCCTACGTGTTTCTGACGAGGCTGCCACGACAAGTGAGTCACGCTCACAGAAGTGAGTCACGGTCGGCCGTGTGTGTGGTGCTTCAGACCCACGGCGAAGCAAATCCTACTGTTCCTGGATCAGCGTGCTGGAACGCTGCGACCTTCTGACCTCCAGCAGCTGAGCAGCTTCTCTCCTAATTGGTGGAATCAATTCACTTTAATTGTAATGATGCCAAATCCCGCTCACACTGTCGGCGGTTCGGGTCCCGAGCATTATCAGTGTCCCCGTTGATTCTGAGGAAGTCGTGATTCTCACAGAACCGAGCTTCAGACCTTTCTCTGCCACAAACTCTCTGATGTTCTGGATCATCACAACATTTTGGACACATTTCAATCAGGTTTTCAAAAAGCACATTCAACTGAACCTGCTCATTGGGGTCTGCACACAAATGTTGGAAATGTTGTTTTTCTCACCAAACATGTCGACAGTGTCTGCAGCTTGTTCAGAATTCCTCTGCCAGGCTTCAAACCCCGTCACGTCTCCGCTGGCTCCTACTTCTGTTCAGAATACGTTGAGGGGTTAAAGCACTAAAAACCTTAAACATTCTGCTGTTTGTTCTACTCGGTTTTTAATTTTAATATTTTACTGAAAAAACTATTAGTGAGTTAATTCAAAATATTAAATTAACAGTTGTGTAACAATATTGTCACAAATATTTTTAGATATTTATTTATTTATGCAACAAATTTGATATAAACGCAACATAAAAAACAGTCCGTGTGTGGAGAAACATGAATTCAACCAATGACCTTTGTCATGGTTAGAATTATTTTTAGTATTAGAAAAACAAACAGTTTCACTGTTGAAAACACTAAAAGTGTCCATCGTTTTCTTCAAACTACAACAAAGCATCTCTGGGTTGTTTTAATTTTCTGCTCTTATCATTTAGCACTTTCTCATGAATACTGTGGTATTTTATCTTATTTACTTATGTGTCTTGTTTAGTTTTTGGTTCATGTATAACCTGAACAGGGGTGTACTTTATGCAATAAAATTAGGTGAGTGGTATTTTTTCTGCCATTTGTCTTCACTCTTCAGTTTATAAATAATTATTTTATAATTGTATAATTCTTAGAAAGTAATTTAGTTTTATGTCTCCTAACAGTCATATTTCAGAAGAGTTGTTAATGTAAGACTAAGAGGGAGCTGATAACGTATTTTAGGAGCTGTGAGCCACAGCGTTATATTCTTAAAACATCATTCATCAAATATTATCAAAGGTTGAATTTCAGTAGAACTTATCTTTGTCATTTTTACCTGCCAGGTCACCTGCCCCGTTACGTGTTTGTTTGCATGTGAGCGATGACCGGGAGCTCGGTGAAGATCGTTAAAAGTTAAATATCCAGTGGCATTCTGGGTATTGTAGTACATCTTCTTTGCAGTGAGTTGGGTTTTAAATGAACGTGTTCATTCGCAGTAAAGCAGTTATTCGTGTATGAGTGACTGTGACATTAGTAACAATACTTTCTTGTTAATATATGAATTAAAAGTTGTCTCGTGTTACTGAGCGCACTGGTGAAGACGGCGCTGACTACATATCCCACAATGCCCGAGGTGTAAAGCGTAAAGCGCAGCCTGGTGCGGACGTGTTTGACAGTTATTCAAAAATGGGGTAACGAAGCGTATTAAAGGGAGAAATTGTGAGTCTGTTCCGCCTGAAAATCACCTTCGTCGTGTGTTTGTTCTGCTGTTTTTCTGCACGCACACAATCACGTGTGAAACGTGAATGAACGAAGGCGTGAAGCGGCCGAAAACAAGTCGTTTCCAGCGGGCAACGAACGCGGTGTCACTCTGACCAAAGACAGGCGAAAGAAGGTGAGCTCTCACTCTGACAGCTTTCTGGAGAAAGTCCTTGCTGTAGTGTAGTTTTTATTTTTAAAGTGTGTTTCTGTGAAACAATGATCATTTTGTTCTGAACACTATAATTCGACACTATAATAACCACATAAGCGTTTTATTCGTTTGACTGCAGTTTACTCTTACAACCCAACGTCCAACATATGATCTTCTTATTCAACGATCTGTGGTGTCTTCGTTTTTTTATTTAGGCTTTAACGCGTTTTTTAATTGTGAAAAGATTCAACCATATATTCTGAATCTGTTTTTCATGTTTTAGTGACAGAACGTTTTTTCGTTCCTAGGTTCGAGGTGACCAGGGAGCGCTCCTGCGTGACTCATCTCTCCATTAGACGATCTCCTGCCGTAGCTGCAGGGCTCCTGCCGCGTAGCGACCCGCGGACCCGGGCAGCGCCGCTCCTCGCTTCGGAATGATGCCAGGCGACAGCAGCATGAGCTCCATCGTCCAGAGAATCGCTCGCCAGGCTCTCCTCACCTTCAGGAGTCCGCCGCGCGCGGGCGAGGAGGCGGCGAAGTCTTTCGTGGAGAACCACAGCAAACTCAAGAGCCTGATGACGGAAGTGCGAGCGGCGGATCTCAAGCTGGTCCCGCGGAGAGCCGAGGAAAGCCCCGCCGGCGTGGCCCCTGCGCTCCCCTACCACCACGGCGCGCCCCCGGTCACCTACATGCACATCTGCGAGACGGACCAGTTCAGCATGGGGGTGTTTCTGCTGAAAAGCGGCACCTCCATCCCGCTGCACGACCACCCGGGCATGCACGGCGTGCTCAAAGTCATGTACGGCAAGGTCAGGATCAGCTGCTTCGACCGGCTGGAGCGGCCGCCGGGCTGCGCGCAGGCGGGGGGCCACGCGGGGGCCGTGCGGCGCTGCGCGCTCCGCTCCACCGGGGAGTTCACGGAGGAGAGCGGGCCGTGCGTGCTCTCGCCCGACCGGGACAACCTTCACCAGATCGACGCCGTTGACGGCCCGACGGCGTTCATGGACATCCTGGCGCCGCCGTACGACCCGGACGACGGCAGAGATTGTCACTATTACCGGGTGGTGTCGGACGCGGAGGCTCGGAGCACGGAGCAGACGGAGCAGACGGAGCAGAAGGGGAAGGAGGTTTGGCTCAGGGAGATCCCGCAGCCCTCAGACTTCTGGTGCGGGGGGGAGCCGTACCCGGGCCCGGAGGTCCGTCTCTGAGCCACCTGCAGCCACGTGATGTTCTGGTAAAGAGCAGAGTTTCTGGACTGAGCTGCTCCACTAGAGGCGAACCACAGACTTTATTTCTAACCTAGAGATCAGAACAGGTTCCACCTGCTCCCTGACCCCGCACACCCCTCTGGGCTGTGTATTTCACGTGTCACCTCATGTGTTGTTGGTGAGACCCTTGACCAGATCTTCATGGGATCTTTGGGACCTGCAGAGTCGGGGGTTTGATTCCTCCCGAGCACACGTGTGCTGCAGCGTCTCTTTCCAGTTTCCCCACTTTCTCCTCTGGCTCATTTTGTTGTTCAGTAAAGAGGGGACGAGGGTGCTAATGCTGCGTTCAAGGCGCGTCGAGAAGTGTGAACGTGCTGCTTAAATCTCGGCTGCAGTCACAGTGACTACCTGAGCAGCACCAGCACAGTTCTTCCACCTATTATCCGCAGCATGAAGGATGCCGCGCATGCGCGATAACAGCATGACGTGTGGAGCTCTGAGTGCACCTTGAACGCAGCATTAAAACGAGTCTTCCTGAGGTCTCACTGAAACACGGACCTCGTCCTCAGGACCGAGGTTCGTTCTGCTGACTGATAATCACCTGCAGCTTAAACAGAAGCACTTACCTGTGGAGGGAACAGAAACACGGAAGCACTTAGAGTCACACTCACGTGGTTGAAATGTGAACTTTTATTTGGAGAAAGAAAGCAGCTCTGACTCTTTTCCTGTAATGAAGCTTCATATAAAACGTGCTGTTTATTTTGCCTAAACGTGTCTGTGCTTCATTTCCTTTCAGCTGTTTGTATTAAACACACTAAGAGCAGCGGCCTCTCGATGCCAAACCAAACTCAGTTTCTCAGCTCTGCTCAGGTTCATGCAGAGTGTTGGTTCTGTGCAGTGGCGGTTTGGACTGAGCCGCTGAGTCACACACTGGGTCGGGCCTTTCAGCCGAACCTGTGAGGTCGCTCCTCAGGTTCTCAGGATCCGTTCTGTCTTTAGAATGACCTTATGTTTGGATCGTTTTATCAACGTCATCTCGTGTTTTCCATTAATGCAAATTCAACACGACTTTCACATTAAAAGCCTCCTTTTGGTTTTATTAACAGTTGATAAATATCTGGGTTCGTGTCAGCTGGTGCCTGTTCTGTCTGCAGCTGCTGGATGAGTCTCAACAACAAACACGGTGATCCTACCACGAGGTCACGTAATGTGCTGACGTCACCCGCCCGATCTGATCAGATAGGGAAAGAAAGGCTGCTGTAAAAACTGTGAACCTGTCCTTTAATCCTGAAACAGAACAAACACGCAGCCTCGTGTCAACAAGTCAACAAGTCAACAAGTCAACATTTATTTTTCTCCACAAGATAAGTTCAGGTGCTGCTCGAGTCTTTACAGGCATCAGGTGCGCGTCCTACACAGATCAGCTGGAAACCCAGTGACGTCACACTTTCCGTTGAACCTGCTGGGACTCGAACTTTAACTGAATCCCTGAGACTTTGAAACGGACAGAGGGCAGCGGTGTGACGTCATCAGGCTTAACGTGACCAGGCTGATGACGTCCGGGACTCTGGTTCTGTTCCAGGGCTTCACAGTCACGTGTCCCTCGTGTTCAGGACCCGCAGCAGCAGCAGCTCACGCGCGGGGGTTTAGGACGCCGACGCCTTCTTCTCCCTCTGGCGGAGGTGGATCTTCATGTGCCTTCTCCTCTCGTCGCTCCTGGCGAACTTCCTCCCGCACTGGTCGCAGGAGAACGGCTTCTCCCCGGTGTGCGTGCGGATGTGGGTGGTGAGGTGGTCGCTGCGGCTGAAGTTTCTCATGCAGATGCGGCACTGGAACGGTTTGTGGCCGGTGTGGATGCGCAGGTGCCTGCTCAGCTCGTCCGACCGTGAGAACCTGCGATCACAGCTCTCCGCGGGGCACGGGTACGGCCTCTGGTGGACGGGCGTCTTGCTCGGCCGGTTCGGGTACTTCCTGGGTCTCAGGATCGGTCTGAGAGGAAGGTTCTGGTGGCTAGGAAACGCAGCGGCCATTGGACCGTCGGCGGCCGGCGAGGGCGCACCGAGCGTAAAGTTCCTGATGGTGTTGAGCGGCGTGAGAGGCGGAGGCACCCTGAGGGAGTCCAGCGGGAACGGGAGCGACTTCCTGTCCGGGAAAGAGGCCTGGACGTCCCTCTGGCAGCTCTGCTGGTAGAAGCCTCCATAATCAGGCATCATGGAGAGCAGCGCTGCGCCGTCTGCTGTCGGTTTGGGTGCGGAGTTATAGGATGGAGGTGGGTGGTAGGACACGGCGCAGGTGGATGTTGCCAGGTACCCCCCTGCCGACTGGTCCTGGTACATGTCCCCGCTGCAGGAGTAGGAAGGGACCGGATGAGGGTGGGGGTGCGGGTGAGGGGGCGCGTACATGTGGCTGATGTCCGGCTGGCCGTGCGCCATAGTACCGTCCCCCGCGTCCGCTGCGTCGCCTCCTCCTCCTCCTGCGTAAATATCCGGTGACGGCGAGGGCGAAGCAGACGGGCCAGGGGTGGCGATGTCAGCGCTCAGCACGTCGATGACGTCTCCAGGTGTCCACGGGCCACCTGCTGCCCTGGAGTCCACCGAGAACTTCCCCGCAAACGCCACAGGTTGCGTGCGTAAAGTCGCCACGTACTGCGCCAAGTAGCCGCGAAGAGGCAGCTCCGGCGCGCGCTTCTCTCCGAACAGGAGCTCGCCTGAGAAATGCAGAAAGTAAAATGAGTTCGAGGCAACATTCAGTGGAAATAAAGGATCATTCAACACAAACAGCTCCGGACAGAAACCCTTACCGTGTCCCCCCCCCTCTACAGCTTCCTCTTTAAAGACAACCGCCCCCCCACCCACCGCGTACCCGTCCGTAGGACCACAGTCTGCGATGCTGCAGAGAGACGCAGAGACCTCGTCCTCCGTCTTCGCTGTCATCGTGAGTTTGGAGCTGAAGATGCGCCTCATCCCGCGTAAACAGCGCGTGGAGGCTGCCCTGTGGTTATAAAGGGAATCTCTGGGTGTCCCGCTGCGTCATTCACCAAATATGGACTTGTGGGTTTAAACAAAAAACGAGGGAACTCCAGAAATAGGGCTGGTGGAAGGCGCCGTGACGACACGTGGAAGCAGCTGCAGGTGAAGTGAGCGCGCGGAGCTCTCAGCTGGAGCCGCTCTGGGTTTAACGGGAACACAAACATCATCAGTGTTTTCAGAGGAGCTCGCCTCGCGTGAAAGGGGGAAAAGTTGCGAGGCTCGGAATTCCGGCCCCACGGTGTCCATACATGGGTCCTCCGGTGGGGTGTCCGCTTATAAGGCTGGTATCCGGGTAGAGAGCTGTGTCTGTGCCAGCTGAGCCCACTCTCTCTGTTCCTCTGCTGCCTTGTCAGGAGCAGGTTATTGTTTCTCTGTGGAGATGGATGGAGCGATTAGTGGGAGAATAATCATCCAATTCATTTGTGCGGGAAGCCAGTTGGTCGCGGGGGGGCGGGGCGGGGCGGGGGGCTGCAGACCCTCATGCAGTGCAGAGACTGAGTCAGGTAAAGAAAGTCTGTGTGTGTCCAGGTTCAGGTACTGACTCAGAGAAACTCCAGACCTCCATCACACGTTGGGAACATTTGTTTGAGGAGCTGATTTAGTCTCGTTTTAATGAAGCTGCTGTTGATAAGGAATCATTTATTTCTGGCTGATGATGGTTTGATGTAAAACAGACACGGTCTTTGTTCTGGTGACACTTCCTGCAGCAGCGCAGACGTCTCTCTGGAAGTTTGAGCACAGCATGTTTAAGCTGCGATGCTGCATGTGTCTGATCAGCTTCTGAGGCTGAAGCCTTCTGCTGGATCACGGAGTCCTTTCAACGCCCACACCTCCAAAAATGTTGCTGTGTATTGTCGTTGTGTGGCGAGCCGCCCACCCTCTGGCAGATGGGGGGTTTGGTTGGTCCACGCGCACACACACACACACACACAAGCTCTTGGTGAGGCTACGGAACAAATATAAACACCAACACACACACTCCTGTCGAGCAAACACACACAAACCCACAGTCTTTCTGTTCCTCTGTCCACACACGCGCGTGCACACACACACACACACACACACACACACACACACACACACACACACAGCTCCATGGGGACGGTGCCCTGCTTCCACCTTCGCCCACGCTCCTGCAGGCCGTCCAGGCTCTGGGGGGTTTTTGGTTTTGTGTTTGGTGGCTCGGGGTGTCAGCCAGGGGTCCAGCGGCTCGGCGGACCCCACCACGCCGATTAATCATCTGTCATGTGCAGTTTTTGTTAATATGGATCTTTGTCCGCCAACGACGCTGTTCGCCGCCTGCTGCCTTCTTTTCTACATCTGAAACCAAAAAGATTCAGAAACGCCCCAAATGTTGGTTTTTCTTTCTCCACGTCGGAGGTTTGAGGCGTTTTGCTGCTGTTCCAGCTACGTCCACGACCTCTGACCCCTCACAGTGACGTCTCAGAGTCACAGCAGCAGCAAAACCTAAACGTTAACCATCACTTATCTGGAGTTTGAACCTACACGCTCGCACCTGTCTCGTTTCACCCTCTGAACCTTCCCGTTCAGCCTTATTGTAACATCAGCCGGTGGCTCGTTTCGATTCGGTCACTGTCCCTGGTTTGATATCAAGAGTTAAATGAAGAGAACAATCAGAGCTCAAAGTGTCGAGCAGATGTTTGGAGCCTCATACATCACGGCTTCTTTCTTCCTGTTAAAACCCTCGACCCGCAGCGAGTCGGGTTTTTGACCGTTCAGGCACTGAAGTCACTAAATGAGGCATCAACAGAAGCGATTGCATATTCATGGGAAACATATTGACTGCTGAGTGCTGGATAATAGACAGGAACATCAATGCCGTGGAGTCAATGGCTTCAGCAGCGTCTCCGGGACCCAACGTGTCCGCGCTGACTCTCAGGACGCGACGGCAGGCTTCAGACAGAGCCAAGTGTGAAATCTGTTTTTACCGTTTCTCCATGAAGTCAGCGACCGCCAACGAGACAAAGCACCAGAGCGAAGAAGCTTCTCTGAACATTCTGTGTTTTACAGATAAAAACGTTTGGTTCCTCTCTGATCCGTGGACACTGACCACGGTTCTCAGCAGTTCTGATCATCTCTTCACATCCAAACACTCTCTCGCCTAAAAGCTGCTCGTCAGAAAACACAGACGGACAAAAAGAACTGTTCTAAAACTACATAGCAGCAGTTTTCCTCTGCTTTTTCCTGCAACCTGCACTTTAAAACCAACTGAGCCGGATTCACAGGCACCAGAACAAGTTCAAAGACTCACTGTGAAACTGCTCAGAGGAGAAATCCTGCGTTTCCTCCGTCAGGGTCCCGACCAGGCGACGAGCACCGGACGTCCCGCGCGTTCTCCTGAGAGCTGGACGACAGAGACGGACGGAGATGCAGCCCAACGTTTGTCCTTCCAACCACCAGCTTCTCGCCTCTCTGGATTTCTGGCTCTGCCCCGGAAAGGGTCATCATCACCCGGGGCCTGAGTGGGCTGTCGATGACAAAAAAAGGGGGGTGGGGGGCAATCCGATTGTTCCCACCTCAGTTTGCTTCCACCCGCACATTTGAGATTGTCATGGTAATGACGTGTTTTTTTGGAGCAGAGGGATGTTTGCTCTCACTGTGGAGCCCTGGGGGTTCACAGGAAGAGTCTCGGGCCTGAACGCGGCAGGACGGGCCTGGACCGCGGCAGGACGGGCCTGCTGAGTGTCGCAGCGCACACATATGATCTGTGCTGAACTGTGATTGTGCAGCTGGTCACGCGTCCGCGTGAGGAGGACAACGACCAGAGAGATGTGCGTCAGCAGCAAAGTGATGAGGAGAGGAGGCAGACGGAGCTGAGGAGCCCGGATGCTTTATGAAGACGGAGGGCAGAGGGTCGAACCCTGCACACGGATCCAGGAGGATCTGAAGTGAGACGTGCTGCTGGCACCACGGATGTTGATGATGTCACCAACCTCACAGAACAGCTGATAAAAATGGTTTTTAAAAATCCTTTTAATCCAACACTGTGAAACTTACAGGGAAATATCACCGCAACCAGTCTGTCTGTCTGTCTGTCTGTGTGTGTGTGTGTGTGTGTGTGTGTGTGTGTGTCTGTGTGTGTGTGTGTGTGTGTGTCTCTGTGTGTGTGTGTGT
>JAUMHF010000007.1:18399447-18411559 GCA_032359275.1 Microctenopoma steveboyesi | reverse complement strand
AACGTGAGGAGACGTTCTCCTGCAGGATGAAGAACCCGATCAGCGAGGAAGAGAGTGAACCCCAAAGGAATCCACTCTTCAAAAAACCCCAAACAAGTCCTGTGGATATTCCTGGTATAATCACTGGAGTATTTGTTTTAATCGTAATTTTGATCCTGGCGTCAGTGGCTTTTTGGAAAAGAGATGACATCAAAAAACGCCTTGTTTCGTCGAACAGTGCTGCTGGTGAACCGCTGAATAAACCAACTGATGCCGGTTCCACCAATGTAGCACTGATAAGCAGCAATACCCCCTCTCCAAATAATGCATGATGCAGTGGACTGATTTCCCATGGAAAGATCTACTCATCTTCAGAACTCTGCTGGTCCACACGTATAAGGAATCATCACCAGTTTAGTTTTCTGTCTAACCACTCATCGTTGACTGTTACCTGCAGCAGAATGTCTGAAGTCAAAATGTAATCTCTCTGTTTAGTTGGATGTGGACGTGGCAGTAAAACATCTCACTGGATCCATGGATTTCAGGTGGTAGCACTGCAGTGGTGGAAGGAGAATCTTTACTCAGTTAATATGTGCAAATACTGTGGTTCCAGTACAAAATGCGTCACTAACACTAGACGAGCTGTTTTAGCTTGCCTTTCTTATCGTATAGTAATTTATTTGTGGTTCTACCAAAATTATTCTTGACCACAGTACCAGGCTGGGTGTATTCACTTCTACCACTGCAGTATTATGAAGTCACCAAACAAAAGAGACTCACTGCTATGAGTGTGGTATTTTAAATGACGATCTGGATATCTTTTTTAAGTAGGACTGGTTTTCACGATGGACTGGATGAAATGTGTGAGGCTGCATGATGCTGACTCAGTGTGCTGATGAGCTTGATGGAGCAGAGGCACTTTTAAACTGTTATTCAGACATCATGTATAGACTGCCCTCAGTGTTTTTATTCAGCAGCAGTAGGTAGGGATGTTTATTGTATAACTGCTTGGTAACTTATCTGCTTTCACACAGGTGAAATGTTTTTTATATAATTTTAAGTGCTCAGTCGAGCTGATGTTTGGTTGTGTGAGATTTTTTTATCATCTACTGCATAAAAAAGACATACTTTGATTACTAGGTTGTTGAACAGCTCAGTGGATTATGGCGCACTATACCGCTGACCTTAAGGTCCACAGACAACTGAGCTGCATGCTGCCCAGATAAACAAAAGCAAATGAATGAATCTCAAAAGCAAAATGTATTGCACTGGCACTGTGCTTTGTGCAATGTGTGTATTTTTATTCTCTGGCCTTTCCCCTGGAATAAACTGAGCTTCCTGTGCACTTCCCTAAACAGAACATAAGCAAACGTCTTTATAGCTACTGTTTTTTATTTCATATGCTTCATCATGAATATGAATTGCTTGGTTGCTTAAGTGCTTTTTAAATAAATGTAAAGTTTACCCGCTGACTGGAGGCCTGGTGTTTCTGCGGAAGCAGTTAATGAAATGGACGCTGGAGAAAAACGAAGCCGGAAGTGAGCGCGGATCGTCGCCGCGTCTCTTCACTCTTCGGCCGCGATGCTGAAACGCAGCCACCGGACCTGGGCATGGATTTAGAAGAAGCTTTCCAGATTGTCGGCGAGTTTGGAGCCTACCAGAAGCGGGCGGTGGCTGTTCTCGTGCTGACGCAGGTTGGTAAGCGCGAAACTGGAGGATTTCATTGCGTGTTACGAGCAACAAACCCGGGACGTGTTCGCGGCCGCGCTGGTCGCTGCGCGACGTGGCGCTCCGCAGCTGCCGCGGGGTCTCTGAGAGGCAAACGGTAAATAAGTCGTTACTCAAACCGTCTCTGTGGAAACATCTCAGCGTTTGAGTTGTCACCACTTTTCTGGCACAGCTAGTGCATTTAGTGACATAGAGAAGCTTTGGTTAGCTACAGCACACTTCCCCCAAAGCGGCCAGAACATTAGCACTTTACCTCCGGAGAAGCCACTAGATGAACCACCCCGTGCCCCCGTCTTTCACATACTCACGATGAGCCACCGTTTAGTTCTACACACAAGATAATGCTCATCGAAACCTGAAATAATCGTATTAAACCGTATTAGACCCGCGTCGCATGTTGACATAACTAAGTCCGCCCGCATAGAGCGACGTTAGTTTCCACGCTCCGCTGCAGAACAAGTTACATTTATCACAGGGAAACAGCTGGTGCACATTTCAAACATCAGCCGAGTGAATTGTTAAAGTCCAAATATTACCGTTTTGTCGTCGGTTGGTTTCTACTCTGCGTGAATCTCCACTGTTGTCACATTTAATCACAAACGTCCGCATCTTTAAATGGAGCTCGTTGACGCGTCCTGTTGGTTTAAGCTAATCCTCCCGTTAGCTAGCTAACGTTAGTGGTCGTTAAAATGCCCCAAACTAGATACCAGAGGCCTCCATATCTGCATTAACAATCAAAAAGAATGAAAGCTTTCATTTATATGTGTTAGTTTTCTTTGTTTGTTATTGAACATGGTGATTTTTAAGCTAGTGGTTAACGTGGATTAACCTGGACGCACCATATGGAAACATATGTTATTTCTCTGTGTATCTACTTTACTTTACTTTACTTTACTTTGCTTGGCAGACGCTTTTATCCAAAGCGACTTACAAGGAGCTAGCGCTGGGTGTCTGGCTCAGGGACACACCTGGTGGGGGATGGACTAGGAGTCAGACGGGATTCGAACCTACGACCTCCTACATCCCAGTCTGATGCTTAACCCATTGAGCTACCAGGCCATCTAAACAGATTTTACAGACCAAAGTGTCCCCGTTTAAATTAAAGCAAGTTTCAAGTCTCACAATGAGCTTAAACTTTAGGTTGAGCTTTGTGATTTGAGCTGGGTCAGTAGTGTGGGAAGTGTGGAGCCGTGACTGTGCTGTGTGCTCCAGGTGTACATGGCCTGTCAGTCCATGCTGATCGTCCTGGTCGGATACGCACCAGAGTACCGGACAGAGCAGCGGGAAGAAGCCTCGCTCAGCCAGCAGGAGCTCCTCCAACATGTCACCTTCACTGAGGACGTGGACTCCATAGTGACAGAGGTGGGTTCACGTGCATCTTCACTTGTGTCCAGCTGCATCTCTGCAGCTTAGAAACGCCGCGTGCGGTTCTACCTGTGTCTGTGTTTCTGTTCTCAGTGGGTCCTCATCAAGCATCAGGCCTATAAGGTCAGTCTCGCTGGGTCGCTGTTCTTTGCCGGGCTTCTGGTCGGGAATGTAGTGTTTGGGCCGCTCTCTGACAAGATCGGCAGGAGACCCGTGTACCTGACAGGTGAGAAAACCACATTTCATGATTTAGAAGGGGTTCAGACAAACAACTTCTGCAGCTCTGGGGACATTTTGAGCCCACCTTAAAAGTGCAGCTGCTGTTGATTGTTAAACATCATCACTCTACCCGCTCCTCCACCCCCCAGGTCTGTTCTTCGAGGTGATCTTTGGCTATGTGTCTGCCTTGGCGCCCAGCTACGAGGTCTTTGCAGTGTCCCGCCTGCTGGTCGGCCTGATGAACGGCGGCATCGGCCTGGTCTGCTTCGTCCTCACTCAGGAGTACGTGGGCAAATGTTACTGGGCCATGACCGGTAAGAAAACACCATCAAACACCATCATCTCATAAGCACTTTATGCATTTTTATTTCTATAATGTGTTTATCTTTAGGGACTCTGACCAGCATGACCTTCGCCGTCGGCATCGCCCTGTTTGGAGCTCTAGGCTACGTCATCCAGCCGTGGAGGACCCTCGCTATTGCAGCCAACTCATCTGGTGTCCTGTTCTTCCTACTGTCCATGTGAGTAAAAAATGTCAGAGAGACGAGTCACAGCTGGCATCCAGATGTTTAAGGAAGAACTAACTGTGGTGTCTAAGATTACAAAGATGGTGTAAAGCGCTGCAGCGCGTTGTAATATTGCATTAACACTTTATTACACAGTTTCCATAAACTGGGAGTAACGCCTCCTCTGTCCCGCAGAACTCTTCCTGAGTCTCCTCGTTGGCTGTATTCTCAGGGTCAGACCGAGCGAGCCGAGGAGGTAAATATGCGAATACGAAGTTAATCACAGAAATGCTGCGTGTGTAGTTGTCATCTTCCTCACACTAGAGCCACAGAGTAGTGTGAACACTTTTTAATCCTTTACCTAATACTTATATACTTATATACTTTATATATTATGTCAGTAAAAAGTGAAGTGACATACAGAAACTACAGAAACATAACCCCCCTCCACACACAATGAAAGTGATGAACGAAGAGACCGTCACGTAGAGCTTTGCCTTCTTGTCTCTGTTTGGCCCAGTCTGAGAGAAACTGAAAGCAACACAACGTGAGCTGTAGAGTGAAACGCTTCAGTCACCAGGTTATTTAAGTGCATGTTCCCCACTGACTGAACTGGTGTCGTCCTGCTGTGTTCTGATTGGAGGTTCTGCGCTACATGGCTCAGAGGAACGGGAACACCGCCGGAAAACTGATGCTGCAGCAAGTCGGTGCTGCTAAACGCAGTAACCAGGGCAAGAGGGGCGCGGGTGTCCTGCAGCTGGTGATCCACCCGGTCCTGCGTCTGAGGACCATGGTGCTCATGTATGTGTGGTGAGTATCCCACCACAGAAGAAGAAGCAACAGAAACACAGCAGCAGTGCTGAAAACCACCAGTGGTGTCTGTATGAACTCTAAGCAGCGCTGCCAGAACTAGAAATAACACAGAATAGCATCTAAAAGTATCTCTGCAGCTTCTGCTTCTGCTACCAGACGTGAAGTCTTAGGTACTTTCCACCGCTCTCAGCAGTTTTTGTGTGAAGAGAAAAGTCTCCACCTTCCACGGACACGCACTGACTTATGGTGCAAACATTTTGCTGAAGATATTGTGACACTGCATCTTTTTCCATGGCTTAAAAATATGTATTGTGTTTGTGTATATCTGCAGCCTGAATGAGTGCAGGCATCCAAAAGCTCGCCGCCTCTTTCAGGTCATCTGAGCTCACAGCTGACTGTAGGAGCGAGCAGAGCAGAGCGAGTTTAAATAACGGAAGCTGAATGGACAGATATTCTGAGGAGTTACAGCGTGTGGTTTCTTCTCGTTCAGTCCGACTGCACAGTAGATGTTCCACAGGGAATTCTTACAGACGCGCGTGTGTGTGTGCGTGTGCGTGTGCGTGTGTGTGCGTGCGTGCGTGCGTGCGTGTGTGCGCGTGTTGCAGGTATGCCTGCAGTCTGGTGTACTACGGTCTGACTCTGGGGGCCAGTGAGACATCTGGTAACCGCTATGTTAACGTAGCCATGTACGGCCTGGTGGAGCTTCCTGCCTACCCGCTCTGCATTTACTTCATTAACAAGCACTGGTGAGACGCACACACACACAGAGTGACATGTTCACACACAGCACAGGGTTGATGATTTAACATGTGTGTTTCCAGTCTGCTTGCTTCGTCTAAATTCATCAGTAACTTCAAAGTCAAAGCGTTAAAGCCTCCACAGCTGACGTGTTGTTTTGTTGTGCAGGGCTGGGAGGAGGAAAAGCATGGCCAGCTTCCTCTGTCTGGCTGGTGCCGCCTGTCTCTGCACCATGTTTGTCCCTGAAAACACAGGTGAGACGCTGACGCCACAGAACCCGCCCCACAGGTTCTGAACCGCTCAGACATTCACACTTGAAGCCTGGGGCTCATTCAATCCCAGAGCCACAGCGGGAGCTCTTCATCTTTCAGTGTCTCATTCTCCAACATTAACAGACGGTGCTGGGTGACGCTCGGGGGCGTTTGACAGCACAGATACGTTTCTATGACGCTGGTGTGTTTGAACTGTTGCATGAATGTTCGGTGAACAGGTTTTTGGAGTTTGTGTCGAGCACAAGGACGCGGTTGCTCTGTACCTGTGGATGTGCGCGGTCATGTGTTCAACTCGTACTATTTTTAGGAACCAATAAGAATGACAACTGAGATGAAGTGAGAGGAGGGGCAGGAAGTTCACATGTAGTTTAGCTTGTATTAGCAAGACGCACAACCTGCTGTGATGGTGAAGAAGAAGAAGAAGAAGAGTTTCCTGCTTTAACTGAGTTGAACATGATTCAGGAAATCAGGACGAGAAGAAACACGTCCGTGTGCTGGAAAACCTCGTCTCTCTGTGACTGTACTGACGGATCAGCATCTTTTCCTCCCACTGCATCACCATCAGCAGCACGCTCCTCTGGACTCTACAGCAAAATCCAGACATTTAGTTTGTGTTAAAGAAGGAGAAAAGTGAGTCATTCACCGATCCGCTGGTCATGACGGGATTGGTTCTGTGTGTGTGAGTGTGTGTGTGTTGATTCAGGCAGTGCTGAAGAGGAAGACGTAGCTGAAATGTGTGTGCTCCACCCTTTCTCTCTTTTGAAATGGATCCAGGGAGATTCCCGTGGTGCTGGGTGTGTAAACTCTGTCTCTGCTCGTTGGCTGTGAGCACATTTCTCCTCGCGTAGATGTTTTATAACCCGGCTTGTTACAGATCATTCCTTCTACCTCCTCCTCTCGATCCGACAGCGTTAGCGGCTCCATCCTCTGCACTTCTTTTTTTATTCGTCAGTCACTTCTTCTGCTTCACGGCGTCTGCTCCGTGTCACTGAACACACCAACATATTCTACATGTGAAACGCAGCGTGCTGTGACATCGTCCACGCCCCCCCCGCACGGCTTCCTGTGCTGCTTTCATGCTCCTGCTCAGGGAAAATCCCTTTGCTTGTTTGCAGGAGCCTTGTTGAGCGCGACGTCGTTGGCACTGGTAGGAAAACTGATGGTCAGCGCAGCGTTCAACATCGCCTACGTCTACACCTCTGAGCTCTACCCAACAGTCATCAGGTGAGCCGCCACGGCCCGCTCCCGCTCCCAGTGCTTGCCGCTCCCTGAATGTTTCTTGTTAATGGATCTCTTGGTGATTTCAGGAATGCTGGTTTAGGGGTGTGTTCCATGTCCTGCAGAGTTGGAGGAATCCTTGCTCCGTTTGTTCCTTCCATGGTAAGAAGGGGGGGGGGTCCCCGCACCACACGGGTCATACGGGCTGAACCGTGTCTGACCGATGAGTCATAGAAGAAGGTTTCCCTGCTTCCATCCAAAAGGCTCGGTCAGGAATTCCTGTTAGATTAACGACGAGTAAACGGATTCTTTAATACAAAGCTGAAACTCTGTGACTCAGCTCAGGCCTTTCAGAAAGAGGATTAAACGCTCAGAGCTTCAGGCAGAACAGTCGGAGCAGGAACAGCCTCGTTCTATCTGGAAACTGAATTCAACCTTAAACTGATGCTAATGATGCAGCTGTAATGATGGTGGCTGCTTTTACCGACCTACAACCTGCCAGGCGTCCTGAGCAGCAGTGTCCCTCAGCTGCTGTTGTTCGTTGTCACTTTGCATTATATTTGCAAAAACTAGAGAAGAAGAGAAGCTTTGTCGTCACTGAGTCACTTCCTGTAAGGGACAAGGACCAACAGTAGGCACCGGCGCGTTGCATCACGGTCCTGCTCGGCGCCTTCTGCTACTGACACGCCTGACGTAACACATCATTTCTTTTTCCACCCACATGAGAACTGAGCCGTAGAAGAAGAGTTTGAATAATGAAGGATCATTCTCTCATTTTCAGTCCCTCAGACTTTTACACATTTATTCTTGACAAAGGCACAAACCAGCTAATTGTAAAAGTGGAATACTACTAAATAACTCATGTTTGAACCTGTTTGTGTGACGCATGCTAATTCTGTCAGCAGCTTTCAGCCACATCTTGGTTTTTCCTTCAGGGTTAAAGTGACTCGCTTGTAGAAACCTGTAACTGAAACCAGATTGTGACACCTGGTGGTTCGTGTGTGTGTTGCAGCGGACTGTCCACGCCTCCATGCCCTTCACCGTGTTCTGTCTGAGCGGCCTCACCGCAGGCGGTCTGGGCCTGCTGCTGCCCGAAACCCTCAACGCGCCTGCAGCAGAAACTCTGCATGAGCTGGGCAGCCCGACCCGCAGCCGAGTGCTGGAGAGCGAGGTGACATCTTTCTGCCTATAAACCGCCCTGAAGTGGATAAAAAAAACGACCCGAGGTTCTAGTAAATGTCATGTGTCCACTAACACAACAAACAGAACCATGTGTGGAAGACCCGGATTAGAGGAACACATTTCGTATCGCAGCGCTCAGCTCGCGGAGTGTGTGCGTGCACGTTTCTGATTGGCCAGAAGATATTTTGAGCCTCATCCAACTTCTGTATATTTGAAGCAGCGTAGTTCTTATTCCCGTTCCGGTCACATTCACCCCCCCCTTGTGGTTGAAACTATCAAACCCTGTAACAAAACATGTCCTAACGTGTGATGCTTTCGTCCTCAGGCTCTTCTGTATGAAGATGACAAATGAAAATCAAACCACGAATAAACCAGCAGCCTCGTCTTCCCTCAGCAGAACCAGCCTCCACAGTGTGCTGCCTCAAAGACTATGAACTGTGACGTTTAACACAGGTGAGCAGCGTAGACGCGGAGCAGGAGGCGCCACCGGCTGACGTGAAGGTTCCACCTGTGTCAAACTAAACAGGAAGCCTCTGCCTTCTTTGACGCTCATGCTGCCTGTGCCTTGTTTGGAGGTAGAAGAGACGGGAAATGTGTGACAGGACACAAATGTGACTCGCTTTACATTCCAGGACGTGAAAGTCCAGCAGGACGTTCAGCACTCGGCTCCGTGCAGGAGCTAACGGAGCAGCAGATCGTGGTGCAGGTTCAGACACCTGCTGAAACACGGCGACGTGTTGCTGATTCTGTTGTCTGTCACTCTGTGTGTGTTTACAGCAGTGGAAGAAGCCGCTGAGTTTTAGTGTTGTTCCTGCACCAGCTTTTATTTCAGAAATAAGGGAGTTTACCTTAATTGAGTTGTCATCATTTAAATATATAGTCATGGTTCTGCAGCCGTAGAGTCAGTGAAATAAACCGGGTTCACACTCTGCTCGGTGCACGTCTGACTCCTGTGACTGTGGATAAGCTGGTGTCAGCGGGACCAACCGATGAAACTAACATGTCCCACATGTACAACCACTGGGACACATGTCAGAAGCTTCTGGTAACTGCAGGATACAAATAACCCTTCACTGACTGATTTAATGTGAGGAGACGTTTTCTCTGCCTTCTCGTGTCTCCTCTGAGCGTGTCTGTATGTGGGGTTGTGAGCTGTAAATAAAGTGTTCAGATATTTCTGTAACTGTTTTCAGTGACATTCTTTATATAATAAACTCCCGGTTGGATGTTCACGCGCTGCGCTTTCAGCTGCATGTGAGACAGATGTGTCGAGATCAGCTGCTGCTCAGTGTCTCCTCTTCGTTCCATGTTCCTCAGACTAAGATGTTTAGCTTTACTCTGAAGGGGCTTGATCACCTTAAGAGTTTGCTAAAAACAGGAAATGTGTAGTAACCTCCACTAAAGTTTCTAAAGAAGGAGGACGGTGTCCTAATAACGGGTTGAAACCACAGATGCGTGTTCCCTGTAACAGTGCTGTGAACATGGACGGACACACACAGCTCAGAGCAGCGCTGCTCCTCACGGGGCTGCTGAGCTCTGCTCTCACTGAAGATCCGCTCATCTACTGTGTGGTTGGTGGCACTCTGGTCCTATGCCCCCCCGAAGCCTCCACCCAGCGCATCAGCAGCATCCTGTGGAGGCACAGTAGCGAGCTGCTGGTGGAATGGATGGAGGGTGAGGCTGACTCGAAGTTCTACGGCACATTTAACGGTCGCACAACCCTGAACACGACCACTGGATGTCTGGAACTCAGCAAGGCGACTACAGCTGACTCTGGATTTTATTCTGTGGAGATCAACCACAGGCCTGAGAGCGCTCGCTTGGATGCTGAGGTGATGAGCAAGGTGCCCAGGCCTGTAGTACAGCTGTGTCCGGCTGCATCAGAGAGCTGTAACCTGACCTGTGCTGGAGACGCCACAGACGCTGGACCCGTCTCCTACAGCTGGAGGACGGGAGACGGAGCCTGGAAGGAGTCAGGAAAGAGCATCGTCATCACCAACACTGAAGAAACGCAACGAGTGGAGACGTTCTCCTGCAGGATGAAGAACCCGATCAGCGAGGAAGAGAGTGAACCCCGCGGTAACCCGTTCTCACGACGAGGACGTCCAGCTCGTGGCTCGTGGTGCTGGGTTCGAATTGTGGTGATCATCATGACGCTGTTGGGAAGCGTTTCCTTCGTGTGGGCTGTCGCCTACTTGCTGTGGAGAAATCGCTCGACTCTCACTTCGTGTGTGACTGAAAAGGGAGCCGTCCATTAGAGAGCGTCGGTTCTCCTGTCACTTCAGGGATCAGGGGTCTTCGCTGATCTCAGGACCTCTGGACAACTTTCAGAGAAATATTCTGGAATCTGTCTCCCTGCTCGTGTCATGTTGCTCAGATGCTGATGAGCTGTGAGAGTCGGAACATAAAGACTGGATCTTCTCTGGTTTGACCTGAGCTGCTGTAACATGACGATTTCTCTCTGGGTTCAATAAAGTTTTGTGACGTTAAATCTGGAACACTTTGTGTCTTTTTTTAGTGTTTTTAGTTTCATAAAAGGGTGAATGTGCTTGTGTTGCATTATTTCTTCATGAAAGGAAGTGAAAGTATAAAAACATGGAACCACTATGGAGTAACATCTGGGACCGGAGAAAGACCCAACTACAGCAGTGTAAGGGCCCGGGTCAGCACCAGGGGGCCCAAAGAGCAAAAAACACAAATAAAATAAAAACATGATTCAAATATCATTTTCCTAATTTATTACATGTGTGAGTGTTGATGATCAGAGGTGTATTATTGTACAAACCGAGCTCTGCTGGTGCTGCTGTAGTGGTTCTCCTCTGGTTCTGGTTTTGTAACTAGACAACAGTGAGCATCCAAAGAGCAGGTTGAACATTAAATCCTTCAGCGGAATAGAGGAAAAAGGAGGAAGGCTGCCTGATAAAGCTGCGTTTCTAGCTAGCATCACCATCAGGTGTTTGTCTCCAGGAGTCTCCAACATCACCAGAACTAGTCGCTAGATCTGTTTCTGGTCACTTCATAGAAAGGAAAAGTGTGTGGAGGGTCTGTCCTCAGCTCAGACCCTGGACCTGGTTTTTGTTTTTTAAACCATGTCTTTCATCCAGCTCATTATTTCTATAGTATTTGTTTTTAGTAGTGATGGTTTGTAGATTTTCATGTATTTTCACATAGAGAACATTTTGGTGAGGGACCATTTATTTAGACTATTTAAGTTATTTTAAAGTTCACTGCTGATGAAGTTTATTTAAAACCACAAATAATGAAGCAGTTTACAGTAAATTTATTTTATTACCCTACTACCCCCCCCCCACACACACAGTGTCCTGAGGACAGAGATGTACGACTGCTCTCCTTCATGGAAAGAGGAGGACAACTATCATAACCACATTTCTTATCAGATAACTGCGCTACATCAAACATATTATCTAGTTTTTATACATTTGTATAACTTTTTGAAATGATTCATCAATAAAGCGAGTATTTCTGATTTGTGTTGGTCTTAATCTTTCTGCTTACGGCTCTGTTTTTTCTGTCTGAACTGCTATTTTGTGACTTTGAATCTTTTTTGTGTTTTTAGTTTCATTAAAAGGTGAATGTGCTTGCGTTGCATTATTTCTCCACGGGGGGAAGTGAAAGTATAAAAACATGGAACCACTCTGGAGCAACATCTTGGACCGGAGAAACTCTCAGTTGCTCGTTTGTGTCCGTGGACATGGAGACAGTAAACTTGTGTCTCCCTGCAGAACTAGCTCTGTGCTGATAAACCAACAGGCTCATTGATGGTTGTACCCTGGTTCTCTCTGTCCGTCTCAGCAGCATTGCGTGGAAACGCAGTGGTGACCTGAAACGAGTCACACTGGCTGAATTTCATTCAAGAAAGTTTACTGCAGACACTGAGTGACGTAACTGTCCAACAAGAGTCTGCACCACTTAAAAGGGAAGCAGACGTAGATATCGAATGGACGGAAACTTCATGAAGAACTAACAGGTGCATTTCTCTTAAGGATTCAGTGTTAATCTGTTCGTGGACATGGAGAAACAAACGTGTGTTTGGTTCACGACACTTCTGCTGTGGTCTGTGTTTAACTCTGT
>JAUMHF010000007.1:18362866-18383480 GCA_032359275.1 Microctenopoma steveboyesi | reverse complement strand
CTACTGCTGCTACTGCTACTATTACTACTGCTACTGCTGCTATTACTACTACTACTACTACTGCTACTGCTACTATTACTACTACTACTACTGCTACTGCTACTATTACTACTACTACTACAGCTACTATTACTACTGCTACTGCTGCTATTACTACTACTACTACTACTACTACTGCTACTGCTACTATTACTACTACTACTGCTGCTACTGCTACTATTACTACTGCTACTGCTGCTACTACTACTGCTGCTACTACAATGCTGTTACTACTACTACTGATACTACTACTGTTGCTACTATTGCTACTGCTGCTACTACTACTGATGTTACTACAATGCTGTTACTACTACTGCTGCTGCTGCTACTACTGCTACTTCTACTGCTACTGCTGCTACTGCTATTACTACTGATACTACAATGCAGTTACTGCTGCTACTGCTGCTGCTACACACTGTGAGTGAGTGTTACACACTCACTCACTTTCACTTCCTGTGTTCAGAGTCAGAGCAGGAACTCTGTCTCCCCCTGCTGGCGAAGCTCGAAATAATCGCTTCATAAAAGGTTTCGTTGTCTCACTGACTCACAGCTGGGAATAAAAAGTTTATTGTGCAGGCTCCGTAAGCGAGCGCGCGCACACACACGCACACGCACACAGAGCACACACACACAGCACATCACTGCTTTGCCTGTTTAACATGACCACAAACATCGGCATTCATCAAGCAGCCTGGAAAAAGCCACATGCAAATTCACACGTGTTCAGATTCACAATGCATACGTGCTTATCAGCTTGGATGGTCGGTGTGATGTAGACACACACACACAGATGGAGATTGTGTGATTCAGTTGAAAGCTCCATCAGAGCTGCAGAGCTGTGATGTTTAGGTTTGGTCACAGAGTTGGTTCTCGATTAAACGTTGAGTCTTCTATCACTTTCTGATCTGGAGGACGTTCATTTGAACAGATACAGACAACTGGGAACTCTTGACTCAAACCAGGGACCATTTAGTGAGTTCTTGTCACTTATATGAAGAATGGAAGTCACACATACTACAGGACCGTAAGGACCAGGTACCGCTACAGTGTGATGGTGGAGAAGAGAGGGACAGCATTTCACCGTATGTGTCTTCTTTGTTCAACACTAGTCTCCAGAGGAGGAACAGGACTTTGACGTGTCCTCGTGTCCTCAGCATTCCCTGGCTGCAGGGAGGAGGAAGAACCTGGAGTTTGAGCCTCTTTCCACTACAGCCCTGATCCTGGAGGACCGACCAGCGTGAGTACAATATCATCCTTCCTCTGGCCCAGTCTGAGAAGATGTTCCCAAGTTAGATGTTTGCCCTGTCGCTGGGGATCCGATTAGATTAGATCGAGTTTATTAATCCCTCGAGAAGGAAGTTCAGAGTCCAGCAGCAGAAACACGTGATAACAAAAATACAAAAAAAAAAAGTTCTCTTATTTGGTGTTTTAGTGTGTGTGTGTGTGTGTGTCAGTGAGCAGCTGATCGCACACAGACTGATCATTTGTCTTCTTCAGGAACCTACCTGCCAAATCTATGGAGGAGACGCAGCGACACAAACAGGAGTATGAGGAAATGGTGGCAGGAGCCAAGAGGAGAGGTAACACACACACACACGCGTTTCTAAGATTAATAATAGAAATAAATACGTTTCCAGGTGCTACTCATTCCTCTCTGCACCTCCCTCACCAAAAAGCAGCAACCTTTTGTTGGCAGGAAGTAGTTTGTACTGTTTTCTGTTTGACTCAGACTTGCATGAGGTCCGCAGGGACACAGACGGCTCATCTCAATGTTCTGTCTCTCAGAATTAAAAGAAGCACAGAGGAAGAAGCGTCAGATGAAGGAGAGACACCGGCAGGAAGACAGCATCTCCAACGCCATGGTCACCTGGAACACGGAGATCCTGCCACACTGGGACACCATGTACGCCTCCACCGCTTTGACAGTGTGTGTGTGTGTGTGTGTGCAGCACTGTTACGTAGCTCACTGTGTGACCGTGTCTGTGCAGGAAGGGAACGAGGCGAGTGAGGGAGCTCTGGTGGCAGGGGCTTCCTCCCAGCGTCAGAGGACGCGTGTGGAGTCTGGCCATCGGCAACGAGCTCAACATCACGCCCGGTACAAACCCAGTTACATGACTCCACCCCGGTGACGTTGCAGCTGTGCGACAGGTGTGGTATGAAGGTGAAACGTGTTTCTGTCTTTGTGCAGAGCTGTATGAGATCTTCCTGTGCAGAGCCAAAGAGAAGTGGAGGAGTTACAGCGAGACCAGTTCCGTCAACGACAGCGAGAGCGGTAAGAGATCTGTTCACGTTAAGGACACACGTACTCACGCCGGTGCTGACCCCGTGTCGTGTGCGTTAGATGGAGGGGTGTCTCTGGCTGACAGAGAGTCCAGTCTGGACCTCATCAAACTGGACATTTCCAGAACCTTCCCCGCTCTCTTCATCTTCCAGAAGGTAGGAAGTGTGTCTGAAAACGTCTTTCCACCTTTGTGTGACGGTTTCCCTCATTCTCCTGCATCTGTGTCGTTCCTGCAGGGCGGGCCTTACCACGACCTCCTCCACAGCGTGCTGGGAGCTTACACCTGTTACCGACCCGACATTGGCTACGTACGTTTCCCTCTGCTCCTCCTCTCGATCTGATCAGTTACTTTCACACAGCGGAACCTGCAGATTTGTCTTCTTTATTAATAAATTCCCAAACGTTAAACATTCTCTGTGAAACTCTGTGAGACATTTGATTTGAAAGTGAAGATCACACACGCTCGCGTCCTCTGCTGCCCTTCCAGGTTCAGGGCATGTCGTTCATCGCCGCTGTGCTCATCCTCAACCTAGAGGAAGCTGAAGCCTTCATCACCTTCGCCAACCTGCTCAATAAGCCGTGTCAGATGGCCTTCTTCAGAGTCGACCATGAGCTGGTCTGTTTCTTTGCTACTCAGTCAGGTTACATCCCCAGAGCGCCACGTTTACTCCCTCCTGTCTCTTCTGTTTCCTCGCCGTCAGATGCTGAAGTATTTTGCAGCTTTTGAAGTTTTCTTTGAAGAGAATCTTCCTCGTCTCTTCAGCCACTTTCAAACCAACGGTCTGACCCCCGACCTCTACCTGATCGACTGGTGAGCCATCTGTCCAGTGCAAATCCAGGGGGGGGGGCAGGGGAGAGAGAGAGAGAGAGAGAGAGAAGGAGAGAGAGAGGAAGAGACACATACAGGGAAAGAGAGAGAGAGACAGACGCACACAGAGGGAGACACAGAGAGAGAAAGACAGACAGAGAGAGAGACAGACACACACACAGAGAGAGAGAGAGAAGGAGAGAGAGAGGAAGAGACACACATACAGGGAAAGAGAGAGAGACAGACGCACACAGAGGGAGCCACACAGAGAGAGAGACAGAGACACAGAGAGAGAGAGAGCGAGCGAGCGAGCAGTAGGTACAGCTAGTGGTGGCAGAAATGAGACGGACGCATCTCATCACTGATCAAACATCTTCTTCTGTGCAGGATTTTCACGCTGTACAGTAAGTCCCTCCCTCTGGACGTGGCGTGCCGTGTGTGGGACATATTCTGTCGGGACGGGGAGGAGAGTTTGTTTCGGACGGGACTGGGCATCCTGCAGCTGTACGAGGACATCCTGCTGCAGATGGACTTCATCCACATCGCTCAGTTCCTCACCCGCCTGCCGGACGACCTGCAGCCTCACGCGCTCTTCACCGCCATGGCCAACACACACATGATCAGCAAGAACCGCCGCTGGGCTCAGGTCAGCGTCTGAGCACGGTCACTGCGGGAGGTGAGGAGAAGCAGAGTCTCATTTGTTTCCTGTTTCCTTCCAGGTGTTTTCCGCCTTGATGAAGGATGGAATGAAAGAGACGGAGAAAAACAGCAGCCCAGCGCTGAGAAGCTAACACTAACTCCTGGCGTCCCACACAGCACAGCGTCCGTGCCGGGACCATGAAGCTTCGTCAGTGTTTCACTAAACACGGACTCTCAGCCTGTTGCTTCCTCAGCTCGGGATCCGCTCTCTGATAAACGCCACTAACGCCGAGCTTTGCGCCCGGCGCTGCTCTCAAACACTCCACATCTGTCGGTGCTAACGAGTTTCTAAAGGTTGTGCTGTGACCACAAACGATTCGGTTTCCTCTGGACCTAAAAGAGCTGGAACCAGCTGTTTCAAATGTTCGTCTGTAGACAGCAATGCATTGTGGGACGTCTTAACACAGAGGGAGTCGGGCGTCTCTGACAGTAACTCGAGTATTTAGTGGTTTTGATGAAATTCTCTTCTACATGTGAGAAACGACGCTTAAAGACGATCACGATGATGACAGACGCACCGTTCCATCCGAACCCTCCTCTCCCGTCCTAAACGTTCAGATCTGCTGGACTCAGCACAAACACAAACACTACTGAGGAAGAACCCACTCCGCTCACACAGCAGCACCGGAGCAGGCCTTAAGGCTGGGACCAAGCTGTGGAGGTGTCGGCTGCAGCGGAGAAGTCTGCACGCCTGGAGGGAAGGAGACGAGGTCAGAGGGGGGGGGGGGGATGTATGAGACAGGAAGTCGTGTTTTCATAATAATACTTGACCAACGGTAAGAGGCTGGAGTTCAGGGTTCCTGTCGTCATCAGCTGAAGCTGCCGGAAGATGGAAAACAGCACTTTGAGATTCATTCAACACACGCACGCACACACACACACAGACACACACAGACACACACACAGACACACACACACACACACACGCACACACACACACAGACGCACACAGACACACACACACACAGATGCACACACACACACACGCACACACACACAGACACGCACACACACACAGACGCACACAGACACAGACGCACACAGACACACACACACAGACGCACAGACACACAGACGCACACACACACACGCACACGCACACACGCACACACAGACGCACACACACACACGCACACGCACACACGCACACACACAGACACGCACGCACACACACGCACACACACACAGACACGCACACACACACGCACACACAGACACGCACACAGACACACAGACACAGACGCACACAGACACACACACACACAGACGCACACAGACACAGACGCACACAGACACACAGACACACACACACAGACACAGACGCACACAGACACACAGACACACACACACACACACACAGACACACAGACGCACACACACACGCACGCACACGCACGCACGCGCACACGCACGCACACACACGCACGCACACACACGCACACACAGACGCACACACACAGACACACACACACACAGACACACAGACGCACACACACAGACACACAGACGCACACAGACGCACACACACAGACACACACACACACACACAGACGCACACACACAGACACACACACACACACACACGCACTACGAGTCCTTCTGTTCGTACGTTGAACATGAGTCGCTCGGTTCACTAACATCCTGCTCAACACTCGGGTTCATGAAGAGAAACTGTCCATGAAGTAAAAATGAGTCGGAGGTTGCTGCCACAGACCTGAAGGACTGATGTGTTCCAGCTGCTCCTACTCCGACCGAAACCCGGAGGCGTCACCACGTACTTTCACTCCGTACATTTACTGTGAACTTTTTACTTTGTTCAGACTCTTATAAACTGACGTGTGAGTACGGAAATCATTCCCACATTCACCCCCTGACATTTTTAAACCACTTTCTCACCTTTGAAAACCTGTTGAACAAATCTGGACTTATCTGATGTTATGATTATATTACTCTCTTAGTGAAGTACTTGTACATAAACATGTAGAGTGTGTACTCTATGTGTAGTGGAGTACTTGCACTTTTACTTGAGTATTGAGTTTTTGTACTTGTACCACCTCTGGTTCGTTCACTCCTCCACAGACTCGTCCAGATTAAACGTTCATGCAGGAGGAGGTGGAGCTTAACGTGCCCCGCCCACACTGCGCCGTCATCTTCTGTTTGATACTTTGATGTAAATTCGTTTTCAGTGTACAGTTTCGTTCCTCATGATGCCTTACCGGTGATGTAAATATCATTTACTAGTTAAATGTGTAAATAAATATCTCAGCAACCTGGCATCTGTCCGTTCTTTGAATTTAACCTGAGGACGAGTTCAGTCCCTGACGGTGCAACAGGAAACATGTGGACGTCGAAATGTTTTATAGTGAATCACACACAGTTAATTTAGTTTGTAAGTGAACATCTTATAATATAAAATATTACGTAATTTTGATCTAAGTTATGTTTCATATTAATCAAATAATACAAAACTGCTCCAATTCTTTAACAAGCACAGTATTAAAAAAAATATCTGATTATGTTCAGATAAATCGTGTCATTACATTTATTAGCATTTTACTTTTACACACATTTTCTGAGGAGTGTAGCATCTACTAACGGATCAACACGGTTCTGACGGCATGTCACAGGTCACGGGCGGCGCTGTGCTCTGTCTTCATTTGATTGTGATTACCTTCCTCTCTGGACAGACGTGGGACAATATTCCAGTCGTCTTTCCTCCTTCACTGCTCTGTTCTGTTGTCCTGGCAGAGATTTAGTTGCAGAGTGATGAGGCCTCTCCCTCTGATCCACGGGAGGTTTCAGCACAGTGCACAGTTCACACCACCAGATGGAGCCTGAGCTCCAGGTGCTTCAGGACACTCTGGTCCCTCCTTAATCAAGGGAGTTAGGTTCTTAAAAAACCTGCAACAGGAAATCTAAGAAGTACTCAAGTATTTATACACGTTTGTCTCCTGTTTAAACTCTCAAAGTTTAAAACTTCTTAGAAAAACTACTAGATTTCTGTAAATTCGGCAAACTGAACACAGTTTGTTCTCCACAAGAGACACGGCACAGAGATTGATTGACAATGGTCTACAGCCAATCAGGACACAGAACACAATGCACTGTAAAAAAAAGGTACAAATATGGCGCAAAATTGCACTAAACAGATCGTCTACACTGCGGGAAGGTGACCCGTGTTCCAGCGGGGCCAGTGTAGCAGCATCAGCGTGAACATTGCACACAGAACGCGGTGGAACATTCCAGAATCACATCAGTGCAGCTTCATCTTTGTATTTAATAACCAGTATCGGTCCACACTCACTTAATATTGTTGAAACTAAGCAAGTTTCTTAGCCTCAAAGGCTCATGGGAGACGTAGTGTTTTAAAAATCAGAGTGGTAAAAGAACTAAAACTCTTCCGTTCTGGGTGCGATTCAAAATGTGTTAAACAAGTGATTTGACTTCAGTAAAGAGTTAACTGCTGTGGTTTGATCCTCCCGCCTGTGAGGTTCAGTCCCAGCAGTGCAGATAAGCAGCGACCACACTCAGGGATCTCAGGTATTTCCGACGCCTGCGGTGGGAGTGGGCTGAAGCTGCGAGGGGCCTCCTGCCGCATCTAAGCGAGGGGAAGAATCTGTGGAGGTATTTGGCAGCAGTCTGGGGGCTTTCCTGTAGAGGTGGGGCCGGAGGGAAAGAAGGAGCGCGGTGCCGGGGCCTCTGGGATACCACAGCAGGAGGCGGGGAGGCCGAGGTCAGGACAAAAGACAGACTGCAGGAGAGGAATGGATGAACATTTAAAAACACGGACAGCAAGTAAATCTGCAAAACATGAATAAGAAGAATATAAACGTCCGATCGATTAGCTGCAGTGTCGTTACAAGCTGCTGTCCAGCAGGGGGCGACTACTGCTACAACAGCATCTGAAAAGGTAGCCTGAAAGTAGAAACTAAATGTGCTTTAATTAACTGATCAAACAGAAGAAATATTTATTGGAACAGGTACATCCTGAGCTAACGTTAGCTTTCATGTTAGCAGTGTAACACGTGGAAACGGTGGCAGTGACAGTTACACACACGGAAGTTAAATAAATGTCTAATGTTTAAAAGGGTAGTTATTTAAAAAAACTAAAAAACACGGACGGGAGGAAGAGCAGAGCAGACGATGGGTCAACACAGTGTTTCCCGTCCCGGGGGACGTCTGCTGGGTGTGGATGACTGGATCAGTCATCTCCGCCTGTGCTGCTCCACTCATCACCCCGTCACCAGAACACACATGGTTTAAGTCCACATCAACCTCTGCAGGCTTAACGGTCCCGTAACGAGCACATCTACAGGTGGAGTCACCTGCAATGAGCGCCACAAAAAGCTCTGAGTGAATCATTTATTAAAGGAATTTATTAATATTGACCTGAATTTCTCTATTTACTGTAAGAACCTTAAACTATCATCCAGACACAACAGGAGAATTTGAATTCAAACATTGTAATTGAATAATATTAATATTCTCTACTTGTAATACTTTTAACTCACGTTGCTTGAAACTCAACATCTTAAGTCAGAAGAACAACCTGCGTTTGGTCAAGTTAAACGTCTAATAAAACATAAACAGTGTTCTTCAGGCTTTTCTTGGAAATGAACAACTGATTACTACACATTAATAACAACAACAATAATAATTAAACAAAGGGTTAATTAATCATTTATTTCATAATGTAAAGACACATGTTTCCTCTCTTGTGCTACATAGAACAGAACAGGTTTTACTCCTGTGTGTTTACACAGAAGTCAAAATATCATATTTTGCACAGGTACAGCAGGATGATGATGACGTTTAACATGACATCGTCACTTTTAGAGAGTCAAGAAATGCTCACAAAGAACCGGCTGGAAACACTGGTCACGCTGAACACGTGGCAGAAACACAAATATCACATTAGAATTTTAAACAATGTTTCTTTCAAACAGAAATTGATCTGATCTGTTATTTAACAACACAAACAGGCAAACTTCCTGTTTAATTCCACGAGGCCTCTTCACTCAACAGGGAACGCGCTGATCACCGTAGAGTTTTGCCTGAGTAATACATCGGCTGCTGGGCCGACTTCAAATGTCGCAGTACGAACACACAGGGGATTAAATGCTGCTCCGAGTGACGACATGTCAAAGGACGCGTCTGATGAATAAAGCTTGATTGTCCTTGAAATATTAAAACTACAGAAGGAAAAAAATGAGGATGCGATGGTTTTAAGTAGTCTTTGCTCAAATATATTTTTAGATAAATAAATAAATAAATTCTTTACAGATGAAGACACTAAATATTTTGCTGTAAAAATACTTAATATATTTAACAACCTGTAAATTACTGTAAACAGGTTGTAACTGATATTTATTTTATTTGTATTAAATGTGTACTTTGCTGCTGCATGTTTGCTGGAATCAGGGCCGAGCCTCCATGGGGCCCAATTAGAATTTTGGGGCCCTCAGTTACTGCCAGTAATATTGATTAATGTCGCATCATTGACGCATGAGCGTAAAGATATTAAACAACATGGCGTCGGACACTTAACGTTAGACTGATTTGAAAAAACCCAAAACATATGAAGCTGTGTTCTTGCACCAGAACGGACAAACAAAAAGGTGAGCTCAAAAAAAAGATTCTAAAAGGCCAACACCTTTCTATTTTCCTAAACCTTAAAGATTTTACACAAACGTCTGTTTAAGGTTCTGTAGCTTTGGTTCTTCTGTGCACAGTCAGAAACCAGCACTGTTTACATTTACACTAGCTGAGAACGTCTTTCCCATTTTTAAGTGAAATAAAATAACATTTGTCTTCAACAGCGTCCTGAGGTTTATTTCCACATAAGATTCAAAGAGATAAATTACTAACTGAGAATGTCACAGACGTGTGTTATCTTTTAAATGAAGTAACAGCAGTGAAATAAAACCACTCAAAGAACTGAAACAGTGATTAATATGTTCTCTATATGGAAATAAATGAAAATCTACAAGATCACAAATACTTAAATCAGGATGTAGATGAAACAAGGTTTAAAAATCTAATTCTGACTGTAACTTAAAACTAATTCAAAACATTTAAGTTGATTTAATTTTGTTTTATTTTTTTTTTGCTTTTCTATATTTGAATTGAATATTTATTGATTAAATATTTAAAAAAATTTTATAATTCTAAAAATCTCGGCAGAAAAAAGGAAACTTACTGTAAAATAACATTTTGTATTTGACTTTACTGGTACAATTGATTTTTTACAGTGCATCTTTGCACATGTCCTAGTGTTGTGTGTCTGGTCCAACGTTCAGCCTCAGACCTTCATCAGTGTGACGTCCTGGTGAACGTTGTCGTCCAAACCGCGTTAACACGCCGTTAGTCTCACGTAAAGCACTCGTGAGGTTTCCCACCTGTGGACCTCGAGCAGCAGCCGCGGCGGCAGCGGCACAAACTTCCCATTAGGTCAGTGGTCACCCCGCGAGGCCAACTCTCCTTAGCTTGCTTTCACTCCTCACACACCGAATCCCACCGGGTCAGACAGAGGGAAACCACTAGGCGCCGAGTTGCAATTAGACACCATTATATAAAGGCATATTCAGATAACAGGGGCACCAATGAGGTCAGTACGTGCCTTTTGTTGTGGGATTAATGAGATTTTTAATAAAACAAAAATGCCTCCTTTCTTATTGTAATGACCTAATGAGTGTGCCGGTGGCGCCGGGCCATGTTGGTGGGAAAGTGTCGCGGTTGTGCCCGTCTCTCGGTGGCCCCCCCTTCTTCACTTCATCCCTCTGTCCTTTCCCTGCACCTGCACCCCCCCCGCCCACTGGCGCTGTCCCGTGCTTTCCAGACCCCCCCTCACAGTGTTTGTATTCAGAACCAGGAACCAAACAAGTGTTTAATTACCATAAAATGCTATCGGCATTTAGCCCTCTGACACGATGAATGGCAACATAGAGCTCATTGAGGTTATCAACAAGGGGACCACTGGTCAATTGGGTCATTGATTTGGATTGTTTGACAGACCCGGAGCCAAGGCCGCAGGAGCAAGCAAAGTTCAAAAATCCCCCTCAGTTGAATTGAGAAGTTTGTCACAGAATCTGTTGGAAGGGGCTGTCAGGAGCGATTAGGGGGCATGAAAGGGCTCAGCGATCAAACGGGGCCTGTCCCAACGCTGCACATTTAATTAGAATTTGCATGTCTTTGTTCCTGACCCTTCAGCAGGCATGATCTGATTACAGGGGTGAACAGTTACCACCAGGGGAACGGGGAACTCGCACTCATTTGTCCGTCTCAACTGCTCGGTGTTCCAAACGACGAGTTCTCAGCTCGGAGAAGTCTCGGCGGAGAACGGAGGAGCGAGGCTGAAGCAGGCAGCTCCAAGGTGGTGCTGAAAAACAGTTCCCCTCTTCCTCTGCCTCCTTTCTGTCTCCCACTGGATTGTGGGAGTTTGGGGAGCGAGGGGGGGGGGGCTGAGGCGCTCGCTGGCTCATTAACTGGGAGGAACAGCGCCCTTTGACCCCAATGATGCAGGGTGACAGGGCGGACGAGAAGAGGTGATTGGCTAGCAGCTTCAGCGGTTGAACATGCCACCAGTGGTGTTCCAAAGTGGAAAAGGGCAGCGTGGAACAAAACGCAGCTCTGTTCCGTGTTCTCCTTCCTTTCTCACCTCGCTTCCTTCTTCTGCTCATCTCTCATTTCAGCCAGAAGCTTAAACGCCGTGTTGTTTCGTTTTTTAACTCTTCTTTTTGTCGTTTGTTGACGTCTTTTCATCTTTTCCCTCCATCAGAAAAGACGTCTTAATAAATTATATATATAAAAAAATATATAAATAAACATGTAATATACATATGAATATATATACATATGTAAGTATTAATGAAATAAAGATTTGGGTTTTTGTATTTCTGTTCTACTTATTTTAATATTATTGTACTGGAACATAAATGTCATTTGGATCCTGTATTAAAAACTATAATATATAAAATATAAATAACATGTCTTCATTTTCAGATGTTGTACTAAATGTTTACTTTTAACTATAAAGTGCTATATTTCCAATGCCTTTTAACGTTAAAAAAGTATTACTTCTTATTAAAATGTTGATGTTTTCAATTATAAATATTACATTTTTCAAAATGTTTCACAATTTAGTAACTTATTTTTAATATCTCCATCTTGGTTTTTACTTGTTTGTGACGTTCAGCAAGCACATGAATGAAATCCTTTAAATCTTTATGGGTGTTGAGTTAATCGGTCAGAACAGGAACGTTTCTCTCTGCAGATGATCTACAGTCATTTCTCAGTAAACAGAGAAAGTAAAAAAGAGAAACTCCAGGGTTGCATGTGGATTTTTTCCCTTTTCCTCTAACTGTAAACTGGTGGAGGAGGAAATGAGCCCGTTTCCCTCCTCTCTCTAAAGCTGCTACATCCAGTCCCCATCGTGGCGTCCATCAATCCAGGCCATTTACATGCATTAGATACGTTTGAGAGGTGTGAGCTTCCTGAGGTTGGTTTCATTCCCTACAAGCCTCCAAATTCCTTCACGGATTGTCTGACAACATCATTCCGATTTATCCCACTTCACTTCAACCGCCCCTATAGGAAGCATTGTTCCCGATGTCCCATCCCCATCTTCATCCTTCTCACACCACCCTTTTCTGTTTCCATTCATGACCCCATGTGGTTCTTCTCTCGACTTTACCTGAATCTTCTTCTCCGTAATCATCTCCACAGAAAGTCCTGCTCTCCTGTCCATCCGGTTACTTTATTTTTAGTCCCTACATGTCCTGATGATGTATTAGGATTGTTATTACCTCTGCTGCTGGGAACAGAAATATACATCCCATATTTGTTTTGCTTGGTACTCATTCAAATCTACTAAAACCTGCTGTCAGCAACAGGCGCTGGAGATTCACCAGTCCTTCCCTATTCCCAGTCCATCCTTTGCTTCCATGTTTGTTTTCTGAAAGACCCCGGGATTCACTCTATCCCAGGTCATTTTCCAAATGACAAGGGCTGACGTTGGAATGACGAAAGTTGAAATGATATGATTTCGCTCACTAAGCTCAGCGCACCGAGGCGGAAAACGGGCTCCTTGTGCTCGGTCGTGGTTGCTGTACTCTTTGAACCCTGAAATAATGACCCTTCCTTGTTCATTAGTGTCTACTCGGTCAATCATAACACATCAGAAATGAGTTCAGCATCCAGGCACAGGACAATTGACCTTGTGTGTGCCCTTCCTCACCAGCAAGCTGTCACAGGGCTTCATCCAAATTGAGGCAATTAGCTCCGATGTGTCTCCCCCATTAAGCTGAGTGTCTCTATAATGTCCTAATGACAGCAGCGGGACATAGCCTAAGCGGCCCCCAGCGTTTCCCCACGTCCACTATAGCTGGCACACACAGGGTGAGCAGAGGGTCGAGCACAAAGACCCAGCAACACAGATGGACAAAAGCAAACGACGACATGATGCATGAAAGGTGAAAAACCATCTGCAGGTGAAGACGCAGCGAAGAAACGGTGCAGCCAACGGAGCCGGTGCCTGAACGGACAGTAGACGGGAGCTTCTGCACATCATTCCCGTTCCTGCAGACAGCACGCTTATAACACGCGGAATGATTCATCGTAACCGTGATTCAGTTGATTCCGTTTTTTAACCGACTTACAGCATTAACAAAACACATTAGCATCTAAAAGCATCTGCACTGATGAGAATTCTGTCCAGTTGACCCGTTACTGTGCTCGTCCAGTTCAAACGCCCAACAGACTACGCAGCCAAATCTTTATGGCTTTCCTGGAAAACTTGTAGTCTGTGTGTAAAGAGCAGACGGCGAATAAACCACATCCTTTAATAGATCATCCTTTAACATGCAACATTTGCGTGAATATGAAGAAAACTGAAGCACACATGATCTTCACACACCCTGGAATAAAAGATTTCCAGTGTAGAGGCCGCTAACGGTGGAACAGGCTAATAGGGCTGACCTGCTGTTCACCTCGCAGCCGCACAAACAGAAGGAGAAAGAAAAACAGAGGGAATAGGAGCTGGTATTCTTCTTGTGCACGGACGAGAAGGGTGAGCGAGGGAACAAGCCAGAGCCGGGTGGCAGATTAGTGCAGGTTGTGCCCCACTGAATACCGGAGGGTGGGGAGGCCCGGCTAACAGAGCTGCTGATGAGACCAGAGGGGAGAGATGAGAGCGGACACAGAAGATGTCTGCGTGTCCTCCTGTGAGGAATGAAGCTTTGGGATCAGCACATTTCTTCACGTCCATCTCAGGGTCTCAGCAGACGTGTGAGCGGAGTAAGCACCTGCCCGAGGCCCCACGCCGGCCGACGGCCGTCCTGAGTCCGAGGATGAACTGGATCAAGACTCAACTGGCCAAACTATTATATTTCATACCTGTAGGTAACGCAGACATTCCTGGTGGGAAGATGGGACCTTAAAATGACCTGAGTGATGCAGGAACGTCTGACATGAGAAAATAAATTGATCTTTAATAACTAGTCCTGGCTCTCAGAAAAAAGTGTTCAAAGAACCGTGGATTAAATATATCATATATATATATATCTATGATATATGATATGATATATATATCATATATATCTATGACTAGTTAACCCGAACCTTTGTGGGGTGTTTGCTTTTCTGTCCCTTGTTTTTTGTGGTCAATTTAATTTAATAGAAACATTACTAATAAGAACGATTGAATAATCTAATTCGTGATTTTGGAACTATTAAACCTGACTTCACTGATTTTGTATTTACCACCTGGGTTATTTTAGGAACCTGCTGAATGTAAAGGTTTATTCTGGAATCCAGAAAAAGGAGTTTGCTCCTTTTTGCAGAAACAGCAAAGCTGCAGCTGCTGCTCGTAGCATCAAGTGAAGTACATGAAGTCCAAGCGATAAGAGAAAGGCTGCTTATTCTCAGCAGGAAGGGGTTACTGAGGCTTCCCACTCTGTCTCACGTGTCCCTCTCTGCTGATCAACTGTCATCACCTCTCAGATGCTGGTGGTCACTGTCAGACGCGTCATTCGACCAGGTGGTGTTTGCTCTAACTGCTTCTAGAGAACGCCTCGTGTCGACAGACCCCTCCTCAGACAGCTGACCATGAAGTCAATGTTGCTCATTTCTCTGCGACGTCCACCACGTAACTCATGCAACATCCTGTGTGAAACATCTGCCAGTGAAAGTGAAGCAGACGAGAAGCTGAAGCTGAGGAGGAATGATGGATTGTGTAACAGGATGTTAAATGCCAAGCTGCAGATAAGCTGGACAGGACTTCCTGCAGCTGTCGTGTATTTGTTGTGGTAATCTTGTCAACTCAACGGTCCTGGCAGCCGAACCAGGAAGCTCCACTTTAATAATCACTGAAGTGCTGTTGTGGAAACAGGCTGCAGTGCTTCATGATGACTCCTCTCGCTCGCTGCTGTCTCCATGCTTTCGTCAGCTCTGAGAGACGGACTGCCAGCTACTGACAGAGCAGGGACAGCCTCAAGTGTGTGGGGGGCATGTGTGTGCGCAGCGGACAGAGCTGCTGCAGCCACACACACAGATACAGGCCAGGTGGCGCAGACGCAGCGTCGCAGGCAACAGGAAACAGCCAGCGCTACTTTAAGTGGTGATGTTTTAACAGGACGAGCGCTGGTCACACTGGAAGTGTCTCTGCGGTCCCGCTGAAGCCTGCTGTTCGTATGTCTGCAGCGTGTGGAAGAGACTTTAGAGCCACTTCAGGGAGTTACGGTTCTCCTGCTTTCTGGGACATTACAACGCAGGCATCTTGAAACCCACTTTCCTGCATCACATCCTTTCCTCCCTGGGTCCTGGGGCTGAAGTGTGAAGCAGCTTCACTGTTCTCCTACACTGACATCAGAGGACAGAAGAGCTGGCAAAGCCCAGAAGTTTGCTCTGAACGGGGAAACGTGTTGCTGCTGATACACGGCTGAAGTTAAACGCCACACATTCAAGTGAGAATTTCATTTCTGTGGCCGGTAATTAGTTTAATAACACACACACACACACACACACCACCCAGTGGTTAGTGGTTACCAGGCAGACTTACTGGTGCGGAACAGAGAACCAGTAAGATGCTAACTGACAGGCCCAGTGTCTGTTGGGTGAAGGGGCCTTAGGGGGGTGTGGAGGGGCGGTGGGGTTCTTATTAGGCAGCGCTGCATGGGCTTTGACCTCTAACACACTTCATGAGTTCGCTTAACGAAGCCCTGTGCCCCCCCCCCCCCCACACACACACACAACATGCACAACAGCTGAATCAGAAATCAGAGATTTTTTGTGTGAATCTTCGTGTCGCTGATTTAGATTCTGTTGGGTTAAAAAGGGAGAAACACGCTGATCCAGGTCTGTATGGTCGCAGGAAAAGCCGGTAACTTGGTCCTCAGCAGATATCTTCCTACATCTGTGTACGAGCTGATGTCGTGGTGGGCGACAGATTCAACCCTCAACGTTTCGCTTCGCTGTCTGTACTTCAATCATTTCTTTTCCAGCTTACTAACTTCCTACAATTTGTTTTTCACAATAAAAGCATGAGGCGTTAACCTGTAGAACGCAAAGTGTCACAGCGTGACTGTTTCATCGAGGGACATACCTGCTGCAGATAATAAAACAAGCTAATCTCCAGCAACATCACGTGAAGCAGGAACAGACCGAACAGTATCCACGATGATGAAAACCAAACCTAAACACATTCGACCAGCTGACTGGTGGAGCTGCTGGATGTCACGGTGTTCAATGGTTGTTCTGAAGTCAGAGAACCGTTGTAGCCAGGAGTTGAACCACCAGCCACGTGATTGAGGAAAGAGCTGAGCCTCAGAAACTGCTGTGTGAGTGTGTGAGTATGTGTGTGGGTCACTGACCTGCTGGCACAGAGAGGACAGAGGAGCAGAACCTGGGAAACAGAACCACCGTCCTCGGGCTCTTTGACACCTAGAGACAGAATGAGATCAGATGTTTTGTTTAGCAACACTTAGCACGTAACCGAGACCCAGCGCTTGTATTTGCAGTTGAATCGATGTAGAAACTGAGAAGTTTGTGTTTGTGATTATCTTACTTAGTGTGTGTGTGTGTGTGTGTGTGTGTGTGTGTGTGTGTGTGTGGGCTCAGATCTGTCAGCAGAGGGTTCCTCCATCCCCGGGGTCCAAGGAGATTTGGTCTCCTGTTTGTTGACCAACCAGTAGGTCTCAGGCTTAAATCCCGCCTTGACCTTTGACCCCAACACTAATTACATATAGGCCGAGTGCTGATGGCCATAATAAACCCCAGGCTGGATAGAAAACCTCCCAAGGTTGTGTACAAAAGCTCACAGAAGCTGCAGAGCCAAAGACGCGTTGAACCTTTAAGCCAGACTGAGACCCACAACTGTGAGGAGAAGTGGGGATCGCTGGAGGGGGCGGAGGCGTTCCCGACGCATTACCACGACCTTTGTTCTGCTGTGATCCCACAGACGAATATAACGACGTGAGTGATCGGAAAGCAGACGATTATTGTTCAGGATCAGAGAATACCGAGCAGACGTTCACACGGGATCCTGCTGGCTGCAGCTGCAGGCGGTTCAGATCTGGACATGTGGGACACAGTGGGACACACAGAAAGTCACAAAGGAAACTAAACCTATTTAAACTAAATCATATTTCATATTCGTTCGTTTGCCACTTTTTGTTGAAGATATGTGCAGCAGCTGTTCAGCGCGTGTTTCCAGCTCCTGTCTCTGCATGATACTGTCTGTCGTCCTTTTTCCACTGCGACATGTTGTTCAGCCAAACACAGCAGACGAACGTGCCGGAGGATGCCGCCGTGTTTTGGAGGCAGCATGTGTGGAATGTGGGCGCGCGCTCCCCCCCGCCTCAGGTATGAGCCAACGTGCACGTGCACAGGCCCGTCCTGAGAGCAGGCTGCTGCATTCAGACACGCGGAGGCTGTTTGGGGATTTGCTCACAGAAAAGTGAACGTGTGGAGGTGTTGGACGCCGTCGTGTTCGTCATCTTCGTCTTTTGCCTAATGCACTCTTTTTTACGCACAGCTGTGCAAACGTTTGTGCTTTTTCAGTGGTCGTCCAGGAGCCCTGAAGGGTGCAACACACTAACACACTAACAAGTCGTAACAATAGCTCATTAGGAAACAACCCCAGGTGGAGGTGTCTGTGTTTTCACAGCGAGAAAAGCCTCCAGAGGACTTTAGCTCAGGGAGAAGAAAAGCTTCCGTCCAAGATAAACACAGACAGCCGCGGAATCAAGAATGACAGTTGGCAAACAACGAGGAGGAGAGAAACCCAGATGAAGGTGAGGGAGGAGAAAAGCGACAGAAGATAATTCCAGCGTCTATTCTTGTGTGACGAGACACGCACAGGGCGGGGTGCATGGGTGGAGTCTGCTGCATGTGTGAGTCACTTCTAAAGCCGAGTTTCACAATCCAACGAGGTATGATTGAACATCAGCGTACGTGAAAATCCACCACGCATTTCACCTAACGGGAAAATGTGGAAAAGCAGACACACACACACACACACAGACACACACAGACACACACAAACACACAGACACACACACACACACACAGACACACACAGACACACACAAACACACAGACACACACAGACACACACAGACACACACAAACACACAGACACACACACAGACACACACAGACACACACAAACACACAGACACACACACACACACACAGACACACACAGAAACACACAGACACACACACAAACACACAGACACACACAGACACACACAGACACACACACATGCGCACAGACACACACACACACACACACACACACACACACATGCGCACAGACACATGCGCGCAGACACACGCGCACAGACACACACACACACACACACACACACACACACACACACAGACAGACACACGCACACACAGACAAACACACAAACACACAGACACACACACACACACAGACACAC
This sequence comes from Microctenopoma steveboyesi, assembly GCA_032359275.1. Lineage (NCBI taxonomy): Eukaryota > Metazoa > Chordata > Actinopteri > Anabantiformes > Anabantidae > Microctenopoma > Microctenopoma steveboyesi. The sequence continues at coordinate 18,364,708 of JAUMHF010000007.1, read as the reverse complement.
ACACATGCGCACAGACACATGCGCGCAGACACACGCGCACAGACACACACAGACACACACACACACCAAAGATGTTGCTTTGTGTTCACCACCTGCGCATTAACGGATGCATGCGACACCTCTGCGCATGTCTGTGTTGTCGGCCTGATAGCTCAATGGGTTAAGCGTCAGACTGGAATGCAGAAGATTGTGGGTTCGAATCCCGTCTGACTCCTAATCCATCCCCTACCAGGTGTGTCCCTGAGCCAGACACACAGCGCTAGCTCCTTGTAAGTCGCTTTGGATAAAACCGCTGCCAAGCAAACTAAAGTAAAGTAAAGTAAAGTCTGCGCGTGTCTGCGCGTGTGTCTGCGCGTGTGTCTGCGCGTGTCTGCGCGTGTGTCTGCGCGTGTCTGCGCGTGTGACTGCCAGTGGAGTACGTCCGAGCGTGTTTGTGTGCAGCATCCCGCCGTGTTGCTGTTTGTAGAACTAACCTCACAGAGCAGGTATGCGTCTTCTGCTCTGGCAAACAGGTAAGAACAAATCTGCAGTGTCCAGAGGAGATGTGCTGCCTCTGCCTCCACATTCTTTCTTTTGTTGCGGCTGAGACACACACACGCCTTAAATCACCGTCATGTCTCCGCAGACGTCTCTGGAACCGGCTTCATCTTTTGTTTGGCCACAAATATCATTGAGGAACTGGAAAAAGAGTTTTATTCATTTTCAATTTGTTGTGCAGTGAGCGAGCCAGACGTCCTCAGTAAAATCCCAGACACGGATGTACTCTGCTCGAGCAACCAGCCAACCGTCGGTTAGAATCGGAGGACGACCCCGCTCTGCTGTGGGAATAGTTGGACTCGCTCCTAATCTCATTCGGTCACAGGTAGTCCACCTTCGCCGCCCTGCTAATCGCCACTCTGACACAAGCCGCCTGGTTTAGTCATAGCTTCCACTGCTCCCTGCTCCTGCTCGCCCTCACTTCTCTCTCTCTCCCAGTGACAGAGGTTGGCAACATCTGGACTTGGTTCCAAATTAGCAGAGACAGAACCGACTCTTCGGCTCTTCATCTCACAAAATATCAGGTTGGTTCTGGAATCGTGGAAATAATCAGTTTGGCATCAGATTTCATGTTTTAGGGAAATTAAAAGTGCGTATTAATGAATCTTCTTTGTCACATTTGCACAGTTTAAATTAGCGCTCAGAGTGACACGAGGCGACGCTGAGCTGCTGTGCTGTGAGGACGGAGGTGTCTGACCTCAGGAGGCCGTCGTTAGTGTTATCAGCTCCGGCGCTGATAAGCAGACGCACTGATAGCCACTGCTAATGCTCGGCTCAGAGGGCTCACATTCCTCCTCATCGCCCCACGATAAGTCAGCCAATCATCCAGAGAAGCGGTTTGGTCATACTGGATAGAAAAGGATCTGCAGCTCGTTTAAACCACACGCTGTAATTAGGCTTCTTAAATTCTTTACACAGGTGAGCTGTAAACACATGACATCACCCAGGCGCCGACGGAGACGCTGAAACCTCAAAGACATGTCCCAGAGTTTTCCACGGTTCTAAGTTATGAAGGTGAAGAAAATGTTTTCCACGTTTAAATCCTGACATTAAAAGTCTCACTCTGTCCCCTGAACTGTCCCCACTTCAAACTGTCCTTACAGATGATGTCCTCACTTTCCTTATGCAGGGACTGTCTCTGGGACTTTGCTGGACCTGATGCTGAAGTCACACACACACACACACAGAGCAGTAAGTTTTTTTTTGGCCTGTCAGTAACACAGATGACACATTCAATTCAATTCAATTCAGTTTTATTTATATAGCGCCATTTTACAACAAAAGTTATCTCAAGGCACTTTACAG